>JAWWEU010000081.1:143831418-143858229 GCA_035583155.1 Acropternis orthonyx | reverse complement strand
GTCATAACCTCAGGAGTCTCCACAGGCCCTTCTGACTCTGTGATCTGCCAATATGTGTAATGTTGGTCCCTTCCAACCTGGTGTATGCTGTCCATGTTCCACATCTAGGGCTTGAGATGAATTCTCTGCAACTCCTCTGATCCTCACATCCTCTCACCATCATTACTGGAGCAAGAACACAAAAATGTGAGGGCCATGTTGATTTCAGTGGCAGTGTGGTTTCAGCTGGTGTGTTGTTCTATTGTGTTGCTCCCTAATGTTGAATTCAGATGCTGGGAGAAGCAGAGCTGTCACATTGCTGGGCATGTGGTTTCCTTTGCCTGGCTCTGAAGGGCAGTGCCAAACAGCCATCACAGCTTCCCTTCCCTTCCTGCATATGACACATGGCATATACTGTGCCAGATGAATCTGAAAGATTTTCATTATAAAGCCTCAGTAAATCTGCTCCTTAGGAGCTGCGTGCATCCAGTTTGGAGTCTGCAAGGGAGAGTGTAATGCTTGCACTGTGGTCAGAGATCCCTTAGGTACTGCAGACATGCCACATCTGGCTGTCAGGCTGAAGTATGGGACACTCACATGTGTGTGTGACTGGTTATAAATGTCATCTGCATGTATCTTCTTAAATGCACCAGTGTATCTGTGAACAGGGCTGAGCAGCTTTCTGACACAATGAAGGAAAGTGAAGTAACCCTACGTGCCGCTTTTGCAGCAATGTAGCAGACATTCCTTTCATTTGTGAGAGCTCCTATAGAACTAGCATAAATTCATCCAGCATTAAAAATTGCACACTTTTGTGACATTTTGGAAGCATAATTTTTGCGGCGCACGAAGTCCAGACTCTGAGGAAGATGAGCAGTAAACCTTAATAGTTGCGTCTTCTTAGGAAAACTGTGTGGCAACTAGAGCTTTCTTCACTACGTGATAAAGCTGAGAGTTATAGCATGCTGTGATAGACAGTTTCCTGTTGAAGGAAAGCCGAATTGAAACCTGTTGGAAGGTGGTGTCTCCATTCGTTAGGGGACTTGTACCCACTTCCACATATTCACATTGGTTCTGCCTGGAAAAACCTTTAGGATTCCAAAATGATCACATGTAATTGCAACAAATGAATTCACTAATGTCTCTAAAACTACACTGTACACTGGCAAAACAGACAGATGTCTGATGTAGTAAAAGTGAAGCTGTCTCTTGTCATCTCTCTGTCTGTGAAAGGTTTCTTGCTTCATATTGCCTGGGACAGGCATTTGAAGTCTCCCCTTCAAACCAGACTGAAATATAATCTCTACCTTAGATAGTCATCAGCAGGAAGGTCTCCAGACAAATTAACTAGGTTAAAAAAAGGAGAACATTTACCTTAAAATCAAATTCACAATACACTTTTGGTCCTGCCAACAAGCTGGCCCATTTGAAACAGTAGCCAGGAGCAGGAGAATCCAAATTTATTTTGACATCTGGAGCTATTTATCCTTTTATTGGGGTTCTGTTTCAGAATTCACAGGCACTGAAATATTGGCTTATGTGTGTGATTCATATAAGCTATTTTGTACCTCATGGAGAATGAGGATCAATCCCATGCACAGGAATAATTTTCCACCACTACTCTTTCCTGCAAAATTTTTCAAACATAAAGGTGCTATCAACAAATTTAATTCTGGTTTTATATACCTAAATATTGCCCACTACTTCTTAGAGCTGGATTTCTTCTCAGATAAGAACATTGTCATTATCAACTGCATGATATCCAGCCAGTAAATGAAAAAGATGATGAATTTCTCTGATGCAGGTGATAATAGTTATCTAAGTATGCAGTTCACTACCAACTCATTGATAGTTATGCACAAAACAATTTGATGAGATTAAATATATGAGGAAAAATACAGATTTTGAATTCAAGGATTTTCTTTTCTATTGAAGAAAAGGCCAGCTAAATATTCAGAGACAGAGTTGTGGAAAATTATGTCTCTGCCCTGGTGTGCTGAGAAGTATGAACCAAAGACATTTCCAGGGCTGTGTCCTTTTCTTTCTCTGGATGACCATGCTGTAAATGTAAGGCTTCAATTTGTGGGGCAAAGTTAAAGTTTAGTACAGAGCAAAGATCAAGACTGAGCGCTGCATTTTTAATATCTCATTATTTCAAGCCTCATAGATATAAGGTTTTGATTCAAGGCCGCTGCTGCTTTCATTTCTATTGAAAAGCGGTCAGGCTTTGACTGTAAGCATCTTTTTGCAAGATATTGTAATAATTTTATCAATATTCATACTTACAATTTATAACTAGTTTCACAAGGTTCAAAACATTTAATAGTTATTTACCTTCTGGATTCTGCTGTTAAAAACATCTACAAATTGCTACAGATCTTTTAAAAAACCCAGTCTCTTATTGTTGATTTTACATTGGTGGCAGTCAAATTCTCTGTGCTATAAGCCTTGGGGGCATTACAAGTTAATGACTGAAACTGAGTAGCAGTAAAAGAATGATTAATGGAAAAATCTCATGTCTCCCTATCAAAGCTGACTCAAGAGCTATGTTCATATAGCAGCAGTTACAATATTTCTTAGCTTTGCAGTCTCCAGACAATTAAAAATGGCATTTTATATATCTCTAAGACAGATAGCTCCCTTAATATTGGCTCCATTATATGAGAAAATTGTGCTTTAAATAAGGATAAATATTGACATATTTTATTATGGAAAATAAACTCACATTTGAGTTAAAATGCTACAACTATCTTCTTTAGTGAATTATTGTTTAATCATTATTTAAATTTTGGGTTGATTTACTAGATAAAAAAGGCACTTCAAAAGCAGATAGTTTAAGAAGCTAAAGCAGCCCAGAAATGACAGGAACCCAAACATTTAAAAAGCACAGAAAGTTAAGAGTGACACAACTGGAAAAATATTGTGAAGAGGTTTTAATGAGAAGAAATCATGACATGTTACTACCTCTTAAAACACATGCCATTAGCCTTGGATTTAAAATGTTTCATACAGGCAGTTTCAGAAATAAAGTATGCAAGGTTCCCAGGAAACCACATCAGACCTGACTCTTGCGAAACCCAGGCAAGATTTGAAGGATTATGGCTTGGAGAACATCATGGAGCTGTCTCAAAGGTACCACAACCTGGTGACTGCCCTGCCATAACCTCAAGCAGTCCCACACCCTGCTGAAGACAGAAAAGGAGTTTCTGGTGTGAGGTATAGTGTTGTCCATGGGTCCTGGATCAAGACATAAGAGTAGAGAACAAGGAGCCTTCAAGCTTGGGAGGCACTGAATTATTGATGGTATAAGATAGACTCTAAATTTGTTGATGACACTGGGATATTTTCAGTTGTATTGTTGCTCACCGTATTTCTCTTGCTTCCCAGAAAAAGAATGTCTTGCCTTGTTCTGTCTTACCTTAGTTCTTTTTTTTTTTTTTTTTTTTTTTTTTTTTTTTTTTTTTTTTTGCTAGCATTAGAATTGGTCTGGAAATGTTTCTTTACACCAAATAAAATGCTTACTGTTTTTGAAAACAAATCCACATTTAATAAAGAAAATGACCTTAATCCCTTGGTGTTTCAGTGCAAAAACTGGACAATAACTGTAGTGCCCATGTCCTGTGGATTAAGGCACTCAGGATTCAGGAGTCTGTTGCTCTTGTGATTTCTATGCAGATGTCAGATCTGAACTGCCTTTTTCCAGGTTACTGGTTGTTCTCAAACTACTTCCAGTCCCCCACTCTCTGAGGAGGATTAGGACCCTTGTCCTGATCTTTGCAGATAGATCTTTCCCTGAGAGATAGCACCTCTCTGTAAAAAAGATTTCATTTCCCAGACAGGTGCTGTCAGTAGGACAGCATTTTCCCCCTCAACCTGCAAAACAAACAAACAAACAAAACAAAAAACCCCCCCGTTTAATTAAAGATATATTCAAGCCCCTTGGAGACCAGCAGTGCTCAGTCCAAGCTGGCAGCATCTTTAATCTCAGCAAAGACAACCGCTAACAGAAAGAAATAGCAGCTGCAGAGCAAAAGGTGAGATTCCCTGTACAGAGCACCTGGCTCTGAAAGGCTTTGAATATCAACACACAGACACAGAGCCTGATTCTCTCTAACAGTGAGAGCACCACAATATTTTGCTTTTAGGACATGTCGAGGTCTACAGCATTTCCTCAGCAAATTGCTACAGAAACCTGGACAGAGAAGTGGACTCTGCGGTGGGGTGCAGGTGAATATCCAGATGGCACTATCAAGTCTTGTAATTGTTACAGCCTGCAGTAAAATTAATTTTTAAGCCATTGGCTTTCTAAAGGCCACATGTCTACAATTCCCCCCCCCTCTTTGTGCCAAGATATATTCTTTCAAGAGAAAAATATTGCTAAGCAAAGGGCACCTGTCTAAAAGTACTAAGGCTCAAGTAAGAGATTTGCAGATCAACTTTGCTGCCCTTTTCCCCTTGCAGTAAAACTATATGCTTTGCCTACTGAGAACAAGAGAACATGCCCTTGCCTTGATTTGTGAACTTTAAAAAATGATGAAAAAATATTTGTGAGGAACCAGAATGCAAAACTGGCCTTCAGCTGTGAAGGATTTATTTTTCCTCATTTTATAAAAGGAAAATGAGGATGCCATAAACAATCTGTCTTTATTTATTCTTGTGGTACACTCTTTTTCCTCCAAATAATCATTGCAAGGTTTATTTACACCATTTATTGATTTATTCTGTAGGCAAAGCCAATATATTTCCAATATAAATTTTTTTAAAAAAAATTCACTCTTGAATTTGTGTATTTCAGTAGTTGTATTTAAACCTAGTCAAAAAATAGAATTTACAATCTGCATAGAATTTTGGAATATCTGTATTTCATTTAAATCTTTGCTGTGTATAAACACCCAAACTATCACTGATGGAATAAAATGCTGCAGAATAGTTTGCTTTAGAAATATCTAAGCATTCTTTCTTTTATCATTAAAGCTGAATACAGCTTTCTGCTGAGAAATAGCCACCTTCCCACCTCCTTGCTACATGTGTCTACTCTTGTGCAGCTTTAAACCAAAGGAAGGTTCGCTGTGTAACACAGTTTTCCACTGAAAATAATTTTATTAAAACAGCTCCCATCAAAAGACATAATTGCCAAATGATGCTCACTAATAACCTTATTAAACCTTAGGGGTAGTAAAAGCTGGGGTTTTTTTCAAGCCAATTTCCTACAGCTGGTGTAAGGAATCCAGGAAAAGCTCTTCTCAGATGCACATGATCCATCTTCACACACATTCGAGACCTTTCCCATTCCCAGTCTGGGACACTCCTGTGCAATCTCTGTGTTGTCTCATGTGCTGGGTCTCAACCAACTTTAATCACAGCTCGCGGTGCTATCACCATGCTTGCTGCAGTGTTAAACTGCCAAAGGACAGGAACAGCTGTGTGGGGCCAGTGAAGGTGTTTCGTGTGCTGGCTTGTGGCAGCATCTCTTTCAACCTATTAGGAAAGGATCATAAAAACAAAAGAGTTTGATTAGTTGGCATTACAAAACTGATGGCAAGACATCATATCCTGCTACCAACAAAACCAGTCATAAAAGCAAGCAAATGTTCTGAGCCTGTGCAGTGGATCTGTCATGATTAAAGTATGCCCAGTGTTAGCCCTTACCTGACGCATAAACTTACAACAAGTTGGTTCCTGAAATCCTCTGTAATGGAAGATATCACCAATGGCTCCATCTCTACTACAGTTTCTTTTGTAATAGTAAACATTATTATGACACTGTTTTGCTCCCATGATAATGCCAGCAAAAACTGCTGTGGATTATAGTACATTACAAATCACTCTTCCAATAAAAATACCTTTGCAATGGAAAATATCCAGAAAAAATTGCAAGAAGGTACGTGGCTTGGTTATTATTAGTACATGTTAAACATTGCCACTCTATGCTGTACATGAAAATTAAATGTACAAGCCTGAGGACTGAGGGTCAATGTTATAAGTATGCAGCATTGCTCCTGGTCTGCTGATATCCTTTAAACCCATGACAATAACACTTCAGCTACTGTAATCAGCTGAACTATGGCAATTGCCATTGCAAGATTTCTGCTCCAATTCAAATTTTTTAATTTTCCTGAGTTGAAGATAGCTGTGGATGACTCTTTCAGATAAATGGTGCAAAATGGTGCAGCTTTATGCATACAAGTTCTTTCTCAAAACCAACTACTGTTCCATGAAAGGAAACAAACAGGTTGAAAATGCAGAAGCTGCTTTTTTCCCCAAAAAATATAAACAAGTGTTTCTCTTCATCCCATTGTGTATATTCAGCTGAAGAAAAAATTTAACTCCAACTAAGTCAAAATGAGTCTCAGTTTTTATAAGACCAAAAGGCTTCTGAGGGTCGTTTTCTAGAAGTCTATCACAGAACCATAGAATATGTTGAGTTGGAAGGCACCCACAAGGATCATCGAGTCCAACTCTCAGCCCTGCACAGGACCATCCCCAAGAGTCATACCATGTGCCTGAGAGTATCATCCAAACACTTGAATTCTATCAGGCTTGGTGCTGTGACCACTTCCCTGGAGAGACTGTTCCAGGGTTCAATCACCCTCTGGGTGAATCTTTTTCTGACATCCATCTTAAATCTCCCCTGACAACTTCAGGCCCTTTCCTTGGGTCCTGTCACTATTCACCACAGAGCAGAGATCTGTGTCTGAACCTCCTCTGACCAATTATGTACCTCCAATGTGTAAGTCTAAGCTCCTGTGGACAAGAAATTTATGAGGATCCTCAAGTTACCAATTTCATTCAAATGACTTGCATGCACAACCAACAAAATTCTGCAGTTATAGTATTGAAATCAGGCATGCTCCAGATTCATTGTTAGAAATCAACCACACTAGGCTTGTGATCAATCTACATTATGCATTAAACAGCATATAGTTTTATAGCTACTTCAAGGCAGACGAAGGGACTTTGCCTCCCTCACTATGAGGTTAAGACTTTGAAAATTATTAGTAAACAAGCAACCTCTGTATCTTTAACATCAGCAATAGTGGAAAGTGATTTCTGAAGGGTTCCATCACAACACCAAAACTTTCATTTTAATTTAGTCACTATTGACTACCTGCTCAACATTACTCACAGTAGAACATGTGTTCAGTTTTATTCCTGTCAAACAACAGAATGACTGAAGTAATGACTGGAAAAATTTATTTACTGTTAAACAATAAAACAAAAATTACTTTATATAACCACTTTGGATTAAGACTAGCATACTAGTTATTTTTCCACGATCTACAGAGGTGAATCAAAATTTCCTATAGAAATTCTACAACTTTCCTCCTGAAGTGTCACAAAAGCATTCAGACTAGGTGTATCAAGAGATCCCGGTGGAACAGCACAGCCAAAGCAGTTAGAGAACACATTTCAGCACACTTCTTATAAAGTGTATTAAAAAAAACTCCTAGCAATCTCTCTAGGTACCACAGCAGTATGGCCCAGTATAAAATACACACTGAAGTAGGGACCACCACAGACATGCACACGTGCCTTTATGCAGTCTAGGCCTCTGATCTCAAAATAGTTAAGACACAAGAAACAGCAGGTGATTATCACTTCACCTGAAGTATGTACTTGCTAAAGGCAATAGTCAGGATTCCAGAAGTTGTAACTGCAGTGAGGTCTTCCCTCAGTCTCCTCTTCTTCAGGCTGAACAGACCAAGTACCCTCAGCCACTCCTCATATGACTTCCCCTCAAGGCCTTTCACCATCTTAGTTGCCTTCCTTTGAATGTTTCCTAATAACTTTAAATCTTTCTTGTACTGTGGTGCCCAAAACTGCACACAATATCCAAGGTGAGGCCGTCCCAGTGCAGAGCAGAGCAGGACAACCCCCCTCCCTCGACCGGCTGGTGATGCTTTGCCTGATGCCCACCAGGACAGGGTTGGTCCTTCTGGCTGCCAGGGCACTGCTGACTCATATTCAACTTGCCATTGACTGGGAACCCCAGGTCCCTTTCTGTGCCACTGCTTTCCAGCATCCCGTTCCCCAGTCTTGTCTGTACATCCCGGGTTGCCCCATCCCAAGTGCAGAATCTGGCACTTTGTCTTGTTGAACTTCATATGTACATGTTGCTTTTGCAAAAAGTGTGTGTGTCAAGTAATGGTCTATCTACTTGCACCTGCTTGTCTTTAACGCATAAGACTCAAGCACATAAACTTCAGCAGCTTCCTAAGTTTGCACAAATATATGTTCTCCAAGCAGCTCAGGAGGCACATAAAAGTGGTATTAGGGCAATGCTGTTAAGTGGGTTGAAACCAAAACAAAATAAAACTACTTTTCAGGTTGTTTTCTTTTTCCTTCATGCTCCCTACAACTCTCTGCAAAGTAACAAAAGAAGCAAAACCAAACTCCCGTCATGGGAGTTGGCTCAAAATGTGACAGTCAGTGAAGCTGGAAAGAATTTCTCTCTCATGAAGTAATGTGTACTGATAGTCCTGCATACACTCCAGCAGGAAGAACAGCCTTTTATAGGGCTCAATTTTCTGCTTTGAACAAGACTTGTTGAATTTCTGGGTTACTGTGGACCATGGGAGACATTTTCAAAGGAACCTCAAGCACCAGGGAGCTCAAATAGATTTGCTGGTACCTGAATCCTTTATTTGTTCCTGAAATGTTCTTATTTAAAAAAAAAAAATATATATATATAGAAAAATACTGCAAACAAATCCAAGTACTTACACAGGACAAGTTATTGGTCAATGTTTTAAAGCACAGACTGAAAGGGTTTTAAAGCACAGATTGAAAATGTCATTTTTTTTAATTTTTTTTTACAATGACCTTTTGAACTAGAGATTGTAAGCAATGTTATGCTACTAGTAAAATAAAACACAAAGGTTTTCTCCATGCGTAGTGCAAGTCCCACAATGCTGACAGCAGCAGCCTGTGCCCGAACCTTATGATTTCCAGGGAGCCCGGGCTCTCCTGACAGTGCCCTGCAAAAGATGCTGCAGGTCCATGAGCAGTTTGCATTGCATCCCTGTGCAGTTAGATATTGCTCCTTTCTCAGTGCATTAGCTCAGCTTTACAGATTTGAGCATTGGCGCCTGGTGTGGTTATGACTGACCTGGCACTCTCACCCAGTGGCATTGAGCACTGAGCACATTGCACCCAGGAGTCAGTAGCTGATCCAGCAGTTGCCTGCTGTTTATAGGAACGGCTCACGATCCCACAGTAAATTGCCAGAAAGCTGCTTTCATGACAGACCACATTCCTTTCCCCCTCATCGCTCCCCTCTCCACATGACATAGCTGGATTTCCAATTATGGTTGAACACTGATTTGTCTTTTATGCCCCTTTTATTTTTTTTTTCCCTAACCTCAGAAGCCATTGCCAACCTGCTCTTCTCTTAACTAACCATATTCTTCCCTCATCAACATGAACAAGTGCGGCACCACTGAGCCCTGTGTAAATAGCCACAGTGACATCTGAAACAGCAGAAATCTTAGTATTCACTTGATGGGGGTTTTTAACAACATGCTTGGAGACGTTGAGGGTTTGCTTTACATCTGTGACAAATTCACTATGTGATCTGTTGATGGGTTGCAGATGGCATCATGACCCACTGCTTGCAGCAGAAGTAACAACCCTGGTCACATTTTACCACATTAAACAATTTACTTGGGTGGTAATTACACAGCAATTAACTTTGCTGCCTCACAAATGCAATGTGAGCAGGCTGGCTTTTGCAGTTTTTTCCTCTCTGTCAGCTTTGGTCTTTTATCTAAGGCTGGGTACAAGTGTTCCTGCCAGAGCAAGCCATTAGGAAATGAGGGCCAGCCATGATCTCTGTGGGAAATAAGGTTTGCTCTGCTGGGCACGGCTGGGAGATGAACTACCAGGGTATATTTTAGCTGCCACTGCGTTACTGTTACCAGTGAAAGGACAGGCTCTGTCTTGATTGGAACATTTGATGTCTCCTCAATATCTGTTGTTCAAATTTCTGCTGCAGTCCCTGAATAGACCAGCACCTCAACAGGGTGATTCACACTAGTTATCTAGCGGTGAGGTGAATTTCTTGAGCTGAACATAGAGGTAGTGTGAGTAACATGGTACTATATGTTAGCCAAAAGGAGCCCTCTTGAGCATGCTTACAACCTGAAAAAGTCTAAAGAGTATATGGGGTGTGAAGAAAGTCTACAAAGAGAAAGAGCTTGACTTACGTGTCTCAAAAGGATTTACTTACAGGTGATAAGACAAAGTGGTTCTCTGGTACTATTAGGCTTTATAACCAAGAAACTTACTGTAGAAACATTTGTGTGAAACTGAGGTAGCATAAGTCACTGGGACCTCTGTGGTGCTCTGTGGTAGATTCCTGAATACTTGACATGAAGACTGAGCATCTTTCCAAAGTATTTGTTGTAAAAGATACAAATTATGTGCTATATATTAGTGGGATGAGTACTGTATGGATATTTGCCTGCTGGATGACCAGTGTAATCTGCCTGCAACAAAGTCTACAAAAAATTTCTTACACGTATAATTTTCATGTACAAGTTTTGCTGATGACACGTCTTTGTTCTGTTAACATATTTTCATCACTAAAATTATTAATAACCATCTTTAAATAAGAAAAGTGGTCATGGAAGAAGGCATCGCATGAGGACAGAATTGATCCACTTTCCATTCTGCCTGGGGTTTCCTTTGTGACTTTATTTGTCTCACTCAGGTTCAAATCTTCCAGTGTTTTTAAGGTTCCTTTTGAAACCTGTAGGAGACAGATTCATAGCTGAGCTTCAGGCTACATAGGCTATATCTAGACTCTCTACTATAAGGGCATGACAACACCATTGCTACTTGTTTGACATCTACACTCAAGGATGAGCTGCTGCAGCTGTCTCTTGTCCAGAGCTGCCAGACCTTTGCTCCTTAATCAGTCAAAAGAGAATGAGTCTCAGCTCATAGTCTGACACCTCCAGCAGGAGGTCAGAAAGGGATCTTTTTCCTTTTCTGATTTTTTTTGACATTTCTCTTTCTGCAGAGACTGTAATCACATTATGTGTAGACACTTCTAATTGCAGAGGCAGCTCTAAGTGCCACTTCAGCATGACTAAAAGCCGATTACACAGGACAGTTACACTTGATAAGTTTCTTTCAAAGGCTTTGCCATTTTGAGCAATGTTACTGGACATTGTGGAATTGCCTATATTGTACTGAATGGACCATAAATCGATTGATTTTGCAGTATGAAAGAAAGGTGACATCTGCAGAAGCCAGGAGTTTAAAGTCCATTAAGAGTCAGTAACGTTGTTTTATAACCTCCTTGTGTAGCTTTTACTATTCCTGACCATCTGTTCTGACAGAACTTCTCCATGTTCTGAACAAAACCCCGAATAAGATATTTTTCTCGTGCCATGAACTTAATACAATCTAAGCTCTGATTACAGTAGAGCTGTGGGGTTTTTTACCTGTGTTTAGATAGTTACTATGCCAAAATTACTGTAAAGCAAATGGTGTGCTGACTGCTTAGAAAACTCAACAACTTCAATTTCTCTCCCCTTCTAATATTTAGCAACTGTCATTTAGCTCTGTGGCATCTGGAAAAGAGCAGTCCAGCAAAAGCTGTTAATATTATTTGGCGAGATGCTTCCCTTCCTCACTGTCTTGCTTCCTATACCAGCTGCTGGTTTCACTAAGATGCAACTTCTAGCAGTATTTAGAGGTTCTATTAATATTATTACTACTACTACAATTTTCCTAGTGTGACACACAGCACAAAAAACCACATTTTTCAATAGACAAGTTAATCTGTGGATGGCATTTCTGTTGTGGTTAATTTCTTCCAAAATGACAAGAAGCTTCTCAGATTTATGCCAGACAAACATCTGGAGAGATAGTAATACTGTTGAGACTTTTACTAAGCTACCTGAGCCATCACTATTGAAGATTAGAGTTTTCCTAGTTTATATCAGAACTTGCAGAGAATTTTTTGTGGAAAAAAGCGTTACAGAAAATCCAGCTCTGGCCAAAGGGACCTTGCTCTGCTTTAGTTACCAATTGGACCCACTAAATAGAAAATTCTCGTTTGTAAATTTGACTGAAATTTTTAATGTTGGATAATTTTGAAATTAATTCATGCTTGGCTAATATTATGTCAACATTTAATAGATGTTATCTGAAAAGTACTTTCTGGTCCTTTTCTTTACAGATCAATATTTGCTTGCAGGATAGCGTGGATATAATAATGAATTAAGGTTTGTGTTGCTCTAAAGTAGTCTGGATGTGTATTAGCTGAGTATCTAACCAGGGAACATCACCTAGGCCTTATACATTGAAAACCAAGAAATTTTTTCATCTTTTAGATATTTCTGTGGTATTCATTATTACAGTGTATGGTCTTCCTTCTCAACATCCGTGAGAATCAGAAAATTGCTAACATTTCTGTTTTACATGTGAGAATTGAAAGCCAGTTCACACACTTGCTCTCTGTGAACAGGAACAGACAGCAAGCTATTCTGCATGCTCAGCTAGCTGCTAGGTTGATGGTAAAGGCAGTAAAAGGGAGCTTGGGCTTAGTCCTTGTCTTTGCAAAATAGCTGCCAGAAGTAAGAGGAATGCAAACTTTTTTCACCTAGGCCAAGTTAGCTCTTTGAGTACAGGGAGCTTCAAATCCAGCCTCTGATTTGGAGGGCTTAAGATTCATTTCTTTCTTCTCCAAAATACTTGAAAACAACAATCCTCCTTCTGGAAGAGTTTCACTATATCTAGAACCACTCTTCACCCTGGCAGCATCTGAACTCCACTACTTCAGCTAAGGACCATGACTGTTAGGATGCCTTTCTCTTACATTACAGTAACACAGTAGTACAGCCTACAGGCAGAGGGGAAAAAAAAGTCTGGTGACATGAGAACTCTTGTAGAGCTGAATCATGGTATCAAGTTCCTGCTTTGATCTGGAGAGTGAAAAGCCATGTTTCTCCTTGTGTGGAGACAGACTGTAATAACTGGGTGGCAGAGGTAGAAGGGAGTGCCAGCCCTGCTGTCAGACTGCTCACTGCCTTGGGTCTCAGGGCTTTGGGTAGGAGTGGTACACAAATTGTGAATGCAGATGAGGGTCTGCAGATCACCAGGTCACTTTACATATTGCTAGAAAAAGAAATGTTGCTGAAGGGGCTTCCCTACAAAAACACTCAGGTGCTTTCAGGATAAACTGAGTGTCAGGTTTGAAATTTCTGTGATGTTAAAATGTTGGACTTTTTAATTTAATTGCCTAAGGTCAACCTGAAAAGTTTAATAAACCTGCTTTAGAAGAAGGTTGGTTTCTCATGTTGCTGGTTAACACCTTAAATGAAAAAGACTGTAACACTATACTTGTTTATGGCCTGTCTGGAAACACTCCAGGATGCGACTTTGTCCCATGGTTGTACTTTAAGAAACTTCCTCTTCTACTGTGGTCTGACCCAGTTACGTGGCTGAGATTCATAGACTGAGCCAAAACTCTAAGTGTGACTGCTGAGGGTGTCAGTCAGATAGAGGCACAGCCATCCATATTGCAAGGAACATGTGCTGCTTCCTGCACTGGTGGTGCCAATGCTAACCCAAGGTCAGCATGGAGAGCAGAAATGAGCATCAGAGACCCTGGCTCTCCTTCTCTTCATTCCTGACTGCTGAAGGTGGAAAATCTTCAATGCAGCTTCAGAACACCTAAGAGAAACAATATGTTGTCTAACCTATCTTGAAACTTCCATTTCTCATAGTTTCTCCTGTACCTGAGAAATCCCAGTTAAGAAAATCTGCAAGATTACTCTCCAGGGAAGTAGAAGAATAAAGTGAAGAAAATAGTGGGAACCACATGAGGCAAAAGATACACAAAGAAAAGCTTCATTCTTTGGTTTTCATGCTGTAGTCACCCAACTTAGCTGTTTGTCCCCTAAAATCATAAGATCATAAGTCACAGAATAATTCAGGTTAGAAGGGACCTTCAGAGTTTGTCTGCTCCCATTACATTTGTTTTATACCTCTTTCTCCTGACTTAAAGTGTGGCAATCTGGGAAATAATATCCTTGTTATTAGGTGTCTCATTGTAAGTACGTTGCAGTATTTGCATCTTTCCAATCCGAGATGTAATCCTGAGGATTTTCCTGCTCTTACAAAACAAATACAGTCTCAGTATTCATAAAGAGCTAGACATTGAAATAGTGTTGCGTAAACTTTTAACTGTAAACAATGTGGCTGAGGGTTCAGTGTGAGAAGAGATGGGAAGGGCAATAAGGATTCACATCCGTGTTATGTGTTCTCCCTAATGTATACATGTCAGAGGAAGAAAGTTGTGCATGGATGACTGCTTTGATTCAGACACATTAAAAACACAGGCCTGTGAACTGTAAACACAGGACTACTACTGTTTGACTTAATTTGAAATCTCTTAGTGATGCCTCCTAGTGTGTCTATGTAATTTATGCCTAATATCTGTACATAATCTGCATATACATGAAATGATACATCTCACAGACAGAGTAAGAATGTAATTCTAAACACCTGGTAGATGACATCACATATTCATGTATGTGCCTGTATGTTTAGTGAGAGCAGGTTCTTGTGAAAGTGTGCATTATTTCATTCCCTCATCTGCTGTAGAACTGAGGGTACTTTAGAGACCTAGTAATCTTACATTTATGCCATTTAAAACTGAATAAATTCCAAACAAATAATAGAAGAAATTATGCAGCACTGGAGGAAGAGGGACAGCCTGGCTGCATTCCTTATAGTCATTAAGAGTCTTCTGTTCCAGATTTCAAAAATGTAAATAGGATGAGTTGCTTAGAGGAGTCATTGAGAGTTGAACTGCATAAAGGGTCAAAATAAAGGTCTGTCTAGCTCGGCATCACTCTCCTGTCCATGTTGCGCACTATGTAGGACAAGCAAGATTTTCTTGGGACCTTGCAAGAGGTTCAGGAGAAATTCCATACAAGAACAGAATCATTCACTAGCTCAGCCTTTTACATGGTTCTTGCTGAAGGCAAACATTTTGGGGCAAGGCATGGAAGGAAATAAAGCTTCTGGTTAAGGGGTGCCAAGACAGGTTATCCTCCAAGGCTCTTTCTTCTTTCCTTTTCTCCACCTGGCAGCTCAACTGCTCTGAGAGACCTTGAGGTTAAATTAACTTCCTGGTCCTCCTGAAGCTTCCTGAACAAGGTTCCTTCCAGCCTGAATGAATCCCTGATTTTGTGGATTTGTCAGGGATGGATTAAGTGAGGAGAGAGAAGCAATTAGATGTAACTTGCCCTGGTTTCTGCAACTCAGGACCAATCACTTCAGCTTGTGATGAAGCACAGTCTCATCACCTCACGCCCGAGTCTGCCATGTGGTTGCTTTCATCTCAAATTAACATAGGGTTGGATTCAGTTGGCCAGATGCTGCCACCAGCTGTATTGAGTTCTCACAGCCTTGGCAGGTGCAGTAATTCGATGAGGTTAACCACCAGTTAAAGGGATGCAAAAACCACTTCTCGTGTTTCAAGCTATTGTATTTTGTGTGGTAGGAAATGTCCCTTCTATCTATATGGTTATTGATCATATCATTAAAACGTAACAGTGGCTGGAAACTAGAGCTATGTGAAAGTATCAGTGGTTTTATTTCCCAGAGATATCAAGAAATATCACCTCCTTTGCCCTTCATCAGGTTTGTATTTAGGTGAACCCAAGGTTTCTAAATTTAAAAAGAAAATGCGTAACAACTGATATGCACTGAATTTTATTCTTTTTTTCCAAGCACAAATTTAGCAAGGATAAAGGAGTGATCAAAACCACAGACTAATCAGAGTCAGCTTTGAACCCAGCTCAGATATCTATTCTTGTTGCAAATGTTGACCAAAGTTTTGGATCAGGAATGAAGTGAAAAACCAACCCAAACAGCTCCATTCCACCATAAATTAATAGCAGGAGTGTGCAGGGAATCACTAGGATCACTCACCATTTATTTTAAGCTCATTGTTTAGCTCCCCGATCATGTATGTTTCCCTGACAGCACAAGCCCCCTCAGTTGTCTCACCTTCTTTTTCCTGTTCTTGCTAGGGAAGAGCTACCTTATTGCCTCTGGGTATAGCATTTTGCACAATAGTGCCTTGTAATGTTCTGCTACACATGTGGAGCATCCCTCATATGGTGTGACCAGCCGCCCTTTGTCTGGATTCATAAGTCCTATAGGGTGTGGCTTTCCCAAGTAATCTTATGTCAATTCATGTTTAATTGGGGATTTTTGGTGGGTTTTTTTTTTGCCTTGGGTGTTTTTTTTGTTGTTGTTGGGGGGGTTTGTTGTTGTTGTTGGTTTTTTGGCAGAAATTTGCTATGTGCAATTTCTGTAGTCATGGTTAAACAAATTAATTTCTAAAGGCTACTAATTCCTAGTTGACCCACCACAGTAAGGTTCCTGGTGAAATGTGTTCTGTGTGTCCCCGTACATGCCAGAGCTCTCATGGCTCTCACAGTGTGCTCACTAAAACCAGTCCTATGAATCTTCATTAAGCCAGAAATTATAGGCACTACTGCAGCTCTAATTCTGACTTTCTACATCTGTATCTGAATTGTGCATAGCAAGGATACCACTTCATTTCCGAATAATTTACAAAGGGTGTATTTTTCCCCACTGAGATGTTACATTGTACCAGCAATCAGCAATTCAGAGCTTTCAATTAAACATTGTGGCATTTAAATGGCAGTAAAAATGAAATGGTAGAGCAGAATAGGAAGGAATCTAAAACCAGTTGCAATTACACTCATTTTTATTTCAGACTCTTAAATTTTAATGCCTTTTACAGGCACATGAATAAATGAATTATGCAGGATTCACAACTGTTGGGAATTAATTCATACTGTTCCAGAAAGCTCTAGTTCAGCAGAAGTAGGAAAGAGAATAATAGGTTCTAAATGTGCCAAATGTTGACCATAGGTCTTCCAGTGATTCCAACCACATGCCAGCAAGTTACAGCACCTGCTGTGTGGCTAAGGAAAGGGGCGGTGATCCCACCACATCCTGACAAAATCACTCCTTATGAATATCAGTGGGAGATAGCTGGCTTCTTATTTTGTCTCCATGGAAAACTATGGTGCCTCTTAATATGGGCCACACTTTCCCCCTCCATCCTCAAGTAGTATTGACTATAGAAGTTGTTTTCTCTTACCCTTATATCACTACATACAAGGGCATATATTGACAGGACAAGGGGGAATGACTTCAAACTGAGAGTCAGTTTGGATTAGATAGTAGGAAGAAATTCTTTACTGTGGGGATGGTAAGGTACTGAAATGCATTGCCCAGACAAGTTGTGGGTGACCCATCCCTGGAAATGTTCAAGGCCAGGATGGATGGGGCTTCAAGCAACTTGGTCTAGAGGAAGATGTCCCTGCCCATGGCAGGGGGTTGGAACTAGGTGATATTTAAGGTCCCTTCCAACACAGGACATTCTGTGAGTCTATAATGATAAGCATGGTCCCATGCTTGCGACATTGGTAACTGCCATTATAAGCTCAGTTGCATCTCATGAAGATCCAAACATCGATTTTCGCTCAGATTCATGCTGCATAAGTCTATCTGTAACTTGGGAGTGCTTCATTTAGGTTCCTTGTGAGTTGCAAATGTCCTTCAATTCATGGTTATTTACACCTAATGGGATTTACACTTGCTAATTGTAATTCAGGAGCTGAGGCTACTGCTGTGGTCAATGGAAGTTTGAAAGTTTCTCTGAGGATCTTACTTGGATGTCTGAAGTTTGATGATATGAATACTCCTCCTTTACCTCTCTAAAGCAAAGGTCTGAAATCACCACTCCAAAATAAAACACTAATTTATTAAAACAAGCAACTAATTTCTCTTATCCACAAAGAACTGAAAAAAGGCTTGACTTGGGTTATGTTATCAATTTGGGCAATAATTCAATGCATTATACATTTTAGGGAGCATCAGTTGCTCACCCAAATCATACCAAGCTCTTTTTTGCCGTGTTTTGTTTTCTCTGTGTTCTCACCAGTCAATAAAAATGAAAGAATCTGAGAAGCTCAGATGGGATTTTCTGCACCTTGCACAACCAGAAGCTTATAGCATTGTTCCTTATCAGTTTCTGCAGAATGCCCAGACTGCCTTTCTCCAGCACTTCTCTGAAGTGAGCCAGGGTTGTCAACAGAAAAACCTATTTTCCATGTTTTTTTTACAACACATACATGCACATCTTGTATTCAGGTATATTTTACTCATGTGGGAAGTAGGAATGTAAGGTCAGATGGCCACAACACTAGTATTCACTGTGAGTCTTGTACCAGACATGAAATGCTCCTGATTGTCACTTGCTCAGCATCCATCACTCTCCTAGAATCATAGAATAGAATCATAGACTATCCTGAGTTGGGAGGAACCCACAAGGAACATTGAGTCCAACTCCTGGCACTGCACAGGACCGCCACAAGAATCATACCATATACCTGATAGCATTGTCAAAACTTTCCTCAAACTGTCAGGCTTGGTGCTGTGACCACTTCCCTGAGGAGTCTGTTCCAGTTGTCAAACACTTCTCTGGGGTGTTTTCCTAATATCTAACCTAATATAATCTTTTCCTAATACCTAACCCAAATGTCCTCTGGCATAGCTTAGTGCCATTCCCTTGAGTCTGTCACTCACTGGTCACCAGAGAAGAGATCAGTTCCTGTCCCTCTACTTACCCTCATGAGGAAGCTGTAGACTGCTATGAGGTCTCCCCTCAGTCTCTTCTTCTCCAGGTTGCACAAGCCAAGTGACCTCAGCTGCTCCTCATATGTCTTCCCGTCTACACCCTTCACCATCTTTGTCCTCCAATTCCATTGCACCCTCCACATCTGTTTGAAGGTTGACTCACAGTGATTGCCCGGCACAGTGGACGCAGAGCATGAACAAAGCCCATAGTATGCCTCAATAAATTCTGCCCTAGATGCAAAAGTGCATGAAGAGGGGACACAAACTCTCATAAATGTAACTGATTTGTGCAGCTGATGGGTTCAGTATCTGGTCATCTTGGTTCATGTTAAAAAGTTCACACAGAAACAAACAGGAACAGAAATAGGAACTTTGCTGCTCAGCTTTACCTACATCCACCGAATGAGTTGCTTCTTGGTCTCATGATCCTTATTGTAAGCTCTGGAAAATGCAGCAAAAAACACTCCCCCTCTCTTTCCCTGCCCATGTTTCTGCAGTGGCTAAGGAGTTGTGGACAAGCTGTGGTCACAGCACTGCATTTCTTAGTGCTACTGTACTTTATTAAACCTTCCTTACTCTTCCGAGTGTTACACTGACACCGCTGCCAATCCCATCACATCAGGGGAAACTGACTAGGTAAAAATGCAGTCCTGTCTGTCCTCTGTCTGCAATTAGGACAACTGTTTTAGGGAATATAAGGCTATTTTAGGGAACAGATTTAGGGCTGTTTTAAGGAATGTGAGGCTACAAAGAGTATCAGGTTCTAACTTTGCTAACAGCAGTGTAACTTCACTCTCTTTTTCCATGATGCTTTGTAATTTAATTCTTGATTCTGGAACTAGGAACACACATGGAGTTCACACAATTTGTCTTTGAATTAAACTTGTTTCTGCATTTCAGATGAAGAACTGAAATAGCATTAAGAGGAACAAAGAGTCCTCCCAGCACTTCCCTCCCTTCCATCTCTTGTAGTGAGATTAAAGATCCCCGAAATGCAACAATAGTTTATAGAGGATGGAAAGGCAAGCCTTCATCCTCCTCCTGCTGAGGCCTTTCCCTGGTTTCAGGCTGCTTTCTGTGTGCCACATGACCTGTAGAGTAGGGTTCTCCCAGAAGAGTCCCAAGCACTTTGATCCCCAACTTTTGTGGTTTGGTATTTTTGACAGCCTTGTAGTCTGCCTTTGCATCCCCAGCCACAGAACAATGTAGAGCCTTTAACGGGAGACTGGTTGATGCCTCTGGAGTTGTTTTCACACTGATAAGCATTCAGTTAAGGTAAATCTAAACAAGGAAGATTTTCTTGAGTGCTAAACATTTAGTGGTAGCCAGGGAAGCAGCTTCTTGTTGGCCAGTCAATGAAAGGGATCTTCTGTTACTGCAAGATCTCCCGGAAGGGATTCTGCTCCCCCACCGGCTGATCCACAGCACCTTTGTCCTTTGTGTGCATTTGCAAAGGGGATAAAAACCAAACCCTACTTAGTTCCAGAAGAGAAGTTATTCATCTGTGTCAGCTTACTGTCACTTTCCTCTTGAATTCAAATTTCTTTAACAAAGGCATAACAAACTCTAGTTCAGACTTTCTCTTCCAGAGCTGTCAGTTCCTCCCTATGACCTATCTGCAGTGTCCAGAAAGAGCTCTCTCACTTCCTACACAGCCCAATGGTACATTCAACGTACCACAAGAAACCTGTGTGAACCATCACCCAACACTTCTGAGTAGGTCGAGAGGAGTCTGCTACTCTTTGCTCTGTCAGCTGTGGTCAGGACTGAATTCTATCTGTATAGAGACCAGACTGTGTCATTAGCTTCACTGGGAAAGAAAAGTGCTCTGAATAGAAGCTGAAGATCTGCTTTGGTAAGAGAGACGAACGTATGCACAGCTCCACAAACTGTTGATATGTTTTCTATCAAAATGTTTCAAGTGTGGGACTCCAATAAGTGTATTTTTATAATTTCCAAGATTTGGTGTGTCAACACCCATGAAAATCCATCACCTCAGTTGTATTCTGGTGGGGTTTTTTTCAGAGGGATAAAAGTGCTTTTTTTCAGCTCTTAGAGTCTCACATATGTAGATTGTGCTGGAGCTAGTTAGCAAAGATTTTTTTTTTTAATGTCATCCCACTGCTAACCTACAGTCAGAGCTCTATTATTTTTTTCTAACACATCTGAATCACAAAGATTTTATTTATGAAATTTTATCTCCCTTCCTCACAACAGTAATTTTAAAATGTCAAGTTCTTGGAAGCTCTCTAAAAGAAGAAAAAAAAACAAACAAACTAAAAGAGAGAAAGGGAACTCTGTGGAGTCTTCAAGAATAGCTCTTTCTAGACGAACAAAGCATCTGAAAACAAAAACGTTTAGCAATCTGATTTAGATTGCTTTACTTGTTTGGTAGCTCATCAACCAGTTGTGGCACGTCTCATCAACACAATCCATTAAGTGGCTGCAAAAATATGAAAATTAAACAAACACCTCATTCTCACAGCTGCAAACAAAATGGGAGAAGTAAGAGTGCTTTCAGTGTCCATCCTGATCCTTATTTGCCTTTAAACAACATGCCACTGGGGCAGCACTGCAGAAAATTGTCCTAAGACTTCCTGCAAAAGGCATCATTTTTTGATTCAAAACAGTTGGAAAAACACATGTCTGAATGGAAGTGCATTCAGAGGACCAGCTGTTGAGATGACTGTACAGCTTGAAGTCTTGGAGAATATAGTGGAAAACTGTCTCAGAACTGGCAAAGAAAAATTCAGGACTGATCTTCCAACCAGAAGCCAGTGTGCCAACAGGAGTGCAGATACAAGGGTGGGTAAAAATTTGGATGTAAAACCACAGTCACATCAAAGAAACAAGGATCTATAAATGGGACTATTTCTTGAAACATTCCGTGTTTTGTGCTTCTTTTAATTTGGAAAATTTTACCAGGCAATGACAGCCTTACTAAGGGAGGTACTAGAAAACAGCAATTCAAATAAGAATAATCAATGGCAAAAAGAATGTGTCTTTAGGTACATGACACAGATTACTTATGTAATTATTAAACTCCATTGATTTATATAAGAAGACATGTAAAACGATCACTTACCAAAAGTGTGCCATTGCCAGTCCCTAATGGACATAAAATAATAAAATTTGTGAGTGGAGGCTGTGTGCAAACAGGAAAGAAGAAAGAGAGAAATTCCTCTTTTTACAGTTTTTGAAGGTAACAGCAGACATTGAAAAAACACCTGATAATGAAATGCTATGAGGCTTTTGACTAATCTCAAACTAAAATATCTGAAAACCACAGGAGTGGGAACATTGGTCCCTGTTTTTCTGTTCCTGACATGCACTAATCTGACACCCAGATTTCAAACTCCTGTGTGTGGAAGGCAAGGGTGGGGGAGAAAGCATGTTGCAGCCATCCCTTCTGAGCATGCAGAAAAGCAGTTCTAATCAGTAAGGGGAGAAATAGCAGCAGTGTCCAGGCATTAAAATCAGATATTCACCATATCATGGGTCCAGCTGTGCTCTGCACACCGAGGAGTTGGGAGTGCCAGCTCTGAGAGATGGAGGCAGTGAGAGGAGAAATACATCTGATGCAGTATGAAATAAACAGATGTGGAATTTTAAGGCATGAAGAGGTGTTGCCATCTCTGAATGCACTTCTGCCTCGGTAAGTGCCCTGCAGAGCCCCAAGATCAAAGTCAGGCTCTGGTGGTGGAAGAGAGGTTTGTCTTTTGAAGAACTGGGGAAAGCTCATTTTGTGAGCAGACGTTAAGTGAATAAGTGCTAGCTGGGAGGCTTCAGGGCTAAGAAAATCAGAACAATGAAAAGTTTGCCAGGATTAAAAGCATCATCCTCTGCAAGTTTCCTCATTATGTTCTTTCACTCTACTGGCTCTGATCCAGCATACACTTGGGTAGAGCTCATGGTTAGATAAAGCAAAGCACCTGAAATATCTCTTTTTCATATGTGCACCCACACACGTACGAGTATATAATCTTTAGATTTAAAACTTGTCCTACTGGGAAGTGAAGAATTGCCCCTGGACTTGCTTGTGAGGCATCACCCTTCCCTTCATCTCTATCCAATTGCTTTGTCTGTGGCATGACTGAGGTTGCAAAGGGCCTCACACATTTGTGTGTCTGCCACTAGAAATAAACATAAAATAAAAAAAATTGGTGGAAGGAAAACAATGGGCTTTATTCAACTCCCAGAGCCTCTTTGTTTTACTGCTGACCACATGCGTGGGCTTTGCCGCTTGCTATCCTGCTTTGCTCCAAGTCAGTTCTCTATAGGTCCCTTCTTGCTCAGATAAAACTTACCAAGTGCATACGTGTCTTTCTGCACACGCCTTCACTGGTGATTTCTGCCTGGACACAGGTTTGCTTGATATGGGCATCTAAAAGCTTCATGTTTAATCCCACTATCATTACTATTGTTGTGATTGCATAATGCATCTGCAGTCTCAAACACTGCACAAACACAGAAGGTAAAATAGGCCCTGCTTAAAATTTGAAGACAGAGAGACAGACATCAGCAACCACCACAACAACAAAAAAAATCAGAAACTGAGGGCAGAGATTTTTTTTTCCTCCTCTTTTGCCTTCTGCTCACCACCTCTCTCATCTCTGTCCTGCGGTGAAGACACATGCTCCACCCTGCTTTGTCCATGCAGAGTGCTGCTCCTGGCAGAAAGGGGCCTGATGACACATCTGCATTGTTCAGGGAAGGCAGAGGGAAAAGGACAAGCTGGCATGCTGCTGACTGACCCATGCCATTTGTGTGGGTAACATCAGCACACATGACTAGCAGGCAGCAACTCTCAGATGCATGTGTGCACACCAATGAGGCTGCAATTCTGCTGCTCTCAACTGCTGTTGTGGGATATGTGGGCGTAAGCACAGTATATGCATATACTTCTTGAAGAGAGAAAGGGGGAAATGTAACAGGAATCCCTAACCTACTCTCTCCGGGTTTACTAACCCGTGTTTCCATTCTTCCCTGAAATAACACTCAGCAGGGCAGAGCTGGGAGCTCCCAGCTCTCATCCTTCAGTCATAAAACCCAGAGATTAGGGATGAATGAGTGCTGGCATGTCTGACCAGAAGCTGTTCTCCCATGTGTATGGGAAGACCTGCAACCTGAAGGGAAACTTCCAGCTCTTAGATGGGTGCCAATGTATGTGAATAAGATGATGACACAGAGACAGGAAAAATTTGAATTTGAGGAAGTCAGTCCTTGGTTACTGATGTTCATATTTCATTCAACATAGGTTTTAAAGTCTTTGCATTGCCATTTTCCAACATGCAATTTTGCACTGACAGATTTTAAACTGCATCAAAGGAACTGTCAGAGGTGAAACTACATGTTTTGACAGCTGGAGAGTTGACAGCTAATGCTTTAGACACCTGGGAAAGTCTTGGGAGTCAGTTTGAAGCTCCGGGATAAGCACATTAAGTGAATGTATTGGCAAAGTAACAAAGTTATTAAGAATGGTGGGATTTAAACTGTCATCGTAAAACCATCACAATCCAGGCTTGCACTCCATTCTTGTTTTCCAGGCTACCTGGGCAAAGACATGCTGTTTCATGGTACCTGCTGATTTCCACAATGGTGGAGTCCCACAGTATCATGGGGAACATGCAGCTGGCCTTCTCCACCTGTGCTCTCACTAATTACAGCTCTGTCCTGGTTTTTATACTCTTCAACAGGTGAAAGTTGGAAGGGTCCCATTTTGTCTCCTGCCTCAGCTGGTCTTCTTCCCCACACATTCTTCTCTGACTAGCCTGCAAACCTGGTATACAAAGATTGGATGTAATAAACTTAGATGATTTAAAGCAGTTGGAGAATTTGTTTCCAATCCTATTTCACTGGATTTGAAAATTCAGCACTAAATCTCAACCATCATTTTGCTGGGCTTTGACAAACCAGGGTTCCTACCTGAAATACATAACAGTTGTTGCACAGATGTAAGAAATACATGCACAACCCAAACTCGCTTTCAGAGCAATCCATCATCTTAGGGATTCTTTTCCTTTCCTTGTTTTCCCATGGATATGATTAATTCACTTCAAAACTCATTCCCTCATCTTGAGACCTAGTGCAAGGCTTGTTCAGGAGTAGCTCTAACCAAGATATGTGAGAACATTTGTAGCTGAGCCAAGAGGCCCCGTTCCAGCTCCAGAAGATCAGCCCTAACAGCTGATCCAAACATCTACCAAACAGCTGGCAGGATGTGGCCCACAGCTGTTAGAGAAAACGACAGGGAACAGTGTTTAAAGATGCAGGAGAGCTGGTTTAAATCCTATGACCCAGAGACTAGCAACACACAAAGGAAGACATTTTCAAGCACACTGTGTCATACATATATATATATGAACACATGCTTAATTGCAATGGGGTATAATACATGAATGTGGGATGATAGCAACCTCAGTGCAGTTAGTCATGGCAAGGCTGTTATGTGTTGTTCAACTCCCAGTGAGAAGAACCCTGTGGGATCATCCTTTCATGTGAGGGAGACAAAAAGAGGGAAATGGCAGTGTCTGTGTGTGTGGCTGCCCTAACTTCTCAGGGTGTGGAGTTGTATTAGTGAAATCATTTCCTTGCTTCCACATGATGCAAAACCATGCCAAGTGCTTTAATAGATCCCATGTACATCAGGGAGCAAAAAAGACTGAATCTATCTGTCTTGCTGCTAAATAAGATCACTGTTTAGATCTCAGAGTGGCTTAAAGCCAGATTTGAAAAGAAGGCTAGGAATCTAGAAGTAATGTGCTGTAATGTTTGACATTTAGGAGCCAGGTCTCTGGAGTAGGATCCAGAAACTGAAAGTGTCTTTCATTTTTACATGAAGTCTGAGGAGCACTGGTGTCTCCAAGCTTCTGCCTACTAAGGGAGAATATGCAGTTACAGATACTAGGCAAGAACTGGGGACAGACCAATCCAACTAAATGCCTCAGTCTGGATAACAGGGAAAAGGCAAGCAAAATATAGTACTGACCTGATCTGGTACCTGAGCTGATTTTCTCCAAGTCAGATGTGACCACACTCTGTGTTCGGCCGACATGGGATTGTACATAGGTCATGTGTGAAGATACATTGATCCACAGCTTGCATTCTCCTGTGCTTTGTCACATAAAAGCTTGAGGATTAACTGCAGTCAGAGATGGAAAAGCCCTTTAGCTGCTGAACCCCAGCCCCCTGCAGTAAGGGATTATCCTCTTGGTAGATCCTGTTGTAGCTGAGTCAACAGGGGAAATAGAAAACCAAATGAAAGGAGATATTTGGCTTCATGGAATTCAGTTTGGAAGCTGCACTTTTATGAACATCTGGTAATGCTGCCTCCCACTCATAAATGTCTAATGCAGTACCCTCCATGTCCCTTTGGTCAGGATCTTCCCCTTCTGCTGCAACATTTTAACAGGGAAGAATTTAGAACATTTCCTCCTTCTCAGAAGGTTAGAAACTGGAGGCTTTAAGGTAAAAAAGATTTGTTTCCCACTACTTCAGTTTTATTTTCTGATCAGAAGGGACCATTCTATATCTTCTTATTCATTGAAAGTCCTCACAAATTTTCCTGGTCTTTGAGTCAAAACCAGTAAGCAATGGTAGGCCAGAGCCTTTAATTC
Organism: Acropternis orthonyx; assembly: GCA_035583155.1. Lineage (NCBI taxonomy): Eukaryota > Metazoa > Chordata > Aves > Passeriformes > Rhinocryptidae > Acropternis > Acropternis orthonyx. Next base: position 143,831,932 of record JAWWEU010000081.1, on the reverse strand, counting down.
ATTATATAACAGTAATTTATTTAAATGCAACTTTTTCAAAGGTCTCATTCTGAAAGGCCAGCATCCTAGGGGTTGGCTCTGGCCAGTGGACCAATTTCCAGAGAGGAGACAAGTACATCTGTTTTGGCAGTGAATATGCTGTCATAATTGCAGCTACTCCAGTGCCAGCCCTTGGTAGACGTGTGAGTCCACCACGGCTGTTGTGCAGACATGGGAGAACACAAGGACCCTGAGTATGAGATGTCTGGCAGTTAGCTCTGGACCAGGTCTCTAATTTGGCCTCCAAAAGACTGTCATTAAACTAGTATTTGGGTCCTATGGTTGGCAAAGTAATGTTCCAGATTAAATTATTTCTCATGCCAAATATAATGAAAATTTTACAACTGTTGTCACGTGGATCATATTGGAAAACAAAGATGGGCTCTAATACTTAGGCTACTGTGATGGGTTTGATAAATCCCAAAAAACTCAGATTAAGGTTTTAGTTTTAGCTAGGCCCCAGTTCTGTGGGTCA
>JAWWEU010000081.1:143787854-143831318 GCA_035583155.1 Acropternis orthonyx | reverse complement strand
TAAATCAAAGAGCAGCTCCCAGTGTGCTCTCTCTCTCTTCTCTCTTCGGCCGTGCTGGGAGCACCTTGCCCCTGCAGATGAAAAAGATTAGGCCTCGCTGCTCCTGGCCAAGATATTCACAGCAGTTTTGCTCTTAGGGAAGTAAAATACTTTTGTATTGTTTGGGTTGCTCTTTCCCTCTCTTTGGGGTGTGGTTTCAGTTTTAAGGTTTTTTTTTATTCCTCACTTCTTTTAACTGAAACTCTGTCGCATTGGGAGGTGTTTGGCATTTTGCCAAGAGTCAAACCAAAACAATAACAGCTACAAAGTATGAAACTTAAGTGGAGATAGCCATTACTAACATCATCACCCTGTCCTCCCACTGCTACTACGGTGATTCCTGGATGCAGAGGATTGCAGTTCCCAAAGGTGTTTTCCTTCCCTTCTGACACAATCAGCCATACTCTAAGACCCTAGTTAACTGTCTTGTGAGATCCCTAACAGAGTGGGTAGAAGAGAAACTAATTCATGTGACTAGACTGACTGCAAGGGTCTAGCTTCACATTTAACATTTCTCCTGTTTCACAAGACTACCTGTGTGGTGTCTCTGGTTGCTTCCTGGAGGCTGCTATATTAATGACGGTGTGGGCCTCCACTGGATGTACACAACATTCATTAATGAGCTCCTGTGTATGAAAAAGAAAGATGTTCTAAAAGATAAAATGTTAACTTTCCTACTAAAAAATTTATGCAGAAATAACCCAAATGAAATGGCTACAAATCAGTTTATCCAAAAATCAGCTGCTTCTGCATTTTTAATTATATCTCTGGTCTGAAAAATAGTGTTCAGAGGTTCAAACTCAGAAAGGGTAGTATTTAATTAGAGACTGTCCTTGATGTAAAAACTTGTAGACTAAGTTCAGATGGTATGCAGTGTAAGAAAACCACTAGAGAAGTCTACAAGATAACCTTGCTGAAATTCTACAACTTAAAAATCTGAGGAACAGTTTCTGTGTTCCTTATTTCTCTGTTCATGAAGGGGAGTCTTCAGAATCCCACCAGCCAGTGTTCACAGAATCATAGAATATCCTGAGTTGGAAGGGATCCACAAGGATCATTGAGTCCAACTCCTGGACCTGCACAGGAACACCGCAAGAGTCACACCATGTGCCTGAAAGCATTGTCCAAGTGTTTCTTGAACTCTGTCATACTTGGTGCTGTGACCCCTTCCCTGGGGAGCCTGTTCTAGATGCCAACTACCCTCTGGGTGAAGAACTTTCCTGCTATGCAACAAAATCACCTGCTGACCCAGCTTCAAGCCATTCCCTTGGGTCCTGTCACTGATCACCACAGAGAAGAGATCAGTGCCTGCCCATCCTCTGCCCCTCATGAGGAAGCTGTAACTGCAATGAGGTTTCCCCTCAGTCTCCTCTTCTCCAGGTGGAACAGACCAAGTACCCTCAGCCACTCCTCATATGACTTCCCCTCAAGGCCCTTCATCATTTTCATTGCCCTCCTTTGGACACTCTCTAATGGCTTAATACCTTTCTTACATTGCAGTGCCCAAAACTGCACACAATACTCAAGGTGAAGCTGCCCCAGTGCAGAGCAGAGCAGGATAATCCCTTTCCTCAACCTGTAAATGATGCTTTGCCTGATGCCTCCCAGGACACACTTGGCCCTCCTGGCTGCCAGGGCACGGCTGACTCATATTCAACCTGCCATTGACTGGGACCCCCAGGGCCCTTTCCCCGGTGGTGCTTTCCAGCATCCCATTCCCCAGTCTGCCTGTATATCCAGAGTTGTCTCAACCCAAGTGCAGAATCCAGCACTTTTGTTAAACTTCATATGAATGATGATTGCTCAGCATTCCAATTTGTCTAGATCTCCCTGCAGGGCCTTTCTGTCTTTGCATCATTGCTCTTTCCCTCTTCTTGTTCCTCAGATTTGGCCATATCTGTCTAAAAACTGTCTTAAGATGAGGATATGTTCCTTCTGTATCCTTCTTTCAAACAATACGCACACCTGGCTGAAACCTCCCTTGCAAGTATCTACTAAACAGAGTGAAAAATTAATGCTCTTGCTGTTCTCTGAAAGATACCAAGAGGTTTCTGTTGGATGCATCTTTGTTTTCTTATGGAGAGTGTCTGTAAGATACAATCCTGGCACACTATTAAGAAACTCTAGTGGTTAGTCATTCTTCAAACAGCATTCCTTTTGCTTAGGTGAATTTTCTCACTTCTCATTGTCTTCTACTTGCAAAAATGTGTACCAGAACAAACAATTGTTACTTAATTGTAATGCAAAATATTACATATTTAGATAAGCAATAAAGCAGAGTTTACTATCTAAATTCAAGGAACTCTGCTGAAATAATTTTCCTTATTACAGAAGTTCTTTTCTTGACCTTTCTTAAGCACACTTCAAGAAACTTTGGTGTTTCCCTGACAAACAACCCGCTCCAGGCCCACAGCAGAGGACACAGTTCAGCCTTGTTCATCACAACAATGCAGCTGTGTTTTGCCATAGATCATTTCTAAAGCTGTTACCATGGATTAGGGTGGTCCCATGGTGTAGAGGAGAGTACTCTGGACTCTGAATCCCAAGGGCCTGAGTCTGAGTCTCAGTGGGGACCGTCGCCATGGGCAGTTAAATGCCTCCCTGCCATCCAATCCTGTCAGATCTCAGATGCTCAGCAGGGTCAGCCCCGGTGTTAGTACTGGGTGCTGTAGACAGTCCCGAGGATTTCACTGTCACTCTCCAAGCTCGCTCAGCCGTGGCAAATGAACCTTAGGACTTAAACGGTGGGGCCAGTTCTGCGCACGCTGCGCCTCACCTAAAAAATCTGCTGCGCAGGCTGGAAGGGCACACCCACGTGGGGAGAGCCCTTCCCCAGATCTTCGTTCGCGAAGTCTGGCCATACATACATACATACCATGGATTAATTTATCCTTCAAATATTCCATGGCAAAACTAGATGACAAAAGGAACTGTGGATATTTTAATGGTGGCCAATACAGCAAATGACATAGCTTCAAAAACTCTTATGTCAGCAAAGCATTTGTCTAATAAAGTCATAACTGTCTAGAAGAAGCAAATTTGTAGTTTTGCTGTAGTTTATATGTCTGCTTTCTTGCATCTATCTGCCTTCAACCTTCTAATTGATATTGTTACCTCTTTGGGACCTGGACCATCTGTTTATTTCCTTTCAGAGCATAGTCATGACGAAGTCCAGGATGCTCAGGTACATGTGATTATTTAACTAAAAACAGCTGAAAGATTGGCCCATGTTCCTGAGATATTCTAAAAGAGAATAAGAGATTTTTAAAGAATTCCTCATGACAGCCAGTGAAAAATCAGGCCATTACAAAGTACTGCAAAAGACACCCTCTAAAATACAGTTAGAAGTTGCCTAACAATCAACCATCCCCTCTAAATGCCTATGGCGAAAGTACAAACAATGACATAAATGTTAAAGTTTTTAAGCATATATTCATATAAGGTTTTGTCATGTAATTATTGATCAATATTCACAAGGGACAGAATTATTTTTGTACATAAGCTGATGTAAGACAGCACTGAGATGTGATGACCTCCACTTGGTGTTGCTTCCTTACCACCACAAAACCAGCCCCTAAGTGGTTCACCCTTATGCACATCATGGTGCCTCTATAACACATCAGCCTTCAAGGCTTAAGTATATCTTCCTATTAAAGAAGTCAAAGCTGCATAGATTTAAGACCAAAATCTGCTAATGGGAAGACATGAGGTATTAATAACCATAAAACATGAAATTAATCAGAACTGGCAATATTTTTATGGAACATAATTTTTGTAAAATCATAAGCAATTTCCTGGTATCATTTGGATAAAAATTACGCTATCTATATAAATTCCTTTCCAGCCTATAAGTAGCCAGGGAATTATTTATCTAGGCTGATTCAGGATGTGGGGAAGTGACAGTGTAAAATACTAGACTCTCATTGGAAGGGGAAGAGCATGGTCACGCTCTCAGGAGTAGCTGAAGTTCCTGGGCTACAAAAGTTCCATTAAGTACAGAGAAACAATTGAGAGGTTAAACACTTGTTATTAGTTTTTTTTATTTATGTTGGAGCTTACACTGGCCTCTTGCATGTACATGTCCCCAACAGATTGTGAACAAAGGATAATATATCTTTTTAAAATATCTTTTTAAAATAGATTTAAAAGATTAAAAAAAAATCTTATAAACAATCAAAAACAACACATGAATACAGATAGAATGAAAGATGAGGCAGTGAAAGTTATAGAACTAGACACAGTAGGTGACTTTGTGCCATTTCAGTGGCATATTCTTAAAAAAGTAAATATTCTTAAGATTATTATGATGTACAGTATGATAGTGAGGTTCCACCTCTCCCTTCTTTTCCCAGTATCAGTTTGGATGGTAGGTGAATTTCTGCTTCTCATCCCAGCAGAAGACAGACTATGAAGACCTGTAGAGAGATATTAATTTAGAATATCATCACTTTTATAACTTCCATCAAACAATTAAAATTGGAGTGAATCTGTAGGAAGACCTGGACTGCTGAAACTCTTTCTGGCAGAGCTGTTCTGGCCTTACAGGTAAAACATAGTCTGTGAGACCACTTTGTCAGCCACATGAGAGCACCAGGTTGGAGAAGGGATGATAAAATGTATGGACAGCTAGCTCCTGTTGAGTAAATGATAAGTGTCAGAACAGACAGTAATGACAGAAGGCTGCAAAATCATAAGAGAAAGTGAAAAAGTAGTGACCGTTCACTGCCTCTTGCAGAACCAGGGGATGTCATGTGAAAATATTAGGAAGAAAGTCCAGAGACAACTCTTCACACAGCATGTTGTTAAGCTGTAGGACTGCTCCCCACAGGATGTGGGGGATCTGGGTTCAGGAAGGAACTGGATCAGTTCATGAAGGAAAAATCCATTGAGGGCTATTAAGTATAAAAACTCTAAGTCTGGTTAAAAACATCACTAAATTACAAATTATTGGCAGCTGGGATACTATTCTGGGAAAGTATCCCTGAAAGCTTTCCCTAGCTCTTCCATAGGGATCTGCAACAGGGATAAACTGACCTTTGATGTGAGATAGTGCAGTTGCTCTTGTGTAGTCACATCACAGAAATACTTTAGACTTATAGGAAAAAGTGCCCAGCTTGTACAACAATTACAATACTATAAATTTCTGGATTTATCTCCTCTATTCTGCTTCAGTAATCAAGTCAAGCCTGTAAGGCAGCATCCCACATACATTTAGCCCCCCCTGAAACTAATGCAAAACTTAAAGCTCACACTCAAGTGAAACTGGAAAATAAGCCTCAGATTTGAAGACATAAAAAAGAGTCTGTGATGGGAAGTATCATTCTCAGTGTGGGCACTTCCAGAACTGTATTGTATTCAGCTACATATAAATAAAAATATGATCAAGAATTGTTCTTTTAAGAGCCTTGCTTTGGCCTTGCATATTTGTTTTGAAACTTAGAAAGCTATTTTAAACAATGAACCTGGAAGATAAGGTGGTTAATCGTCGGGTTATGTCAATGTCCCTGACTAAACTTCTCTGGTGAAAAAGCACCAGTGGGTTTCTTTTCTTTAACTGAAAACTCAGCCATGAAACCCAGAGCAATTCATCATCAAACAGAGTTTTCACACCTGTTCGGAAAAGGTGAAAACCACCAAGGACCCATCTGGTGTCAGAAGCAGCATCTGGAGTTGTGGGGGCTGCTGATTCACCACCCAACTAGGAAGCAGAGGTGTTATTTTTTCCCTAGGGTTCTAACCTATGTTCCACCACCCTTTTCTTGCATAGTTGGGAGATTAGTCTATCTTTGCCCTCTACTATATGTACAAGGAAGAAGGCTGTGAGATGTGCAATGACCTGGTTGCAGTATTGTTAGTTGAAGATGGTGGCAAATAGGCAGGTTGTTACAGCTGGAATCTGAAGCAGAATATTTCCTTTCCCTTGAAGCCAGAGCTGATTAGCTTTGGGATAGGTGTGAACAAACACATTCACCTAAGGAAAAAAAAATATTATTACTTATTTATTTTTTTTATTTTATGCATTTTGAACAATGGAAACCTGTATTTCATATACTTTTTATCTCTCTTCAATTGAGATGTTGACACTTTTGATTAAATCTTTGATTAACCTAAACCTGAACCCATTTTCTCAAGCACAGAACAAGGAAACACTTTCTTTTTCTTTTTTTTCCCCATACCTTTTTGGATGACTGGTAATTTTCTGTGTCATTACTGCAACATTTTTCAGCATGTGCAATCTTGCAATATCACATCAAGCTTTTAATTCCATCCAGAAAAATAGCTTTAACTCAGCACAAACTATGCCAGATAATGTCGCTTTTCACACAGGATAAAAAAATAACAAGTGCAAACAACAACTTAGATTATTTGTTTAACCCTACACAGTGTTTAAGACTAAAGTGCTTATTATAATGGGATCCTGCAGACAAAGCCATCATTGGATTTTGAAGAAATCAATGGAAGGTATCAGATTTGGGAAAAAATCAAGAGCCATCAGCCAGTGCTCTCAATGCAGAGATGTTTGGAAAGTGTGACTGCAGTTATCTAATAGTTTTTCTAATTTAAAGGCCACTAATTTAGGTGCCTAACCTTGGTGGGGAGATGTGGCAGCTAGGAATTTATCTCGCTTAACAATCTGTATTCGTAATTCCAAATTTTTGGGAGTAGCTAAACAAGCTTAGGGGCTGTCCTTCAGCCTTAGGCAAATAGGGATACCCACACTGGTATCTACAATGTAAGATACTCTGCTGTGAAATAATAATCAAAAAAGTGTGTAACACTGGAGTATTAATCCACTTGCTATTGTTCTAAATCTACCACCCACTGTCATCAATCCAACCTTTGAATTGCTCCATCACTCTCCCAGTTTGAATAGACATGGGCTGTCTGATGAAGCCTTCAAGTTAAAGTTGGGTGATTTCTCGAAGATTGCTAACAGTTACCGCATGAAACTGGACTAAATACACCAGAGAAGTTGAGCATGGCATGTACAGGATTGTTATGAAATAATATGTTCATTTGCATATTTTGTACTTGTCAGAGTACATGAATTAATAATGATCCTGCCTGGCCTATTTGCAACAGCATCTCTGGCAAATATTATTCATGTGATTTCAGTCATTCCAATCTAAATTTTAGACAGCCAACATTGTGAATTTTGCCCAGTGCTTCCCACCCCTCCCCTCCCCCCTCACCTTACCCCCCCCCCCCCACACCCCTAGGTATTTCTAGAGCAAATAGTGCTGCTTTTGTTGTTTTACTGGGGTTTTTTAAAGCCTTTTATTTGCATGCTGAAAAAAAAAAAGCTCTGCTTGCATCTTTTCCCTGCAGAACCAGCCACGCTGTGTTGTAATAACTAAATCCCTCCCCACATCAATGTCACAGTGTTTGTTTTAGCAATCTTAAGTTCAGCTGCCAGCTGTTCTGTTCTTTGGATTTTATTGCAGGAAGTATAAATTCCCCTTGGTTTGGCTGGAGGTGCTTTTAGAAGCCTTGGAGTGAGGGGGGAAGGGAATGGAGGAGAGAACAGCATGTCTATTTTTGTTGGGGTGGGGTGACAATCAGTTAAGGACCATTAAGCTTAATGGCCTTGATGTTATAGCATTGCATCTCTTTCTACCATTTCTTAATCACTACAGAGTAATAACATCTTTAAAATTTATTGGGACAATTAGAAGAAAGAGTTCCTTTAACCCCAGCTATTTCGCTCTTCTATAGCTTTCCTTTCCCTCTCCCACTTCTTTCTCTCTCACTCTTTTTTTTAAGAAAGAATAATCACTGGACCAAACTTCTCAAGCAGTTTCTACTTTGAGATTTATGTCAAGATCCAAGTTGCTGATAAGACGATAATTAAGCTCACAAAGAAAAGAGAAGGAATGTATTAATGAATAACATAGCTACCTTCATGAATTTAAACTTGTGCAATGAACAAGGAACTCACTTGGATGAAGAGGAAAAGTCCCTCCAGTTCTTTGCCTGAAATTTGACCCAGATACTTTTTGAAAAGGTTAGAAGAAAGGGATGGAAATTTAGCACTTCCCTTTGTTTACATTCCTAGTGGCACTTGAAGTCAAGTGATACTGAAACACAGTAACAGAGTTTGCTTTTTGTCTCTTATCAGTCTAAGTGTACTGTCCCATGTTCACTCATCATGTAATTTCCTCCTTCCAGATCAGCTTTTCTTCTTTTCAGTGCACTCTTCCATTTTATTAGAAATCTGTGAATTTTGTGGTTCTGAATCCATTCTCATTTTCCTTTTTTTCCCCCCATGTCCTATGTAAAAACAATTTCCAGTGTTAATTTTGTGAGTGTTTCTCACACTAAAAGATACTTTACTACACTGTTCTGATGCAAATAAAGAATAAACTGCATTTATCATCTGGTTTTTGATCACTCTTACATTGATTGTTTATAGTTTCCATGTCAGAGAGAGGGAGACCTACACATTTTAAAAGGAGAGATGAAACTCACAGATGAGAACATTAAATACCTAAGTGAGACAACTAAGTTATGAGAGTAGTAACACTGCTAATTTACTGGACTAAATAGCTATCAGAGAGATATAATTATCTCTAGACTACTACTCAGCCCAGCTAAATCTTAATCCAAGTTGTCAAATACTGTCTCTTTCCACTATCTATATAACATGCCTACAGAAAAGGAAGAGACTTTACTTGAACTCAGATATCCCACAGAGAAAGATCTATGCACGTGCCAGTTGTTGTAGTAAAAGTTTTGTCAAGATGCAGTTTTCATTCAAAGTGAAACATGAGGTATCCTGGATATCTTCTATAGCTTTTCCAGAATGGACAAATGAACTTTGAGTTCCCACTTTCCACTTGAGCATCTTAGCAGGTGGGCTAGGGCATCAGCCCCTCTTTTAGGACCTGTTCCATTTTGAGTAATGAATTTCAATTAGGTCAGAGTGAGACAGACTGCACAGCCCCACTGATTACCTGCACTCGGAGACCCTGTGTGTTCGTTCATTCATTCATTCGCAGGGAGACCCCTGTGAGTGTTTGCGTCAGGAAGAGTGTCTTGATGAAAGTCATCATACAACTTAGTTAATCATGGAGTGATCTTGGGTTTTCCTACTGTATGTTATGAAACATATATCCTGAAATAGTAGCAGTTTTCCAAATAGACTTTGTTTTCTAGCCAGTTTTTTCTCCTATTTCTGCCTTAATCACTGGACTAGATTTCTTCCAATGCTGTCCCAGGAGTATTATTGTGTGGCTGTCATCCTTTTATGGCCTTCATGACTGAAAACATATCATATCAATCTTTTGAGAAATGCCATATATTTTCAGAATATAGTACACATTATGTAATCTTCCAGTTATGATCACATTGAACCCAAACTTGCTAATCACCTCCAACATAAATCCAAGCAGTAACATGATATGACACTCTACATGACATTGAGGCCTATGTAGTTCAAAACATTGAACAGAAAAGACCAGAGTTTTTCCTGTTGTCCTGTTGAGAGAGCTAGTTCAGTTCTCTGATATCAGGATTCACATATAAACAATTTAACATCTATATACTCCTCCAGAAGTCTGTACAGATTACAGTTATCTTGAAGTTGGGCAAGCATTGGTCTATCAAAACTTCTTCAATTCTTTTTTTTTCCTTAATGTACTCAGATATGGTACTATCTGATAATCCAGCTCTCACCCACAATTATAGAAATTTTAGATTAGAGAGTTAATATCGTAGTCTGGCAACAAAAAGCTCCAACAAGATTTTGATCTTTTTTACTCACTCTTTTTGAAGATTATAAACTCATTTTCCTCTAGTGGAGTCAAAATGTAGATGGAATGCCACAGAAATTGCTGAAATGTTTCCCTTTTAAAAAAAGAAATTCTTGGAAAGTTTTGAATAGCAACACTTGAAAATTTTGAGTTGTGTAATTCCAGCTTTTTTTTTCCTTCCTCCTTCTGGCATAAGTCAAGATCCTAATCAGTTAGTTAAATGTTATGGATTCAATAAGGCTGTAAAACAGACATTATGGAAATGGCATAGAGAGAGCTGGAGGATCAGTAATATAAATGAGCACAGTTACAGTAATTATGTAAGAAGCACATAGATGTGTCCATGTGCATTTATATATAATGTGAACAGTATTTTGTTATCGCTATGCTTTATTGAGCCCATTGATTACATTTACATAATGTCATCAAATATCTCTATAGAGGCTCATCTGCATCAATATTGTTATAGCTCTAAATCACCAATGGATTGGGATTCACAGCCACAGTAAATAGCTCTCTTTAAAATATGCTATAGAGAAACAAAACCAAACCATGAAAAACCCCAAGACATTGTTGTCCTACAAATTTAGTAGTTTGGTTACTGCTGAGAGTCAGTCTGTCTACTTGTGCAGGCAAAGAAGTTAATGAGAAGGAAGGAAAAAGTACTGGTTATAAAACGTCATGAAGACTTGGAAGATCAGTGGAGATCTGTGAATGTTCATTCAACAATAAAATAAAGAACAAGAGACTTAAAGCCAAGCCACGGCTTCCATGAGCACAGAAATGAACTAGAAAGACCAGGATATCAAAAGAGTAGTGTGTACAAACAGAGCTTGTGAAAATGATCATTCTAAAGGTAGCAGCGTAAAACTCTGTTCACTTAATTTACCAGAATAAATACATGTGCTTGATAAGTCTCAAGACCCTGAGTGCATCCCCTTTCTGGAGTTAAGGATCTGTCTGTGTCGACCTTTGTTGGTAAGAGCTGCTGTCAAGAAAGCTGAAGAGAGGAAGTACAAAATGGGGAAGAGACACAGGTCTGATGACACTGTAATGTAACACAGGTGAAGGCCAGTGGTAAAACCCCCGTTTAAATGCAAATCCCAAGGGACAGGAGAGACAGGCTATCACTCCTACCTTTGAAAAGGTGCTCTCAGGGCCCTGACACTAAGGGGAACATGCCATGAAGAATATAGAGCCCTATATGTACTATCTGCCCTTGGTCCACACTCACAAATGTTGAATTAAGCTTGTATATGATGTTTGGTGAACTTTACATTAAAAGTGGTAGGGCCATTCCCAGCTCTGAATCTCATTGTTTTCTATATCTGAAGATGAGAAGGGTGGTAAGTGGTACTTCTTTTAGAGAAATGGTCCAAAATGTTGCAGAGGTTATAATTTTTCATTTAAAAATATAAGCTTAAAGCATTGCAGCTTCTGTAAAACATGTTCAATAGTGGCTACTTATACACTTGCAGAAACCAATGTCACTTTTGTGGCAATTTACGGCTCTGAGTTGCCCTTCCAGGGGAGTGGTGTGTTTCAAAAAATGCTGCCAGCAAGTATTCCCTTCCTGCAGAGCATCACTGTAAAATGAATGAAAGCCAAATACATACTGACACGAAGCATCTATCTGCAGCATTCTGTACAGTGCTGAAACCTCTATTTTCTGCACCCTGAAACTCAGAAAACATGGGAGAAAATGATCAATTGAAATCTAAACTTGTAAGTTAATGTATAAGTGTGTGTGTATGGGTTCAACAGTGTACATTATATGCATTTTATGGGATGTAAAGGTCTAGTTGTTTGAAAATATATAGTAATGTTTGTCTGACACTTCATACTGTAGGTCTGATTTCAGTACTTTAGCTTCACCAATGGGAAGCAATTTTATTTAAGTTTCTGCACAATTTTCTGTTTCAGGAGACTCTTTTTGTGAATATGCGCAAGAGGGATTTACTTAAAAGTTCCAGCAAAAAGTGTTTCAGCTATTTTCATGACAAAGATTTGTGGGAAAAAATATACAGTTTTTTTCCCGATTGAACCATGTTTTATGGAAACCATATTTTGAAGTAAGTGTTTCAAATTTGGCAGTTTGTGAGATTTGTTAGTGATAGATCTCTTGCTGCTGTCATGTTGGAAATCCCAGCATAAGTAGCTAAGCTATAAATAAATGAAAAATATTAGTTCACAGTTGCTCTGAATTTTATTTTGGGCAGGTGACCTTTCAAATCCTCCCTCGTTACAGAGTTCATGCTAAGCTGGCACAGCATGAGCTGAATACACTTCTCCCCACAACTTCTGCTCCAGACCCCTCTGTCTGTGTGTATCAGCTGTGATCCTCCCTCCTCTGGTCTGATACCCAAATCCCGGTGTTGTGACAGGAGGGTATCTTCCTTCAGCTTCAGATGGGATAAAAGCCAGACCAAAAGAGAAAAGATGGCAACATCCTGGTACAAGAAATGTCTCTGGATGTACTCAAACAACAGAGGCAGTGACTCAGTTTGGCTGATTATTCTTGAAAATTATACAAAGGGCCAATAGGGCTCATTAAGTGTTTGTTAAGTAAGATTGTCAAGAAAGAAGGCTGAAATGATGAATAGCCCAATGCTTTGGTCCAGACTCCCTTGTTTTAGTGTCGAGGTGAGGAGTCTTCTTTGAGTACCTCACAGCTGTCTTCTGATCTACAACTTGAGCTTTCCTTTCATGGAAACCAGATGAGAAGCTGAAGAAGAAGGTGATGTTTTCTATGGTGTCATCCCAGTTTGGAGATGGAGCATGACAAGATGCTCTGTCCATGTCTGGATGTCTGGACCATAGATGTGTGGTTTGAATGAAATCAAGTTTTCGGAGACTGGGGGAGTTGATGCATTAAAAAATTATCTAGGCACCAGGAGGCTGATAAATCAGGTCACTTTTTCTGCTTGTAGAAGGAGAATAGCAGCTTCTTTTCCAAAAAGCTACTTAGTGAAAAAAAGTTGCAGCATTGTTTCTTTGGTATTTAGTCTATGTGTGTTCAAGGGATCTCAATCCGCATCTTGGGATACCCTTCTAAAAAGCATCACAAAAATAATACTGTTCCAATGTCTGTGAAGAAAGATAAAAACCAGAGCAGCAATATTTGGAGCAGTGTTGGAAGACGGTGTGCTAAAGAACCATGAAGGCAGATACTGATTAGTGAGGTTGGAGGGTGAAAATGCAAGATGGACATTCAATGAGCATAATTGGTTTTGCATAGTAAAGAGGGCACATAAAAAGTAATGTCATTCTGTAATTAAAGGATATTTGATAAAATGTGCACACAAGGTATAACTGAAGTTGTATATTCATCCTTAGTAATGGTACTTACCACCTTATTGCTCTTTAAACCAAAGGGTTGGATGTAATGTATTTATGCACTCCAAAATGTGCACATATCTCTAAATCAGCTGGCCCTCTGTAGAGATATCTATCCTACCTTGTACAGATAGGAAGAATTCATGACTTATAATTAAATAAAAAGTGTGGATAATCGAATATGTTTAAATATTTTGAAAAAGATATTAAAATAGTGGTTAAACCCCACAAAATACCATGAACCAGAGATAAAAATGAGACCAACAGTGTGTATGATAAAGTTATGTCTATGAGAGTTCAGATGGCTGATAACTGTCAACGAGGAAGGAAGGAAAAAAGATTTTGAATAAACAAGTTTAATTACTGATGTGATAATGGTACATTAATAGCATGGAAAAAACAAATGACATATTGGAAATTGTTTTCTAGATTAAAGTTTGTTATCCTATTGTTTACTTGCTTGTATGTAGCACTGAAGATGTCTGGTTCTCAACAGGATATGGACACGGTTAAAGTCAAGCATGTGCTTTTCTTCATCCTCGAAACAGTGTAAATGTGAACACACAGCCATTCATCTTGCCATGGAGAACTAGTGAATAGCACCGTGCTGCTTACAAAGGCTGTTCAGCCAGGCCAAAGGGAAGACCAGTGATAATCACTTGGTGGGAGTAATTATTACTTAAAGGTGGGAAAAAAACAAAGAAAGCGTAGTGTTTATTTTTCTTCCCTAAAATTGATGAAAGGTAAACATGTCAAGCAAAGGCATATTTAGATATACTATGGAAGTATCAGAAGTAAAATTAAGTTCTAAATCTAGTGAGACGTGAAATGCAAAACCCTTATCTGTAGAGTAAGCCCATGGTATCTTGTATTGAGACAATTATCTGGGGATTAGTTCCAGTGTAACTGCCATATGAAAATATATGATGACAGGTGTTTCTAAATTACTGTAACAAGGTGGAACCTTCTCTCATAACCAAAAATTTTGGTAACAAAAGAAGCTGGGTTTTAAGGATAAGAAGCTGCAGACAGCTGGAACAAAGAGAAATCTATTTACAACAAGTGGAAGAATCTTGTGTATATGTATTGAGTGTTTTCCATAAACTCAGCCATGTATTGTTAAAAAAAAAAAAAAAAGAAATCTACTGTAATATTCCCCCCCTTACTCTGTTGAAAGTTCTCTTAGCAGCACATTTCCAACCAGATTTTCTGAGATTACTTAACATTTCCATGTTGTCTGGCAGTGAGTCACAAACAGAAAAAGGAGAGGAAAAGCCTTGCATGTGAGCTATGCATGAAGTTTAAGAATTTTGGTCTGTATGCAACAACTTAAATCCAACTCTACAGGTAAACAGCGTCCAATAACTGGTAAAGATCTGTGCGTGACTCACACTGTCCCTGGGCTACCGTCCTTATGGTATTTATAAGTCACTGATCCACAAAGGAGTGAGTTGACTTGTGTGATGTCTTTCCCACACAAGGACAGGGTCCATCTCTAAGCAACTCAATCCAGAGTGAGCTCTGAAACCCCCATTCTTAAACCTGCAATGAGACACCATCTTTGGAGCACTACTGTGCTTTTTGGGGAAAAAAAAGAGAAACAAACAGCAAAATTGGTTAAGATTATTTTTGACAACACTTCCAACTAAATTGGTGACCTTAAGTTTTAGAGTGTGAATCAGAACCAAACACTGCAGTGAATGAGGGAAGGGAATGGGCAGTTATGGTGGTTTATCACTAAGATTGCATCCTGATATGGAAATGGAATAAGGAGAAATGGGAGCCAAAGGCGGAGCCAAAGTCACTTGTACACTACCTATTACTGCACTAGTACATCACAGAAACTTCACCTTAATTTCACATTTGCCTGAACTCTGAGACTATAGGCAAAGAAATGCTTTTTACCCTTTAAGATACATGAATGTAAAGTCTCCTTTAGTATAGTAGTACATATTTAGTAAATATAGCTTACTTTAGGTGTCTAGAGCATGAGTCTTCACATCTGAACTACCTGCTTGACTCCTGTTAAAGCTCACTAAGGTGTAATCAATATCAGCCAATGGAAGCTGATTGGTATTCATTTGATCTCAGAGCACCACCTGTCTAAACTGAGGTAGTTTCATACATTTCAGTGGCAGACTTTTTGCTGACTATAAAGGTATCCAGGATGACTTTCCTCAGCTGAGAATACCTAAACTATAGGCATCTTCACGCAGGGGAATCCCACAACGTCACTTTTTCTTTCTTACTTTAAGGGTATGCAGACCTGTTGACTCGCCTGTTGTGTGCATGACATGCCACATGCCAGTTTACATGGTAAGGAATGTGCATTGCTGTCCCCATCTTGGCAGAGCTGCTCTGAATGCCTTCATTCCCGAGCCTGTATTGGTACTGGAGCTTGCCCTGACCCAGGGGCAGGACCTTACACTTGGACTTGCTGAACTTTTTCCAGGCTGAGAGGAATAGCCCACTTGGATGACAGATTTCTTAAGTATACACTACAAATGTTGTTTTCAATCCAGGACGCTTATGTTCACATGACTCTCAAAAAAATCTGCAACTGTAGTTCAGAACCACTTAGTAGGAGCTGAGTTTATAAATGTTCTCAAGCATCTTTTCAGCTGGCCTATATCCAACAGAGGTATTCTCCTACCACCTTCAAAATACAACAACATAGGAATAGAAGTCTTTTGGTATAGTACGAAGGATTGCAGAAAAGGTCTTCCTGAGTATCGATGCTGCTCCAGTAGCACTAACAATCACACAGTGTAAGACATCCCACACTTTAGACAAAAGCTTAGAGAAAGTTGTTTCAGCAGAGCTCGAGTCAAACATATATATATATATATACACAGGTGTCTGGTCTGGAGGCATTTACCAGAGCACAGCCCAAATTAGCCCAGGCTGCTTTGCTGAAGCCAGTAGAGCCATTGGATTTACACTGCTGTAAATTACACTGATTTACTTACTAATGAGGGTCTGCCTCATTAGTTGCATTACACTTTCAACATTTGTGTTTATACATGTGGACTCTTTTGATTTTTAACGCTTTCTGGCATCCTAACCTCCTGCAGTTGAATAGTTAAATACCCTCCCCCCTGTGCACTTAGTATAAGTGGCATTTGCAGGGTTTTTAAGAGCATGTGCAAAGTTAAAACACTTTCAACAACCACAAGAAAGTGAGCTCTTATGATCTCTTGGCTGGAAGTGTATGCAGGGGCCTTGAGTGGTGGCACTGCAGTCTGCAAATCCTGGCAGTGTTTGGTTTAGTATGCGCCCTTCCACTGTATTCAATTTTCCTGTCTCCAGCTTTATTTAGTTAGATCTTTCTCTTGTGCATCCAGTAAAACTCGACCACAAAAATGAGTAGTTGCTGTTTATAAAATCAGCACATTGTTATGTAATCCAGATGACAGGAGAAGTGTGAAATGCTGTTAAATACTTGACTATAACCACAGCTCTGTTAGATCTAGACAGTTAAAGTGTAGTGGCGTCTAGCTTTCCTGAAAGGCTGACTCTAGAAGTGGGAGGCCCGGTTCACTTTCAGGGTGTGGGAAACAGAACAGCTTTTACTGAAATCTACACACTTATTCTGACTTTTCACTGGTCTAAATGAAGAAGCAAGTCTACTAGGGTAATAAAAAATAATAGATACATTCATAGATACAACATGTTGGGATAGGTAGTTTGATCTTATAAAACAACACAAGTGAGAAATTCATTGGGGAAACAGTAAAAAATACGGGTTTTGCAACACATTGTTGAGAAAGTAGCATGGTAACATAAAAGGGATATCAAATATGAGAGGAAGAACAATAATATTATCCTTACCAAGTTTTCAAACAGGACATTTTTCTATAATTTTCTCATAAAATATTACACTTCTGGGAAATTCCGGAATATTTCTATTCACTAAAAGAATTGTCACACTGATAAGAAGGCAGTTTTGTTAATAGAAAAATTTTAATAAAATTCTTTCATCTCCTGACTCTAACAGGGAAGGGGGGGGGGGAAGTAACAACTTAGGAGTTCTGGCGACTGGATTTCAGGTCTCACATTCTGTCCAAGAATAGCAATTACTAAATGTACATATGTCTTGTTCATAATTGATTTTTCTTTATGCTGTTGGTGTGGACTGGAAGAAATTTTGTTCTTTCTTTATAAATGTGATTCTTACCTTATGATGCCTTATAAACTGGCCACTATATTTGATTCTGTATCTAAATAAGATAGTCAAGACTAATACCAACATTTCAGTCTACTAATATGAATAAGACAGTTCCTATTAATTAATATACATAGCCAGACATATTTTCTTTACTGACAATGTACTATTGAAAGCAAGACGTATGAATTTAAAACATCTACATTTCCTTGTAAAACAGAGAAATGTTGTTAGCCTGAACCTCACACCCAGAAACGCATGATAACTACCTCCCCCAGGTTCTCTTCAGAAGTGTTGTTTCTGTAGCCATAAGCACAGAAAGTCTGTATAAAACAAGGAAATACTTTATAAATTAGAAGAATCTTAGGATTTGGGGGGAAAAAAATCCAAACGCAATGTGGTACTCAGACATTATTTCATTTCCGTGTCCAAGAGTGTGAGTTTTCTAGAAGCAAATTCCACTTGCTTACTTTTTTGTCTCTGCCACATTCATCTCATGGCTTTGGAGGTGGCTCTCAGCATGGTCCAAGTATACAGGGTCTGTCTTCAGTGTGTAAAAGTTTTTCTTGGATCCTGAGTGAATTATTACCTGGATTTACTTGGTTTTGTTGCAGGCATATGTAATGAGAACCAGAAACATCTTTGATGCTGCCTCCTGCTGCCCAACCATCTTTAGAAAATCCCATTACTAAACTCACAGGGGGTGATGTGTCAAAAGCATAATTTGTCACAAAGTTGGTTCCTACAACAAGGTAGGAATATACCTTGAAATTATACCTTGAAATATATCTTGGAGATAATTACCCACATAGAAATGATTTTATTAGATATTGCTTGTTTCCCCTGAATAAAATTCAGCTTTCAAGCAAACCACAAAATCTGCCAAGCCAGAAGTCTCAGCACAGCAGTTGAATGAGAAATCATCAAAGTTCTGGTGAAACAGAAGATGAGAATGCCTTCTGCAAAATCAGGTAGAAGACCTACACAGGTCTCATACCAGACTGTGTTAAAGAGAAGAGCTACAGAGTACCAAGAACACGTGATCTCATAAGATCTCCCTTGGCTTTCAACTTGACAAGGTAACTGCAGGAATGTGCCAACACATTTTGGCATATGTGTTAATGTGGTTGGTAAGTTCAACAGAGTAAGAAATGAGCCACTGTCTATCACATCCCATTTGAAGTTAGTCACTGCAACCAGTGAAGAGAGCCCTTCACCTCTACAGTGTACACCTTGCCCTGCTCAGTCCTGCTACCTCACAACTTTGAATTTCTGCCTGTTCTGTGGGCTCATCTGGTTACTGGTCAAGGTAAAAGGGAAGAAAATTTCATCTCTTTAAGTGCAATTTCGGCTGTTCTCATGTGGAGTGACAACTCATTCCAATGTGCAGCTGCTGTCCATTGTTTCCTCTCTCTCTTTGAGCCTAGTAGCAAGTTCAGCATTCTATGCATTACAAAGACACAGAGTTAGGCACAAAAAAATTCCCTTTTGAAAGGTACTATTCACAAGACCATACAGAAGGATCACAATTTCCATCTGTCCACAGCAGCCATTTTCTATGGAAGAGTTACATGTTAAATTCTATACTGAACAAGTGTTGGACTTTTTTACTTAAAAAGTTAGCAAACATTATCTGCTGAGATGTAGAGAGAGAAAACACTGGTGCCTGTGAACATGTAGCCAGGAGTGTAGACAGGTACATGGATGTGAGCCGCCCACTCTCTCTTGCTTTCTCCAACTCTCATCCAGAGAAAATTGTAGTAGTCTCTTCTGAAAAAGTGGTAGTCTCTTCTGAACTGATCTACATCAAAGATTGCCTGATACATTAAAATGTTTAGTGAAGTTAGAGGCTTCATGTAGCAGTAAACAAGGACTGCATGCTTCTGAAACTGGTCAAGATCAACTTTAGTGATCGTCCAGAAGATGCTGCAGATTGTGTTCAATCTGGTCACTGTCTTTTAATGGTTCTTTGTTGGAGAACATGCAGTTTTTCAGACAGGAGAGCCAAAAGCATCTTCCCAGATAGAGGCCTCAGAGATAAGGATGGAATCTGCAAGATGACCTTGGGCTAATAGCAAAGTGAGAGAAGAAGCATGCTAATTTGTGCGGAAAGATACATGTGAAGAGCTCTATTAATAAAGTTAAAAATATGATAGATAAGAACTGTGTGGACCCACCAATTTTATAAAATATATCTTAGTTAATATTTAGCTATAGCAGTGTGTTGTTAGATAGTTTTGATGAAGTGTATTAGTTTTAAAAATATGTGTAATGGTGTGTTAAAGTAGTTACTTCTTGTACTTTGTAAAATCCCTGCGCAGAGGAGAATAAAGGTGCCTTAACATAACCATCAATGCTTTTTCTCTGCCATTCCTCAATCATATTGTAACTTACCAACGATGAGGACTTAGAATAAAACTTCAATTTCTGTGTAATGCATTCAGGTTGCTTTATTTAACAAATAGAGGCTAGTAGCCTCACAAAAATCCACTCAGAACTGTGTCTTTGCGGACTTGGACATCGTGACAGTTCTTCTTCCAGTTACACTCACAAGGAGCTCATCTGCCCCGCTCTCTCCGCTCTGCTGATCACATCAGTGAGATGGAGCACCAAGACAGGCCAAAGTGGTCTAGCAGACGTAGATGTCATGTACTGGTGGAACAGGCAGGAACCCTAAGCCCTGGTCAGGGCTGTGAGGTAAAGCTGATCCCCATGGGCCACCCACACATCTGTTTTCTTTGGGATAGGCAGCCAACTACTTCTGTGGCTGCCTCCCACCCTCTGGCCCTGCAGCAGTTCCCCTGACACACTCTTGTTTCCAGGAAGTGCTTTTAGAGACAGATGAGATCAAATGTTATCTCAAATTTAATTTTTGGATAAGTAAGTGCATTATCAGGCCATGCACTGGGAACAGGGGTTATTTCTTTCATTTGAATGTAAAAAAAAAAAAAAAAAAGGGCACAAATATTTCATAGAAGAACATTCTGGTGTACAACTCCCCCAGCAAATTATGAATTAATATTTTAAGTAAATGACTAGATCAAATTTTTGAAACTGACCTTTTCAAAGGTAGGAAGTTAGGGACCTGCATGAATTTGTGTCACAGGCTCCATTTTATAAACTACGTTTTATCATTCACAGTACAAAATGGAAATAGAGAGCTCTGTCTCATCGGTTACTCATATCCAGCTGCTATGAAAATAATATGTTTGATATAATTAATTTGACATTTGATGGGTTTAAGGTTCCTCTGACAAGATATAATCAACTCATTATTGAGAAACAGAAACCTTCCTTGTTACAAATAAATTATTCCTAGTCATAATTGAATTACTGTGTATTCAATGAAAATGGGATAGGGGGGCTTCCAGTAGAAGTGGATATTTTATCATCAGGCCTGTGTGATAAAAGCCAACTCAAGTCACTTTATGTTTTCTCTCTTCAGTGTTCTGATTAATGAGTGGCATTACTTTTCTAAACCAACAAATTAGGTATTCCCTCTCCATTTTTTCACATTAAAGCTGTTAGATCAAAGTATAAAAAACCTGTTTTTCCTTTTTATGCACAAAGCCTGGACCAACAGCTTGGACAGAGTGTTACTTTACTTTATGTTGTTAGTTTATTTTTAAAAATCTCACACAGTCTTTGTGAAGCAAGGCTGGCTTTATGGCTGGGGTGTGAATTGTCTGTTTTAAATCAGAACCTGTGAGTAATTTAATTTTGGTGTTAACATCAAATCTGTTGCATGGCCTGTTCTGCACCATTACTTTGGGGGAACAGGAGAAAATTGTATCATTTTGCTGGAATGAAATGATTAAAAATGCATCTCCAGAGGGAGCTGAGGCAATGCAGCCATTCAGGACTACAGAGCAATGCTGAACATGCTTGGGACTGAAGGAGTGGCACAGTATGCACCATCCTGTGAGATCAGCTTCCATAATTTCAAAGGAATTTGCACATGCAAAAGCTTTTTACAGTTTTTATGGCCTGTAAAATAGATCAAAATAATGTTACATGGTGGAAACATCAAAACAGTAATAAAAATAAGTCTGGAATGACAAGTTTGGGGAGCAGACTAACATGTGAGGTGGAACCCTGAAAATGCCACCAGAACACTAGGTTGCCTGCTTCAAAAGCTTCTAATTATAACTTATTTCTTAGATATTAGAAGAAAACACACTAGAGCCATTTTGAAGCAAAGGCACATAAATTACCCAGCAGCTACTGATTCTTTCTCTAGATTTCCAGAAATATTACCTCTCAGAGGAGTCACTTCTTATTTCTGAATATCTAAAGCACAAAAAAGGTTTCCCATACAGCTAAAAGAAAGAAGAGCAGGCCTGAGAGCTATGCACCATTTCCTCTCTCCTTCCTTGTTCATCTTGGGCAAGAAAGAAGGGGAAAAGATATTCCTTTGTTCTCTGTCATTATTATAGCATAAAATATATGATATGTGTGTGGCTTCCTAACTCATAAAAAATGGTCCTATACTGTGTTTAGTTAAGGTTACCACACAGGGTCACCCTAAGTCCAAACAGAATTAAACAAATTAAAAATGAACTAGTGGTACCACTAATACTGAAGAATACTAGAATGAAGCAATACACATAAAGTCACTCATAGTCTCACTAATTCCACATGTGCTAGTCCTGACTCTGCTCTGTATATTATCTTATTGCCGGTTACAAGCAGTGCAATTCACCATGACACAGAGGGATTTAAAAATTGACCTCCAGCTATTTCACTAAATACCATTCACTAAAACGTGATGATCACTCACGGGAAAGTTTGCAAGATCTTGCAAACTGCCTGTTGAGACTGAATGGTAAAGCAATATACTCTCATGAGTCCCTGCTGCTTTTCAAAGTGCAGCTCTGTAACCCTTGCCAAAAGTCAGCATAATCTCACCTTGCCATACTTTTAACTCTCTTAGGTGGCTTGAAAACCCCCAGCATCCCATGTCTCCATCATGCTGACAGGTTTGAGTCTGCAGTTTCTTATTGAGGGCTGGAATTCTTTGTGATTTTTCAGCTCTATCACTCAAGATAACTTTGACATATTTTATTTGGTCTTAGCTTCCTTCTGCATTTTCTCCCTTGTTTCCTGAAGCTGAGTCACATTTCTCACTGATTTACAACTGTATTTAAGGTGTTTTTTTTTTTTTTTTTTTTTGTCATGGGTCAGCTGACAATGCATTCTTTTCAGAGAGGGATGTGAAAAAAAAAGATGGAAGAGACCTATATACTTCATTAATATACAGATTACTTTTAACATTGTTTTCCCCATTCAGGCAAAATTAAAAATAAATATAATATAATAATAACAACAATAACAATAATAATAATAATAATAATAATGGCCAGACTTCGTGAACGAAGATCTGGGGAAGGGCTCTCCCCACATGGGCGTGCCCTTCCAGCCTGCGCAGTGGATTTTTTAGGTGAGGCACAGCGTGCGCAGAACTGGCCCCACCGTTTAAGTCCTAAGGTTCGTTTGTCATGGGCGAGCAAGCTTGGACAGTGACAGTGAAATCCTCGGGACTGTCTACAGCACCCAGTACTAACACCAGGGCTGACCCTGCTGAGCATCTGAGATCTGACGGGATCAGGTGGCAGGGAGGCATTTAACTGCCCAGGGGACGGTCCCTACTGAGGACTTGAACTCGGGCCCTTGGGATTCAAAGTCCAGAGTGCTAACCATTATGCCACGGGACCACCCCAAAAATTAAAAAAAAAAGATTAAAAAACCACTATGTGAAAATACATGATTGCAGTCTATGCAGAAAAGAGGCTTTAGTATCTAACCAGGATTTCTTCTGTTCATGCTTTTGTTTCTGCTGTTGTTTGTAACCAGAAATGACAATTGTGTCTCTCTCACAGAGTTAATTAGATATGATAACTAACTTCTGGAATTCAAGCTCCTCTGAAACACAAGATTTTTCAAAATCTGCATTCAGAGCTCACTCTTGGCTATTGTGCAGCTGTATTGTTCACACACGTGGGATACCACCTATAGTATAGGTGTTCAGAGGTAATTAACTAAGACTAGGAAATGGGAATCTGCATTTTTAGAGTGGTTATTTCTGTCTTCTACACTGACTACCAAGTTGCCATAGTTTAGTTAGTAACCAAAGCCTTTGTCAGTGAAATTAAAGCAGCTCCTGCACAGCTGGGAATGGATTTGAGAGCAAGACCTCTACAGATACTCTCTTTCCCTTGGGGGGCTGAATGGCCAGCCCAGTGGTGGGATGGAATCAGAGCTGATGGAGAAGGGTAGCAAAACTCACGGGGGGGATAGAATTTATATGCTGGTGATGGTAAAAATGTTGTAGAAAAAAATTGAATTTTCTAGGAAAAAACTAGAACTGAAGACTGTATTCCCACCATCCTCTCTCCACAGTGATCTGCCATCACAGGAAAGGCAGTTGAATCTCCTAGAACAGAAAAAATAATCTTGGCAGTGAATGCTGGAAATACAGGAAATTTAAAATCCAGGGAGGTTAAAGCTGCTACATTGCAGGAGTCTGTGTACATTGCAGGAATTGCAGTGAGAAGGGCTGCCTGGGGTAACTCCTTTTGTTACCATGGGAATAGAAACAACTGATTTAGCAGCACAGCAGCCAGTCAGATTGGGTTAATTTGTGTGTATTTCACAAAAAGATATTTTCTCAGCTTCGTGACCTGAATTGTCATAAACATTAATCAGTTTGCTTGGCAATATTCAACAAAATAATCACACACATTAAAAATTATGTGACATCAGGATTTGAACTATTGTTTTGCAGAGTAGGAACCTGAAAAGCCTTTTTTTTCTTTTTCTAAGAAAAAAATTAGAAACAAACCAAAGTAAATCTGGTTTATTGATACAGATTTTTAACATCCTTTTGCTGAAATCTATTGCATAGACAAGCTGATGTCAATAGCAAAGTTATTTCCTCTGATCGGCAATAAAAAAAATTAGAGATTGGCAAATGGATTTAATAAGATAATTTAGACAATCATTATTTTATAAATGACGTTTTAACTGTCCTCAGTAACCATAGAACATGATTAGCTTAGTTCCCTTCAATCAAGGCTTACTCTGCTTTTCTCACTTGAGACCTGTGCAGATTTTTTCTCAAATCAGAAATTATGTAGAATTACAGACCCTCACATTCCTATTTTCTGAATTAAGCTTCCACTATTGAAACAGCTTATAATTGAAATGGTAGGTGTGTTTAAAGTTCTTTAAACATGATTTTGAGGGGAAAAAAAATTTAATTACCTCAGATTCATAGTCTTGGATTGTATATAATGGAATTGTTATTGACACCAGGTTGTCTATGCAATGGCTTATAACAAGGGCAGTTAAAGAGACAGGGGACCTAAAAAATTAAATTTGGAGTTGTCCATTTGAGACAGTATCCTTTCTATTTTATACAGAGAATATATGTCAGCTGCTGAATGTCTTTGTAATGATATTCTTGATGAAAATCTGGATAATAAACCTGGATGACAAACAGTATTCTGGATGGCAAACTCATGAATTGCTTAAAAATTCAACTAGAATTTCACATAAGAAAAAGGACCCCAAAACTGTGAAATGCAAAGGTATGGTCTCTGATTTGGGAAGCCTTTAAGCCACAGACTTCAGAAGCCCCTACTGGCAGTATCTCAGAGGTTATAATTTCATATATAATTTGCTATTAGCTTAGGAAAATGCTTAGCTAAGGAGTTAAGCATTTGCTTCTGGATCCCCCCTCTTTAGTGTAAAAAATCACCCTTGTTTTGATTTTATGGCTGATACTAGTCAATCACAATAGTCTAATCAATCATCTCCTCCATTCTCCCATGCAACACTTCAGCATTTCACTGACGTATCCTCAGATACATTTTTGTGTACAACATTTTCATCTCCACTGTCAGCCAGCCTTGTTGTGGAGACCTCAGGGAGAAGAGTCCAAACTTTCTCATAGCCTCATAGTCTATCCAGGTGGAAGATTTCACTGACTGCTAAACATTTCTTACTTGCATTACACCTTGTCTGGCTTTAAGTCTCATGCCTTAGGTAAACATGCTTATGTCTTTTATGAGGAGCAAAATGGTGTTTATAGCTTAGATTCACTTCTGAAGGAAGTGTGTTTTGCTATCTGGTTATTGTAAATTTTAGCTGCTGGGTTTGCTTTGTTGTGCTTTGTTTGTTTGTTTGGTTGGTTGGTTGGTTTTGGGATTTTGGTTTGGTTTGGTGGTGTTAAAATAAGTTTTAGGTAGTGGCTGTGGCACAGGTTCTAATTTAGTCCAAATGTTAGGCTCAGCCGTTCTGCTGGGTGGTGACAGCAAAGACTGCAGGACTTGAGGAAACCATGAAGGCACTAGTTTTGGAGTCAAATATCCTGTTGATCACCAAGAATGAATTTAAGAGAGAGATTCAGCAGTTTTTTACATCTATCTCATAACTCTTTATGATGTCCCTGGTCCAAAGAAGTGCAGAACACATTCAGGTGTCTGAGCTATGCTGTATATCTTATGCTACAGGCATTGCCATGGTTTCTTAGTTTATGTCTCCTAATGGTAGTGGGACTGAAATTTTCTGCATTAAAGAACAGTTTTTGTTGAAACAGAGACTCTTCCTAAACAATTTCAATCTCAGTGAAAAGTCCTCCAGAAAAAATTGTAAATTAAACTCAAAATCAAAAAACCTTCAGGGTTTGTTTACATGTGGGAAAAGACTCAAAGGTTTTTCTTGACATTCTTAATTTCAGCTTGGAACTTTTTTCATCCTATTTTATGTCATTTAATTACAGTCTCTTGTTGAAATGACAGATTATATTATTTTAACTTTATTTCAGAATCACTAGAGAACTGCTTTTTATGTTTTAATACTTGTCTTTCTCGACCAAACTACCTCCTTTTTATTAAATTGTAGGAAACTCCACATGCAGAATGTAAGCAAAAGGGACATGGGCACAAATTTTGTTTCCACTTTGAGCAATTATCATTAAACAGAAATTTCCTGTAGGGATGTTGTAATAAAGGAATATTAATAACATTAAACTTGAATAAAATTCTAGATTTAAAATATTATGTAATTAAACATCTGATTATATGTCACTAAAATATTTTGAAACTGGATGAAAACATATATCATTATGATAGAATTTCTTCACAAAACTGGAAATTCCCATTTATCACCAGTTTAATTTTGTAAACATCAGTTACTGTAGCATCAGTTATATATATAAAACTCCTAGTTGACACAGAACTTATTTAAAACATAACTCTGAGGGATAAGCTTATGAGATACACATCTCATTTCTGAGATGGGCCCAGTGGGACAGCAATTAAGGAATCATCTTCCAACCCAATTCGATAATGGCAAGTAAAGGCTTGAAAATCAACCAAAACAATACTTGAACATATTTTAGTAATTTTTAGTATTAAATAAAGTAGTCATTTATAAGTTGTTCCTGCCTCTCAGGCATTCCATGAAGCCCCAACACAATGTCTGGAGCACTGTTTTTATTAATATCTTCCTCAGGCAGAAGGCTGTAAATTTTTCTGCATTGTGGGAAGTATATTGTGAAGAACTTCAGTGAAAAAAAAAAAAATCTTTACTGGAATATTTCAAGTCATACCCTGCATTTATTTTTGCTTTTGTTGCTGTTTGGCCATAGAGTCATCCTGTGAACACCCTCAAGTCCCATGAGCAATTTGCCAAGAGAATTCACGTTGCTTCCATCAATAGCAATATCTCAAGACCATCCAGGACTGCAGTTAAGGCAGCCTGGAGACTTCTGTGGCTGATTGAAGTTGGGTCGTCTTGATCTGTTTGGACGGTTCCCGTGCTCAGATAGTTTTGCCTTTAGCCACAATCATTTTCTCCCTCTAATTCTGAATCCTTAGGTATTCACTCCCTCACCCAGAAGAGCCAAGGGAGGACAAGTCTGTTGGCTTTACGTTCCCTTTGTGTTGCTGCCAGAGTTCAGTGTGGAGCTGGGCATAGAGTGTACTCAGTGGTATTCTGCTGTAGGAGAGGGCACAGCTGCAAAGCTAGTTTCCAACCAGTTGCTTTGATAGTTATTTCTTTCTTGTCTGGCTACTGAAGAAGCAGAGCATAGTTTTATGGACTGTATAAAATTTATCCACTGGAAGAAAAAAATTTAAATATTACCACCAAGGGAAATAGGCAGACAAAAAATTTCACTCTCTTTGCCCTTCTCAGCAGCAGTGACAGTAGAGGCACAGGGAAATGCTTTGTTTACTGAACCAGATATTTCAAAGAAATTTATTTTTTTTTTCAGAATAGTTTTTGCACAGGATTTTTTTTTCCCCCAGAAAGAAAATAGAAGAGCATTGAAAAATATTTCACCATTTGGGAAAGGTCCTATGAAGAAGACTTTATCAATATAATTACTCAATTTTTCATCCTAGCTAAAAGAATAGCATTTTACTCTTCCAGAGAATAATAACAATTTACCATTTACAAAAAATAAGAAAACTGTCACCATTTAGCTCCCCAGGTTTTCTAATGTAGAATTGTATCACTTTTTTTAATGAAACATTAATAAAACAGATTAGTGTAACTAAAGTAAAACCTGGAGTTTTAAGGAGAATTGTTCCAGGATCTTTAGAGTTAACCATTTACATTTCCTAAAGTCCTTTCTCACAAATGCTATACCCTGTGCATCTGATGTGACCAGTCAAAGAGCTGCTTATTGATCCAGAAGCCTCATTACAACTTGTACAATGTGAACTTACCAGCACTGGTCATGCCATTAGTGTAATTATCTTATTTCATTAGTGATAATGCCATTTTGCATTACAGTATATTGGCTCACTTAAAAAGTAATAAAGATTTGCAACCCAAAGATATATTTGTTAACTTCAGAGCATGCCTCTGAACTTGTCCTTGCTCATTCTAACTGCCAGAATCTGCCCTATGAAGCAGTACTAAAGCCTGTGGGGTTCTGAGAGTGGCAGCCCTCTTAAACTGACAGTGTTAATGCTTTTTAAATGAGTGTAAGGCATTGATGACCATGCCTGGTTTCCTGAAGGTTATGGGAGACAATGTATCTCTGGGTTTTGGACCCTAAAAACCAGTTTATTTCTCATTAATATGCCAATAATTATAGACTAGATCCACTGAGGAAGTAATTTTCCTCCCATTGTCATATTTCATATCAGGATTCGACCTTTCACAGGGTGATGGCTCCATTTCAGAGCAAACAAATTGTTTCTGAACAGGAAGCAGACACTGGTGAGTGAAACACCAAAAAGGTAATGTGTGTGAGTATCTTCCACAGGGATTTCTGCTTCTTCTTTTCACACACTGAATAGTAGAATGAAATGTAAATTCCTGTGGAGTCCAGTAAAACGCGTCATTTGCTTGGGTGCAGAAAAATTAACTTGAGGTTTTGCCTGAGGTGATTCATTGCAGGGCGGTAGAATTGGTGGCTGGATCCTGAGTATTTGTTAATCTTAGTGGGCAACTTCCATCCTGAGTCAAGTGGAGGCTGTCAGGTTATTTTATATTCCTCCTTGGACTCTTTGTCCTCCAACCAGTGAGTTCAGCAAGGAAGAAAACCCTGGGATGTGGTATTCTCTCGTGCCTTTACTCTCTAAGCTTTTAGTCAATAAGCAGAACATTCTCTTACAGGACAAGCTTCTGCAATGACAGAAGAGCTTTCTCTCACCAGAGACCTGAAGCACTTGGGCTTCAACTCACAAATCACAAAAGCCCACTCTCAGATTTGGCACTAGAATTGTTAAATACATGAATATTTCAATTGCAGTTTCATCCATTTGATTCACTCTTGTGCATTTTATCACTGGGTAAGCTGATCAGTGTTTTTCAGCCAAGCAAAAAGCTAAAGTATTTGGAGATTAGACTGGAAAACTGTTCAGAAGAAAAGCTGAAATCTAGGATTTCAACAGAAAACATATGCTTTCACTCTCTTACCCTTGCTTTCAGTTATGAAAATGCCTCATAGTCCTTCCCTACCATAGATGAGAATCTACTGTTCTTAACTCAGAGAAGAAGTTTTACAGAGTGGACAAAGTCCGAGTTCTCTCTTGCAGTTGCACACAAAGTGATTCACATGTCAAGTAGTCCCTGTGGTCTCTTTTTATTTCTGTATTGGAATCTGCTGCCTTAGCCCTTTTGATTTGTTCTTAAATTTTGACACCATGAATAAAATAAAGTTTCAGATTACTTATTTCTGACCAGTCCTTGGAAATACTCTGACACTAGTGTGTTGTTTTGTTTCACTGGGCTTTTGTTCCTCAAGGACTGACATTAAAACCACAGTTAGTAGAGCGAGTTATCTCAGTTTGCTAGTTTGGTCAGTCTCAGGCATTTGACATGGAATGTAAGGGATGCAAGAATTGCCATATCCAGTGTCACCACTGAACTCTGTCCTATCAAGTGTCCAAGAGTGCTAAAACCAGATCTTTTGTAACCAAATGTAAGTAGTAGATTCATCATATATAATTAGTAAATTGTGTTCATTTGCAATGCCAGTCTGAGACTGGAACAGCATTTAATAGTTGAATAACATTTGAAAGATGATTTTCATCCTAGTAAAACTATGAATCATTTCTATTGTCATAGACACATTGAATTTTATTGTTTTCCTTTAATAATCTTGCCACTATGATAGACAAGTACAAATCCTGTGCACAAAGAAGAAATTGAGAGTCTCATAAGTGGAAAAGAGTTTATTAAAATTAGTATCTAATAATTCCTTTAGCATGATAATATCTTAAACAAGAATGACTTATGACTTATGTCTTGCAACAGTGTTCAAACAGAATTAAAGCCACTTCATGGCAACTTAACTTCTCAAAACCAACAGGCCTCATTATGTTATTGTAAGGCTGTAGATGCCAGTGATGAATCTCCCATAGCAGTTGGTAGTACCGGCCTTTAAATATAAACAGATGCTCTTCCTTCATGGCAGATGGATGCAGTAAACTCACGTTCTAACTCCTTGACTCCAGGACACAAGTCAAGAAACATGCAAATTATTTGCAGTGAAACATAAAATAAGAAACCTGAACATCTAAATCTTTTGGCTTATCCAAAACTGTCACCTTATCATGTTCTTGTCATTCAAAGAAATGGTCTTCACTGTGAAAACATGTGGGATAAACACCAGAAATCATCATGCTTTTGACACATATAGACAAACACACTCACAAAATGGTCTCCGTTCTGAACAGACAGTCGATCATTTAATTCTGTAAGTCTAGACAGTATCAGAGCACTACCAAACACGCTACCAGAAACAATCTCACATAGTCAAAGTGATGGATTAGCAAATTTCATCAGTCTTTTCTAATGCTGAGATTTTATGAATTGTGCATTGTGGGTTTTGATTTGATGTTATGAAAGATAGACTTGATAAATGCCTTGTTTGTGGTTATTTATTTTTTCTATAGTTCTAGCTGAAACATAGATGATTTCTTCAGAGTACATGTGAAGATAGGACTGTTGAGGTTAACTAATGGTATGATATATATTCAAAGTGTCTAATTGAGGGGAGGGAGAACAGCTGCACCTTTCAAGATCAATCTCAGGTATCAAGAGTGTGAATTACTACTTTCTAATCTCCTCAGTCATGCCCCTAGACTGTAAAACCAAAGGCTTTATTGTAGAATTTCTCCTAGAGAACCATCTAATAATTATCTGATCTTTGAAATGGATACAAACTCACCATATCCTTGGGAGCAGCAGGTAAAGGTCACACACTGAAATTGCTGCAAGTACACACAACCAGACATGGATATTGCTAGCTTAAAGATATTTGTAATGAATACACAAATCTTACTGAACAAACAAAACTGTGTAAAATTCTATTGTTATAATCTGGTCAGGAACATATTGCAAGTAACCCTGATGAAATTAATGGCAGCTATTACAAAAGTATGATACTATTTTGTAAGTACTTCCCTAAAACTTTACTGCATCTTTGCCTCTAGGATTCCATTGTATTCAAAGGAAAGACTCAGTTTCTCACAGAAAATTATTCAAAGCAAGAACCTTCCTTTGATTCTTTGAGTATGCCTGTGAGGAGCCCTTCCCGCTGCCGAAGATAATGGTGAGTCCTGAACATTTTACAGTGTCCTGCAAAGGTGCTGTACTGGTGCACACCCACACCAAAGTGCAGCCAGTGTTTGCAAATCCACACCTGGCTCTCCAGTGTGAACTTCTCTCCAGATCTGGCATAAACTTTTCCTTTGAGGGCAAAGCTGCATTTTGCTGTTGTGGGACTGATGACTCAGACTTGGCCAGGAGAGCCCAGCTGGCTCTTCCCATTGCTCCTACAGGAACATTTCTGAGGGGACTGAGACTGAGAGGTGGCTTCCCAAATTTCCCACGGTTTGTAGATACTGCTGCTTCAGACACTCTCACACATATTCTCAGACTGGTGTCTCCATCTCTTGACATGCGTGATGGGGACAGGGAGACTGTGCTGCTCAGCTTTGCCACTCCTGTTTGACAAATGCTTTCCTTGAAGATCTGTGGAGCAGAACTGTGCCTTTCAGTTTTACACAAGTTCATGCAAAGACAATGGAAGAAATATTCCAAGGAATTACTACACCTATGATTGAAATTACCTGACAAGTCATGAGTGCCCTTTCCTTCACAGATTTTTCTGGTTTTTGGGAAGAGGGTATTACTGGGAGAAAAGGATCCACCTGACTAAATGTTCATAATGGCAATTTTTGCTCATTAAATCTCATATTTTCTCTGAGATTTGATTAATAGAAACTACAGCCATCCTATAACAGAACAAAAATTAAAATAAGAGACTATAAGAGATAAAACAATAATGCAAAGCACATGAAGGAAACATGTCAGAAGAGTTTGATGTGCTGCTGCAGGGACACCCTTTCTGTTTGGAGGGGTGCAGTGCATGGGGGAAAGTAGGAAATTTGCTTCTGAGTATCTCTGTTTTGTAGGACAATTACCTAAAATCTGTGTAAATAGCAGAAGGTGGGACACGGTGAATGGGCAGAGTGGAGCCATAAAACAAAAACAAAGGGCCTGATGATAAAGTAATCATTACTTACACCTGAAGGAGATCTGTGGCAGTGCCCCTGAACAGAAAATACACTGTGACTCTCTTCCTATTGTCCGAGGTTTCCAAAGGATTCCTGAGCAAACAACCAAGGGTAGTTCAACATCCTAATTATAGCCTGCTCACCATCCATTCCTGAAGTGTTGCTGAGTTCTCTGGCACAAAAGCTGTTTGAGTGTACTTCCCAGAAGTCTTGGGTTCCTGCCATGGTAACACACTTGATCTGTGTCAGACTTTTACCAGGGGATCTAGGAGAGACTGGATCATGCAGCTGATGATGATTTTTTCCTTCAGACTCAGGAGCCAAGGGCAGCCCTTGTCATGTTCATGCCCATAGGTGTCCAAGCAAATCTTCTCCCTTTAGTGCTCCCTGGGGAAGCTAAATCTGCCTCTATGTGGGATGAAGAGGTTTTTCTACCTCTTGCTGTCTCCCTTGACAAAGTGCTAGTCTTGTTAAAAAGGACCGCTATTTTTCCTTAGGTTATTGGAAGGTTTAAAGCTTCTACAAAAATCACTATTTTATTTTTTGTTTTATTTTTTTAATTATTTAAAGAAACAAGTGAAAACACGGGGCAAAAGCACCTCACAGCTCCCTGGGGTGCAAGCCCCTGGCCTCAGCCCATGGTGTGAATGAGACCAAGTCCCTCCACACTGGCAACAGAGGGATTAAGAACAGTGAGTCTTGGCCCTATGCACAGAGCAGGCCCTATGCTCTCTGCGTACCACAGAGCCAACCTACTGAAAAAGTTTACAGCTGGGATGAAGCTGGCAAGGCAGGCTTTCTCCTTTTTGTATATGGAGTATCCCTTAAGTTTCCACTGCGTCAGGATTATTTGTTTCTAGGAGACAGGGGAACATGTTGGACAAGTAGTGCAGGCAAGTCACATGGCTTGAAACTTTCTTGCCTTGAAGATCCAGAGTGGGACTGCAACTCATTATAACTCCTTTTATGTTCTGAGACATCTCAACAATCCTTAATTGAGCTTCATAAATAAGAGCTGATCCTTACTTGCCAGTAAATAAAATTGATTTTAAAGTTGTGACTACCAAGGTTCTAGTGACCATGGCTTATTTATGAACAAAACATGGGCTAAATGCTTCACTGCAAAGGATATGCATAGAATAAGTATCTAAAATGTGAATGAACTGTGATTGCAAAGTGCCATCAACCTGAAGGCTAAGTGCTCTTCTGAGTTAAGCACCATTCAATTGTTTGTTTCTGCACTACACAAGTGGAGGTGGAAACTGCAGTGATGATATAAGAATAAGAAGAAAATTTCTTGGTAATGATTGTGAAATACAGCTCAAAAGTAAGAGCTGGTCATGAAATACAGCAAAAGCCAAGAGGCAAGGAAGTTCAGATTCAAGTTTTTATCTCAGAAACAGACTCCAGTAATATCTGCAGCAGAAAATACAATATGAGGGTTGGTGGCCAGATATTTAAAAGTCACAATTAGCTTTGGATGTCTACCTTGAGAATATCTGACAGCCTGATTTAGAGAAGGAAAATAGCAAATGCAAGTCGGAAAATCAAACCCAAGGCAAACCACCCAAACTTGGAGAAGTATCCACTGAAATTACAGCACAGCTGACAACAGTTTGCCCTAACACATGGAAGATGTCCACTATCTTTATCTCCAGTTGCACCCAAATACCTGCTCCTTCGTGTAGTATAAAGGTGGACTTTTCCACAAAACTGTCACCATGAGAGATTCAATCTGATCAGAAAAGATGCTGCTCCTGGATAATTCATTCATTTCAACATACTAGACTGTGATCCTTGGATAGGATCAATTAAACTTTCCCCATCTTCTTTGTCTGTACACAGAGAATGGAAAAGTTTCAATCACAATAAACCTCAATAATTAACTAAGAGCCTTTAATTAAATGTTGAATGCATGCATATATTAGAGACGTACATTGTTTGTACATCTCTCTGATACTAAAATTAATCACTGGCACCTCCATCACCAGCAGGTTATGTCCAACACTCCTCTGGGAAAATGGATATTGAAAGACAGACGAGATCAGCACATTTCAGTTACCTGAACACATACCTTCATGAACAAGCCTAAGAAGTCAACAGGAGTAATGTTAAAGGATAAGTATGTACTTTTCTTGACTTTCTATAACTTCCCAGCTGCTGAATAGTAGAAAGAATTTGAATCATGTAAGGATTAGTTTACGCTGTTTTAAATGATGGTAAATTGAATTATTAACAGGGTATTGCATTACCAGCATTGTTTATAGTAATAACTTTTCAAATGCCCCTGAAGCACCAGGTATAGGGTGTTGCTGGGGGGAAAAAGAAAAGCTTCAAAATATCAGGGGAATCACACCATGCAATGCAATTTAAGGGTGTTATTGTTTGATCTTTGGCATTTACAGATAATTCATATTTTTCCTCTGACGGATCTATCTTTCTTTAGTGAACTTTTGTTCCCAACAAAATGTTGAAAACACCATTTTTTCATCACTAGTTGGTCCATATAGAAGTTTTTAAACCTCCTGTGGCCATCCATCCCAGAAATAATCCAGGTAGAAGGTAATTGATAGAAGTTTGACCACTGCATTACTCTAATCATATGTCTTATATTTATGGAATCATGGGAGATACATATCTGTGTTTTGTGAGTCTACCTAAGCCAAATTTTATGGATTGTCAGGTTACATCATGTTATTTTGCGAGTTCTTACAGGTTATATGATAAAGTTTTCTCTGATGGAGTTAAGGTTAGTAAAATTGTCCAAAGAACAAATGAGGGTAGAAACATTTTTCCCATGCTATATATCTTGGTTTTGGCTAGTGCAAGTCAGTGAATAATGATCAGTGCAAGTCAGAATAATGATCCTACATTTGGTCGGGAGAGACAAAACATCCCTTTAGGAGAGAGATTTTCCAGTTCTTCTAAAGACTGTAACTAAACAGTTGACTTTAATCACAGCTAAACTTTGGCTAGGAGAAATTAATTACTTTTGTAAAATGGCCATCCTGGTAAGGGCTAGATAAAAACTTTGTCACAAAAGAATTTACTATTAAAGTGGACTTGATTTCACTGTGCTGGCTTTTGAATGTCTTTAACACATGGGATGGTTGGAGTCAAGTGGAGAGAGTCAAAATGCTCTGTTCCCTGATTCCAATGAAGTGGGTGACCTCTGTGATCTTAGTGACCTTCAAAGAAGGAGCAGCCTTAGGGATGGAGCTGATGTCAAGGCCAGGAATAGTGATTAGTTCTAAAATTGGTTTCTCAGTCTTCAGAAAGTTGGAAAAAAAACCTTTTCTGATTTATTCAATTTGATGTACAAGAGAGAAAAATATTTATATCAGAGCTTCAGTCATCCAAGTTCTGAGTCATGTGAGTAGCAATTTATTCATGTCAATTCAGTGAACACATCAGCTTCAAAGACAACACTCACATGACTCCAGATTTGGATGATCAGGTCTTATTTATGTAATAGCTTGAAGAGTGAGAAAACGAAGAACTGTCTTTTCTAATATTCCCTTCTCATATAATTTATTTATTTTTATAAACATTGATTAGCACAGATGTTCCTAATAAGATTTTCATATCTGATCTGAATACATTTTACTCTTATTTTGCCCTTGAGAAGCTAGAAAAGAGAAAAAAGATTCCCCACTCTTCAAATTCCTTTAAAGAAAAAGAAAGGGTTTATTTACCTTATGAACAAAAAGAAAATATGTTTGTGCATAGATCTTGTGTGTGTTCTTTGGCTGAACTACCTTTTAGTCAGAAACAAAGACGTAACTCCAGAAACCAAACCTTAATCAACATATGTATAGCATTACTTTACCAAGTTATTTTCATTATGTATGAGATGGAATAAATATTAATACTAACCCTGGGCAAGATTAAAATAATTTCAGAAATCATGGTGTAAGTAGGCACAGTGACAATGAGCTCATTGTCTAGCCTGAAGTATCTTTTAAGAGTCAGCTTAATCAGGAAATGCTAGCAGGCTTTTCCATAAGGGAACAGTCCAAGGACCATTAGTGCAGCAAATTTCTCTCCTACAGAGATACTGGCTCACTGTGACAGTTCCCTCTGTGGCTGGGCTCTAGTGAACACATGGTAAAATAGCCAATGCATCATTTGTATACTTGCATATTTAAAAATCAATGAAAACATTTAAAAATAAATTACTTTTATTTCTTTTGTACAATTACATCACTAGTTTGCAGGTTGATTTTGGGTTTGTTTTATTTTTTTTTCCTGTGGACTATGTTATTCAGTACCAAGGAAAAAAGATTCCAAGGAAATTATAGCTCTTGGGTTTCATTCCTAGAAGAGGAGAGAAGTACCTTTTATAGTGTAAAATCTATTTTCTGTGCCTGAAAATTCATCTGGAATCCAACTAGGCTCAGACACTGAATTGCAATTTTGAGCATTTATTTCTGAGGGGCAAACAGAAAAACATATTATAATGACCACTACTTAGATTATTAGCCTTTTTATTGGAAACATCTGCTTAACTGCTAAATATCTGATAGATGAGAAAACAGCTTTAATTGCAGAGACAGTGGAAAACCTGTTTCAGAGCAAGCCTTTATGCAGTTGATTTGCTACTCACTTGAGCAGACAAAGGAACAAGATAAGATGAGGTCTGAACCATGTCTGTCATTTAGAAGATTCTGGGAAAGTCTCAATGGCCCTTCCAGTTTGGGCTTCCTTTGGAGTTCTTCAGAGAAGTAAGCTTTGCTTGTTGGGTTAAAAGGAAATGTGTGAGTCTCTGTGAAGATGAGTAGATTGAGTTCCTCAGTACAGGCAAACTAAACATTTTTGACCCTGAGGTTAAGTATTATGCGCTGAGAGACAAAGAGTAGCTCAGATTTGATCCGTAAGATCTTCAGGTGGGCAATAGAGCACTTGGGCTCCACGTCCAGCCCTAATTAAGTGTTAATTGTTCACAGGAAGTGGAAGGGACAACATTAATAATAGTGAACGTCAGTTCTCCTCCTTCTACCCCTACATTACACTGATGTTTAAAATGCAAAAATGGAAATTAAAGTCTGTATCCACCTTCTGTCTATAACAAGATGAAATAACTTCAGGCTGTAGAAGGAAATGAAGCAGGTTCTCCTACATCCAGGGAAAATGTCCTAACTATTCAGCTAATAGACAATAAAAGGACAGTATCTTCACTGTGCATACTTTATTGATCTGATGGAAAAAGGATAAAAAATATTTAGTGAATTCAGACTGATTACATTTTGGTCTTTTTTTTTTTTTTTTTCTGTATTGCAACTACTGTGGAGAAACTAGAAAGGAGAGGATATATATTTTTCATATAAAAATACAGAAGTATTTTTACACTACTCCAAATAAAGTCAAACTTTATAAAGTAGTTAGAAGTTTTCACAGAATACTGGCAGTACACCTTCATCTTCCCCAAAACTCAATTATTAAATGAAAATTAACATATCTTTTAGATTACAAGGAATTCACTTAGACTAATGAGAATTGATGTGGAGTTTAAACTTGCCCTTTTGTCTGGCACTGTTTATATATACTTTAGAAGGGTCCTGCCATGTATTCTGGATTTGCAGAGCAGTTTCTTAATAGCAA
This sequence comes from Acropternis orthonyx, assembly GCA_035583155.1. Lineage (NCBI taxonomy): Eukaryota > Metazoa > Chordata > Aves > Passeriformes > Rhinocryptidae > Acropternis > Acropternis orthonyx. Next base: position 143,793,381 of record JAWWEU010000081.1, on the reverse strand, counting down.
GGTGAAAAGAGTAGCTGTATATCACACTGTTGATGTTCATCTCAATCAGACTGGCATTGACTGTGGCCCCGGGACAGGGGTGGTGTTAATGGCATTGAGATCTATACACAATACAGAGTAGTCGTGAGCCTACTGACTTCAGAAACAAGAAAGATACTTAATATTTACTTGATCAGGAGCTTCCTTTCAATGTCTCTATTTTTTTATATGAATCATTATGCTAATTTCACCAGCTCAGCTCTGAATTACATTCAGTAATGTGTGAAGCTGAAACTCAGCTTGTTTTAGTTTTACTGGGACACAACTTGTGCATCAACAGTTTGAAGTTCTGACTCAAAAACCTGATGATTAGAGGAGTGCACTGAAGCAATACTTTTTATAGACAACATTGTACTTAAATTGCTTCAGGAATACACCAAGCTTCCAGGCTTGCTACATGGAGTGGAAAAAATAACTTAATTACTCAAGTGAGGGCAAATGCAAACTTACTTTACCTAATTTTAATCTGAGAAAAGAAACAATATTTAAAATTTGAAAAGGACTCAAGATAAAAGCTTCAAACTTTAGTGTTAGAGTACTTTAACATATCTCTGTTTCTTAAGAAAGCACATTATTAAGTGTTCTAGTTGTCTTAATATTAGAAGGTAAGATTTGCCTTCTCTTCCCATTCGAATGCAATATTTCATGTGAATAGCCTGTTTGAGAAATTTCGTGTCCTGCTTCTCAAGAAGAAAGTGGAACCAAGAACAAAAGTCTGTACAAATAAATACCAGAGAAAAGCTGAAAGGCATAGAATTTCATGAGTATTTCCCCAGCTTATTATATTAAGAAGGTGAGGTCATTCTCAAAGAAAAAACTGTGGTGTCTGTCTCTGCATGACTGCATTGTTGCCAAAAGCTCTTGCCTAAAGTAGTCGTGGAAAGAAGACCTGTCAGGAAATAGGGATGGGGAAATTAACTCCTAACATCTGAGAAATACACTGAGCCTGCTGTTGAGTCCAAAGCTGGAGAATGAGACATGAGATTGTACGGTACCAGTGTACTTTATTTGTTTATTTCATGCTCCAAAAGGCACAAGAGCTTTGCTTCTCATAGGGAAGAGCCACTACAGACCCACTATATCTAACAGAAAAAACTGAGCAAGATAAATGTGACAATTTTTTAGAACTATGCAGTCAGATAAGGAATAGGGAAATCCCTCTCCAGGCTCAAGATTTTCCCATTTTCTATGCATAAAGCTTCATTTCTTTTCTTTTGAAGTTCTTACAGAAAGACCTGAAGTCCAAATACAGTAATGGAAACAAAAGGTTTAGCAATAATTTTAAACTTCACTTACTGCATATGGTGGTAGACCAGTTTATCTTTGTGACTGAGAGAAGACCACAAAATTCACGAGTGATGAAGTGCAGAGAAACCATCAGTGCCGATTACACAAGGCTATATCCCTTGAGTGAAAATAAATTGGTTATTCTGACCTCCTCACATTGCATGTTTGATTTATGTAGTTTCATCCTCTCTCTTTATATTTAATATAGTAGTTTTAATACTTTCAATTACCAGTGCTGGCTACTGTCTTTGGGTTGGCACCTGAAATAATTTTGTATCTAACTGATAAAACATTGACAGGAGAGATTTACAATATTAGTAATAGTAAGTATTTGTGCATAGTGTTATAACTGTTGCACACTGAAAATATCAAGGCACTTTATAAATGTTGAATAATCTCTATAGTTAGGTCCTTTGTGAGGTGGCAAAATTTATCTCACACACTACTTTACATTGAAAAATTAAAACCCAGCATTTGACTCTAGCTAGCAAAATGATCTCAGAGAAAAGGAGGAAGCAGAGGGACCCTGAGATCTAGATGCTGTGAGAAGGCTGATGTGGATTTGTGGTCAGAGATATTTAAGATCTTAGGTCATGGCAAAATTCAAGTGACTTTTGTAATATGGTAGAGTGACTACAACCACTGTGGAGAAACTAGAAAGAAGAAGATAGATACTTTTTATATGAAAATACAAATATATCATTACACTGTTCTAAGTAAAAGATAGTCATAACCTGCCATTTCTTTAGAGTACCTGAGAAGATGGTCATGAAGCATAGGACTTAAGGAAGACCTCCTTCAGACTGTAACTCAACTACGAGGAAAGAAGGATGCATAGAAGTTGGAATACCATGTGGGTGTCTTACTTCTTCTCAAAGAAAGACTGGGGCTGTTTTATTAAAATACTACACAAAGCATAGACCACAGTGGAATTTTTTTGAAACATAATAATTTCAGAGGTTATAATTTTGGGACAGTTCAGTTTTCTGCTTATCTCTTAAAAGATCCTTCAAAATATCCCACATCAGAATTTAAGACTGCCATATGCTACAGTGTACCTGTATCTTGTCTGTCACTGGGAGTGCAATACCAAATTTCATACTGGGAATGGTTCTCAGCAGGACTAACACTCAGCTGCACTCAGAGCCATGTGGAGAAAAGGCTGCCAATCCAGGTAAAAATCATTCAGAATTTCAGGTGATGGAGATTCAGTATTGGAGAACATTCCCTGACACTTGATAGTTTACCAGCACACATAAAACCCCTAATGCTGAGGAAACCTAAATTACAGCTGTCTTCTGAGTTAACTTGGTGAGTTCACCATATTATGGATTATGCGTGGTCTTGTTATGATACACTGACACATTCTCCATGAGGACAGCATAGCTAGGCAGATTCAAAGTAAAATAGTCTTATGCAAATGCTTGGCAAAAAAATAAAATTAAATACTATTTGAGCATAAAGAGAGAACTATTACAGATTTTGACCAAATTTACTTTGAAAAGAGTAAGATGAAGTTTTCTGAATACCATTGGTTTGTTTTGTTGGTTTTTTTGTTTGGTTTTTTTTTTTTTGTCAACATAAACCTCTTGTAAATTAGCACCAAGAAAAACAAGAAAAAACATTTTGTATAATTGGAATATGTTCCATTAAATGAGCTACTTTTACAGCTTCAGTCTCCAGCCAGAGCCAACCCATCTCATCAGAGATGGGTTTAAGCTGTTTAAATGGTGTTAAAGATTAAAGCAGCCCCGTGGCAAAACAGCCTGTTTTCCATGTGACTTGGAACACGAAGGGTACCAAAGAAAAGCAGTGTGGTTAGTGCATTGTTTGAAGCACCTCCTGTCATCAGTGAAGTTGCACTGAGTCAGGGACTTCCCTTAGCTGGACATCCTTGTGTAGCAATTATGGCTGTGAAAACTTGTAACATACCTTAACGCAGGTAGGTGGGAGAATGGCTTAAGTGAGCAGTTGGTGGACTGATATATTTTCTTGTCTCCTTGGTGTCAGTGGGACTTTTGCCATTGATCTCAGTGATGCCAGAAGTTGTCTCATCTTAATTTGTTTTCTAATTTCTGTCTACAATTTCCATTAGGCTGGCTGCAATTCAGGAAAATTATTGAACCAGTGGACGGTTTCTCATATTTTTGCCTTCCTAATTCATCTCAGTGAGACTGTTCTTAATGAAAAACTATTGCAGTCACTTCAGTGCAGAGCAATACTTATTACTAAAGTATGTTTGTGAGAGAGAGAAGCATTCCAACTAGGATACAATCCTCTTCTTTCAGAACAAACGTTTATACCTTGTATCCACACTTTCCCCCCTTATATTAGTCCCCAGTCTCACACTTCTTACTGAGAATGATGTTTTTCTTCAGGAAAGAAAAAACGTAAAAAAGAGTCAAGTTCTCCTTGGAGCTGGGTCTCTTTATAAAGGTTTGGCTGAACTTTGCAAACTTTACCGAAGGGGAAACCCTTTCCCACAATTCATTTCAAGACCAACCTCTTTGATGTCACAGCTGGCTCAAGTAAACTCATTTCCTCCTTCCCTAATGTGTGTCTGATGCAATTTTGGCAGCCATCTCTCCCTGCTGTTACTGCTGCCTGTTTTGAAAGGAGGCCAAGTGCAATGTTTAATGTGAATGTTTGGTTTAGCCTGATCATATGTGCTTTGTTTCACTGGTACTCCACATTATATATTTATACATCCAGATCTATCTATAGAGATCTATAGGCATTTCTTTCCTTCTTTCTCTCCTCCTTTGCAAATAATTCACACCACATGCTTTCATTTTATATCTTTGTGGTCTACTCCACCCAGTTCCTAAATCAGTAAATCATCTTCATGCTTCTTCCCACACTGAATGAGAGTAAGATCTCAATTACAGAAACAGAATTGATTTTTCAAGCTTTTGCGGTAGATGCTGATTAGTTTCTTGGTGAAACTTGAAGGTGTTTGAAAACACTAGAGAAGGTTTTGAAATGGCAAGGCTTGCACAATATTATACATACTGCTTTAATGTCAATAACATTTTGAAGATGTGAGGGGTAAATCAGGAGCAGTTTGTGAAGGAAACAACATGGCACTTCAGAATTGTGGAGATCACTTGCTTTCCCTGACAGGAATACGTTGATTGCAGGGGGAACTCTCCCACTGCAAGAAATGAACTGAGCAGCCTGGCTTACATCAGGAGATGTGAGTCTGCAGAGTAACGTGTTGTGGTTCAGGTGTGGGATTCCCACCCTTATGGTCTCCTGCAAAACCTCTTGGACTCAACACGTTTATGCAAATTTGGTTAGGAGATTAAATGTGACTCTAAAGTTAAACCTGTATTAGTAAATCAAACAGTAACAGGGTACTTTCCTGTGCTCTGGGGCTTGATTGCTGATATTGCTGTACTGTTAGAATGGCTCTTGGCATTGCTTTGGCCCAAGTCAACCCCGGCTCTTCTAAACAATGTTGTGTATTGTTTGGGGAACAGTGGGGCCAAAGGCCACTCACATTAAACAAGAAGAATACAACCCTTGCTATTTTAAAAGATAGGGGAGTTTAAGAAAATAGCCATATAATCTTTCATGTTGCTCAATATCTGTGCAAGGGAGGGTGCTGGGAATGGTGAATTTACCAACACAGTCATAGCCTAAGAGGCATTTTTTTACAGTATCTGGCATTGAACACCATCTTTACAGTTTAAATCCAGGAATGAATGCTTCCTTCTGCATGAAGTTCAGAGAAATACATTCTCTGTCACTTCCTCTCCCCTGGAAGTAACTTCAGAGTATCTGAAGTAGGTTGCACTGAATCACCAGGTCCATTCTGGAGGACTGTCCTCCTCTACATTGACTAGAAGGAAGAGCAGGCTCAGCCAGTAATGATAGGATCTAAAAGGCATGCTGCAACTGAACTGTATGGCAAAGCAGTAATGAGACAGAAACTAGGGATGTTCCTGAATATGGATATATAAACCAATGCAGCAGGTTGACCTTGGACAGTTTCCAGATGCTCAACCAGCTGCTCTCTTAACAGGATAGAGGAGACAGAGGATGGAAAATCTCCTTCATCAAGATAAAGCCAGGGAGATCACTTACCAATTACCATCACGAACTAAATGGGCTCATCTTGGAGAAAATTATTTAATCATTACCAATTAAAATAGGTTTGGATAGTGAGAAACAAGCTAATAAACAAAATAATCCACAC
>JAWWEU010000081.1:143774296-143787754 GCA_035583155.1 Acropternis orthonyx | reverse complement strand
ATTTTATTCCCATTCCCACCTTCTTCCCTTCACTCCTGACTTGCCTCCCCCTAGGGGTGCAGAAGTGGGGATGGGGCTGTGATCAGTCTCTCCCAGCCCCTCTCAGCCACTCCCTCCAGTCTCCATGGTACTAGTGCCCAGACACATAAACTGGATAAAACCAACTGCTCAAGAAAAGCCAGTGTTACTCAGAAAGGAGAAGAGAGCATTTTAAACTCCCGTATTACAACTTTCTTTTTTTCTGGAAGTGAGATTTGATCACAAAGTTAAGCAAATCTCAATGCTCCCCTCAAATGAACAGAAATAGCAAGTCCTCACCCTGATTTCAGGGAAATGGACAGGGCTTACAAGGTTCAGGTTATATACAAGAGTCTTCTCAATATTGCCAGTCTTTGATACAAAGATCATGAGCTAGACCCCTAAGTCTGTTAGTCGGATTTGAAGTCTCCTTTTTCTTTTATTTTTTTTTTTTTTTTTTTTTTTTTTAATGGGCACATTTGAGGAAATAATGACTCCAGTAGTGCATTACAGAATGCATACAGACCACAGTCCCAAGGACTTCTGAATAACAGCAGAGAAAGGAGTCAGAAAAGAAGGTGAGAATCTCAAGGAGTTGACAGAAACTTACTACATAATTAGAAGGTACTTGTGTTTACATAGTGCCAAATGTTTGTTTCTTAAAATAAAAGTAAAAATAACAGCCCCCTGAGTACCAAAGAACTGTGATAGAGCACGACACAACTGCTTTACCTCTGCTCAACCAGCCAGATCCATTTTCTGTTATCTTTAGTTATTCTATTATCTGTTTATGTTCATATAAACTCGCCATCTTCATTCAGCATCAGGAGGGGATTAGTGTGGAAGGAAATGTGAACTCAAAGAGTGAGGTATTCAGCTATGAATGAAGAACATCAGTGCATAAGTGTACACAGAGCAGGAGGAACAAAAGGTCCTAAAGGAGAAATACAGTAATAGTCACTTTTAATTGGCTAATTGCAACCAACTGATTATTTTTGATGAGTCAGTCCTGCCTGTTTATCTCAATTGCTTTTTGTCAGTTGTATTAGAATGCAAAGAGGCACAATGAATTGTTTGAGTAGGCTCTACAGGAAAAAAACCCAAAACACTTCAATAAAAATCACAGGATTTAACTGGACAATATCAGGTTTGATAATTTGAAGTAGAAAAAATTATTCAAGACAATTGGCTTTTTCATTTTAATATGGTGATTCTTTCTTCTTGATTCATGCACAGACCATATTTAATGCGTTTTAAATAATTTCAGTTTTATTCTGGCATTAGGACACCAACTGCAACAGTAAGATAGCTATTTTCTTATATTCAAAATTTGGATTTTAATAGATGAATAATACCAAAGAAAAAAGATTTCCTGAATTAGTTTCTTGGGATTCATTTACAGCTGTATTTTAGATTTCAGCTTTAATTCAGGGAAAAAAAGAAGTGAATTTTGTAATTTACTGCAGAACAGACATTTCTGCATTTGACAAGGCGTGCTGGGAAACAGTTTGAAACAGGAACTGTTAATTTATAACATATATGCTAAGCAGACAGTGACTTCAGTCATACTGATCACTAGGAGTGATTGGAATGGATATAGATGAAGTAAGAGTTTATGAATTCAGAAATGTTCAGAAGCTGCAATACCTGACAATTTTAATTACCTGCTGTAGTTTTTGTATCTCCTAAAAATTTGTATCGGTGACTATGTCATCTTTATTGCCTGTTAAGCATAAGGCATTTTAAAGAAACCTGCAGAAAGGAAAGTATATAGGGCTTTGTGTTGATGCTACCTACAGTTGTGAGATTGGAATCAGATCTGGGTTTGTAACACAGAAGTCAATGCACAAATATGGTCTGTTTATGATGCTAGGAAGAAAGTTGCAGTAATATCATTCTAGTGCTGAAACTAGAATTTGCAGTTTTCTAATGAATGATATTATAGACACAACAATAAGCTGTGCAATTAAAAAAAAAAAAAAAAGAAAATCTAGAGATATTCAAACTTGTTGAAGCTGTGTTCCTCAAAGAACTTGAGCCCCACAATCAAACAGAGAAAAGCAAAGTTCCTGAGAAAAAGAACAAATGTGATGGAAGAAAAGGCAGAAAAAAATCAGTATACCAAAGACAAAAATTAGATCCAAAGATAATTGAATGCAACACAGTATTCCATAGTGCAATTTTGTGGGAAGATGGAATAATGTTGGCATGACACTTGACAGAGAGCAAAAATTATTGGGAGATGGAGTTGAGAGGACTTAAGCCCTTTTTTCCTAAATTCTAATTATGACACTGAATGAACTTACTGGACTTACTTACGTGTGAGTTGGGTACCTCTTACCCGTTCCTTAAAACAAGTTTTCCAAGAGTACTCAGGTTGACTGGTCAAAGAGATTTCTGAAGAGATCTCAAGAAAGCTGAAAACAATTTCATGCTGTCTTGTGAAGAATTAATATTATTTTAGAACTACCCACTTTCCTGTTACATCAGGAAAGAAATTATTTATTGCTGTTGCCCAGTAGCGTTGTTGCAAAAAGTAAGTGTCTTAAATCAGAGACAGAGTGATTTAGGGTTGGCAGTAGAAAAATACTTATAACAGTAAGGGAAGTGAAGTTCTGGAATAGTTTTCTTAGGGAAATTATGAAGTTTGTGCCACAAGGAAGTTTTAGAGAATATGGGAGACAAATATGAGAAAATCAGGCACAGTTAATCTGGCATTTGGAATACACCTGGCTGCATAATTTATAATCATTTGTCATCTTTGCACTTGGTCAAATTATTTTACCTTGTGTACTGCTGAAGAACTGAAAGTTCACAAATCTGATCTACTCTTTCTAAAATATATATACTTAGAGCGTATTGGGGGGAAATTTGGCAGAATATTGCTATTTCCACATATACACACACATATATATGTATATGTTTCCATATATATGGAAATAGCAATATCATGACACAGTAATATATTTACATGGAAATGGCAGATACTTTTACCTACAAAAGGAATGTTTAGCAGGGCTTTCATGATGTACATATATATATATATATATATACCAGAGACTTCTAATAACTCAGTTGTTGAACTTAAGCAGCTTGGTTTATTTCAGCTATCAGGCACAGCTTCCCCAGTTTCATCATCTTTCTTTACTTTTTACCTGAAGATAAGGTGATTATTTTTGAAAATAGCACTCTATCAAGCTTACTTTTTCTTTTATCTTTCAGTAAATTGAGAACTCCCAACTTTTGAAGTGACTGAAACCCTGTTGTATACAGAAGCTGAACACATGGAAATCTCCAGTAGCAGCAAGAAATTCACACACATGTCGAGGAAAAGACGATAATTTTGTAATGTTGTCACAGGTGGATAAATCGAGTTGTAAAAACTAGAACTAATCTAAATTTTCATAACTTTAAATTGTAATCAGACTCAGTCTACCAGTAACAAGTTCTAGAAAATTTCAGACTGTTTATTCACCAGAAACTTCGGATCACTTGGGTAGAATTAGCATCATGTCTGAGCACCACCTGGTATTACTGCAATGAAATAAGGAAATAACAAAATTCTGAATGAAAATAAATGTTAATACTAACAGACAGTGGAGTAAAACTATAAAGTGAAAGCCTGAAATGTGAGTTAGCTAACAAAAGTGTGATCTAAGTAGGTTGTAGCCACCTCCAAATATGCCAGTCCACTACAGCCTCCACAGCTGTGCTGAGGCAGTGTCCAGCTATGAGCCAAGCTGTGCACTGGTACTTCAAAGCACAGTCCTTCCTGTGAACACCCTTATCTGTCTCTGCTTTCTTGTCCTTCAAGTGGGAGAGCTGGATCCAAACCCATCGTTGGAGCTGAGCACCAGGAAGTCTTCTCATCGCAGTCTACAACCTGCTTATGCTCTTCCCTCCACAAGAATTTCTGCAGATGCACCCACTGACCAGCTTTCTGACCTCTGGCATACTGCAGTACTCTATATATATGTTCACTGTGTTTTCCAAGCTGTACCCCAGACTCTGACAATATCTGGCTCTGTGTTTTGAAGAAACAACCTCTCCGTATCTATTCCTTTATCTTTTGCAAGTAACAATAAAGAAAGAACTCATGCACTTTACAGAACTGTTGTGAGACTGAAGTCTTTGTTGCTTGGATGTGACTTTGAAGAGGTAAATGGTAAGCATTATTATTTAATCATCACTCTTGAGCCACAAAAAAACCCAAACCCTTCTGCAGTCAGGTTGCTCAAAAGAAAAGATAAATGAGCACAGATGTGAATCGCTCTTGAAACCTGTGTGATCTCCCCACCTGCACATCTCTCTCCACCTGCTCAGCAGCCCCTGCTGTCACCAAACAGAAAACGTTTGGCTTTTCTGCCAGTGCAACAAAGGGAAACAGTGTGCACTAAATATTCTCAACCCCTTCTTTACATCTGTCCTTACCATCTCTGACATATAGACTGTGTGAAACCCTCTGAGAACAATTTTATTGCCTCCTGAATAGATGGTGTAAGAAATACTATGGAACGCATCCCATGGTGAGAATCTGTGAGTCTTCTTGATATATGCAAAGAGGGCAGCAACATCAACTTTTTGATTATCACTGTGAAAGCAAAATGAATCTCTAACCATTTTCAACAGGATTTGGACACAGTGGAAAGTAAATCTCCAGCAAGCATTTTACCTATTAAGTGATCACTCATACCACTCATATCACTGCTGCTCAGAGTTATTAATCTGTGAGTTCATTTTAATCCATCAGTATTAAGAGGGTAGTGACCAAAGAAACAGCTAGATAGCCACAGACATGTGCAGGGCTGAGATTATCAAAGACAACAAATACATTGATATTTTGGCCAACTGCAAAGTGCAGTGAGGAGGCTATGGCCAAATACTTCAACAAGAGGATTATCTTTTGTCACATCTATGGTGCAGTGTTTTGTACTAGCAGCATGGGAATATATAACTGGGAGTAGGGAAACACATCCATGGAAAAGCACCAGTGCTCCTGTACTGTTAAACCACCTCAGCCCTCTCCCTCTTAGGAGGTTCTAACTTGGTTGGTCCTCCATCACCACAGGGCCTATTAAGGTAGAAAATACAGGACTTTAATTGCTGAGAAAAAACATTCGTGTTATCTCATATGACAGAAAGCTAGAACAAAACCACATCATGTCTTCTTCCTTTGCAAATCATAATTTATAAGGGTTCAGCTGATTGCAGTGAAATAAAGAAATGTGTCTTCACCTATTTGTTTAGGAGATAAGAGATTAAAGTTCTTTCTAGTATTTGTAACTGTAAGATCAACTCAGTAACCTGTTTTCTTATCTGGCTTCTACCTCCCATGCCTACCTCTTCTTGTATATGGGAGAAGTCAATAACACTTAACTTCTCTAATTGAAGTCAGCCTGCTGACTGAGTCCGCCCATGGACACAGAAGCTGGACTGTAATAATCTGTTCTGCAGAGAATTATCTCCTGGGATTGAGGCAGACCTAATTACTAACCTCAGTGAAAAGTCTGGATTTGCTATCACTGCTTGTGGGCCCAGCTGGAGGAAAAAACCCAGCATACCATTTTACTAATCTCTTCCTGAAATGTTTGAAACATGCCTAATGCCGCATCTTGTGCAATTGGTTTTAGCAGCTCCAGTAACAGGGTAGATGCTCTCCTTCAATCACACTTAACATTAAAAGAATCTGGGCCTCTCATCTGGCTCAGGGCAATGGTTTGAAAGTCTCTAGAACTTATGAGTAACCCCAGACTTACAAATGGCATTTAAGACCATGTGTTTTACAATTACAAGTCAGCATTTATGTGGGCAACAATTATTTTGCTAGAAAGAAAAGAAGAGTCTTTGCCAATGGCAAACTCAGAGCATAAATATTTCGCTTGCATGAATGGTGTATCAGCATATCTTTTCAGCTTTGGTCAAGTGATGTATCCCACAGGATAAAGCATGAGGAGGCTGCAGCCAGCATGTGATTAGCTGTGTTTTTTTCCAGGAAAGACTCAATTTTTCCTGAATTTTCTTCCATATTTGTCTAGTATAGGCTGTTGAGCACTGTGAAGATTAATTGATAATGTTAACGAAGAGGATCTGATCTAGTTTCCTAAGTGTAAATTGAGAAGTCAAGTGCAAAAGCCAGTTAACAGCCGGCATTCCAAGAAATAAAACTACACAGCTTTTGTACAAGCTTCTACACTTCTTTTAGAAAGTATTTTCTTGATGCAAAAAGCCTAAATTCGAACTTCAGGAGAAATGGGCATAAACCCAACACCTTTTAAAGGTGCATTAATGGTAAAAGTGGTATCAGATGTCTCATACATCATAATGTATAATTCTTCATGCAAATATGAAATCCATGCAGGCTTTATTTACTCTGTGTGGACTGTGAGAACCATGTTGTTAAACACTTCGTAATGTTTCAAAATTTCTGGCCTAAACTCAGTTCAACAAATTGTAGAGACCTAACTCTGCAATGTAGTATGAGGGTTTGGATGCAGTAGATGGAGTTGCAAGTGGAGCAGCACATCTGACAATTCTCTTATTCCAAACCTGCACTGACTTCAGCTAGACTCTGTGAAGTCTCTTGTAGGAGAGAAACTTTTTTCATTGCAAACCTCCAGAGTCAACATACAATATAAAATCAATAGTTTTGTTGATCAAACATTAATGAAACACCAGAGCCTGGCTGATGTCAGGCAGTGTGTGCAGTGGCAGTCAGAAATAATGATGGATGTCAGCCTGGCAGTATGAATCATGGATGTGTTCGACTAAGTATAGATGAACCTTTTTTACTTCTGGGCACTGCTGTATTGATGAAGTGACAGCAACCAAGGCCAGTGTTTTGGAATGACATGGTAATTAAGACCACATTTTCAGCTGCCCTTTCACCAGTTGTGAAATTGCCCTCTGTTCTCCCTTTGAGGTTCAAAATCTCACAAACCCCCCCTGTTAGAAACAAGAACTCTGTGTGTGAATGGAAATCAGAGACTTGCATCCTGCTGTGTCCATGTAGATGCCTCAGCTGAAAGCATGCAGCAACAAAATGCCTAACAGGAGGCTACTTGCAAAGCAAGGAAAAAGGAAGTAGAAGGAAGAGAGTCTGAAGACCTCTTTAAGTAATTGGCTTAACTAAGTAAGGTCTCATTAACCGGAAGTACTACTGAACCTAAAAGCGAGAAACTCCCTAAGACCACTGTATGCAGCTTCTGCTGATATTGGAGTTCCTTTTCCATGTTTTGCTACAATGACCAGCTTGCATGGGGATAGTAACACTTCCCTTAATGGGAACTTGCAAAATATCCACAGAACAGGGCACTGATCCACAAACTAGACTAATGTGTTCATTGTGTTGAGTTCAGAATCAGTAGGTGTCATACTGATACAAGCTTAATTATTAGTAATAAGTTTTGCTCTCCCCAAAAAAACCTGTCTGTGAAACCAGACATTTATATTTTCCTTACTGTGCAAATACAGCTTTTGCATCCATGTTTTATTTAGTCTGTTCTACTTGGCTGTATGCAAATCAAACCTCAGCTGCCTCCAATGCCAACTCTTATTTTACAGTCTGGTCTCCCATGTGCATGACTGCTCTCCCACCTACATGACTGCAGGTATCAGATGAAAGTCATTGGTTTTAATATTTTACTTTATCGATAGAAAGATGACATCTCTTGTCACATGAGAGGGTCATAATTCATTCTGGATTGCTTTATTACTGTATTAACAGTCAGTCATATGAAATAAGCTTCAAATGCCTTATTTATGAACTTGGAGAGACTGACTTGGATTTTAGGTTGGACTGAGAAGGCTTGAGGTCACAGGGCTTTGTCCAGGTTAGTCAAGACACAAGTTCATTGATCTAGAAGTCCCGATCCTTAAGACAGGACCTGTAGGGCTGAAGGAGATGTTCTTCCCATTAACAGTACCCTTGAAAGTTGTGACATGGCAGAAGGTATCCTCAAGAGTAACTGTTTCATAGTTTACACACAGCTAATAGAGGTCACTTGAGAGAAATATGAGGACAAAGAAACATAAGTTCATGGCAGGGCATTTTTCTAGAATAGGACATATTCTGAGACAAAAATTATTCAAATTTTAATCTGATTTATGATAGTTAGATCTTGCTAAATTCATTGCAAGGGCTTCATTTTATTCAGGCCACACTGACACCCGAGTTTTCTCCTCTTTTTGCTAGTTCACAAAAGTACTATGAATTTACAGAAATTGTCAAAACACAGACACACAGTCCTGTACATATCCCAAGATTATTACAGTCTCTCCAGCCTCTTTCTCCTACACTTAAAGATGCTTCTCTGGACACATTCCTAACTCTTCCCTGGACACATCTCTAATATTTCCATGAAGTTATTCACATATCATTAGCAAAATGATCTTTTAAGGCAAAAATGGGTATTAACTTGCTTCATGTTAGAATATATTGTCCTAATAAATGGATCTTAATCATGCTGTTAGACACAGTTGCAACACAAGTGATAGAAATGAACCAGTGAAATGATCATTTATTTTCTCTGGCTTCAGGGCTTTCTCTGGCTTTCTTGTATGCTTTGGAAATAAAACCCTCAGTGTGCTGAAACTTGAACATTACTTAGCCAGAGGATACCATGGGAGAACATGCTAAGGTTTAATTGTGGCTTCCTTCTGTTGAAGCCCTTCCAGAATTTAAGTACTATAAAAGCATATTGCAGTGTTCTGGCAAAAAAACATGAAATAATAAAAAGTGAAAATAACATGACTGTGACTGAAGCCAGGGGAGAGCTGACAGAGCTGCTCTTTGAAGCATAAGCATACTTGTGATGAAAGAAAAATTATCATCTATGATTTTCAACTAAGAAGATCCTACATTATATGGGTTGTTAAAAAAACCCAAAATCTACCATCTATTAACTACCTGAACAGACACTTACAGGTCTTCTGGTGTAAAAAAATAACAACAAAAACCACAGGGAATCCTTCACATCCTTTTACAAACACATACACATTAAAGTCTGATGTTATCAGAATGAGATAAACATTAGCTGAGATAGAATCAAAAGCCTATATTAGTGACACTGCTCAAGTATTAAAAACTAGTGCTACAACAATTCATAAAGTAATTATGAAAATGCAGAAATATTATAAGATTGAGGAGAACGTAAATGTTGTGCACTGCTATCACAGCTGTTTCAATAACAGATCTTTAAGTAAAATATCCAAAACCTAAAAATATACAGAGGAATCCAAGAAGATATAGGTGTGGATTTTTAGAAACAACAATAATTACTTATGTTGATTCAGAAAGATTTATTTGATTGAAGCACTTTGGCCAGTCTTTTCTTTCCATAACACAATCTTTCCTTCTCAGAAAAAAAAAACCCACAAAAGAAATAATATTAAATTCAAAACCAATAAAACAATATATTAAATCAAAGAAAAAGTTCTGAAATGAAAAATTAAAAGGTGATTAAAGTTTCTGAATAGAGATGAGCTGTTATCTTGAAAGGCCTTCCTCTATCCCTATTTCCACAGTTCATTTCTTCTTTTTTTTTTTTGTGACAGAAACCACTCACCATTTCCTAATTGCTTAACTGACCTCCAGAAACTGCAATTTTTGTCAATTTACTGTTCAATGAAAACACATCCCCAATCTAATTATAAAAACATTTATTAATGTCATTGTTTCATTACATAATTTTAAATTGTAAGGCCTTTGTAGCAGCGACCATTTTTCAACACGGAGCTGAGTTTCCAAGAGCAGGGCTCCCACCCTGGAGACCTTGGACACCGCTGCACACATGAGGGAAGGACTGCCACATCTCACTTTCCTGTGGGATTCCTCCATCACCCTTGAAAGGGGCTCTGGTTGTGATTAGACATTCTTCCTCTTTACCTCTTTCTGGTGTAGGCAGGAGAACTGGGATAAAAGACTTGAATTTAGTCTTAGCCTTTTTATAAGCACACAGTAATCTTTGCTTAGTTACCTTTGGTTTTCCCCACCAGCTTTCTCCGAGATGTGTCTGTGCATCCACGCTTCACTCCAAAGCAGTGACATGCTGCTTAAGCACAACAGCAGAATATTTTTAGGTGGCATTTAGAAACCTGGCTTAGTAAGAGCTGAAAAAGGGAGAGAGTCCTCTGTTTCCTCAATCCTTATCTCCACTGGAGGGTGGGGCTGCGTTTCATATACTTTAAACAATCTAGCTACAGCTGTGAAACTGGTGATAGAAATGCTTATCAAAGGGACTTGAAAATGCTTGCAATTTGTGCAAGTCTCCCCCAGGAGAGGAGGGGGAGGAAGGAATGCCATGGTAATCCATGTTATAGAAAATGCTCAAATGTATGTAATGCTGATTATTACCACCTGCTCAGCCTTTTCTATGTTACAACTCTCTTGGGGGAGTCATACTCAAGGGTCTTGTCAAAAAATGTCAGCTTTATTTTTTTCACCAGATGCAATAACTTTCCTTGAAGACCGCCTGCTTTGGATCCCACGTGAAAATACCATTAAGCCTTCAGAGAAGGGGTTTGGGGATGGCAATCGATTTGGGACTAGTTTACGGCTGTTGCAGAGCTTGGAAAGGCCCATTGCTCCCCCCTGCCCTTTACTGAAAATACAAAGCTGGGGAAAATTCTCTCTGTGTCATTCAATCTTTTTTTATTAAATAAAATACAAATAGGAAGCACTTGATTTGACTAGCTATGATTTCTTTTAATTAGACCCCTGAAGCTATCCTCTTCCAGAGGCTAATGTTGTTAGATAATCTTGAACAATGTGTGTGTGCATTAAAAACTGGCAATTCAACAACTTTTTGACTACAATTACATGTCATGAATGAGTTGACAGCAGCATTAGGAGGTGCCTCCCATGAGCCAGGAACAAGGATGTTAGATGTTTGTACATAAAGAACTCAGGCAAGGTTTTTCTGGACTCAGTAGCTTGGAAACAAAGAGAGTGTGTTACCAGGATTTCCGGCAGCTATAAAAAAGTCCTTTCACCTTTGTGCTTTAATGTGATGCTGTCAGTGATACTCACAGGGAAAACAGTTCTGCTGTTATCCATTGTTTCCCTTTTTTTTTTTTTTTTTTTTTTGCTGGTAGTTCCTTTTGCTTTCTCTAGCAGTTCAAGAAAGGAATGTTGGGAAAGGAGGTTATGTCTATTTAAAGGGTTTAAAGTGGTAGCCAAATGCCAAAAAATAGGTCAGACAAGAGCATTTTGGTGTTTGCTTGTGTGTCACTAGCACATGGAATGTTAATCTTGATCAGTGCTTCAGACTGGCCCCTTGCAATGTTTTAGTTCTTTGGCTAGTTAATAATTAATGTTACAAGCATTTGAAATGAGGGTCAGGGTACGGTCATTGCTGGTAACTAATTGGGTTTTCTTCAAACTTGTGGTGGGTTCACAGTGGTGAGCTTTGAATAGCCCTTTCCTTTGAGCCTGGAGGAGGCAACTGGAAGTGGAAAGCTGAGATCAACACACCTGGGGGCCTGAGGCTCAGATCCTGACATGGATGCTGACTCTCAGTGTGGCCTGAGGCAAATATCCCACTGTCTCAAGCTCATGATCATAAAAATCCAGCACTTTTTGATACTTTCCTTTTGACTTTTGTGTGACCAGTTGTATCATGAGCTTCTCAGGTCTCAGATGCAGGCCTTGAAATTAGTTCTAGCATCTTATGCACCACTGTAATCCAAGAGCAAATGGAGAGACAGGAACTCAAACTTTGAGGCAGTCAAACAAATTCTTCCATCTATAAGCAGCCTGAGGACTTTTGGCTTTCTCTTCAGTCTTGAGGGTCAATATGACTTCTGTAAACTGTAAAAAACCATTTGTCAAGAAAGCTACATCTTTTTGACAGAGAGGAAGAAAAGCAATGTCTGCATGAATGAGAGACGTAAAAGGTGTGGATAGAGCCATAATTGTCACCTACCTGATACTGAGTTAGTATGCTCATCTTTATGGTAAAAGATGAAAACAGAGTCTGTGTGTGATACTGGCCACTGATCCAGTCATAGTAAAAAGGTAAATACTGAGTATCAGTGAAATCAAGTGAATTTGAGCAGGTAATATTGAAAAAGTTTGAAGTTTTCAGTCAACTGAGTTGTAGTCAGGGTTTGGCAAAGTCCTTCCATGTGTAAGCAGGAGAATTTTGTGTGAGAGAGTCTTCCACAAATGCTCAGGAGAAACTTGAATGCATAATCCATTTGTTTCTGCATCATCACCCTGTACTGTTAGTTCAAGGGTAATTGCCATTTGATAATGAGTGTTTCCTTTTTTATCAGGCATCCTGTAACCCTGACACTTCTGTACATACATGTTTTGTTTTGTGAATAACTTTTTTCCATTTCAGTGACTTGACTGCAATGTTTCCACTTCTTTTTTAGAAAGGAAAAATGTAAAAAGGAAAATCACCCTTCCTTCATATAACTATGACTTATACTACTAAAGAACTACCAGAAAGCTGATGCAAGATACAGTCAGAGTTGCTGTAAGTAAATTCTGGGTTGACTGTCAGGGGTTGACTCTGCTCTTTGAGAAAGAAAGGAAGGATGCAGTGTGTTGTTCAGCTGTTTGAAAGAAGTGGGGGAGATTTAATTCAATCCCTCCCACAGGGCATTTCTGTGATCATCCCAAATGGCTTATGGCTAAATTGTTGTGGGAATTACTGGAATTCTCTGTGAGTCTGGTGCCAAACTGAATGTATTTTCTCCTCTCGACAATACAGGGAAAGAACTTTTCAACTGAGAATCCATCAGAAAAGGATTTTGTAGTTTTGAGAAAAATAAGAAAAAAACAGACATCACTTGGAAGAAATCAGAGAGGCGTGTTCAGTCTATTGGTCCATAGCACAGTCCCAGATGATCAAGGCCAAGGCCATTTCACTCAGTATTGGAACTGGAGACCTTTACACATAGAAAAGCTAACTTGGCAAAAAAATGATCCTGTGGATATGGCATGATAGAAAATAAATGTTCCTAGTGTATGAACTCTTTGTTGGTGATCCAGGATACTTTCAGTGTTAGTCCATAGATACCCAAATGAAGACTTTCAATATCTGTATAATTTCATTTTACTCACTGTAGAGGGATCGAGGAATAATCTTGTGGTTAAAGCTCAGACCTGGAACAGGGAGATCTGGGCTGAAGCCAGACCACAACTGAAAACTTGAGACAGTAATTCCAAATACTTACATCAGGCATCCAGAAACAGAAATATCCCACAGTAACTGTCTTTTTTCTATCTGACTACTTAACTTCTTTTTACCCCCATTTTCCCCTGTCCATTGTAAATGAGTTTAGTAATAAGTATAGCGGGTGGTGGGGTTCCCCCTGGCACGGCTGCTGCGATCCTTACCAGGGGGCACGCTCTCAGCCCTTCCCCCCTCCACGTGGTTCCCAGGGGACCGGGACCGGCAGCACACGACTCACGGAGAGAGGGAGGCAAAAGAG
>JAWWEU010000081.1:143742708-143774196 GCA_035583155.1 Acropternis orthonyx | reverse complement strand
ATACAAAATCCACCTGTAACAATATTCATATCACAGTAAAAGTTTCATTCTCTGCATCAGCATCCACATTCCATTTACGACAAGAATCTTTCCATACTTTCAATGGTGCATTGACTACTACAAGTAAGGAGGATAATTTTCTTCCTTTTTAAAAAGCTGCTTATTTATGGAAAGGAGATGCTAATACTCTCAGCATACAACCCCATAATACTACTAAATAATTTGCTACTTATTTGCTATTCATTGTAACTGTAAAGGATGCTGATGTGCAGAAGGAACAGCCTAACGAAATATATATATCTTTACAACATAAAATTTTGCAAAATACTTTGAAGGATTTAGAATAAATGTTTTCTTCAAAATTCATATTTTTCAATATTTCTGCTCCACAGAAATCTTCTATATTTGATGTTAGTTTTAACCTTATTAAGGTAACTTTGCCTTGCTGTTGTAATGCCTTGGCTTCTGCCACATTACAAATGTTGAATGTTAAACAGAATTGATAGGGACTGTTCTTACTAATTGCCACTTGTGAAAAGATAATTATATTCTCTGTCTTGGATAATATACTGTGGCATTTGGGACTAGCTAGGCATGACCTACCTGACCTTTCCTGTTGTCAGTTTTGGAGTGAATGGTGTGGAAAACAAAGGCTATTTGAGACTAGAAAAAGTGACTGCAGGTCTTCAACCTGCAATAATTCATTTGAAGGAAATATCTTTAAAGTTAACTCAATCAATAAAAAATGATGGTTTATGTTGCCACGAGTGACTGGGAGATGTTAGCATCAAAAGAAGTTCTATTTTATTTTGTGGTACAGTTCCAGTATCTCTTTGAAGACCAAACACATGAAATTTATATGCCCATGTTGCACAGGTTTTTTTGTCAATAAAATAGTAGTAAGGGAAAAAATTGATGCCAACATGCACTGCATCCTGATAAACAAGGACTCAAAGCAGGTGAAAAACTTTTTGGTTTTTTTTTTTGTTTTTTTTTTTTTTTTTTTTTGCAGAACAGTTACCTGGTGAAAAATGACAGTTCTTGAAAGCCAAAATGCCCCATCAATTCTGTGGGCTGTTTTGTCCAGCTCTAAGATGACTCTGCAAATATAGGTGAACTGATTCAGACCCTCATTGGTAACACTAGTCATTCTAGTTCAAGCCTCCTCTTGTTTGCTGGAAGATTTGTGAGCCTGCTCTCTCACATTACATGAAAGTACCTATTACCTAGTCTTCCTGGTACTTCCCATTCATTTTTTTCCTCCTAGAAATTCTCAAAAGTTTTACTTTCCTTCTTTATAGGTGTAAAAGCACATTTGAAGCTTGGACACATTTTATGAAACAGAAGTGCTGTTTTCTGCTCCTCCATACTTAGAACATCCTTGTAGTTCTTCCAAGGCACCCTGTCACTTCTGCGTCCTAGGTTGTGACTTTTGAACTCTAAAGGGCTAAAAGACCCTAGTGCTCCATCTATAAACTAGGGATAATTCACTGCTCTATTTGTGAACGGAGGAGAGTACCCCTTCCCTTCTTCCCACTTTTATTAGTCCTGTTATTGTATTCTTTGTGTGTTTTGTGGTGGGTTTTTTTCAGTTTTGATGGTTATTAGCACCATGCAATGCAGTTAAGTGAGAGTCTGATCTTTAACATTCCTCATTCTATTATTCTAATACAAATAAATAACAAGATGCAAAAAACATTATTGCAAAACTGCAGGGGAGCACAAAGAACTAAATAAAAATAAATTATTAGATTTTTTTTGCCATATCTTCACACCATTTTTTCATGTACTATAAGAGGAAGGAAGATAAAAATGTTCTCATTCATCCACTGGGTTTTTGTTATAGAAATTGGCACTTTTCTTAGTGCTTTGCAAGTTTATGGTCTATTTACTTTTTAATTAATTTCTGCCCTGTTCTACTTGTTGCTCTAATGTCTTGTTATTAGACTTCAGGCAAAATTTCACTTCTTACACTTCAGCAAATTAGCCCTGTTTAATTCTTGCTTTCATTAAAGCTGTGCAGTTCTGCCACCACTTCTTTGCTTTACCTCTCTCTGCAGTCCTCACTGACAATTAGCATATGTTTATTCTATATTTTTGCTAAATTGCAGTAAAATTCTACAACGCTCTGCAACGAAGGAAACTCAAATTTTTGTTGTAGGCAGAAAGAGCTAGTATCTTCTTTTTGACAGGATCCTGATATCTGCCCCTATACAATTAAACAGATTTCATCCCTTCTAAAACCATCAAATTCCTGAAAACGAAGCCAGCCAAAGACATGAGTCAGCAGTTTCTTCATTCACTTTGCTCCTATCGCTGTTTCTAGAGCTGTGACTATTTCCAGCTGTGCCTTGCTTGTCTGTCTGTTAAATGTGGGTGGCAGCGTGTACCACTGCTGACTGGTTTATGGGCCCAAGCCAGCACTGAAAGAAACCACTTCAAACAATGATACCACAACAACTAAGTGATATCAGATGGACATTGACTCAAATTAGGTCTATTTCAAAACAGTTCCCAAAAATGCTACCCTTTTCCAGGTCTAAGTGTGGTGTTGTTTTTTACAGCTAAATTGGGTAATTATGGGGGACATGTATATCAGAGCTATATTCAACCAAAGGCTTTTCTTGCCTTTATTTCAACAGAACAAGAATATGTAAGGAGCTCAAGGCACTAATCCCCTGAGGGCTGAGTACTCTCTGTTCACTGTCATATTCATATGAGAGGAGGGAATGATGCTTGCCAGGATCCAGCTCTGAAGGTGCATGGACTGTGAACAAGATCATTGTGCTGATCCCTGCAGACTCTCAGTGAATATGAACGCTAATAACAAGTCATACAAGCCAGACAGAAAATTCCCACTAATGTCAAAGGCTGAGTAAAATCTTGAACTGTTACTCAAACAATTTGCCTCCTCTTCATTTTGGCTTAAGAAAACTCATATCCTAAGATGCACACCTAAAGTGACATACATCTTCAGTAAGCAAAAAGACATGCTTTGAAGTCTCCTTAGTGTCTTCCAAGTCCTCAGGTTGTTCCAAAGGGTGTTCTGGGAAAGGATTAGGTGTAAGAGTTGGACCACCTGCCTTGGCACCAGAACATCGACCTACTTGTCCCTGCCCAAATATATGAAGAAGACAGGAAGCAGTCTGGCACACTGAATTCCAGTTTTGCAAAGGCGTTTCTGTGCCTGTCTGAGCTCATCATCCTTGTTCAAGGGAAAGACAGTTTTTTTCACCCAAACCTTCTTCAGATGTTTCATGTTGATTGTCTGGTGCTAGGCACTTAACTCTTGAAATGGTGCAAAGAGAACTAAGATGTTTTTTCAGTAATTTGAATTTTGCTTCCAGCTCCAGACATGAAATCTAAACCTTCATATCATATCATGAAATCTACCCCTCCCCTTTTGCATCCCTTCTCCCAGCTTTGGCCATCCTACAAGTATTTTTCCATAAGAAAAAGATGCAAGGATTTTTGGAGAAGAAGTGAAATTGAATGACCTTCACATACATTGTTAATAGTAGAAGGCACTGGAAACAAAATCACTAGTAACTGAATCAACAGGAATGAGATAGAGAGGGAGAGGAAAAGTATTAGGATTAAGAGCAAAGAGGAGAGCACAGATGGGAAAACCTTGGGAGAAACAGCAAAGAAAAGAAAAGACACAGAAAGACAAGAAAACAGAACAAAAAAAAAAAAAGTAAACAATAATGTGAATCATAAAACTATGAATTAAATAAGGCAAAGTCTGTTTAAGGAATAAATGTCTCAACTGAGCTTGAGCTCGGCTCTTTTGAAAGTCTGCCTGCTGCTCTAGATGCTTGTAAATTTAGCTCTGAGCCCTCCAAATGTTTGACCTGGCTTGTCTGAAGTGAAACACCTTCCTCGTACTATAGAGTACTTCATAGAGATAAATGCAAAACCATTTATTGGAATATTTATGACTGTTCCCTTTGTCCAGGTTCATGCCAGTCTCCTTATATCCCCATGAACTTTAGAACAATGACAGTCACATTTTAGCAGCATCTGCACAAAATCCCAGTGTTGACTAAAGCAAACAAATCTGAAAATTTTATATGCAAATTTAGCTCTTTCAGTAGGTATCTAATGCATTTCAAAACGTAATTTTTAGTATGCTTGAGTCATGCTCAGAACATGATGAGTGTTTATATCTCTCTTTTCCAAGTACCAGGAGAATGTAAGCAGAGACAGCCGACTTGCTGCTTTGCTGTGCTCCTCTGTGCCCACTAAATGTGCTGCTGTAATTTATAGCCCTTCTTGTTTGTATCTCCTCACAGTAACCTTAGCACTGCCATCTTGGAAAGTGATATACGTGAATCAATTACTAACTGAGGTTACTAGGATAGCAACACCTGAGAAAATGCTTTGTCTGAAGCTGGGAAGTGAGTGTCTTGAGACCTGACCAGAGAGCAAATAAAATGAAATGAATGAGAGAGAAAGGAACAACAACACCAACAAAATAAAAAAGTTGTAAATGGAAAGAAATAATGTGGTTTAATAGCCTGGATTAGGACAGGTCCTTAGCCCTTCACTGTGAACTTTCACAGTTAGCCAATAATTATGTAAATCAATTCCTCGTATAAAACTGATGCTGACACTTGCTTAGACCTGGGCAATGGTCCATTTTGTTTCATGCCACCTTGGTGGGCCTTAATTCAAGAGGCCATTTTCTCTCAACAGCACATTTCAGCAACAGCCTAACCTTAGGTGTTCTGAAGTCCTACAGGTCAGCCCCAAAGATTTCACAGCTTTTACCCTTTGCAAAAAAGAAAAGAGGGATTTCATCCCAGTTTGCTCATCCTCTTGGTCTTCATTTTAAAATAGAGGAATAGGGAATCTGGGACAAATATCTTGGCATCTTTCTGTTGTGATGACTCAGACAAAATTTTGTGTTTCAACAATGCCTTGTAGCAGCATCCAGTCACAAGACACAGAGTGAATTTAGGTCCTTAGTACTGAAAGATTTTGGAAAATTCCATACAAATGAGGCCCAGACATATAAGTCTTAGAAGCAATTGTGGTGTTTCTTTCCACTTAGCTTTAAATTAACATTTGTTTGAAATAAAAAGGATCTTTATTTTCCCTAACCCTGGGTGGTTTTTTTCTTTTGAGTTTTGAAGGCATTTTCTTTTTTTGCATTTAGGATATCAGATTCTGACTGTTTATGAGAGGGTACTATTGCTTCTTTTGACTTGTTACCTAGACTGTATAGTCAACTTTTCCAAATTCAATCCAGATAAATATAAAAGTATAATCTGGGGGAAAAATAATCTCGGCAACAAAAGTGAACATTTTGTTATTACTTTTCTGTGTACATGAACTAATTGGTCTCTGTATTCATAAGTCAGTGAAATGGAATTACCACAATTGTTCTTCTTATTTCCTTTAAAAACATAAGTGGACTGATTATAAAACTCTCTTTAGAACTACTGTGGAATAGGTAGTAGCAAATAATGTCTTGTTGAAAGCAAGTTTCCGTTCTCAGCTTGTAAGGGTGGAGATACTTTTGTTTCGTTCCCAGGGGTGAAATTCTGCCCCACTGAAGTTTTGCCATTAATTTCAGTTGGGCCAGAATTTCGCCCCAGGTCTTCAAATCCAACTTCCAGATGCACAGTAAAATACCTGAGTTTTGGCCAGTTTTCCTCCTCTCTTTGCCAACAACATGTATAGAACAAATACATACAGAAAAGAAATCTTATAGAAAGTCTCACAGACCTGAACACAATTTAAGTGTAAAAGATTTAATGAATTATGAAGGGATTCTACTTAAATGTTTTGTACAGTTGCTTGAAGGACAGATCACCAAGCAGACATTCACAACACCTAAGTCTTCTCACAGTCCTGCCACTAGTGTATTTGGTGACTTTGATTAAATCACTGTAGTTTACTGAGATGTTCTTCTCACATATAAAAAGAGAGTAATAGTTGATTTCCCCTAGAAAATACTCACAGAACTACAAAGTAATCCCACTAGATAATTTGTCCTTTTTCCTCTTCTCCTTAGTGAAAAGTGGACATTCATGGTTCATTTTAACACTTTGCAACATGAAATTTTAAGAGTTGTCTTTACCATACATATAATTAAGAAGTTATTTATAGGTATCTACAAAATGCATAGCGGTGTTCTATCCAAAGTGTCTTTGAGAGATTTATGCCACAAATGTTTGTTTTCCCTCTAAGAAAATAAAGACACTTTCCATGAAAAGAATGCTGTAAGGCACATGTCCATATCCCAGTAGACTGTGAAGAATCCATAAAGTGAAGAGGACTCAGACTCGCAGCTTTTATCTGATTTTGTATTCACTAGATTTTTTTCAACAGCTTTAAATGCAAAAAGCATTTTATGAGAAATATAAAATAACACTTAGAGGCAATTGTTTCACTTTTTTTTTTTTTAAAATCTGCAATAACAGTAATTATTTACAATTGTAGTGTCTGGAATGTGAGTGGAAGATTTCCTGTGAATCTGCATTGTGTAATTACTTTTCATTGGGATTTGACCTTGTTAATTTGAAATTTTTTAATGGTTATTAAAATTATTATTAATATAATAAAATTAAATATAAATAAAAATAAATATAAAATTAATATTATTAAAAACAACCTATTTTATGTGAAGGAAATAAATATGTCAATTTTGTCACAAAAGTGAATTAACAGAGTTTTAGCCAAGAGGTACCATAAGACTGTTTGTCTAGGACCACGATATATTACAGACTTTTAAATATCACCTACTTAGAATCATAGAATCATAGAATCAATTGGGTTGGAAAAGACCTCAGAGATCATCGAGTACAACCCTTATTATTACATGGAAATTATTCCTGCTTCTACTTCATCTTGAAGATGTATTCTAGGAAGAAAATCTATCTGTGCTGCCAGTCGTTTGTTGTACTGGTTAAAAATCCTCCCTATTAAACATTTGGCCATTATTTCTTGTATTACATGATGCCTTTGTCTCCTAGATCAAAACACTTCTTAGTACCTGCTCCCTTTCTTCCTGGGAAAAGGATTCATACTTGTAAACTCTCCCATTCTTTTTCTGATCAGATAAACAGATTGAGACCTTTTAAGTGTCTCCATGGACAAAAAATTCATCACCTTCAAAACATTTTACATTTTAAGCTTTCTTCTGAACACTCTTCAGCAATTCTACAATTATAAGGTATAGAGTGCCAGAAAAGTGTGCATCATTCTTCTACAGAGGGTGCAGAAGACTGTGCTGCACACAGAGCATGGTCTCCTCTTTCTGCTGGCTCAATACTCTTGACTTACACACTAAAGATGACATTAATCTATTTTGTCACAGAATGTATGTTGTATTTGCACCCAATATCCCCTAGGTCCTCTCCAGACTCCTGATGCTTATGAGCTTAGCTGGAATGTTGAACAAGAGTAGTTCAAGTATCGCACCAGAAGCTACAGTTTCATGTCTACATGTTTAATTTTATCCACTTCAAATAATTGCAGTAGTTGGGAGAGGTCTAATAGGTGAGGTTTATAACTTCTACTGCAGGAAAAATTGGAAAGGAAAAGCAGTATTTATTATCACAGCTCACTAGTCTACTAGATTTTCTACAGGTTATACATTCCAGAGTACCTAGATCTCTGAGAAAGTTGTTGGGGTATTCTGGGACTGTTACAGAGGTTCAAGGACTTCTTTGTAGCATCTTCCTGTCCTAATCTCTGCCGAATTCTCCTGGAATGCTAGCATTGTCCTGGTTGCCATTTGTGCTGCTTTAACTAGAAATGTATGAGGCATTCTTAGAACTTGAGAGCTTGAGATGAACTAGCACTCAGACCCAGCCTTCAGTGGTCATTTTGCCTCCTTTGCCTTTCTGCAGCATTACCCCAGAAGAGTGCTCACCCAGGGACTACCACAAGAGCTTTGCACCTGTACCCCACAAAAGGCATTTCTTTCAAAGAAAACTTCAAAGCTCTGAGAAATAACCATGAGAAACTTTTCTCTGAGCATCACTCGAACTATTATCTTGACACAACTGCTGTGTTCTGGGTACTTAACCAAGGAGATTAAATCTTTATGTGCCAGTGCAAAAAGATCATATCCCTGCAATTTTTCATATATACAATTTCTCATCTGCCATAGCTTAAACTTTTCATATTTATGGTACAACTGTTATTTAGGTGAACACTTTAAAATGCCATTCTCAAAAGACAGTTCTCTTGAACTACTACGACAAATATGTTTCCTTGCCAGTATATTGGGCAGTGGAACTTATCATTGCAGTCAGTTATATGTTTGAGCCAGTGACTGCTTAATATTCTCTAAAAGAAAGATCATTAGGGAATCTATACTAATAAATTACAGTACAGTGTAAATGAAGTAGGAACAAAAAGAAAGCTTCTGTATTTAACTGCATTTGCTGCAGAAGTAAGTTAGACAGGAATAATCTACTTAGAAAAATCTGCTTTTGGTGATCCTGTACCTACTCTCCAAACTGTCTCTGCTTGTCCAGTCATAAGCTAATAATTTTCATGTCTTCTATCAGTCACTGTAGCGCTTCCTGTATTGCCTACTCTCAAGAACCTTTCTGCACCCTGAGGATCATTAAACAAGACACATTTCTGGGGTCTTTGAATTGCAGTCAGACCTGTATGATACTAACTGAGAGTGGCTGGGATGACTAATGCAGCTAAAGGCAGCTGATAAGAAGCCTCTGCTTAAATCTCACTAAATTCTGTGTGATTTAAGCATTTTTTTGCTTGCAGTGCCGAACTGGGGCGATTGTGTTCCTGTCACCACTTAATCCTGTATTGAGCTGATTCTGTTCATCAGTCCCTAGGGACCACAGTGGTCAGGAAACCACAAAACTGAGCACCTTTAGGCACAGTGAGAAACACAACCTCAAAAGTCAACTGCCGTTAGGCATTGAAGAGATGTGGGTAGCTACCAGGCAGCAAAATGCACTTCTGGAAGAATGCTGTTTATAGAATGTTTCTGGTTACTCTTTTTTTTTTTTTAAAAAAAAGAACAATTTGGAATTTCCAAGAATACAAGAGAATAAGGAAAGCATAGCCAATTTTGGAGCAGCAGAGAGGGTACACCACATCACACAAACCTCCACTACCATTGGCATTCTTACTGTTGGCCTTGGATGGCAGCCCAGAGACTGAACAGGCAACTGAATCATAACTCCTCCCTGTGACCCTTCACCAGGCTTGGAGCCCATGCAGAGAGCAGAGTTGGGAAGCTCTTATTGATGCTCTTACTCAGGTTGCTTTTGAATAGCTCAGTCTCCACATTGTTAAACTCGTTTCTGCATCCTCAGACTTACCTAGTTGAAGATGTCCATCTTTCTGCACAGGCTGCTCTGTAGGGCAATTCCATGAGACTCATTCAGATTCCTCTTCTTGTGAAGCTTTCTTCTCCATGCAAGGCTCTGCAGACTCACAGCTTAGACACCTCACTCACCAAAAGTCAAAACTTAAACCAGATGTGGATATTCAGGGATTTGGATGGAAAGAAAATTTATTTCATGTTTATGCCACTAAAATAATTAAAATCTTCCTTATTGGCAGTTGGCAATTTAGTTTCAGGTGTGCTGGTATCTTTTCTGTTTAAAAGATTATGAAGTCTGTGCAGAAAGAGTTTATATAGGCTTTATAAGGCAATATTCAGTTTAGTATATTCTGAGTTAACCACTGTGTTAACTGTCTGGCATGAAGAGTGGGTTGGCAATGGAGAGTTTGACTGAAACAAAGCTAAGATCAGTATTAAAAATAAAGTATTGTTCACAGCAAAGGTTCTGAAGTTGCCATTCTCCCTATACTGTCTCCACATCTGCAATGAGAGCTAAACAAAACAGCTGCACTGGGCTTGTCACTGGCCTAAAAAGCACTTTTTGATACAAGACAGCCTCCAAGGAAAAGGGAAATAACTTTTCCAGTCAAAAGGGCTAAAAAAGGGCTGTCCTTCAGAATTACTCTCTCAGTATTCTCCTCTGCGAATTTTATGTATGTTGTTATTCCAATGTGGCTTGCGCTGCACACAGACTGTGGGTATTTCAGATGTTGACCTGGAGCTGGGACTGATTTGAGTTTATACTGATGTAATGAGTGCTGGGCCTAAGTGTTCTCTACAGAAGAAGCAGATGAGACAGCAGGGCCTATACCATTATGTCCAGGTGCAGCTGTGCACTCATCAGAGCATTTGTTGTGAGGTGAAGCAAAGGCATCATATTTTCAGCTCTCAAATCCACGAAGCACTATCATCACTGATCAGCTTTCCTAGATGTGCACCATGTACTTTGTTACCATGTGAAGTTTGCATTCCCAACTTGCTCAGATAGCAGGAATGCCTTCCTTTGAAGTGAACAAGGGACTCACAGCTTTTTAGAAAACAGTGTTTGGAACCTTTTTAGGTTTAGGATAGTTCTAAAAGACACTTGTAGTTGCAATTTGCCAGCGTAACGCTCTAAACAGTCTAAAAATCCTCTGCTGAGTCAGAAAAAAAGGATATCTTTGTAATATGTAAATGACCACACCAGCTAGTTCAACTTTGATTTCTAGTGATAGTCTTAGTAATGTGCAGTCTGATTTGTCTGCCTTCTGAATATGTTTAGTGCTAGCTTTCAGTACTCTTCTTTATTCCTTGCAGGACTTTTGAGGAAGATTCTCTTGAGATTTGGGAGAGTGGGCTTTTGTATTACTCTTTTCAAAATCAATGAATGATGATTACAGCACATCAAACTAGGATGAGAGGTTTTTCAGGTAGCTAAGTTAGACATTCAGACTAAGCCAGTCACCCAGGCTCTTTCCAGACTCAGTGGGGTGAGAAATGTAACTCCATAGAGTGATTCATTTGATCTATTAAGATGGGATGAATCACAGTTTTGGAGATGCCTATCCATTTTCCTTGAAGTGTCCCTCAGTCCTATACTTAGATGTTGTACAGCCTCTGGAGTGTGGAGGTCTATGGGAGTTATTTCTAAACTTGCTGGAGCTTTCTGCCTCTGTGACCTGATCATTTCCATTACCTATTTAGTTTCTTCAGGTTACCTCAAGTATGACAGATTTTCTGTCTCCTTCATCTGTAAATGCCTCCTAGAAGACTGTGACAAATAATTATTGCAAAAGTTGTGATGTGCTCAGATACCTAGCACTGTAACCTCAGCTGTGGTTATACAGCCATCACCATGTATCTATGGCAAAATAAAAGCCAAAACAAAACAAAACAGAAACCCCACACAAACTAGAAAAAGACAGATTTAGGCTGACTAATCAAAACCAGTTTGTTCAAGCTACAGTGCCATGGAGAGATGAAAGAAGTCTAAGGTGAAAAGTTGAAGGTTTTTTCCACTGATGTTGAAACACCAGTTACTAATTTGAAATAAATCCCTAACTTTATGGATGTTCTACTGACCTTTGTTTAGACAGACAGAATGTCTTTATGCAGTTACATCAATACTTTAGGTGGACAGGATGATATTTATACAAATGTTTCAGACAAAGAAAGATGCAAGTATAGATACATGTAAAAGAAAAGATGAATGAGTGGTTCTTATGAATAAGTAACAGGAAAAATCTGCATGGGGGGGGGCATTAGACCATTGTAGAAGAAAAAATCTTGGTCTCGTAAATTTTAGACAACATTGATTTTAGTGGACTTCATTTAACGTTGATGAGAGGCTTAATTATAGGTATTCAGCTCTTACAAGTGCTGATAAATTTAACTCAAGATTTGAGAATTTTCTTTGTTCTGAATGAGTCACAAATTCTTTCCTCTCTTTACAACTATAGGATGCCATGGATTTTGCTTAGGCAGCACAGGTGTACATGGAAGATGAATTTGACCCAAGATGTTTTCCCACATTAACAATTCATTTGACATTTAAAATAAACCACACAACGGCAACAGATTAATCAAGCCAGATATTGTGGATATGCCTGGAGCACAAAGGAAAACAACCCCACTGAGCCCAGAGCTGCATTGCCTGAACTACAATGCAGGATTTCATTAAGTGTGTATGATTCAGACAAATTAACAACTGAGTACAAGGGAAAAGAAAAACCAAACTATAATCAGTCCTACACACTAAATTAAGATTTAAAACCATAGGGCTATTTGACACATTGCTGACCATACAAACTTCTATGTCTAGATGCTTAGACTATTTTGTGTCCACAAGAGTCTGCCAATGTGTTTTGTTGTTGGACTTTTTTCCACACTCTCCTACTGCACCATCAGACTCTTCCATATCTCACAGAGTTTAGGCACAAATTAGGATTCCTTGTAAAGCAAACATACTGTGTGGGCTCTAAATCACCAGGACTTCCCACATGGCTGCCTTTTAAAATGTACACTTTATTTTCATATGTGGCCAAAAATGACATCTCCCAAAGATGCTGATATTTTATATAATACTGAGAAAAAGCAGAGTGGTAATGTGTGTTTCAAATTCCTAGTTTGAGGAGTTTGTAGTAACATAGTTGCGTATTAATATATTTTTGAATTTATTTTTCAAAATACTGTTTGATTTTACCACTACAGTGGATAAGATGAAAGATGTTTTTCTGAGTATGGGACTAACTTAATTCAATTCCCTATTCTGTTAAAAAAGTTTTCTGGCATTGGTTAAGTCATTTATAAATCAGTAGATTAAAGAAGTCTTTTCATCCATGTTCTTGTCTCCTTTTGGTACAATAAGGGTTAATAATATATCTTCACTTGCCAAATATCTTGAAAAGATTAACAGTGATCTATAAGAAATAACTAGGGGATTTTTTTAGTTTGCAAGATAAATTTTTAAAAATGGAATTTTTACCTTTTGATTTTTTTTAAATGCTAATATTTCAGTGAAAAAAATTAAGCCCAGTCACAAATTATTTCAGTCAAAGAGATTACTCACAAAGATACCATCCATGGTCAATAATGTGGGCGACTCTATTTTTCAGACAAGAACTATGACAAGAACAAAGTGATTAGGGAAGATATTGTTCCTTGAATTTGTCCTATTTGCAAAACTAATTCTTTGATTATTTTTTTTTAAAGAAATAATGGTCCCAACTATTTCCTTTTTTTTGAGGAGTTTTATTTCTGCATAGTTTACAAACTTTTTTGGCCATTCAAGCTTTTTCAGTCTAAAAGACCCTTCCTGCTGTGAGTGGCAGACCTCATTGTAAAAGATCAATTTTTTCCCCTTGCAGAGTTGCAAGACTGCAGTTCAAGGCTGCAAATTTAAACAGAAATCCTTGCTGCTTTTGAGGCCTTGTAGCAGAAATAAGTTACTTAGGTCTTGACTGAAAATCCACAGAGTTGCCACAGGCCTTACCCTTTCTGATTTCACAGCATTCAGTAGTGGCAGATCTCATGGTGCAGATGTTTTCCACTTCCACTGAAGGCATATTCCTATAAATGCACATGCAGCTGCAGTTGCTAGGTACAAGAAGATTGCTATGGTAAAATAATTGAGGTCCCATGCTTCATTCTCTTTCTGAAGATTTTTAAGATACTTCAGATTTACTTAGCAAAAGCAGATTACTTTTACTGGAGTAATAAATAAGTAAAAAAAGTAAAAAAAGTAAAAAAAATAAGTAAATAAATAAGTAATAAATAAGACACTTCCCAACTCTCTAAGGCAAATCGAACTCCACGTAAGTACAATAAATCTACCACTGTCTTGGGTCTTTGAGGTATAAAGATTTTTTAGCTCATGGCAACTATTTTATTGTGAGGCTTCCTACCCATAGAAAGAGAAGATGCAGTGGCTTTTAACAGTGCATGTAATGTTGCAGGATAGGCAAAACCAAAAATCACCTCAGCCATTTGGAAAATGTGTAAATTATGGTGGAATGTTTGTTTATCACCACAGTAAGCAGTGACTAGCATCAGATCTTGATGATACATCATAGAAGTAAAGCTGTTAATTTCAACATGACAATTTTTGTGCAAATGCTTATAAACATCACTGAAACTTGTGGTTGCTATTATTGTGGTTTTATTCAAGTGATAAGACATAATGACACAATAACACTGAGTCATTCACTTAAAACTCTTTCAGGCTCTCATAAAAAAGCATACTGCAGAATATCACATTAGAAAAGACTTCTACTCCTTCTACTTTTTGTCATCTCACCGCCCTCTGGTGCAGTCTTGTTCTGGAGCAGTTGGCCTCAGCAAGCAGAGGAGCTGCAGTCATCTGAGAAGAGGACACACTGAGGGCAGATGGAGGTCAACTGTGATATTTTAGGAAGAGGACTGAGCCACAGTGTTCAGATACGTACTCAGTCTTCCCCAAACTACAGAGGTTTCCAGATCCAAAGTTTAGCTTCAGGCTCAACTTGTCTGATTTTGCATTTTTAAAAATACAAAATTTAGTATTCACAGAGTGTGTTGATCTTGTGGTAATACTCAGAGGAGAGCATGTACAGAGTGCAGTGCAACTGGTTTGTTTCTTCTCCTCCCACATCCACTTAGGAAACTTCCCTTAATGTTAACTATCTAGTTGATATTCATTAGAGATCCTTCATTATCTTTGACTGTCCCTTTCACCTTTCCATGTGGTTTATCTAAGTCTACTCTGATGAGTTTATCGAAACAAACTATCTTGTCTAACCCTGATGTGAACCAGGTAGATTTGAAAAGTGAAACTAAAACAGGGCCTTAAAAAGGACTATTCAGTGATCTGACAGTGATGCTTGACCTGAAGTTCTCAAATCTAGCTGCTGCTTTGAAAACCTGGAGCAACCTGGACCACAGTGCTAACACTGCTTGATCAGAGGCTTTACCACAAAGGGCGGTCTCTGGGTTCAAATCCTTATCTGGGGTGTGTGCAGAAGGACCCCAGGGGTTTTTTTAGTCCTTCACCTGAGGGAAGTAAGGTTTGACCTCTATAGCAAAACACAAGTCACCAGCACTATACTAAGCACTGTTTGCCATATTTCCTCTTCACAGTGGCCTGATTTGTAAGAATATTTACAACTGATTACACTGTGACTTGAACTCAACATGCTACTTTAGGTGAAGAATCACCTCTGTCACACCAACTGTCTTAGCATTGTGAACCAGCTGAACACCTCTCCAATGGGACAGGAATTTCTCATGAAAGATGAGAAGGCAAGTGTAGGCTTCTCTTGAGAGAGTAACCATTTTCAGAGTAATTGCCTTTCTGATTCAGGCCAGGGATTTGAGCTACAGATTAGGATTGCTCGCAACGTCATTAGCCCATTTTAACTAGGTTCAGCCCCTCTTCTGAGATGTGTAATTTGTACAAATCCTCAGAGTTTCCATTCCAAAAATCTATTTTCATTTTTCCTATACCACAGAAACAACAAAACACACAAGTAGTTACTGAAGCTGTAGCTCTCAGAAGAAACAAACCACTGAGAAGTGCTAACTTTCTCAAAGATGTTAATGTGACTTCGCTTTCTTCAGTTTCCCAGGTGAATTTTCTTCCCCACTGGCTCTCACACATTATAAAACAAAGATGTTGTTTCCTTTTTTTAGGAGTATTTCATTACAGTCCTGAAACTCGGAGACAGAGATGAAGAATAAAAGTGTATAACTTCTCAGCTGACCATTAGGATTTATATAAGAAGTTCAATCTTTAAATTTCAGATCTTTCCCCTGAAAATGATTAATAATGCAAAGTATCTACAAAGGTAATTGAGCCAGTTTGCATACAAAATTTCATACTTTTGACTTTTCATTCCAATGCATGACTGACTTTTTTTCTTCACCATAAAGGTGGTGTGGGGGGGTTTTTTGTGTGTGGTTTTTTGTTTGGTTGGTTGGTTTTTGTTTTGGGTTTGTTTTGTTTTGTTTTTTTTTTCCTAGTGGGAGTATTTCTGGGTTTTCTTTGGCCAGTATTAATGTATGCATTGCTCTACTGGAATATGTATTTTGACTCTTCATGTTATTTCCAGAGGATACAAACTAAGATGAAAAAACTCAGTTGACATTATTGCTGAAACACAGTTTGAAACTCTAGAATTTAGAGACATTGGGAAGAAAACGTCAAGCATTACATGGTGGGGTTGGTTAGACCCTTACTTGTAAACTAGAATATACAATAAAATATTAAAAAATATCACTAAATATTTTAAAGAGCAGTTATACTTGGAAGTGTGACTATAAAATAGCTTTATAGGTTCTGTTTTTATATTCTCTCATAAATTTGCGTATTCCATCTCAAGGTGCAATATATTATATAAAAACACTCTAGAAGTTGCATACTTCACCTTCTCCAGAGCCCACTCACACATCTGAAAACAGCTGTGAGACACAATTTTTTTCCACATCTGAGAGCTCTGCAGGAGAAATGAGAAGGGTGATATAAACTCCTGGGTCTCAGCTCTGCAAGCCCAAGGGTGTGAGGACAGCACATACCCAAGTGCAGCAGAGAGACACTCAGGGACTCAGTATAACTAGCAGGGCATGTTGCCCAAGATAATCGTCCTGAAGGGTGTCCTGCTTTCTGGACTTGAAATCCTTCTCCAGAAGAGCACTGGACCATGACCTGGGGAGATACTAATCTGTGAGGAGCTTGGGCAGAGATTTTTGCTCTTCACACGTGGTGAAGATGGACCTGCTGCTACATTTGCCAGGCACATTAGTGGAGATAAGCAGTGCTGTCCTGGAGCAGTCACAGTCACTGTGCACATACATGGATCATGTGCACACCAAGAAACAGACATGCAGCATTTTTGCATCCAGTCAAACATATTCCCAATATATGACCCATTCAATGACATTTAAGCCTGTAGCAGCTCTTGAACAAGAATGTTCCTGAATTAAGCATATGGGCTCTGGAATTGCACTGAAGCAAACAGTGAGCTGAATTTACAATGTTATGTAAATCACTTTTACATAATTAAGAGCCCAGTTTTAAAATTAATTTGTAGCTGTATGTGCATATGCAGAAACATGTATGCTGCTGCACACATACTTCTTCCTTTAATTAATTTTTATCTTGCCCATTTACATGCTAAAGTTTTGCAGCTGAGGCAATTATTTTTAGCCTCCTATAAAAAAATTGAAGGACTAGGCAGAAAGAAAATGAGCTGAACATCTTTCAGTCTTCTTCAACATGAGAACATGTCTATTTCAAAGTAGAAGGTCTGATCCTGCTTGAACTTCAAATGTGCAGAAGCTCAGTATAAGCATGAGTCTCCACAAAGCTATGCAGCCATTCATTCTTTGTAGGACCAGACCCAAAATAGATTTGAAATCCTATTTGAACATACCATATATGAAAGCTTTGTTTGTGCTTTCTTCCATTTTTAAACACAATTAAAAGAAAAGTGACTCTTCAGGGAAATGCATACCAGTCTGCAAAATTCCCCCTTTCCCAGGGCAGTACCCCAGAAAGAGACAATGTTTCTTCTCCCGAAAATAGGTTCTGGTTGCACTAAACCCAAGACAGCAAGAGAATTAGTTGTCTGTGGTCACAGATGAATCAGGACTCTCTTTTGGTAATTTAGCTCAAGATACAGGCAGACAAGTTTACTATATGGAATTTTAGTGTATACATTTCAAAACTAAAGGCTTTGCAAAATGCATAGCTGAAAGTGGCACTAATTGCACAGGATGAAGTTGAATGACATACACATATGAAAAAAGTACCTGCAATCTGTTTTGTGGGAAGTTGAAACTTTGCACTCACATACAGATACTTCAAGTGCTAAATTAACAGCTACAAGCCTAGGAGGAAACAAACACATTTTAAAGCTGAGGCATAAAGTGATAAACAAATGAAGATGGGGAAAACAGCTGAGATGTGGGGATACAGGTCATGTTTTTGCAAAGGTACTTAAAGAGGATTCCAAGTTGGGAGTTAGCTGCTGTAAGTATAAGGAGAGTGTGAGAGTGGCCTTTTTTGGCAGCTTATGTTTAACATAAAGACAAATATGGCTATGGGCTTAACTTCATGACTTGACAACCAAAGGAAAGTAATAATGTGGAACAATGGAGTCAGTCTTCTTTGTGGGAGAAGAAAACCTGTTGACCAGCTGATAGCTAGAGTCATGCATTACAAGGAGCTGAATGCTCATAACTTGCAGATACCTTCCCACAGGGAGCTAGGACAGCCCACTCTTCCTCCATCTATGCACTGTGGCAAGCATGAAAATATCTCTCTGAAGCTCCTGCCACTATGCTGAGCCT
Source organism: Acropternis orthonyx (assembly GCA_035583155.1). NCBI lineage: Eukaryota > Metazoa > Chordata > Aves > Passeriformes > Rhinocryptidae > Acropternis > Acropternis orthonyx. The sequence goes on along the minus strand of JAWWEU010000081.1, from coordinate 143,756,054 downwards.
TCTCAGACTCTTTCCGTCACCACTTGAAATAAGAGTATGCTTCTCCCTTGTTAAAGAAGATTAATCTGCCATGATGTCAATGACTGAGTGGACTTTATGTATTTGGTCTCAATCATGGTATTTTTACCCTAATTGGAGACAATGTTGTTGATTTAGACCATCTGCTAAAAGATGACATCCTTTTGAGGCACTCACAGACCATAAACAATAACCACTCAACATGCATAGAGATGTTTTACACATCTACCCACCATTTCCGTTCAAATTCTAAAAGCTCTCTACATACAAGTGTGTTTAGCTTACCAGAGACTTCGGCCAGTGGGCAGTATTCCTCCTTTACAGATGGCAAGATGAAACCCTGAAGAATTCAAGGAACCTGAATTCAAGAGCAAATCTTTGTCAAAGTGGGGAGTAGAAACCAGGTCTCTTTACATGTGGTTCTGCACTTTATTCACTCTTCTGGTGCTCTGACCTCACTGTGCTCCATGAACCTCATCATAACTATATGGGATATGCAGCTGTTAGTAATAATACACTACCTGTTTGAACTAAAAACACACCAGCAGATGGAAATACAGTAGGTTAATAGCTATTCCAAGAAGCAATCATTTAAGGCACCAAGAAATTGCTTCTGTTAACCTTTTCTCATGGTGACATTTGACCAGTTTATATGCAAGTTACAAAGGTCACCCATTATCACCATTTTATGAGACTTGGATTACCTCTGATCTTTCTCCACATTCTACATTCAATAGCCTTTACCTGATCCAGCAAATGGTAATATTAACCAGCTACAATACTTTTTTTTTAGCTTTATGACCCATGGTCCACAGTCATAGAGAAAGTGTAATGTAGCCTTTTCAGTAAGATTCTAGCTCTTTTTAGAGTCTTATATCAATTTTATGACAAAATATTATTCCTTTGATCCAGCCTCAATTTCATATGTATTTTTAGAGTCTGATATTGCATTACTAAATATATTTTTTATGTTCTTTGTGTTTTTTTCAATTATGCCTGTTTTGCTGAAATATCCCTTCACTGTCAAACTAACCTGCCTCTTGTGCTCCTTGTGTCAAGTCCCAGATTTTTACAGCTTTTCTATATCTTCTTTATAAGAAGATTCACATAGTTCTGTGTGTCGTCTAACAAAGTTGCAAAATATTGGGGTTTGTCTGGCTTATCAAGTTCTTTTGAGGTTCAGGCAATCAGCACTGCTAACTTCCCATCCTGATTTGTATGCCTTCAAGGACAAAAGTAATTCCTGAAATCATTTTCCAAAGTGATATAACAAAGAACCCTTAGGGGAGAAAGGGTATGTTTTGATTTAAATTCATATCATACAGGAAGTTATACAGAGAAAAGGGAATGTGGTGATGATTTAATTATCCTCTTCAAAGCAAAAAGCGTGTTATTAGCAAGAGGCTGTGACTCAGAGGTTTATACTTGGTTTAAGTTCTTATTAGTGATTTTGAAACAGGGGAGATTGATTGATTCTTGTTCACTCATTAAACTCGTTAATTTACAAAGATTCATTGCACTGGTGTTAATTTGAGAGTTGCAGGAAGTTGCAGAAAGAAACTGAATATTGTGCAGACAAAGTTATTTCTGAAAGGCTGATTGTCTATTCCCTGTAAGGCATTCTTTGAACCACATTTTGGAGTCTTGTTTTCTGTAGTTTTAACATGTCTGACTAATGAAGGGGGACAGACACGGGCACTCACCTCCTGACCCAAAGCATTTTGTAAAATTGTCTCCAGAAGCAGTTTCTTTAGGAATAACATTTTGACATCTAGTAGTTTATTGCTGTTATTTCTATCATGGGAAAACAAACAAGAAAGTTTGAATCATCAACTGTTCCACCACTAATAGTGTAATCTAAGGATATTGTGAGATTATCTTTCTCTGGGTTAGGCCATACCAAATACAATTTCTTCCTTAGATGTCCTCTCAGCAATAAAATATGTGAATGCAAGGTCTGTCATGCAAGAGAATATTGGACTCCTTCACAGGGCTAAAGCAAACTAAGGTATGTGCAGACTACAGGAGATGAAATTAAAACATTATTTCAGCTTCTGCCCTAAATCAAAACCAAACAGAATCAACATGTGCATATGACAAAACATGTCAGGTTAAACCACCTTCCCCAGTAACAACTACCTGTAATTTATTACAGCCTTGCTTTACACTGTTTAGTACAAACTATTAGGATTTCAGCAACAGTCAGTGATTCTGAATATCCCAGCTGAGATCTGTTTGCCAGAAAGTAAGTGCTCAGTGCTTTCTACAAAAATGTAACACCTTTAAAATACCTCAGTTTGGTTACAAAACAGAAAATATCCCCTGTTCCCTACTAAGCTCTGTTTCAGAAAATATTGGCTGTGGTGTGACAGTTAAGCTGCCCATGATGAAAGGAGTCTGTTCTCTCTTACACTCTTAATGGATTGGTATCTTGGTGGTTGAAGCAACACTTCTCCTTTCCAGTCCTTGATGATGAAAGGTTAGGTAGGGGCACAGGAGGTCAACTCTGTTACTTTTTATGGAGGCAGAAAATGGCATAAAATGAAAATAATTTCCTGTGAAAGCTGAGGACATTCCTTCATTAGATTTGTTTCCTGTGCTGGGTCATATGGCTTTTTTCCTTTTTTTTTTTTTTTTTTTTTTTTTTTTTTAAGAACGTGCATTTGCTGGTTTCCTGTGCCTCAAGGGCTTTAGTAATCTGCTTTTATGAGACCAGGCCCACCAATGTTGTTTTGTATGGTAAAAACGAATGAACTAAGTGAAACAAAAACATCAGAGGCGTGCCTGATAAGGGACAACAGGTGATATGCATTTGATAGAGACTAAACTACTCAGGTTATAAAAAGCTCACTTATTACTAAACCACATTCTAAATCGCCACCTCACCTCGATACCTCACAACTACAGGTGACACATCCTCTTCCAAACAGCACCAGCTGGACTTCAAACAGTCCTGGTTAGTCACCTCCCTCTTTTTGCACTATTGAACATAAAATGTCTAGCAATAATGAGATCCAGAGATCGTTTATATTTTTTCTCTCTCATAAAAGCTGTTGTTGCTGGCGGGAAGGAACAGCTGGTCACCTCTTTCCCTGGCTTTGCTGGAATGCAGAGTGAAATAGTGTCCTTGGTTCCCACTGCCAATGGACCTGAATCCCAGGCAAATTGTCAATTCACTCCAAACACAGCATGAGCTAGACCAGCACAAAGGAAGGAGATGATGCAATATGACAGATCATGCTGACTGGCTGATTTGCCTGTAGTATTACAGCTAAAGTTTACTTTTTCCTGGTTTTTTGTGACTTTAAGTAAAAACACAGCAAAGGTGAGCAATTAAAAACTTATGTAAACAGGGTAATAGGGTTTGAACTGACTACTACCTTCAAGAAACAAAACTTTGTAGTTATAATAAACTGTTGGTTCCTCACTTAGTAACTCTTAGAAAGGCAAAGTGAATATCAGAATGTATGAGGAAAGGAAAAGGGAGCAAACCACTACTCCTGTAAAATACATGTACACCTGGATTTTAGTTATCTGGCTCAACTTAGGATGCTGTCCTTCCGTCCCTTCCCCCCACCTTCAGTAAGAATGTAGTAAAAATAAGAAAGTTTTTAAGAAGGAAAAGGGTAATCAAAGGCATGAAATATTTTCCATATGAGGAACAAATAAATAGACCGGGACTTTTCAGCCTGGAAAAAGAAGATGAGTGAAAGGAGATATGCAAAAGCATGAATGACATGGAGAAGGTTAATAGGAAATTATTGTTCACTGTCTCTTCCAGTACAAGAACAAGTACATCAACCAACCAGGCAGTAGGTCTATAGATCAAAAGGTGATTTTTCTTCAACCAGACATGAAGAACTCCTCATCCCCTTGGACATTGTGGATGTTGGAAGCTTTCATGGTTTCCAAAAAGTGATTGGAAAAAACCATGAGAGGAAAAAGAAATAGAGAATTTTTTATTAAACACAAAGACATGACTATCCATCTCAGCCATGGAGTTGGTCTAACCTGATTCAGCTGTTTGTGTATTCTCATGCTGTGTTCTCAGAGAAGAGGGGATTATGAGATTTCTTGCAGCTCACCTCCAGGTATGGACTATTTTGATTCCGAGTGGTTTTTAAGCTCAAAAACCTTTACTCAGTTCAAGTAGGAATTTTGTCTGAATATGGGTTTATTGAAGAATGGAAAAGGAAAGACATCCCCAGGAATTCATGTGGAATGAAATACCCTGGTAACACAAGTGGCTGTAGGTAATCCCAAAACCCTGAGTAATTACATCAAGAGGCTGTGTATAAGACTTCATTGATTTTAGTGCATTTGAATACAAATAGAACTGTTTCCTAAGAGTTTTAAATTGATTATGTCAGGCAGATCATACAAAAACTAAGGATTTTTTTTTTTGGAAATGTTTACCTTATTCATCTTTTTTCTTGCTCAGTAGCCTAAAAATACATTGTCTGAAGTAGTGCCTCTGAGGCATTTAATTCCTTTTAACTTCAGACACCTTACCCATGATCTGAACTCTTGAACAAAAGCTGATGTAGAAATCAGATCATTATTTTGTGTCCTACTGCACATTAAGTAAGTTCACTCCTTACTCAAAGACTTAAGACCTGCAATCTTGTCACTATTTTTGTTTAGTAGGTCTTTTTCTTTCCTCTGAGTGCCCCAGTATTATACAGAAATATTTTACAGCAGTGCTTAATGAACTATTTTCATTCAATAACTAAGACAGACCATAAGAATACAGAGTTGTCAGAAACAGAAGGGTCTGTATGTTGTCTGCAGTTGGCAAATACTAAGTGTCCCCACAAGAAATGTTAATATAACATAATAGTTTGTTATCCAAGGAAGAGGCCTCAAGAGACAATGCATTCTGTTGCTAGCAGATCACCTCTTATCCCTACCAGTCCAATTTAAGACATTTCTTTACACTGGCCAGATGTCATTTTTAACAGCAATTTGTAATACCTTATTTTTCTAGAATTGTTGTGTTAAAGTGAGGTGATACTGAAATACAAATTATATCACAAGCTGAACAGGAGACCACAAAAGCAGTGAGAGTTAAAGCAAAGTGAAAATACATTAAACTACAACTAAGAGATTGCTATATTGGTGCTAACCACTACCTTCCAGAGAGTCTTCAGAGTGGGCCAAAAGAACTGAGTAAACAAACTCATGGCTAAACAGAATATTGTTAAAATTATGGTATATTAGTATGTATCCAGTGTATATCAAGAAAAGTGCCCTTTTGATGTGAATCTTACCCAGAAGATCCGTTGTTTATAAGGGTCTGTTTATGTCTGAAAAGAATGGAATTCAAGTGGAAAGAGCAGCCAGGGAGATGATAGAACTGGGCAGGGATATGAAACCAGGTATATCATGACACACCGCTTTCAAGTCATGAAAGAAAGCATATGAGAGACAGAGATACAGATCTCCATTTAGAGATGTAATCCTAGGTAGGGAAGAGTTATCAGGATATAATGAAGAAGACAAATATGGTGGAGCAGTTTTTATCCTTCCCAGCCCCAGCAGTGAACCTTCAGGCACTTTCTTACCTGGAATTTACATCTTAACACTGAACAACCTCAAGGTGACTTATTTTACAGGTTTTTGCTAGAGAAAATGCTAGGTTTTTGGCTTTCAAAATGTGATGAAGGAAATTTGTAGCTATATTATGTATTATTGATACAAATAATTTACATCTTAAACAAACTGCACTTCTCTAAAGAGAAAATTTCTTGAATGCAACTACTTATGTACATCTGTTGATAATTTACATCATCAGGTAGTTTACCATAAAAATTCATTAAAGAAATAGTGGTGATATGAGATAGTATTATCATATTTAAAATAATTTCTTGATGAATAAATAGTTCCATACTTTAATATCATTTTAGAAAATGACAGAGAAACCCAAAATTTCAATGATACTTATCAAAATAGTGTCAATTCTCTTGTTTCAAAGCATATGCTGGATTTTGTCATTGAGAAGAGCATTGCCTTTGGCAGCTGCTTTGTACTCACAGTTGGCATTTGTAGATAGAGCAAAGTTTCATCAGTTTAATTTTCTGAAGTGCTGGCATGATCTTCTCTTTTGAATATTTTTTTTTTTTGATAGACCTTCAGCTGCTGACAGCACAAGTTTTCTGCAATTTCTACTAATTCTTTCTGCTGCAAACTTTTTTTTCTTTAGTTCTTCTCACTTTTTGTCAAAATGATTAAAAGCTGTAACTACTGGTTGTGACACAGGTGTAGTAATTTTATCTGTCCCCTAGAAATCGCGAGTCTAATTCCAATTCAGAGAGATTTTCTGTCATCTTTTTCACTAGCCAAGGTGAGGCAATTTTGTGAATAAACCCCCCACTATCATTTTTCAATGCAGTTTGTCACCATTTCAATTTTTTTGGTTAGCTGTGACAAAATCCATTTGGCAAACTTTCCCAAGACATCCCTGTATGCTTTTAAAGTTTACTCTTTTTTTTCTTTTTTTTTTTTTTTTTTTAATAGAACTTGAAACAAACATAAAGTTAGTTTTCTGATGAATGGTGGTAGAAATAATCATGCCTCTTGCATCTGCTTCATCAGCTGCTTTTCTTACAGGGTTGTCAAACACAGGGGAATTCATCAATGAGGTACAAAATGCTTTCTGCAAGATCTGAGTTCATTTTTAGGTCAGTGATATATGAAGAAAAGCTCATCATTTTTCTAAGGAGACATCAGGCATCTCCTTGCCTGAGGTTTTACAGGTATTCTTGGATGACTTCAGTTTCATCAGCATATGCACTAATTTGGGCCTTCTTTAAAGTTGCTGATTTGTAATTTTTTAGGCAGTCATCTGAACAGCTGCTATTACAATTCAAGTATTGTTCAGCTGAATTGTAGCTACACACCTTTTCTCTGAAAGGTGAAAATGTGTCAAAAGTACTTTTCTGACAGAAATGTCTACCTGGGATGATGTATGCAAAGGAATTTTTCTTTCTGGTCTCTACAGTGAGAACACACTTTGCCTAGACTAAATTCATGTTCCCTTTCACAAGGCACATGCTACAACGTTTAGTCTGAATTCAGCTGTAAAAATTTAACATCTTGTTTCTGATGTCATTGAAATCACTGCATCCTGCTGTGAAATAGCTGGATGCTACTCCTTAGCAACTTGTGTGTCTATAGCTGTCACTTTCTCTGGCTAAGATAATGTTGTGTAGGTAGCAGGAGAGGGGCAGAAAACTGTTTTTCAGCAATAAGAGGCAGGAATACAGTGGGAGGAAAGGCTCAGGCCAGAGAGAGGTGATCCTGCCCTTGCATAAATCCCTGCTTCCCAGGGCAGCTGCCAAGTTATTTTGTCTTGGAGGCTCTTTGAAGGGAAGGAGCAGAATGTAAAGGTGGATCTCAGGGATGGAGAAGAAAGTTGCACGGAGTAAGAAGAGGCAATTAATTAATTGTTGGGCTTAACTTCCTTTTGTACTATCCTCCTGTTCCAAGGAAACATCATGACTGGCTTTTATTTTTATATGGCTAGACATGTTGTAATCTTGAAAGTACTTTATGTGTCAGAAAGTCTCTCCCTTTGTTTATTTTAGCAGCAGTGTTGCTATCAGTGCATTGCACTGTGAACCCCTTGGTTCCTTTACTGCATGAGAGAGACTAATTACTCTGCACTCACCTACTCCATCGGTCAGTTCTTTGTAGAACACCTCACAGTGGATTTCTGTGCTGTTATCGTACTCGGACAAGCTTTTTCTCTCTAGACTTGTGGTAGGTGAACTATCCTCAGTCCATGGTTGATGTGGGGAAACTGCCACACTCTCATACATATCCATGCACAAGGAATAGATTAAGCATGTCAAATCAATTATTCCTCACCTACAAGTCTTTGGTTCTTCTCAGAACGTTGAAGGATTCTAGTAGCCATAGTGGGATTTAGATTTCTCCTCTTAGAGCAATTTGCCCACTTCTCATGTGAGGCCCAGAAGAAGGAGGAAACATTTTGTTGGAGGATAAACAATAATTCCACTGTCTACAATAAATTACTCCAGTCAGCAGTGCCAAGGTTCATTTCTGATCCTGTAATAAGAAGTGCTCAAAACTCTGGCAGTGGAAATTTCATAATGTTTTTTTTACCTCAGGCTTGTAAGGAAATGAAGCTTGTTTGATCATACTGTGTGTGCATGCATGTGTCTATCTATCCATCTGACCTTTCCTAATAATGTTTGAGGTCTTTGTCTAATTTCAAGAAAATCAGATGAAGAAGTATAAATCCCAAGCAATGTTAAACACTAAAAAGCATCAGAAAAGTAAGCAGTTGCATAAATAGGGATGCTTGGTGTCTCCGTCAAGGGAAAGGCAAGTATATTTTACTATCAAAAAGGGCTGTTGAAAGCCAGGTTATATTAACTCTTTTCCACCTTGAATGACTGCTTTTAATTCAGTTTTCTTTTTCCACTTGACTTTTGCCCATAGGCTTTTTTCGCAGACATTGCATGTAAGACTAGTAGCATACTGCAGACACTCAGCCAGAGCACCCCAGGGGAAAGGAGCTCAGTCTCAGCAGCTTGGGACTACAGACCTTCAGTTTGTGGCAAATGGGAACTTCTGGCCTATGTTCCTTACAGTGGTGACTCTTCCGATTTAGCATCCTAATACCCTGTTGAGGAAGATAAAACTGGGAAATGCCAATGGAAAGCCATGGCAGGGTTGTCAAATGAAAATATCCAAATGTCAAATGCTGGTCCATGGGAAAATATGAGATTCACCTAAATATCTCCAAGCTATGTTGCATTTTGCCTTCTTATACCTGTGATTTGGCATAACAAACTGAAAATAAAATACACACCATACAAACTCAATAACCAGATTATATATATGTAAATACACACACACACACATATATATACATACATACATATATATATACACACAGGTACACAGGAATACCAGAGGAATGATTACAGAGGTGGGATTTATCCATTATCATTTTTGTTAAAATATCTGAAATTTCATCTAAAAACCCTGAAGGTTCCTATTGTAGCAGTTTTGCTTCAGCAGATCTGGAAGGAAATTTATTGCTGGTGTCAGAAGAATGCCACTCTACTGAATAGTTTGGTGCTTAAAACCTACATTTATCTTACTTCTGATAACTTTTGAGCCAGTGTTACACTGATGTTGATATAAAGACCAAATAAACCACATTAACATACTTGGATCCACTTCTAACTATTGCTGTTAAACAGCAACTAAATTAGTAAAAAATACTGAAATATAAATATGAACAAAAGTATCTTATTAACTAGAACTAAGTAAATCATTACAATACATTGATAAGGAAAGGTTAGGGTACTAATTGTAAAAATATGAGAGAGATAGAAACAATAATATAGGAGCTGTTGTAAAACAGTGTATCTGAAGCATTTAGAGTGGTTAAAAGACCATACTACAGAGAAAACAACTACATTTATGATAGTAGTTCATTTTCTAAATTAATTGTCCCATGCTTTTTGAAATGGAAGCAGTAGAAAAATTTTGATTAATGGATATTTTAGTAAAATTTTATTCCACTACTAAAATGTGGTGCAGGATTTTCAGAAATATTAGGAAAATCATATTTAAGTGAAATTGTCCAGAGATCCTTGAAGTATTCTCACTGCAAGCCTAAAGTATTGTTAATCTGCTTTGTTTCTGCCTGGCATTCTGAGAGCTGCTGGACAGCGATGTGTGTCTGAGCTTTATGTTTCTGATGCACTAAAGTTCCCGAGGAATGAATGACTTGGGTCTTCTGTTGCACATGAAGTGACTTGGGAAGGGAAGTGGTTTGTCAAACTGCATGGCAACGTTCTGCGTGGTGTAACACCAAATCTAGTGCTCGGGGAAGCGAATGCCTTCATGCTTACCCGTGAGATATCTGATCTGCGTGTTGGAGAAGCAGGTCTTTTTACAGACATACAGCAGCTGAGTCAGATAGATCACAGTCTTTTAAACTGGTGGCTATTCGTCCATAAATCTCTGATAAATTTTTTAAACTATCAGATTTTACTGGGACAAAATTTCCTGGTGAAAATGAGTAACATAAATTGAGAAAACGTGGTCATTGAACAGGTCTTAACCATTGGATTCTGTGGGAAGGACAGAGCAGAACGCAAGCACTTTAGCCATCCTCCCTAACAACTGCTCTTCTCTCACACACTTTTCTTAGCTTTGTTTTGAACTTGTTTCTTCTCCATGACCTCAAGTACAGGGAAAAAGGGTAAATCCTCCCAGTCCACAACATGATTTCAAGATTTGGTGAAGGCCCCATTCTCAAGTGAACCAAGTGACAGAAACACAAAATATGTTTATTTCATCTGCTAGGTGGACAGCAAGAACCATTTAAGATGGGAACAGTGAAGAAAAGAGTTGGGAAACTCACTTTTGAGCAATTTTTCTGTTTATAATGAAATAATTTACAAATAATACTGATTTTTATTATGTTTCTTTTTATATAAATACAAAAACACTCTTAAAAAATAGATTTTCTTATTTTAAAAGGACATATTAAAAGTCTGCCTATGAGACAACATTTTTATCAGAATAAAACATTTTCATTGACCTGAAGTGAATACATTTTTTGCATATTATTTTGTAAAAGAAATTTGCAAGATTCTGTTTTGTTTCTGTTTTCCCCTTGCCTGGAAAATCCATTTACTGACCAGCTATACAAAATAGTCACGAAAACAAAACTTTTCTATCAAGAAAATTCTTACCTTTTTTTTTTTTTTTTTTGTATTTTGAGCAATGATATAGTAATCTTTGGTCTCGTATGGAGAAAATGCATGAAATATTTACCATGCACTTAGTGTACAACATTTCTTTCAACACAGGATGAGCAGATTCCTCAAACTTTGATTACTTTAGTTCAGAACTCACTGTGGCTTAGAGAGCAATTTGTAAAGTGGGAGTCAGCAGGTATAAGAGTAACCTGAGATATAGGAGAACAGCATCCAGTTCCAACCCTTCTGCTATGAAGGGTGGACAAGTCCTTTTGCTTATCTCTGCACAGATCCTGCCTCAAACCTGAAAAACAAAAAATAATGTGACTTCATTAGTAATGTAGTTTAATGGATAAAAATGTTGCCTAGGTGTAAGAAAATAATAACAACTGTTTATTGTTGAATCTCCTTAGAAAATGAGGGAAACGCATTAGAGTGCCCGTGATCACAAAGCAGGGTAGAGGTTGGAATTAGAGTATAAGATTTGTGCTTCCTAAACCCCTGTTTCTCATTTTCTCTCACTTTGACGGAACACTTTCTATCTTATTTAAATATTCTAGCATATGTAAATGCTTTCTCAGCTCATAAAAATAATTACTTTTTTTTTTCCTTATCAAGTCTCATAACCTTCCTGTATGATCTTCAAATTCAAAGACTGCCATTTCTTCATATCTTGGTCAGATATGAGATTAATAATAATATATCAATCAAGAAAAACAATAATGCAATCTAGAGCATCCATATTCTGCAGTGGCCTGGAGGTTAAATCTGAAAATGAATCGAAATGACCCAGCACAGTAAAATGAGAGACCTCACAGTTCAGCTCTAAGTGGAATCTGTGTGCATAGATAAGTTAACCAGAGATGTAAAAAGAAACACAGAAGGAGCTGTGAGTGAACTTGTCTTCTCAGCTTTTCATGGGACTTTGCATTAGGTAACACTACTAGTCAGAAGGTACTGGTATCACCAGATGGAGTTGTGTTTTCTCCTTCTATAGTTAATGGAAAAAAGCAGAGACTCTTCGAGAAGGTGATTCTAAGCAGATGTCTGGGGTGCTGTTCTGTCTTTGCTGACCAGAGACACAGTCAGGGAAGACCAGCTGGAGGAATAAACTGTCTCTGATGCCAAAATTCAACAAGCTTCCTTTCTTTTCCCACTTTTCTTGCCTCCATAACTCACAGTTAATTCACAGTGGTGACACTATCATTCCCATGCAAGCCCATCCTAAGAATAGACTAAGCAACTCCTACAGAAGGTAACATTGCAGAAACTGCAATTTTTCCATTGACAACATGGGCCCATACTGAAAACGGCCGTGCCAACAAATACCTAAAGTAGCGTGACCTCCTTGCAAGAAAGCAACATGCACATTCATTCATACTGCAACCAGAATCTTTAGAAATATTTATCACTCTTCCTTCCCATCATTATAAGCTGAACTAGTTGGTCTCCTATCTAGAGGACACATCACTGTCAAATAAAGTTTGAAAGGACTTGCATTTGATTTCAGTTTAGATTTAGCCTCCTGAGAAGGGTCCAAGACAACCTCATGGCATTCATCTTCACACAACACTCTTGAAGTGTTATCCTTCAAAGGTATCATCAAATTAGCCTGTAAAGGGAAACAGAAGACAGACGAGTTTGCTTTCCATTGAAATCAAGGATAATTCTAAACACTGGGAGCATCCCATGAATGATGCTTGCTTTGACTCCAGCCTGTGGCTTTGATATGAATATCTCAACTATCTCTTCCTGTAGGGAGTAAGGGATAAAATATGCAAGTTGGGAAGAAGGTGGTGTGTGGTCTGACTTTGAGAAAATAACTGAAAACAATGCTTCTTTTTGTCACAATGAAGATACACTAAAAGACAGAATGTGACTATATGCCTTATACACATATCTTAAATCTCTTCTCCCTCCTTCAGTTTTCCCAGATTGGGCATTGACTTAAAGACATCTCAGCTTTCCAGAAGTTGTGGTGTGTTCCATTTTGTTTAATAAACTAGGGCAAATCCAGGGAAATTACTTCAGCTGTGTGGTGAGAATTGCTAGCTCTAACTGAACCACAGAGTACTGCTGGGAAACTGCATACTTGCATCTGATAACCATTTTATGGGAATGTGTGCTGACCCACAGCTGTGGTTCTCCGCAAAATGCTAGAAACATGAGTCCTCTTCAACCAAACATACTTTAGGGTCTATTCTTAGTCTCCTTTTTAATGTAGCAGACTTGTTCTTTCCTCAACACTGAGATTAAGTGGAAGAAGGGAAAAAAAATCCATGACAATGTTTTTTGTGTTTAGTTGTATCTTTAAATGGTTTGTAAATGAAGGTAGATCTGTTAACTTCAGGTCTTGTATATATTGGTGTGAGTCCATTAAGGACTGAAGTAATCGTATTTATTGATTTCCTCTGCCACATCTGTAACTTCTGGAGCATGACTATTAATTTCAGTTATGGCATTTATCAACTCAGATTGTACAAAGGTTTAAGGAAAGAGAAAGCTAACCTGTCTTCTCTAGAAATGTCTCAGTGATATTAGGACAGGTGTTCCTCAGTCTTCATTCTCTCCAGCATGCAC
>JAWWEU010000081.1:143698759-143742661 GCA_035583155.1 Acropternis orthonyx | reverse complement strand
ATATAAAGAACATTTATGGGTAGTTAATGAGTCAGTAGACAACCAGTCAGTGGTGAAGGTGAGATCTTATCCTTGATCTCTCTGGGGTAAAAACTGCATATTGGGTTTTTCTAGTGCCTTCTGCTCTTGTGTGATTACTGGAAATATTTCAGTGTTCCTGCTGAAAATGATATGATACTTCAGGTCTTTGAAATAGACTGAGTCACAAGTTTACTAAATCATGACTAAATGCATTGATGTGTCACATGTGCCCCCATAAAACCCCATAAAGGTAATATTTCTGGGACAAATCTTCAGCATGAACAGACCTTCCTATCACTTAGCAGACATAAAAGACCAAAGCAAAGTGCCACATTCTGAACTTTTCTACCAACTGTTTCAAAGAATGATGAAGGTCCCAAAATCCACTGAACTTAGGAAATCTAACTGAGGATAGAGGCTTCCTGTTTGCCAGCTGTGGAAAGAGCTGTATCTCTTGTTTTCAGATTAGTTTGGATGAGAATTGTTGATTTAATCATGACATGTTCCTCTGAGCAAAGATAATCAGCATTAAAGACCAGAACAAGCTGGATGTGCAAGTGTAATCTCACCACACATGCAGCATCACACACAAGCACACAGACACACTTGGATTTATAAGAGTGACTATATATTAATCTGGCAAAGTAAAACAATGTGCAAAAGAAGGTAATTAAATTTTACTTACAGAATCTTTTCTTTCTTCCCTTTCTTATTGCCTCCAGCAGTTAGTTGGCTGCCTTTAGAAGCAATTAATCTCTGATCTGATAGCATTGTGCACAGCAGACTGGAGCAAACTATTCAAACAGAGTGAAGACAGCTATAAAATTTCCCTCCTGAGCCCCCCATCTGACCTAGGAAGGCTCCATCCTATTTTCTGGTTGAGAATGCACTGGGGTCTCATCAGGCATTTTCACAGTCCCCATATCTCATGGGATTGGAAACCACCCTTTAATGTCCCTCCTTTTCTCTATTGCCCTATTTGTCATCTTCTAAATACCTTTAGGCTATTGTCATATATTCACCCCTTAAACGAAGCTAGTATTGTGGAAACACTGTGGTGATGAGCACTGGCAATACGCACATGCTGCTTCTCAGGAAAGCTGGTTTGGAAAGAAGATGAAAGCCCCCAGTGTGTGCCATAAGGCGACCGCCAGAGATATGGACCTTCTTTCTTTGCCTTGCTCTTCTGGAAACTTAGGTGCCATCAAGCACCTCATATAGGAAACTGAGGCACAGGAAGTGTCAGAAACCAGCCCTTCCATCCTATTTTATACTGGAAAAATAATTGCAGTTAAGACTAAAGGTGCTCATACACCATGGTGATGGGTACACTCAAGAGAGGAAAAACCAAGAGGCAATCAGTACAGTCTTCTTGCAAGCACTTCTCAATTCTACACAGTCTAACTGTGAGCATCTTCCCTCCATGTGCTGTGCTACTGTCCATGTTGCCTGTGTGCAAGGTGGAAAGCTGAGGAGCTGTGTCTATCTGCACCGTTTACCACCTGTTACCAGTCACTGGAGTGAACCTGGACTGCCTTACTCTGGAGAGTGGTGTAGATACAGGAGGGCTGAGTATGGATCCAACCTGCCTGCACATCAGCAGTGGCAAAGGAAGCTGCTTCCCATGGTTTCTTCCCCTAAGTCCTTCTCTCAGGGCACTTAAGGCAAGAAAAGTTGTCCAATTTGAAGTCATTCACCTAAACATTTCAAATTGCTTGTCTGCTTTGGAGTCAGCAATTTCACTTGCATGACAGTCTAGTTCAGTGAACAAATGAAATGGTTTATTTATAAGCTTGCTTCTCACTAGGGAGCCAACTTATGCTTAAAATTAGCTAATTGTCCCTTTGATGGATTTCTACTTGAAGTAAAGAGAGGTCATTAAGTTTCTCTGTTAGGCTGCATTCAGCAAATAACTGACAAGAGGCTGACCTTACTGAGAAATCCCAGGTAAAGTCAACTGTTTGGAACAGTTATTTAGCTTTACAGTTAGCAAAGTGCCTAGGGAGGAAAAGGATGTCATTACCCTCACAGTCTCCTCAGACCTTGTGCCTTTTATGACTGGGCATACAAGTTAGAATAACTTGACATACTCATATAAATAAATCACTTTTGGGGTACAGAATTATTTTTTCTCCTTGCAAACACTAGTACTCCATTAATGAGGCTTTTCTTATCAGACCTCCCAAAAGACCACTGAGTTCTCTTGAGAAGAAGCAGAAGTGCTAATAAAACATTAGGTATTCTTCTAAAGCCAAACAGTTGGCTCAATCTGTACTTTCCAACCTCTGCCAAACCCATTAATATGACTCCCCTATCTATTAAGATATTTTACACCTGTATTTCAAGCTTCAAAGGTAGAAGGAAATTTCTGAAATATAACTTCATTAAGCCCAAGATATCAGAATATTCTAGTGTGCTTTTATCTATGATTTTTCATCACAGCAAACCCCTGGCACTGGATGTGCAAGGGAGTACTCACTGTGGCTTAACTTAAACAGCAACGCATCATGTCACAGGAAAGTGTGACATGTAAGTGTGACATGTGAAAGTAGCAGTGGGAGTTTGACCCAGTATTATTCAACATTTTTATTAATGATCTTAAAGAAAGACCACACACCACATTTGTTAAATCTGAATATACTACTAAATTAGGAGGTGCTGCAATCACCAGAGAGGATGGGAAAGTAACAGAGAAGGACCCAGACTTGTCAAATATATGGACTCTGAATACATAGCTAAAATCTACTTTGGGCATGAGGCAAGTCAAAAAAGAAAGAAAACCCCTCCAGTCTCTGTGTTTATCAGAATTGAAATGCTGGAGAGCTGGAGAATGGGTGGAGATGACAGTTGATTGGATATAAAATGTGCAAATCTGATATGGATCAGTGAAATATGGAAGCCCAGCACTGACAGTGGCTCTCTGTGACCATAGCCACATCTTTGTGTCAGAGACTAAGAAATGCTTCCCACATCTCCTATGTAACACCAACGACACATTTCTAAGAATGATCTTATGAAACCAAACCAGTGGTCCATGTAGTCTAATATCCTGTCTTCAGAAGGGACTAATCCTAGATAAGTGAGAATAAGGTGCAGGGAATTCTGGAGCATATAGTTTTGAAGGGATGAAGGCATGGCATGCCCAGAAATGCCAGAAAGAGTCTTAAACTCTTTAAGGGAGTGGAAAGACCTAATGAGACTGTCAAATTGGAGCACTGTTGTAGAAAACTGTTATCTGGCTAGAATCAGAGTTAGTCTTTGCAATTCTGCATGAGAGCATGGAACCTGGATTTCTGCCACACCACAAATGACCTGCCCATAGGAAAAAATTCACTACTCAACTCTACTTGTTAGATGTTCCTCAGTGTTCTGAAGAGTCATGGCTTATACCCATTTCAAAATTCCTTAGGTAAAATATTAGTCACTTGGAACTTTTTTGTAAACTCCCACAGAGTTCAATGGAAATAGGATTTCTTCAAATGGATATGTATTATATACCAGAGTCTGCAGAGAAATTGAAAAGTCTGCATAGACAACCTGCTTTGATTCTTTCTCTTATAAATCCACCATCTCCCTTTTGCTACATCAGTAACAACTTACTCTCCCAAAAGATAACCTCTAGAAGATATCAGCTATCCATGAAGAATTATACACTAATTCATCAGGAAACTAGCCATGGAAATCTTTCATAGGACTCTAAATATTTTGAAAGCTCAGTGCAAAAGCAGCTTTGTGGAGAATAAAACAAAGGCATAGGATAATAAAGTTTATTATTTGATCACTTTTGCTTTAAAATACACAAACAGAATTGTCAAAGTTACCTCCTCCATTAAACAGAATAAAAACATTGAAAGCCATTTGTGGTTCTTTTCTCCCATCCTTTAATTTAACTATTGCTGGAAAATACAGTAGCCAAATGTGTTTTCTCCTACACTGAGAAGAAAAGCACAGTGAGGTGCATTAGAGAAGGAATTTCCTCTGAAACCTTAGTTTTAGGATGCTGTGTTTTGCCCAAAAGCATATTTTTCTACTTTCTACTCCACAGTAGCTGAAGGGGACTATGAAGCTGCAAAGAAGGGAACATGTTTCCTTACTAAGCTTCATTGCTGCAAAAGGTTCTGTCACTAGGACTTCAGTCCTGGGGCAGCCTTCTGGCAGTGGCACTGACTGCAAACTAACTTTATGCATTTCACAGCCACACTGAACTAACATACCCAAGAGTTTTATTTTCCTTCCCCCCCCACCCCCCCTTCTTTCTTATTTTTCTAAAAACTGTGACAATGCTAGGAATTTCTTAGAGTAATAAGGCTGTGAAGGTGGTCATACCAGTCAGTGAAAATAATCTACTGCTACATAGTTTTCTTCACAGATTCATCATTTCTGTTTTTCTGAGGCTTCTGCATCCTATGTGCGGAAACCACGAAAATTATGCTGCTGATGAAGTGCATCCTCTACATAGATTCTATGCAGCACTTTTAAGAAATTACTGTTATTGATTTGCATCAGACAATTATTACTTGAGGGAACATTCCAGCTTCTGAATTGGCCAGCTGTGATTTCTTCCCTTACAGGAGTAGGAACTGACTTCAAATCTAATTGTGTGATGCTTAGATTGAACTGTTCTGATTGGTTATAAGCAATGCAAAGTGAAAGACATAAGCTTAGTCTTATCTTATTTCAGTTTTGTACCTAATAATAAAATTTATTTAAGAATTGAGAAGAAATCTTGATTTTTTAACTTTGTTTTAAAGGCAGACAATTTCTTTTCAGTACTATTATGTTGAAAATAAATGCATAGAAAATGTTTCTTCAAATCAAATTATTACAAAAGAGTGTGTACACAGGCCACCATTACAAAGCAGCAGAGTTGAGGTTTAGAAAGTATTTCTAAGATTTACTGTTATTTATGACATTTAAATTTTTTGCTAAGTGAGACACATAGACTAAAATATTACTTGCTTTTCTTATTCATAAAACTCAGATAATTATAGTTTCTTTGTGGAAGGAATTTATTTTTCTGAGTATTTTAATCTGCAGCAGGTTATTTCTGTATACAGACTGAAGCCTTGGACTCCTATTTTCTGTCTGATTTTCTTAATATAGACCTTTGCATTTCTCTCTAGTAGTAACAGTATCCTGCAGACAATGAGATTGGACTTCAATATATTCTGGTGAAGAGTTAGACCTTGATTAACTCACTCATCTGGATGAGGGAAGGTTGACTTACAGCTTGTGAGTTGTGGTGCTCTCTGCAGGAAATACAAATTGATGGGCTGTGGAGTCCTCTGGAACAAGGCACTCTCAGTCTCACATGCTGAAATTGCTGCACCTTTCCACCTATTCCACTGAATATTCAAAAGCTCATTGAATATTTAAAAAACTGTCAAATATTCATCCAGGCGGCTCTCCTGTCACCCTAGCTTTCCTGAATCTTATTCCTTGTCACCAGCTTTTCTGGTTGTTGAATAGGTGAGTACAGGCAGAATTCTCTGGACTCAACCCCATGGCAGAATACCCGATATCTAATCCTTGAGACTCATTTGGATGCATCTCTTTTACATTACCCTGAACAAAAGACTATATTTAACTGTTATGGTAAATTAAATGTCACACAGTGTTTGTTGAAACTACAATGGGTCAGATTATGATTCTTTTGCTTCAAGCGGTTTTTCTTTTTTTTCTTTTTTTTCTTTTTTTTTTTTTTTTAAATTTAAGTAATGTTGTTCCACTGAGTTTTATGACAGTACCCTAATTTCATCTGCTCAGGCTGATTAGTAGATTGAGGCTTGGTGGAAACAGTGAGAGATGAAACCTGCAGCTAAAGAGAAGCAGCAGGCTAACTGCATAGAAGTGCTGGCAGGTAGCAAACAATAAATATCTATGAAGTGTAGGTCTGTTTAGTAGCTAAGAATAGTTTATTTTTCTAAATATTTTATTTTTATTATGTCTTTAATTCTATAAACATAACAAACAAAGAAAAAATAGGCAGCTGTTTTACTGAAGTATCAACAACAAAACATTAAGAAGGAATTAGGTATTTCTAATTTTCTCCTTATGGGAGTGCAAGAGTCCAGCAGCTGCTGCAATTGGCAGTAAAGTCACCATTTCAAAGAACTTATTGAGCAGTAACTGTTAAAAAATTCAGGTTGCCACTAAATCACAGTTCTTCACTTGGTTCCCACACTGTTGCAATGCCCTAAGCTATTCACAGCTGCCATGCATCTCCCCAGAGGTGGCTGCATTTCAGTGGTACGCAAAAGAACACCCAGATTGCATCAACAGGCAGATTAATACATGCTCTCATTCTACATGGCAAGCAATAAACAAATGCAAACCATCATTTTATTCAATAGGTGACAGAAGTCCTTCTTGGACAATAGAAGTTAGTGTCCCAGCATATTGCTAGGAAATACTGAATGGCTAAAAATATTTGGCTACCTCTCCTGCTTCACTGCACTGTGTGTGGTCACTTAGAACTATTTTGATGCAGTCTTATAATGCTACAGAATCAGTGTGGTAACAATTTATACTCACTTTATTTTGATTTCCACAAAGGTAAATAGTTTTGCAATGTGCAGTGCAATGTTGAATGAAGTTCAACCTCACTGAAAACCCCAAAATGTCAAATGTGAATGCAGGGCAAAATTCCAAGAGGTTCATTTTTGCTGCAAAGGAGTATTATATACAGTAGAAATATGGTATGTTCAAAGGTACATAAGCAATAGCGTGAGAAGTGACTTTTATGACCATCAATGAAGGATTCTTCTGATGTATACATAAATGCTCAAACCACAAAAAGAGTCAATATGTAAAAATATAGACTAAAAAATATACAAAAAAACCAATAGCACATGTTTCTATACTAAAATAATTTTCCCATACTTATTTATCAAATTCCATTTCTGTGCCTGGAAAAGAATGCAGTAACCAGCACTTGACTTTCCAGCAAACACAATTTTCCCATGAAGTAATGATACACCAGTGTTTGGGATAAATCAGAAACTCAGTGACACAAAGGGGAAAGAGATCCTAAGGGCACAGGTAAAGATGCCAAAGGCAGTTGAAGAGAAAAAAACCCCAAGTATTTGTATATCTTACCAGAATTTAAAAAGTACCCTTCAATATCTCCATTATTACAAAGTGTCAATCTACTTTACACATCCCATAACTACCCTAAAAATGAGTAAGAACTAATTTATATGAGATATTTCATAGAGCCACACACAGCCTTTAAAAATTATATCAGAGAAACCCCAGTATCATCCGTCCTGGTTGTTTTATAAGGGTTTTATTAACTCCATATTAGATTATTAGAGCTTCAGTTTGCAAGGAAATTTTTCAAAAAGTGATAAGAGTTTATGTTTTCCACAAACTTAAACCCTCCTACATTAGCAACAAGTCCACTATAATTTGAAAAAAAAAGCCCATTTGAATAGTTTCTCTTAGAACAGAGATCTGGCTCTCAACTACTGCTAGAAGCTCAGTAAGAGTGATTTATTCGAGCTGCTGCCATCAAGAACATAATCTTTTAATAGTGCTGCATGTTGAAATACTTAGTATAATCTCACTTTGTCATTTCTAGAGTATTTTTCTGCATCTGTACATTTAAAGTGAATATCTGTAAGGACCTGCTACCCTTGAACTGCATTCATTGACTTGAGCTGTAATGAAGCAACTTTCCTTGCTCTGTTTTGACATTTTTGGTAGCCAATAAGAGTAGTTTAATGTTGATCACACATGGTCAAGGCCACATATTCACCAAAACACTCTTTTCTTCCAGACTGTCTTCCTTCCTTTGCAACATGGGATGAAGAAGAGGGGTCTGCAAAGTTAATCTGAGTTGACAAGCTTCCTTCATATTTTATATGTGCCTTAAACTCATACAGGCATAAAGCAGCTACTTTGTGCTTACAGTGCTAATGCACGAATGTCTTCCCCTTGGTCACTGAGCACATGTAACATGATTGTCCCTGGCAAAGAATGGAACAGCAGCAAAACCCCACAATTTGTACACAAGCTTTTGCCAAGGTCAGATGCCTTAGAAAAGGGTGCAGAGGGTTTTGAGGTGCTGAGCAGAGAAGACTATGCAAGCAAAATCCACCCTCTTCAGTCACATGTTTAGCAATCATATTATACAGTGGTCGTTCCAGACCAGACTTCCAACCATGAAAAAGATGTGTTCCTTTTTTCTTAGATGGTTGGGGTAGGTTGGGAATGTACCTTTAGATGTGGTAGCCAGGGCTGGCTACTCTCATGGACATAATAAAGCCACTGAGAATATAGGAACAATGAAGGAGAGATGTGAATCATAAGAACAGTAGTTGGTGAAATTGAAATTACAGAAATTCTATTAGCCAGAAAAGTTTGGATTTTTAAAACAAATGACAAATCACTTGCAAGGTTATGGTTAACCCTGTCATTTAAGTAGAGTTTTATGTTGCTGGTGTGATCAGTAATTCAATATGCTCACATAGCCATGACAGTTTCATGGTTTTTTCTGTATTTGACTGTCCCAGTGTGCTTTAATCACATACTGTAAAACATACACGAAAATGTGGCATTGCACCATAATTTCTTTTTCATATCACCAAATCACATTAAGATAGCTCAAATCAATTCACAATTCTAGATATTGCAGTTATAAATAATTTGAAGGGAGAACAGGTGGAAGGAGTAAAAGCACATGCAAAATAAATATATGAGAATTCTGTTTGGAAAGTCTTAAATAACAATTTCCTAAGAGAAAAAGCATTTGGATTCAGAAGGTTAGGCAAGGTGTAGCTGTGAGCAATTTAATTTCTTTTTATTCATTTTCCATAATACCTCCTTTGTCTAGGCACATGGCTTGTGCATATATTCTTACTGTATTTGCAGACTTCCATAAATACATATGAAAATTAAATCTTTCAGGAAATATTAGGACCTCCTTTAATCATAACAGTCTTTGGGTCTTGGATGTACATCCTTTTGTGATTGAAATTCATGATCTGACACTCTTCAGCCTGATATTTTTCACTGCCCTTTTGACAGCTCCAACTTGCTGCTTAAAACAAATTTGCTTATTGAAGTTATCTGAATCAGAGTGACCAGGCCACAAAATCTGTTTTAAACAGCTTTAGCAAGCTGAACTCTTTTGCAGCTTAATTAGGTTAGGGAGCATTGAGTGGAGCAAATACAGACCTGCAAGGGCCTGTACTTTCTTGCAGACATGTGAATGAGCAGCAGGGAGCAGAAGGTATGGTGTTAGTCTGTCCTGGAGTCTGAGGAGTGCCTCAAGAATTCACAGCCTAAGTCAAAGTTTGTCTGTACTTAAACCATATTCACTAGCACCATATCAGTAGGCAGAGGCCCTGAATCTGAACCAAAAATATTTCAGGTTAAAAAATCTTTTCACATATCTAAATCCCCTGCAGTGCTCTGCACAGTCTAATCTATGCTTTTTGTCCTCAAATACTATCAAAACCACACGTTTTGTGTTGTTTTAAGCTTGCAGATTTCTCATCTCACTCAATCACCCAGAACCCTCCTCAGATGTGCAAATATTGAGCCCTTTAGTCAGTTCTTCAAAGATGAAAGCCATTGCTTTTGCAGTGATGACCAGAGAGGTATAATATTCCTTCTCACCCTCTCCTAGAGGAGGTGATATTCATGTCTTGTTCCCTGCTGTGAGGGGAAGTGTTTGACTTAAGACCAAGTCCACGGTCTGGCAAAAATTCTTTTTGGCTTGGACATAGAAAGTGAGGAACATTTTAAACCTAAAATTTTAGGTTATGTTGGCTTTCTATAGGCGTTGTTACAGCATTTAATACTACAGATACCAGGATTCATATAGAGATTCAGTCTTTTCCCCCTGCTATGGTGATGCTGAGGGTGGCTGAAGCTGAGGAGATCTTCACACTCATCAGATGCCAGAGCAGAAGCAGTGCTCTACACAGCTGCAAGACAGCTATAGCCTGATAGAAGTTTCATGGATAACTCAGAGCAAAGCATGGTGAACTCAATATCTCACTGGCTGGCGGAAGGTAATTTCTCCAGCTACAGAATCATGTGGTTGGTGTAAAAAGGTCATTGGAGGTGAGCTGCTGGGAAGATGTAACGATGTGCAGCAGAGGGAGCAGCTGACACACAGATTACCTGCACATGCAGCTGACACACTCAACACACACACCGCCAGCAGTACTTTAAGAATGACTCCTTTCTTCATATCAAGCATGGATCATCAAGTTTTGTACCTCTGTAGATAAGTTCAATTTGAACATGTGAGCTCATAAAAATAAGTTTCTCACACTGGACAAAGGATCAGGGCTGTTTGCTCTGTTGTCCTTCTTAAGGTAACCTGCATCCATATTCACAAATCACAGATGTGCTCTTGAATTCAGTGCTGGGTTTAGGACAGTAAAGGATACACTTTTACAGAAGAAGCTCTGAGAGCTCTCCAGGCATACCTTGATGAACTTTTAAACAACCAGCTCTAACAAGAAAAAGAGGTCAGAAAGTGTTTTGTAGACCAGAAAACTGATCATGATACTGGATTCACTAGTCAGTTCATTTGTCTTCATATTTGGTGTCTTTTTCTCAGTCTGCCTTTCTGAGGCTGCCCTAGTAACCACAACAAGACACTACATTGAGGAGGGAGACATTACTTTAGGTATGAGTCAGGTTCTCCTTGTTCAGGAAATATAAATACCATTTCTTTCTATGAAATGTATTTAGCAACAGCAACAGAGGTGTAGGGGGGAAAAAAGCAAAACAAACCTGCATATAAAATGGGCCATTTCACCCGTTCTGAGGTTTTGGAAAAGTTTGTGGGAGCTTGACTCACTAGGGTGTCTTTGATGAGAATGATTCAGTTGTTTGAAGTACATCAAAACAAAATGATCCTGAGCCTTACAGTGAAAGTCAGGCTCAGATAATTGAATTTCTTCAGGCTTGATGCTGGTTGCATTTGGTTTCTGTTCTGCTTGATACTAGAGGTTGCAGCCAACTGGAAGCAAGCAAAGGCATGTAACTTTTTCCTTAACTTGCAAACGATTTGAATCCAACATTTCAGCCTGTACCTACCTGATAAATAAGTAAAGTATTTACTGTATTTAGAATTGTTATAATATGTTCTGGCACCCAAGAAGAATAATCTATCTTGCCCATATTGATGAAAGAAATCTCTAAATGGTTAAAGGAAAGCAGTCTGCTCATACCAAATGGTTGAGGGAGGGGATTGTCCTGCTCTGCTCTGCACTGGGGTGGCCTCATTTTGTGTATTGTGTGCACCACAATATAAGAAAGATATTAAGCTATTAGAGGATGTCCAAAGGAGAGCAACGAAGGTGGTGAAGGGCCTTGAGGGGAAGCCACATGAGGAGGGACTGAGGTCACTTAATGTGTTCAGCCTGGAAAAGAGGAGACTGAGGGAGACCTCATTGCAGTTACAACTTCCTGGTGAGGGGAAGAGAAGGGGCAAGCACTGATCTCTGCTTTGTGGTCAACAGTGACAGGACCCAAGGGAATGGCCCGAAGTTGTGTCAGGGGAGGTTTAGGTTGGATATGAGAAACAGGTTTTCACCCAGAGGATGGCTGGGCACTGAACAGGCTCCCCAGGGAAGTGGTCACAGCACTAGCCTGACAGAGTGTGAGAAGCATTTGGATGATATTCTCAGGCACATGGTGTGACTCTTGGGTATGGTCCTGTGCAGGGCTAAAGTTGGACTCAGTGATCCTTGTGGGTGCCTTCCAACTCAGCATAGTCTGTGAATCTATGAGATTATTTCAAAATATCTAGTGATTAGTGACTAATTTGTACATTTTCTTCAAAATATTTCAACAGCAACATTGCTATCCAGCTCACTATCTTGTCCATTATCACTCATATAAAATTGTTAGTCTCCAGGTTACTTCTTACAAGTAAGATTTTTCAGGATACTTGCATTTAACAAAATTAATTTGTTTTTAAATTTTAAGAAGTGATTCCCTATATAGAGGAGCTAAAAAACCCCTTTAATTTCGATGGTACTAGAAACTCTTTAAAACTTCCCTGTGTGGTTACAGTGAAAAACTTTAAAATGCCAATCAAGTTTCTTCTTCAGTATTACAAAACAGAAGACAAAATAGACAAATATTTAGTATTATAAGCCATAATTTAATAATATCTCTTCATTTTAAACCTGTATCAGGACCCTTGATTAACAACTTCTGAGTGCTTAGAGCTAACAATATAATTTCTGCAACAGAACCCTTCAGAGTTTAAGAGTCCATCAAGCAAAAAGTACATGGGAAAGAAGAAGAGGGTTAGTGTTGGCTCTGTCTCAAATCATTTTCATGGACACCCAGGCAGGATAATGATAAATGGTGGTTTCAATACAACCAGGAAGTGACAAGTAGCAACAAAAGTTTTCTGCATGCAAGCTTTCTGTGGGAATATCCCACTGCCTTCCAAGACACAATTTCCTCAACTTTTCAGTTAAAAGTCTGGCACTGCATTGGTAGTGCATTGAGATTCATTGTGGCTAACTCATCTCCCTCACCTCATTCCTCTGTGTTAGGAGACTTTCTGTAGAGTTATAGATCCCTTGAAGGCTGTCAGACTCGTGCAGACCTGGCAGAGCAAGCAGTCCAAAAAAGGGACGAAGGATTTTTTCACAACCTTCTACTCCTTCTGGTTATATCACTCACCATCATCAAAAGCCTTTTCCACTGAAATATCGAAACATCTTTTTGAAAAAATTATCCCGTCACTAGTACTTTCTAAAATTTAACTATATCAATACTTTCTGTTTGCTAGCTATCACAAACTGCAAAAAAATCATCCAGATTCCATTTGCACATTTTCTAACATGTTGATAATGAATCAATTGAGCAAGGTACACTATGTTTATAGAATTTGGAGTAATCTCAACTGAACCTGGTATAACAGAGATCAGAGTTTAGCTTGATATATAAGACCAGAAAGTCCAGGCTGTAAAGATTTCTTAGTTAAGAATGAAATTGTATTATTTGGACTGACTCAGTACAAAGAGTAAAATTTCCTTTATTTTGTAGAATCACAGATTCATAGAATGGTTTGGGTCTGAAGGGACCTTAAAGATCATCTAATACTATCCCCTCTGCCATGGGCAGGGACACTTTCCACTAGACTAGGTTGCTTCAAGCCCACCCAACCTGGTCTTGAACACCTCCAGGGATGGGACAACCACAGCTTTTCTGGGCAACATGTGCCAGTGCCTCACCATCCTCACAGAGAAGAATTTCTTTCTAATATCTGGTTTAAATTTACCCTCCTTCAGTTTAAGGCCATTGTAAATGTCCCTCTCCAGCTCACTTGTAGGTTCCTCCTCTAGATACTGGAAGGAATAGTCCTGACTATTGTGTGAAATGCATTATTTATTTGACAAAACTAGTTCTCTGCCTGCTATGCTAATAAAGCATGTCTTCCTTATAGCTCAAACATCGATTGTGATTTTGATTGAAATGAACTTGTGATTTTTGAACTGCAGGAAAAACTGTAGAATTTGTACTGGTTTTATGATTTTATGCCCATTGCATTAGACAGATGCTGCCTCGTCCATCAGAACATTAAATCTGGTGCGGACAAAATATTTTGGATTTCTCTGAACCAACAGAATGAGACATTTTTTAATAAGTCTCCCCACTCCTCCTTTTGGGAGAAATTGAAGTCTGTGTCTTGGTCCACCATGTGAATGGCCCTTGTCCTGTCCCACCCTGCCCTGTCCAATCCTGTCTTACACAGGGCCCAGGCACTGTCTGGCAGGTTGTTGTTTGGCCCAGAACAACACTACCAGGAAAAGGGATCAGCTTCACTGGTTTCCCAAATCAGAAACCAATGGCCACACCAGTGCCTGGGACCAGTTTAGTGCAGAAGCAGAAAATTGCCAGCTTGCAGGCTTCCCCAGAAATTTACATTTTTTTATTTACTCAGATCTGATTCTCACTCAAGGTAAAGGAGAACCACAGACAACTAACTAAGAAACGTTTATAACGCTCATAAAGACAATTTAATAGCACACATCTGAGTAACAACAGACAGAGTGTGGGTTATAATACAAGTTAATAAAAAATGCCCCATATATTACATGAAAAGGAAGAGTTAATAAAGCCTCAAATCACACCCTGTGAAAAACATCACATCAAGAATAGAATGAAAGTATTGATGACAACAAAATGAGAAAAAGAAGTAGTAAGTAAGACCATAGCCCAAAGCTTTTAATTTCATGCTTTAAAAGCCTCTTGTCTCTCCCTTTTCACTTGTTATTTCAGGTTCCAATGTCCAATCATAAATTAACACTGCCCTTGTCACTCCATAGCTACACTGGATGAATTAAACATAGGAAGGAATGTCTATTCTCTGCAAAAGCTGAGGTCCAATTTAGAGTTCACTAACAAAAAATGTTGTAAATTAGGCTAATGAAGAACATGCAGTTGAGAATGTCTTTGGATAATCACATAATAAATAAAATAAAATTAAAAAAAAAAAAAACACAAAAACCAAAACCAAACAAAAAAAACACACAAAGAAATAAACAGCATAACAAACCAGGAGAGAATTCATAGGATGTGTGTAATTTTACTCACTATAAAAACACCACCAGAACTGTCATTTTGAAATCAGAGCAGTGATCTGCTTTAGGCACTGTCCTGACCGTAAGACTGACCATCATCTATCACTTCCAAATGACAAAGACATTCCCATGAGCAAGCAGGAATCAGGGGCTGTGCATGAATGAAGCCAGCCAGCGGGGTGTGTTTACCTCCACCTTCTCTCATCACTGTTTCTGGCACCTGGTATTCTCCAGACACCATCCAGGATCCTATCATTGGAATGTGATTGGTGTGAATGTTGCTTCTTCACTTCTACGAATTACGTGAATCTTGCATGTTCATCTTACTTCCAAACCTGTCATGAAAACAGTGAATTAACAGGGAATAATATAAATCTATATGTAGCTTACTTTATAAAGTGCACAGTGTTTATGTCTATACTCTCTGGTTCATCTAGCCTGAAGAAAAATGTCTGTAGAGTTGCTGATTTTTTCTTCCCTCCGGGATGCCATGGGAGTCAGAATATTAGTAGTGTAAGAAAGAGAGTTTTGGGTGAGCTCCTCTCACCAGTGGAAATAATTATACATTCATACTCTGCAAGGTTCAGAAACCAGTCAGAGGTGTGATTTATTCAAGAAAATGATAAAATGTTAACCTGAGAATCCAAACATGTCATCCTTCAAGCACTTTTTTTATAACCAAAGAGCATTCACCTTTTGCTAAATGAAAGAACAAACCAAATGAAAAGGGTATTCTGCCTTTTGGTAAAACCCAGTGACAGAAGCAACAGGATCTTCTTCCTGTCCTTTGCTGATTGAACTGTCCAGTAACCAGCAGTGGAAAAGAGGTATTGAAATGCAATGAAATGACCTATTAATATTATACTGCTATCATTAGAGATAAACAGCTCCAAAAGATGAATCATTTGAAGATCCTGGGTTCAAAGAATCTCAGAAGCTTGAAAAATGCAAAGCCTGATCCCAAATACCATTTATGTCCACAACAATTATTTTTATTATTTTTAATTGCAAATTTGACCAAAATTGTCAGGAAAGACTGAGGAAAATTCAAAAATTTGACGAAGAAATGAAATAGTTTTCCAGGTTTGAGTTGGTTTTGAGGTTTTTTTCATCAGCTAAAATAATAGCTACAGTGACAGTCATCAGGTTGGTATTGGGAGAAATATATCATTCCTTGTCTGTATTGCTTTACATCAGTACAATAGGAATATCTTTTCTGCTTCCAGAATAATTTCAGGCAGGGAACTATGACTACCCAAAAACTGCTTGACTTGAAAGTAGACTAAAAACATTTAATGAAGATTTCCTTATTTTATCTGACAAATAATCATGAGACCAATTAGGCATACAGAGTTGGAGGTTCTTCAGTTTATGATACAAAGTTAAAAATACACAGATAATTTCCCTAAAATGTTATTTTCACTTAATATTTTTCTTCTACAAAGATTTGATATACTTCGACTGGTTAGTTTTACAAAAAGCCTGTGAAGACCTAATTATAAGATCAGTTTTACAGATGGGAAAAAGTCACAGAATGCTTGACCCACATACTCATGAAGCTGGTAGTAGTCTTCACATTCATTTTATAGTTATACTTAAGCCCATAGGGAGCTGTGACTAGAGCTCAGTTAATTGCAGGTTCCTGGTATGAGCATGTAACTATTGCCATTACAGGAAACCCGGGTCATTTGTTACGCCACTGGAGCATCCAACTGATCCTGTCATTAATCACTATGACATCACAGGACAGCTACCATATGGTGTAAAATAATCTCCTCCCTTGCTACAGAAATTAGATACTTTTAAAGACAAAATCATTGCTGTACCACTTGGAAAGTACATTAGACTTTTGCTTCCCTTTAGAACTTTGTCCTAAAAGAGCTGGTTAAGACAATTTGTGAAGGAAAAGCAAGACATTCAAGCACTTTCTGGAAGAGTAAAGAAGATCAGCAATTGCAGCTCTTTCTATATGCAAGTCTTCACCCTAACCACTCAGTCAAATTAAAAATCCATCACTCCTAATGCACTGGGAAGATAGCTGGTCAGACACAATCATTCTCACACTCACACACACAGCCTCCTATTTGCTTTTTTTCCATCAGATGAAAAGGCTTGTTAAAAGTTCTCCAACTGTGATTGCAATGACTCTTCAACTATGGAACTTTTGCAATTAGCAGGATGATATCCCACTATATATTACTCCCAATGCAAGCAGATTAGTTACATAGTTTTAGTTTTGCTGTTATATTTCTGTTATCTGAATCAGTGCCTGGATGGCAACACACTTGGGTTTCATTGCTCTTCAAGCAGGAAAGTCATTCACAGCTTTCAAGACTTGAGTTGTCTGCCCTCACTGAAAAATATTTTTTCCGTTTGCACAAGAAAGTTGTGCCATATCTACACACTGCAATACCCTACTTTAGCGCTAAGTTTTTGCAGCAGGATTTGGGACAGCAAGTACATCCCTATAGCATATTCAAAAGACCCCATTTATTCAAGGAGGAGGTGCCGACATCAGCCAGAGTAGAAACGTTAAGAATGCCCTGATACTTTATAGACATGGATTTATTAGAGAGGAGGTTAAATGCCAGAGGCTTGTTTCCATTTCTCATTAGTTCCTATGTCTTTTTTCTTCAACATGTTGCTAATAACTCACCTACTTGTAGGCTTTAGGTACCCCTTCAAGAATTGCACTGCGTTGCATTTGGGGATTTTGACAGCCATGTTTTTCTGAATTCAGCCTTTAGTCTCCATATGAAAGGGTTTGAATGTGGGATTGAAGGGAAGCACACCTGTTGTCAGCAGTCTCCCTACTCCTACAGGAACATTACTAATTTTCAGAAACAAAGTAAGTGTTACGAGCTTCCTTTGTGTTCACACATTCTGGATGGATTCTGGCTTGGAAAGATTTGTAACTTAAAGAGAGAGTGGAAAAGGAAAGGTTTAATCACTGCCTATTTTACTAATGGGAAACTGAGTCAGAGAGGGAATAAATTCAACTAAACCATAAGATCATTCAGACTAAGGAAGAAATTGAATCAAGGCCTGAATCAAGTGTCTTAACCACAGGATCATTCCTCTTTTTTCCTTTTTTTTTTTAAAGTCTTCATGACTGTAGTGGGTTCATTTCTTTCTCCTTCATCTTCCACAGCAGATTTGAAGCATAACTGGAATTCCTAGAGTTTATTCGATCAGACTCAATTTGGCCTAATTATGTGTGCAAACGTTTCAATAATTTATTCTTATTTCTCTACCACAATAAGTTAAACACATGAAACCCTAGACTGAGTACTCAGTTTTGAAAGAGAAAGCTTGTAGGAGAAATTATAATGCAAACCATGTGATGTCCCTTCTCTGTTTACAGTCTTGCTGAAAACTCTATTTCCCAAGAAAAAGAGGGTTCTTCATGTATAACCAAGTCCAGATTCTTATTTCATTTCACTTGGTTCAAACATATTTTAAACATTTTGCAGTATGTCACATACATTTTGCATATATATATATATATATATATATATATATGGTTCCAAATTAAAAAAAAAAAATTTCTCCAAATCTGTGGTTGCAACTGCATTTGACTTAAGGGGAATATTCATTAGGTAATAGCTCTCCTGCATCTGTATCAGCAGGAATGAAACTCGGCTGAATAATGGTAACCTGTTTAGATATTTAGATAATACTTACTGACGGGCATTGATTCAGTGTTTTAAGGTGATAGAAATGCAGGTAACTGTAAGTCAAACTAATAACTTTCCATCAAAGTATTAGAGCATTCATACCAAAGGACTACATTGTAAAGCAGATAAAACACAATATCCTGGGATTTTTGTGCTCTTGCAATTAGTTTAAGAAACAGATGGGAGCTGCTGCTGCAGAGATGTATTGCTCTCTTTTCTTAGAGTTGAGAATTTCCAAAAGCAGATCACTTCATCTCTCTTTCCTCTAATCTACAAAATAAACTTTAAAATTATATCTTACAGGAGCAATTGAGATGTTAATTTAACATCTAGGAAAACATGTAGTACAGAGGTGAATCCACTGATTGGAGCAATGGGACATATTTGTGACTATTTACCTCTCTTGCACCTTTCCAGTGTGTCCAAGGGGTAACAGAGGCTATGCTGGAAGAAAACAGGAAAGGTGTTATGACAGGGATCGGATGTGTCCCCACTGAGCAGAATTGTGACCTGAAAAACTTTCTTACGTGCACTAAGTTCTCAGGAAGCTGAGAGTTGTCAGGACATTTGTCAAAAGCATGTTTTCACAGAATCACAGAATGAGTTAGGTTTGAATGGCCCACAGTGGGTTATCTGGTCCAACCACCTTGCTCAAGCAGGGTCATCCTAAAGCAAATAGCACCGGATTGCATCCAGATGTTTCTTGAACATCTCCAATGAGGCAGGCTCCACAACCATTCCAGGCAATCTGTTCATGTGTACTCAGCCACACAGTGAAAAAGTTCCTCCTCACAGTCAGGTGGAACTTGCTGTGCATGTTTCTTTTCATTGCCTCTTGTCCTAATGGCACCACCAAGAAGAACCTGGCTCCATCTTCTTGACACCATCCCTTCAGATATTTATATACATTAATGATGTCCCTTCTCAGTCATCTCTTCTAGAGGCTGAACAGGCCAAGCTCCCTCAGCCTTTCCTCATAAGAGAGGTGCTCCAGTCCCTTAGTCATTTCTGTTGCACTCCTCTGGACCTGCTTCAGCAGGTCCTTGTCTCTCTTTTACTGAGTAGCCAGAACTGGAAGCAGCACTCTAGATGTGGTCTCACTAGGGCTGAGTAGAGGAGCAGGATCACCTCTCTTGACCTAATGGCAAAGCTCTTACTAGTGTGCCCCAGGATACCACTGGCCTTCTGCTGGTTCTGAGCAGTGTTCTGTCTGAGGATATTGAGAAAATCTATTTTGATTAGTCATGTCCAGTAGTAAGATAAAGATCTCTCAGCTGTCAGGAACTTTGGTTCAGGGATAAGTGACTAAAATGCTTTGGGGGAAGGGCAATCTTGTTGTAATGCACTTATAATAAGCTTAAATGGTCAAAAGCACTCAGAGTAAGATGGTTTCTCAAATTTAAAAAGACTTTTTTTCACTTGCATAGATATGTAACTAGAATGTACACAGCTATATAAGTGTGCAGTAGAAATATAAAAGTCTATAGAAGTAACAACATTCAGGTAAATAAAATAATATTTTATAGTAATATAATAATATATTTTCTAATAATATTTTCTAGTAACATTTTATTAATAAATATTTTATTTTGATGAATCATATCTTAATTTTGTATAAAGAAATTTTATGTGTTTCATTCTTTAATTTTCCTGTCTGTATTTTTTGTTAAATTACTTGCTCACATCAGTCATTTAGGCTTCCCTGAAATATAAATTTTCTCATGTTAATCAACGGTTTTTCTTTTCCTGGTTGAAAAGTGTGTAACTCAAGCAACTACTTGCTTTTTCTTTTTTTTTTATCTTTGGGTTCAATGCTCATATAACATCTGGAAAATGAACTAATTCTACATTAATAAAACTCATAGTCCAGATCTTCAAGTCCTAAGCATGTTACTTATGGACAAGAAATTCTTGCTACTTATGCTTTTTTAAGATGTTTCCATCTTAAAACAATCAATGATATCATCTTCCTCTTTTTCATATAATTAAATCTCTATATCCTCTGTAACTGATTAATTGCATAATCCAGAGACAGCATTAGAATACAGTGCTAAAAATAGGAATGTACAGGCTGGGACAGAAGTCTTGCTATCCCACCTCTAACAACAATCACTAGTAAAACTGTGATGAGAGTATGAAAATTAATTTCTAGTGGAAAAAAACCCAGGCCTACAGAGATTCTTGCAGAAAGTGTATCAGATCAGAAATATACTCACTATATGGAAAAATGGGGGTTAATGATTTATAGATGTATTTGTATAGGAAGGGGAATAATGGGGACTTTAGAAGTACTAATGGCATTTAATTGCCTTTGAGTAAATTATCTTTTTGATCTGAAAATCCTCCCCTAGCCCTTATGCCACAAGTCATTAAACAAGCCTTGATTTTCAACAGTGTTGTAATTTCACATGTGATGACCAGCACCTTTGGAAACCAGGCCAGCTTTTTCTGTTGAAGATAGATGACATTTATCTCATCCAAAAATGTAATATATATTAAAGGATGCTTGCCAACATGCCTAAGAGTGCAAACTAAAAGGAAGGTCTACATGCTGTGTGTGTGACATTAGTGCAAGTAAAGCTAGGTCTAAAACTGAGAACCTGGAAAGCTCTGCTTAGCTGACGAGTCTAATCTAAGGGTGGCTACCATTTGGACTTCAGCTGTTGTTAAATAATAGCAAGGTACCTGGGCTGCTTCTCTGCACATGCTGATGCCTAAATTAACGCGGCTTAGGAAGCAATGAGTTAGAGATGAAAGTGCCAAATTTCCTAAGCTATTAGTCACTGAAATTACATATAAAACACAAGGGAATCTGGATGACAACACAGGATATGGATACTATAAAGATTCTTTCTTGAGAACTTTTATTACATATAATTTCTTATAGGAAAAATAGAAATAATGAGTCATTTGCAGTATTTTTTTCCAGGTAAGCATGAAATGCATCCAACAAATAGTAGCATAGCCAGGTGTTACATCCTATGATATATCTGTCAAGTCCACAGCTAGCTACTTGTGGGGTGGGGGAAGTGGGTCCAAAAACTCCATGTGAGAGGTTGGAGAGATATACAAAAGTTTACAATACACTACTTCTCTGTATTAAAAATAAGTGTGACAGCGTGGCTCACCTCTTTGGTGTATGGCCAGATCATTTCCACTAGTTCAGGGTCATTATCACAGTCAGCACCTGCCATACTCATTTCCCTGTGATCTGAACTGCAAATGTATAGATAGTTGTAAATTCAGTTAAAAGATCCTCTTTTTATTTTTTTTTTTTTTTTTAGTGTTCTGCAAGACTCTAAGGTATAAATTTTGCTTTTGTAATCCAGAAATATCTTACTTCCAAGAAAACAGGATATGCATGCTTAATCCATGAGGTCTCACTCCACAGCATTCCCTGATTTTGTCTAATAACTGTGAGGAACAGCGGAGGAATTGCTGTCAGGGTTTCAGATATGTTAGCAAAAGTAAGGCTGGAACAAGTCAGGTCTACTGGGAAAAAAAAAAACCAACAAAACTTTTCTGGGCCTGTTTGAAATTTGTGATCCCCAGATAGCCCAGCTGATTCCTCCAAATGCCAAATATAGTTGTCATTATTCAAGTCTATTTCTAGAGAACACATGAGGCATTAAAACACAAAATGCATATTTATCGTGTTACATGCTGTTGGATGAAAGCCCACATCTGTTCTTGAGCTGACTAGACAAAAATGGGGCAGAGTGAAGGAAATAAAATCACCAATACAGATCTTTCACACATAAAACAAAAACCCAGAAAACTTCTGACCTTTAGCTAAAGCATTTCTGGTTCCTCCTGCCCATGCCTCAGTCAGAACACAAGTGTCTAAGCAGCCCCACTGAGTGCTGGCTGTTTCTAAGAACTGAGAAAGTTCTCAGAAGTGAAGGAGGTTGATGCAATTTGGAGGCCAGAGATCAAAAGACATTTTCAAGGAAAGTGTTTTGTAATCATCATAGCTCCCTATGCTTAGTTCAAGTTCTACTGCACACAGAGAAAACAGAGGATGAGTGTTTCTCATCCAGATCATTTGCCTAGGACACCTTTGTCTGATACCACAGATGAGGGCTCTAGCACAGATCCTCATCTCTTTTTCCTGACAATGGGAGCTTCTTAGTGCTTCACCTACATTCATCTCCAAAAGTTTCATAAAGGGAAAGATAATGTATTATTTCTCACCTGCAGTGGGGGAACCAAAGCCTGGGAAGTTATGTGCTTTTCATTGTTAAATAGAAGTCCAACCTCAAATTGCTGTTGCAACTGCTTTTCTTGTTCTGAGGTGATACAGCTGCTTTTAGTCTGAACAGAGCTTTGTGCTCTCTTGCTGTCATGAGATACTTGGGATAGGTTCTCTGTGCAGACTTCACTTTTTTCTTGATTTGTGATCCTTTTTAAAGAGCTCTGATTATCTTTTGCTTTGCATTTTAAGACCATCTGATGTCTGGGGAGGTGATCATGTCTTCCTTGGTGCTGGGTTGTCTTTTGAAAAGTCACAGCTGAATACCTGCATGTATCAGAACTCAGGCTGTTAAGCTTACCTACATGTGTACATAAAACCATTTGGGATTGTGTTTTATGAGCAATATTGGAGGCAACAGCAGAAATCAAAACCCCAACTGGGATCAAGTAAATATTTTTATAATTTTTATAGCCAAAACACTTACCACAATTTACACTTTCTGTTTGGTAAAGCAGGGTAAGATTCATTAAAAATAAATTAACTCAGAATAGTATTTGCTTTTATGCTCAAAACACAAAGATTTAGAAGAAAGATCAAAAATTACCATGTTAAGAGGAATACAAAGTAATCTTGTAACCAAAATACATATAAGAAACAAGTTGGTGGAAAATGCCTTCATGGCTCTGTCACTGCATCCCATAAGTTTTCCGTGTCTCAGTTTCCCCATGTAATGCTCACATTTTCCTCTGCTCTGCCAGATCCATCATTCACTCACCTTCATGAGACACTGAAAAACTGCTCTTTGTAAGTGAAGGCTAGAGGTCTGGTCATCATGGACATGTACAGTGAAAATGGGTAGTACTTTTACTGATAGATGATCACAGAATAATGGAATTTTTCTGACAGTTTAAAAAGATGATCCTTAATATTTGGATTATTCTATGTAGTGATGAAAAATTACAAGGCAAACAAGGCAAAATAGTTTAGTGATCAGTTTCTGATTCTTTCTGTAGGTGATAGAAAATTAAATATCACAGAGGACTGGGAATAAGCACTTTATGAAAACTCTCACAGGAAATTTGTGATAAATCATCCCTGAACTCAATCCTTGTAAGTCCCTGTCTCTGTCTGGACTCAGTGTTGCCAAGGTTCTCTGGAGATACATGAAAACACGGTGACCTCTCTTTATGGGTTCTAGACCAGCTGTAGTTCCCACATTCCTTTGGTTTAGATTCATGATAGGCACTATACACAGTCAGTCTGCCCTTCACAGATGAACAAGAAAAAAGTGAGAATAATAACAAGATTAAAAATAATAATAATTATACATATTACTTATTAAGATGTTTTAAAGACACAGTACTAATTCAAGGAATAATATAAAAGTGAAAAGCATGGAGCAATCTGTGTGGACCATGTTATTGAAAGACAATCAATATTCATTGCAATTTAAATAATTAGGGGGGGGGGGGAAGAAAAAAATACATAATTGATTAATGATGGTTAGTTTTCCAAAGCAACTCTGAGAATCACTGCATATTTGTATGCATGTTTCTGTGCCGGGGACCACCCTTGTGTTAGGACGGAGGCTGGGCTATACCTGGAGCCAAAGCTGTCAAAACAGAACCCTAAAAACCAGCAAAGTCTCTGGGTGAGGAGAAGGAGTGAGTACGGGCAGAGATAGAAATTTACAAATTGTGTACTTGCATTTTGATGTAACAAAAGGGGATTACCCAACCGAATGCAGAAGTTGCTGATTTAGTAAAATGAGGAGGCACTTTTGCTGATGATTTACTCTGCTCATTATAAAGACTAGCTTTATGACAGGGCTCCCCAAAACCCCATCGAATCCAACAGGGAGGATCCAGTCAATTTCATTGATAATGGATAAGCAATAAAACTGAATTTGTGTAAAATTCTCACCATCCAGGGCTCCATGTCAGAGACCCTCAGTGGAAAGCAAAAGGGAAAACACCTGTCACAGCCATAACACTGTTGAATAGAGATGGTGAGAAAATGAATCATCAGTATTATACTTGCATTATCACTTTCTGGAAATTTTCAGTGAAAATGAAAACAATAAAACAGTAACAGCATAGAGAAATTTAGAAAACAATTCTCCCCTCCCACACACAGAAAGAGGCAATATAGTGGCAGGAGCATTCAAGGCAGTGTCAAAGATAATCAAACACACCAGTATTTTCTCAGGAGAGCTCATATTTTCAACACAGTCAAAACTGAAATAGCCTGACTGAGAGTGTCATTGTTTCATATAGATTCTGGAATACTTCCCCCAATAAGTTAACTCTCCTGACCAGTAGCCTGTGCTCAAAAGAACCATAGTCTTTTTGTTAGTAAGTGGAAATGACGTAGTGGAGATAACAATCATTGTGACAAAGTATGTAAGAAATTCCATCATGGGACACATAACATGTCAAGGAGAATATAAAGAAAAAAGAAAGAAAAAGGAAGTGAAGAAACATGAAGAATATCAGCCAGGTAACCCAAAATAATTGTTTCAGTCTCTTGTCTGACTAAATAGTTTGGTGTCTGTGGTCTCATTGTTTTTATAATCAAGGAATTCCAGTATGTCCAACAAAAATACACTGTAAGAGGGAAAATCCAGTTGTCTTTTCTTTTCCTAAAAAATAAATTTCTTAATTTGAAACTGTCTTGGTACTTTTTAAGTCTGAGAAAGTCAAGCAAGACTACTGTCGACACATTTTTTCTCTACATTTGCCAGGATAAGATCAGAACATTTTCTTCTTGCCCAGTTAGGGGTTCCAATCGTCATCTCAGCACTTTAAGCTGCCAGCTGGATTCTGAGGCTCTGTAGTTGTGTCTCCAGGTATCAACATGCTGCATGAAATGTTCTTTGCCCAATTTGAATATGAGGCAGTGATACACCCACTCCGTTGCTGAGAAGGGCTAAGAAACCTGATAGCAGGGATAGGGAAGGAGGGACAGTATCAGTGGCTTGGATCTAGTTATATGTGAGTATTTGTGAAAGGAGATTAAAATCAGTGGACGGATAATATCTCAGTGTTTGCATCTTGCTGAAAAAGCAGCATTTTCCTCTCCTTTTACGTCACTTGCAGTGTCACAGCTGCAAATGCAACCACATGAAAAGAGTGAAAACTTCAGGCTTTGATGGTCTACACTCCACTTTCCCCAGCGGAATAGGAAAGTACGTGGGCCGTTCGGCCGAGCCAAGCAAGCACACAAGCAACACTGCCCTGAGATCCCACCTGCTGCAGAGGATACTGGTGTTGTGATGCTTCTACGTCATGGCAGAATCAGACCCATGACCCTGCTGAAACGGCTGCACGGTCCCACCTTACCTCTGCACACACCTTAAGACACTGTTTCTCAGATGACTGTAAAAGACTGCTGGTATTAGTAGTCCATCATCTCCACTGGTCAATAATCAGCAAAAAATACAGTGTAGCTGTTTCCTCTAAGATATGCAAAATTACCTTAAAGATCATTTTATGTTAACATTCAAAGCATCCAGCTTATAGTAGTATAGTTAACACACACTTTCAGTGAACTCTCAAAATTGGTGACCTAATGGAAGAGTGATGTGGGACAGACGTTACTGGGAGTTCGGAGAAGTGCAGGTGCTGCAACTTTGACACACCAATCACTAGTGAAGTGCAGCAATGTGCAGCACTGAGTGTTGTGTCAGACACGTGCACTGAGACCAGAGGCATCCAGCAGTTCATATGGGCTCCAGTGGAAGCTGAATGACTTCTGGATTAAAATAAGATTAGTAGCCTAGATGCCTAACTAAATGTTTCATTGGTCAAGAAAATACCCAAAAGTCTCTGTGTACAGGCAGCCACAAACTACCAAAACTTCCTGTTAATCTTCTCAATGTCTTCTGCTAGTTACTTATCACCTTCTTAGGTCTCGGAATGAACCTGACTGTGAAGTTTATAGTAAAGTGATTACTTTATGTGTGCTAATAAACCAGTAAGCATTGTGGGACCATAATTCTTAACATAAGTCTAGGTGTAATACAATTCTAAGTATAGGATGTATGTAGCCTTTGCAGCTTAAATCCCTGAGCTTAATAATGGTCAAATATTAAGCAACTTTTCCTTTTAGACCAGACCTATTCCTCAAAATATCACACTGAAGGTTTTCCTCTCTTTTCCTTTCCTAGACCTCCTTTAAATTTTAATCTACAAGAAGTCATGGAAATGTCATGAGGAAATTCAGATATTCCAAGCATTTCCTCCAGCCATATAAAGACATGCAGTAGCCCTGCAACATTCTATTGTATTTGTACCACTGGCTTCCATGAGTCTTAAATTCAAATGAACTTTCAAGACACACCTAAACAGCTAGATGCTTATCTGACCTGTATCTAACCTCCCAACCTTTTCTGGCTGACACCGTCACTTAATATCATTTGTGCATGTGTATACACACTATAGATAGATGCATACAAACTGCTAGAACATCATTTGCTTTTGGTTTTTTTTCCCCTTGAGCTCCTTTTACTCCTCATGGAGAAGTTTATTCCTCTACATCATCTATTTCTGGGGCTGCCTGCCCTATGTGGATGACAGGTTGAGAAGTATAATCTGTCTGGTTATATGCCAGGAAGAAAAAAAAAAATCTAATTTTAGTAAACAAGTGTTGATGCAAAAGGTCACCAAAGTCTGTCATCCCTTACGTGGGAATTAGGAATGAAGGATTGAATAGTGGGGATGTTGCCAAGAACATGACTCTAATGGCTTTACATACTGTCAGTGAATTGTGGGAGGGCTGAAAGCAAGAGAACAGAAACCTTGAAGGACAGGATAGATCTTGCCCTTGCTGATCTGGAGGAAAAGATAATACATATATGCAATATATAATGATTCTTTGCAAAAAAAGTAATAAAAAGCAAAAGTAAAAGACCAGTTCCAGTGTTCTCAACTAATAAATGCTGTTGGCTGGATGGTAATTACAAAGCTTTTTCTTGCAAAGATGTCTCATTTTGTATTTCAAAAGTGAAATTTCTTATATAGTCTTCTGAAAAGTTCTTTATCCTGAATCTTTTCTGTATTGTTTGTTTGGCCTTCTGGTCCCACATGCCTGGGTCAGCATGGCAGGCAGCTGGAGA
This sequence comes from Acropternis orthonyx, assembly GCA_035583155.1. Classification (NCBI taxonomy): domain Eukaryota; kingdom Metazoa; phylum Chordata; class Aves; order Passeriformes; family Rhinocryptidae; genus Acropternis; species Acropternis orthonyx. The sequence goes on along the minus strand of JAWWEU010000081.1, from coordinate 143,715,082 downwards.
ACTCTTTCAATATCTACAGTGAGAACAGCTTTGTTTGTTTAAGAGGTTGGCTAAGGGAATGAAGAGTGGAACCATTTCAAATTCTGCAACATGAAAGCAGCACCAAATTTTTTCTTCTTTCTTCAATGTTCCTTTAAAAAAAAGGAAAAAGGCAGAAAATCCTAATACATTGATTTTTATAGCATTTTCCTTCCCAAAGACAACTTTAATGAATTTGACCTCATCCACTTCCTGTGGGAGGCAAAAAAGACCAAGGTCAGTTATTATTTTCTCTTCTTCAATGAGAGATCACCCTGCTTAAGATCACAGGTACCAAACTCAACTATTCTGGCTAAGTCTATACTAGTAAATTAATGCCTGGTCTAACAAAATAAGCGCATACACAGTCACGTTCCTCTGCCTGGGGAGATTTCCTGGTACTGTTTCATTTCTTGGCTTATTTAGAATAGTTCTGGGTCCCTCCTGAATGAAAGTGCTTGCCACTGGCCAGCCCACAGACCCCCACATTCTCCAAGAGGGGAACATTCCTCAGTATTTCAGACGGACATCTGCTGATAACAGGTTTGATTGCTTTTGGTTACTTCTGGGCGGCCCCTTAGAAATGACTCAGGGATTGCTGTTTGAAAAACACCCTGTGACCTACCCCAGCCTGCAACCCTGCACTGAGTGTGCCCCTATTATTTCTTTCCCAAATTCCTGCAGAGATCCAGTTGGTGTCATCCTCTGAGCTGCTGTGAAGGGTGAAATACAATCTGTATGTAGTCTATCATGAGACTTAGACCGTGGGAGATTTGTATAGTTAAGCAAAATGGTTTAAATTTGTCCAAAATAGAGGATGAGAAAATTCAAAGTAAGCAAGGGTGAGGAAACAAACAGGGAGAGGGGAAAATCTTAAAGACATTTCTGATAGAAATATCAGGTGAAATTTATGGTAAATGATAGACCTTACAGCAACCAGGATCTATTACCCTATGTCCACTGAAGTCAGAGATACAACTTGAGACTTTAATATTAGATATAATTTGTTTCCTGATTCCCTCCCTTATCACAATCTTTACATTGCTTGCCAGATTCTAGAAGGGCCCAGTACAAGCACTGTTTTAATAGAAAGCACTTTAGTGGCTTCCCCTTTTCTCTCTTTTTGTGCACACACACACACATTTGCTATATATAAAACCAGCTTGGTTAAAGTGATAGAGCCAAGGTCATAATTTCTCAGGGAAATGGCAGACTAATGGAGAAAAAGGTTATAAATATAATAAAACATGAGTTCTGTGACATATACCAAGGACAATAGTTTCATAATAAACTATCAGGTACTTTGAAGTCTTCAATTAGGCCCCCAAAAAACATCCTGCATGGTTGAGGAGGGTTGGGAGCAGAAGGTGGAGGGGAAACCAAGCAAACTTTGAAACAGCCAGGGGGAAATATTCCTGTGGTTTCCAAAGTGGCCTGAGCTACTAATGCTCTCAGACCAGTTGAAGGATTAAAAGTTCAAAAGGACAGGTCACATCAGGGCACCGAGGTCATGCAGTGCTGTGACCTAGGAAATACTGACTGGTCAGAGAGTGAACCCATCCACAGCATGTTACCAATTAGTGTTTAATGACCAAATGTGGAATGCATTAGTGCTTCTGAGAACTGAATATGTTTTCAAAGGATCCAAGATGTTCTTTACAAACATTCCTGTGTGGTTTGATTCACACTGTGTTTGGGGAAATCTTCAAGCTTTGTCCAGACTACAAAGCAGATATGTTGCAAATTCCAATGGATGTAAGAATGGAACAAACATGGTTTAAATTTCTAAAGAGACAAAAAGTTTCAGCTCAAGGACTCAGGAAAGACCTCTAGGAGTTAAAAAGGGATTCTCCTGTCATTATTCAGTCACTAATATACTTAATACTTCATTCAAGACTGAAGACTATGCAGATTCAATGGAGTTCTCCCAGGCAGTCAGCAATAGGAGGAGGGGGCACAGGCTTAAGCTCAGCCAGGGGCAGTTCAGGTTGGATATTAGAAAGAAATTCTTTACAGAGAGAATAATCAGGCATTGGAATGGCCTGCCCAGAGAGGTGGTGGATTCACCATCCCTGGAGGTTTTTAAACTTAGATTGGACGTGGCACTGAGTGCCATGATCTAGTAAACAGATGGGAGTTGGACGAAGGGTTGGACTCTATGATCTCTGAGGTCTTTTCCAACCCAATCAATTCTATGATTCTATTCTATGATTCTATGGTTTAGACCAGCTGAGAATCTCATCCGTGCTCTGAAGGCCTTGCTATTATAGAGGACTGATGTTGCAAACTCTTCCTATCATACACATTGTTTTTACATCACATCACAGTTGTAAATTACACACATCAATATATTTTAGGGAGCACACAGCAGAAGAATGGAAGGCAAATTCACTACAATCCTAAACCCTGATTGTACTTTTCTAAAGTCCAAAGAAAAGGGCAAAGAAATCAGCCCAGAGTCAGCATGCTTCACTTATCCTTAATCTTCCAATTCACCCCTCCAGTCCAAACTGTCGCTCAGTTAGTCTTCTCTCTTCCTTTGACCCTTTTCAAATCTGTACCATTTTCTACTCAACATTTTTTCAGGCCTTTCTTTTTCAGCCTTCTGCCTCATTTTGAATATCTTACTTCCCTCTCCAACTCTTTCTATCTTCTGAGAAATCCTTCCTTCCCAGATTACCATTCATAAGACTGACTCATCTCTAGGTCATATATCAGGCTAAATTTTCTACCCACTGCATTTTAAACTATTTTTTCAACTGCCACTCAGCCTGAATGTGTATTTCTTGGGAACTATACTACAGAGAGAGATCAGGAAGTCCAGTCTTAACTAATGAAGGGCAAAAGGCAAAGGATGAAGCCTCTTACTTGTTGATTCATTCTGTTCCATTTTCTTTATGTTATCTGAAAGTGCTATAAGGTATTTCCCAACATCTCTATCTGCTAGTGGGGTGATTCTCTTAGTACATATGTTACAGAAAATAAGTATGAGACTTCTTGCATTAGGACATCCTCCAAAATCTCAGTAAGGGTCAGGCTGGGGGAGTGATGGACCCATTTTGGTGGTGTGCTACAGTGATGCTTGGAGGGACTGATCTTGAAAAGACCAGCTAATTTGTAACTGCGCCTGTGAGGTCCCAGGAAGAAGAAGCACAAAAATCCCTTAAAGTCACAATGGCGTCTCTCTCAGTTCAGAAAAACACACTCAAATGTTTCACATCTGTGGAAACAGTCAAACAGTGATGCTGTGCTAGTTCCTCCTCTGTTCAAACACAAGGTGCAGTAGATTAGTTTAAAACATGTATGTACGGATTCCAGTTGTCAAAAGAAGTAGAGGGAAAAGACATGAACTGTGCATTATATTATGTTTTCATGTAATAGGCATAGATAGCTATGTGTGTCTTTTTACACATACAATACCTCTTGAACCAGAAAGTAGGCCCAGCTCATTTGCAGAGGTGCACATTACAGACCCTTGAAGGTATAAAACAGGCTTTGGAGTAAAATACTGCCTGTGGATAATAATGCTCTCTCTTCCTCCATTGCAATCTTTGTCTCTCAGTCCCAGTTTTAGTGGAAAGGATGAAACGCCAAGGCTGGCTATTTAAAAATGGACCAGAACTCAGACACCCAGGATGTGTTTTGAAAAGTTGCTTTTCCATATTCCTTTCTAATTGCATTGGACTGTTTCTGATCTCTAGAACACTGACATTATGTTGCATATACAAGCACACCCCCAGTCCTGTGAAAACTTCTATGTATTCTGACACATTTCAAGTATCTGGATTCACAGGCACGTCTATGTGCGCCTTCCAAGAAGAGTTTAGGTTGGTGAGCCACCCAGCACCTGTTCAGGGTGGCCTCTCCACTCAATAGGAAGATGCACATCAGGGCTACATTTCAATGGGAGAGTTAGAAGAAGGATCACTGACTCAGCTGACTTGATCCTGTGCAGCTGACCTTTTCATTCAGGGGCCCTTCAAAGTAGCAGCTGCTGAGTGCCAGAGTGATGTTAATGACTGTGCACCCAGGCAGCAGCTTGCTAGAAAGTGCACGAAATGTCTGCCCAGACTTTACTGCACTGTTCCCTGAGCTGCTGGAGATCAGACTTTGTGAGACACTGCTATTAATTTTCACTGGTTGTGGGGATTCACAAATAGAGCATCAGACATTTCAATCATCATAGAATGGCACTGAAGAATCAAGCAAAGTTAGGTTAGTGATAGCTATAACTTCAGAGAGAGTTTAATGAAACATTGAGATAGGATGGACCAAAAGCTCAAGAATTACTGTGGGATTTACGAAGCAACAGTCTGATTCTTTGTTACACTGTATTTTCTGTGACACCTTGAGCAAATCTCACAAAGTTGATCTCAGATAATGGTCAGGACAGATGTCAACAGACATTCCTTACTCAACTTGGCACTGTCTGCCCCTTCCATGACTGCTGTGAACTGCAAATCTTCTTTTTTATTAACAGGCATGAAAACTTTAGGAATCCATCAGATCTTTCTCAAGATTATCTACATCAAGGGGCAACATGACTGGAAGTGAGACACCAAAAACGGAGGCCATGAACAATATGTTGGTTTTAAGTACCTATGCATGTAGAATGAGAGCAAAATCTTCAAAACTGCAGAAACAGTAAGGCACTCAGTTGTGACCATGTACTCTTATTTTCACCAGTTTCTGGTCACAGGCTGGGCCCTCTCCAGTTCCCTGGTTAATGCTAAGAAGTTTTGCAGTGGATGGCAGTATTACACTTTTACAGTACCTAATGATTTCAAGACACAAAGTGGCAGTGGCTGCAGAGTTCCCCATCACCTGCATGAGACTGCACTTGGCAGATCATCACTTAAAAAGAGAAGGATACTTTATCCTGTAGTCTGCTCCTCTCCAGCCTGTGGCAAATCTGATCCTTTCACAGGAATAAAATGCTGCTTTTAAAGGATTCTCTGATCTACTAGAGAAAGATGTAACAAGTTCATGGCTGAAAATCAAAGATAGGATATTTCAGAAAGGAAACAAAATGACAGGATGAATAACCACTGGGCAAGGATCCTAAGGGAAAAACTCTCCATGTCTTGAAATCAAGACAAAGGTCCAAAATTACTTTGTCTTTCCACAATGATTATCTGAGAAGGCCAAATTTGGAGCCTGTCATACTAGGTTTCTGCTGAGAGCAATTCAGATTTTTCCTTTGGGAGGTCACCCTTTGGAGGCAGTTCAGTCTTTTCCATTGAGTGTGGAGTAGACCTTCAGGGACTGTACTACTAACTTAGACACCAGTCAGAACTGGATTTGGCTACTTTCCTGGATGAATGCTGCCACTTACAAATTGCTGGGATGATTGCAAGAATGAATGGATGAAAAGTAAGAGCCAGCGGCAGAAACAAGGGCAATCTAGATGCTCCAATAATTTCTTTTTTCAGCTTTAAATTACATAAATTAGGAATCTTTTCCAGTATTAGTGCAACTCTAAGTAGTTCAGATTTCTCCGTACAGGGAGGGTACCACAGGCTCTTCGTCTCTCTTTTGCTGGTGTGACAGACACACTCCCTTATCTCTAGCTGGTGTGACAGACTCATGGCTGCAGCTGCCTCTTCTTCATTTTCCTTCATTCAGACTATGGCTGCTTCCAACCCTGACACTGCAAGTGGAAGTCCTGATGTGATGATTGCAGAGGAAAGTTCACGTCAGCCCAGGCAGGCAGCCAAACACTGAGCTCATGTTAACACTCTTCCACTCAGGCATAAGAGCATACTACAAACACACATTTTGATATCAGCATTTGGTGAGAAGAGGTCCAAGAGCTGGATGTCCGTGGGTTTTGTGATGCAAAAGAAAAAAAATTACTAAAAAACCAGTAAAATAAAAAGAGAAGATCATACAATCATACATAGTGTTCTGACTCCAGGTTGCTAAACTGGAGAGCATTCAGAGAAGAACCACTGAAGTGATTAAGGAATTATAAACATACTTTGCAGAAATACTCAGGAACTCAATTTGTTTAGTTTAATCACAGAAGACGTTGAGGGATGACTTGATTACAGGCTGCTAGTACCTATTTAGGCAATGAAACTTCAATAATTACATCTTTTGTCCAGCACAGAAAGACTTAGCAACACTTGATGGTTGAAAGCAAGGCTAAGAACCCCACCCAGTTCAAAAATGTCAAGTATTGTAAACAGTTCCCTGAACATCTAAATTGTAAAGCATGGTTAGATTATTTTTTTCTCCATAAAATATTGCACTATCTGTGTTGATATGACCTATCTGTTTCTCCACTCCCCCCAAAGTGCCTTAATTTAACTAAATATATTAATTTTACCCAACATAGATTATCTAGATTGAAGACATCTAATTTAATCTAATTGTTTTGCTTCTATTTATATGGTCAGAAGAGAGAAGTAGGCACTTTTAAGTGTATGTTTGTCTTACATTCAATCTAATTTTCAACTGACCTCAAGAATAAACCACATGAGGTGAAGGCAAGTTTAGAGGGCTTAGGTACAGGTGGAAGCTTTTGAGACTCACATGTAAAGTTACAGAGACAGATGCTTCAACTCAGACAGGCATTAGGTCAGAGGAGCTTGTGGCATGTATTAGTGAGGTGATTCAAATGGCTAGAGTATTATGAGGTTTTCTTCATCTGTTATAGGTCAAAATACTGAAACGCAACAAATATATTCCACAGTTCTTTAATGGAAGTTTAAGTGCAAGGAGAAGTTAAAGACAGCACTTGTTAACCTTTTCATGCCACCACTTCTGACCGTCTACCCAGCCAGACCATAACATCCTAGCTTGGATAGAAAAATATTGTGGAAGACCATGGTTAAACCCTTGCTAGGAGGTAAGTGACATTGATGGTCTTCCCTTATCTGCAAATCCAGTCCTGTTATCATGAAAGGTAATTGGTTTGGTCAACCACAATTTATTCTTGGAAAACCCATCTTGACTGTTCCCAGTTACGAGAATGTGATTCTCGTGGCCAAAAACATGTTTCAGAGAACTTGTTCCACTATTTTTTCAGAGACCAAATAGAGGCTTACTGGCCTGTTTTTTCCCAGGTTGTCCTTTTGGTTGCATTTTAAATGACTGCAGTATTTGTCTTTCTCCAGTTATTGGTGTTCCCCTCAAGGGAATGGTTGTGCTGTGCAAAAACACCAGCTGTTTATTTCAGTATTTGTTGGTACTGGGGACTACCCTGACTCAGGTGCAGCACCTCACACTTCTTGTTGAACCTTATGACTTTGACATAATCCTACTTCTCAGACTTGTCCAGGTCTTTATGGATGACATGCCATCCCTCAGGTGTGTCAACTTCACCACTTATCTGGGTGTCATCTGCAAATTTGCTGAGGGTGCACTCAATCCCACTGTCTCTGTCATTGATGAATATATTGAACAGTATTGGTGCCTAAAAAGACCCCTGAAGGACACCACTTGTCACTGATCTTCATCTGACCATTGAGCTGTTGACTGTTACCCTCATACATTAGCTGGGTGGCTGTCTCAAGTCAGCTTCTTTATACTGCTCACCTAACACTAACTCTCCTGGAAGAGAGACTGGGTTAATAACATATCAGATCCTTTCTCATGCGACCTCAGCAGGACTACACCAGAATAATTTTGCCAGACAAAGCAGCATGGTGGAGGCCTTCAGGTTGAAATCCTCCCTGTTGCTGAATGGAGAAAATAAATTCATTTATTGCCTCACTGGGCCCAGTTAAGATATGCTGGTGGAGTATGATATGGGCTGATGTCTGCTTCTCTCTGAAGCAACCAGAGGTTGCATACTTTTGTTGGCATAGTAATGATTTCATGGTAATAAACCATGCTGAATGGCAGGCTATGTTTTCTTTAACATAGCATTCAGACAGCAGGATCACACACCTTTGGATTAGAACTGACTGATATCCTGCCATTTTGGAAAGAGCTCTTACCTGTGCAAATTCACCTGTCCACTCCCAGTAAGTACAGAGCTCTCCTGTCACCCAGGGTTATTTTACTTAGCTGCAAACTGCAAACCTGATTTTTCCTGAAAAAGGTTTTTCTGTTTGTGCCATTTTTTCCTTTTATCAACTTGATGGGTTAGAAACTGGAAAGAAACAACCAACAAAATAATTCACATATTTCTGTACTCTCCTGCCACATTCTCTTATGTCAAGCAATTTTCAGGACACTGCACATATAGGAGACATCAGACCATATGGAGGAGGTAAAAGAGAGAGATTTGCAGATTCGGAGTGTCTGATTCAATATCCTGCCTCAGTTCTTCTACAGAAGCAAGGAAATACCATGCATTCCAATTCATCGTTGTTATTGTATACAGAGATATGATAGGGTGCTTCTGAAATGTCAAAAAACTCCATAAGACAAGAGTTTTGTGAAGACAGGATTCCTACCTACTGTATGAAAAAAAGAGACTGGAGAAGGAGAATTAACCTATCTACACCTTTAAAATTGTACTCAGAGCTTTAATATTGATGTCTGTAATGAACAAGAGACAAGTACCTTTGACTTCATTTATTTCTGTTGAAGAAGCTCAGAATCTTACAGGATTGGACAGAAAGTGTTTTAGCTTTTCAAAGTACTCAAAAGATTTTAGTTGGTAGATCTGTGTTGTTTTAAGGTTTGCTATTCAATACTTGGAAGAAGAGTTTATCTTTGGCTGACTCCCCCAAATGTATGTAAAGGCGAGAAGGTATTGTAGAAGCCATCTGTACCTTCTTCCACTCTCCTTTCTCCACTCACATGAAAGAATGACGAAAAGAAGAATGAATTATCCACTCACTTCTTGACTCCTGAGACTTAACTGAGACTCTAAATGGACTCCTTTCTTCAGACATAAACCAGCAATAGTAATAGGATGTGACAGCAGCAAATCACTTCCAAAAAGTCCAGCACGGGCTCAAAATTGATCTTGGAATCACTTAATAGCTTTGGCAATTCTAGTTGTGTTTTGGGTTTTTTTTCCCATTCAAGACAAGGTGCTAGTCCTCAAAGACGGTTACCTCCAGACCAGGCAACAAATCTCAGCCATTTTGGCTGCTTGCCTAGTCAAAAGTGTGTCATGAGTTTGTTCCAAATACACATCACCTCCAGGCAGAAGCAAAACATGGAAAATTGCCAGAAAGATTAATGCATGAGGAAGTTATTAACTTGTGAGAACAGGAAGTTGTAAACAAAGGCTACATTGTAACCTTTATTTTGGAGGGTGTTACAGACTCCTCCCAGTCTTGTAAATATTTGTGTAGCTATCTAGGAACCTGTTCCTTCTTCCATACGAATCAAGATGGTGCTTGCTATTGCCTTCACTGGTACAAGAGTCAAACCATCAAGTATTTTAAACAAGCATTGCAGTTTTTCCTTTCTCAGTTTTGAAAAGCAAGTAAAATGAGTTTACAGAGACTGTCTTTCCGAAGTCCTTATGGCAAGAAACTTTCTGGTTTTCTAAGGAAGCAGAACTTGTTGTCATTTGGAAACAGCTATTGAAAAGCACACATTAGAACCTCAAATGAACTGATGCTGAAATTTTTGATTTTCTACTTCATATCCATCCAGTTCTGTCCCCACAAGAAAGCATGATGTGGGAGCACATTTTTAGAGTCCTACCTATTAATTAGACACAGAAACCCTCAAGAAGACATGTCACATAGCTTGAAATGCAATTTTTCAGTCAATTCTCCAGTTGATAAGTTTTAAAATTAGAGGGGGGTGGGGAAGCAGGATAAATGGAGATAAAGATCATTTCCAGCTTATGAAGAGCTCATGTGGATCTGGCCAAGGGCACCCAGCCCAGATTCCAAGAGACTGCTGTTGTAAAATAAAATTACTCTTTTTAAAACATTTACTTGAAATACCAAATCTAAATGTTCTTAAGATGAAAGAGCCTCTTTAGTTAATTTTAGACAAGTCTCTCCTATTTTGGTTGCGGACTGGAAGCAGAGGAAAGTAAAATGTTTACTCTGAGAATAACAGTGCTGGGCACTGAGCCCAAATACAGCTATCTCCCATAATTCTCTTAGCAAATAAGACATAGTTCCTTCTAGAAGTATTTACATCAATCTGAACTCCTGCAAAATGACTATGCAGCTCATTATCAAATAGCATATCAGTACAATCTGCTCCACTTCCATACACTCGGGTCTTGTTACTTTATTTAGCCACTGTCCAAAGAGTCAGTGGCAAGGTGTATGAACATACAAGGAAGAAATGAAAAGGAGATTGGACCTGACATCTGGGTGAGGCCTTCAGCTTTCAAGACTGTGAAAGCAAGGGCAAAGGCACTAAAGCTGATAAACAAAGCTCATGGCTCACAGGATGTGTGAAATGAATAAAAGAGTGTGAACACATGAAAGAGATCTGGTTCCAGCAATTGCCCACAGACTATGATGGCAAAAGATCAGTTTTGGAATTAATGATAAATTCATAGGTTTGCATTGCACACCAAGTACAAGTCTGTCAGAATGGAAGATGAATAAGAAATGTTGAAAAGGAAGCAATTTATTCTACAGATGAAAAAATTCTGCCAGTAAAAGGCCTTGGTTATTCCTTTTGGCCTGTTTTCTTTCTCTAAAACATGTAAATTAATACTTTCTCAAAAACAGACTTGTTGTAACCAGATACTGCTTGTAAAAGGCATTGATCATGAACACCACTGTAAAAATGTAAGACATAGATACAATAAGCTACAGGCATTCTAGGGTGGTGTGTCTGTATCAGCAAAGGAAGAGCTACTGCTGTCATGTACCTGGACTTTTGTTAGGCCTTTGATACATTCCTGTACAATAATCTTGCCTCTAGGTTGGAGAGATAAGGATCTGATGGATGGACTATTCGAAAGATAAAGAATGGGTTAGATGGCCAAGTCCAAAGAGTTAGAGTTAAGAGCTCAATCTCCAGGTGAAAACCAGCAAAAAGTGATGTCCCTCAGGGATCTGTACTGAGAGAAATAGTATTTAATATCTTCATTAATTATATAGATAGTGAGCTCAGATGCACCTTTAACAAGTTTGCAGATGACAGAAAAGTAAGTAAGAAGACAAGAACTGATTTACTTGAGGGAAGGAATGCCTTCCAGAGGCACCTTTATGGGCTTGAGAGTGGGACCATGTGAACCACAATTAAATTCAACAGGGCCAAATACAAGGTCTTGAACCTGGACTGGGAGAATCTCCAAGATCAGTACAGGCTGGGGAATGGATGAGAGCAGCCCTGAGGAGAAAAACTTGGGGTACTGGTGGATGGAAAATTGGATATGGGCCAGAAAAGTGTGCTTGCCATCCAGAAAGCAAACTGTATCCAGGTCTGTATCAAAAGAAGCATTGCCAAGAGGTCAAGAGATGTGGTTGGCCTCTTCTAGTATGTGCTGGTGAGACCCCATCTGGAGTACTGGGGTCCTCAGTACAAAAAACCATGGACCTGTTAGAGCAGGTCCAGAAAAGGGCCATGAAAATGGCCAGAAGGCTGGAACACCTCACCCATGAGCAAAGATTGAGAGAATTGGGGTGTTTCAGCCTGGAGAGGAGAAGGCTTCAGCGAGGTCTTATTGCAGTCTTTCATAAGGTGGAGAGAGGCGGTTTTGTGGGTTTTTTTTGTTTGGTTAGTTGGTTTTTTGTTTGTTTGTTTGTTTTTTTACCAGGACCTGTAGGGGCCAATGGTTTTAATCCAAGCGGGTAGATTTAGAATGTACAAAAGGAAGAAACTTTTTCAATGACAGCAGTGAAAATTTGTCACAGGTTGCCCAGAGAAGTTGTGGGTACCTGGTCATTGGCAGAGTTCAGGGTCAGGCTGGATACGGCTTTGAGCAACCTGCTCTAGTGAAAGATGTACCTAACCATAGCAGTGGAACTGGACACTGAAAGGGTCTTTAAAGGTCCCTTCTGACCCAAACCATTCTATAATTCTATGAATCTATGAGATATCTATGGCTGCTCCTTCACAATAAAAAATAAACCCCTAAATATTTCAAAGACAGAAAGCAAATTCAAATGCTGTTCACTGTATGGCAGTAGCCAAACAACATGTTAATTTTAAATAGCAACAGTTAAGATATGAACTAGGTAATATTTCGTTCTCTTTTTACTGTTTTTTATTTCACACAAGCATTCATTTATTTTATTTTATTTTTTTACTTTTCAAAGCATTTTCCTTATTTGGTCCATTATAAAAACAAAAAAGAAGAGTCAAAAGGCCATAGTAAAACACTGAACAAAACAAAATAAAATTGTAAAGGCAAAATAAAAGGCTTGATTCACATGAAAAATTTTTTTCTTTCTGAATTGTCTGAAAAAAAACCCGTTAACCACAAAAATAATTTTTTCATGTAAACATCTCTGGTTTTTTTAATCCCATTCTGGCCTGAAGGGGCAATTGAGTGTTAAGATAGACCTGGGACTTCATAATTTTAAATATACCAAAAGTGTCCATTAAAAGTGAAGCAAAAGTATTCAATTAAGGAAACAGCACCTGAGTCCAAAGCAGATCAATGTGCTTTAATTGCCAATGCACTTTATTGTCATTTTAAACTATATCTCCAAGAAGCCCATCAGAAAAATCTATGATCACTTATTAAAGTAAGCAAAGTTTCCTAACAGCTGGAGGATCAAAGAATAATGGGCCCTTAGTCTACAGACTGCATCAGAGCAGTTCTTCAAAGGCAAATAGACTTCTCTGCCCATGACTGCAGAGCACTTTGAGATCCTTTGGGATCACAGATACTGTGTTTCAAAGCACACCAACAAGTGTGAAAGTCATAATTACAGAACAGTGCTCTGTCATCTGGGAAGAGGTTTTTAAATTAACCAGGGACAGATTCTTCATCATATGTGTGAACTCATAGGAAAGCTTCCTTTGATATTTCCAGAAAAGGCCACTTGTGAGTCCTGAAGAAAACATCTGACCTCAGTACACATATTAATGCATCTTAGTGGAAGAACCGTATCTTCTTCTATTTCCCTGGTGAAAGTGGCAGCATTAGGCAACCCTCTGCCCAACACAACCATGTCTCTTCTTATTGGGGACTTACATCTGGTATAAGGAGAGATAGATGTTATTTTGAATGCTGCAGAAATTGTCTCTTCCCAAGTGCTGAAGCGAGAAATAAAGAGAGGAAATTCCCAAGGCAGCAAAGATTCTTTCCTTTTCAGAACTTTTGGATTGGGGAAAACACCATTAAGCTGTAGCCTCATGAAAGCAACAGAACTCCCATAAGAAAGGAAGTGAAAGAAGGTTTTAAGCTGGACATCTAGTAGAAATTTCACTAGATGAGCAGGTGAATGCTGAAGATCACCTAACTACCTTTCTAAAACTTCACATTCCCAAAGAGTTCTGCTCATTACAGCAATACAAAATCATTGAGGATAATGACTCTTAACCAGATCACATACTAAATAGCTTACAGTGCTTTCTACAGTATTTCCCTAACCACTGTCCTCACTGAAGGTCTCAGAAAGTAAATAAGTAAACAACAAACAAATTAGTATCTCTACTGATCCTTTGTAATTTCTATTTGTGTGTGTGTGTGTGTATAAATCATTAGTTCTTCCAACATTTGAGAAAGAAATAAATTGTCTTTATTTGGTCAGAAGGTGAGGCACAAGAAGGGAGACTAGCTTGCTAGCATTAGAGTGTATCTACACATTAGAGTGTATCTGTTTGTGCTTAGGGACAGGGTGACATTCCTTAGTTATCCTGACTTTCTTAGGTACTGTGCCAAGGTGGAAGTCAGTGGATATTTCATCAGTGTTAAGCCCTGCTCCTCTAAGCTGTAGGTCTGCACTCCATTCACTAAGCTACCATTTCCTTTTTGCAAAGTGTTCCTAATTCATTATGTAGTGATATTTTTAGATTAAGGTCTTGTTATGAAGCACTGATGTATATGGGGAGCCTTTGCTGAACAATTCCTGAGCATTAAACCCATGTTTATTCCTACTTGGTTATCTGTCATGAGCCGATGATCCCTTTAGACCCTTTCCTGCACAGAGCTGGAGCCCTTCAATGTGGCAGTCCTTTTCACGGCCAGGTGTGATAAACCACACTTCTTGCATATATGGCATGTTACTAGGCTCTGTTCTTGGCAAATAAACATGAAAATGGTGAGGCAATTGGTGAATGAATCTGTAGAGTCTAGAGACACAAACCATTACAGTAAAGAAAAAGTCAAATTTCTTCTCATTAGACACTCAACACTTTTAGCCTGTGAACAGTTTTAGTCCCTAAACTATCATGTCTCACATAGGGCACAGTTTCCTGTTTTCTTGATTCTGGAAAACTTGTTTGTTGTTTCAGATATGTTATTCTAATATAGTCTGAGGAGATCAGTTTGAGTCTTCTTCCAGGAATACTGCTTCTTTAAAAATTGCTTCTGGTCTAAGATTGATGGCAGAACGCTTCAGATAAAGTTCCATAAAAGATGTGAAACAAAGACACCCTTGTATCATCTGAATCTCTCTCCTCACCCTTCATTTCCTCAAATGAAGTCATGCATGAGATAATCTGAAATATTTTATTTTTCAGTGAGAAACTGGCTGTTCTCACCTCCAACTGATCAGATTGTGGCTGAGAGTATGTGGGCCCTCATCATTGTTTGAAATTTCTAGCTCTTCCCAGGGCTTCCACACCTTCTGCACTGTGAGGCAGATAAAAATTTATAACACCAGGAACTTGCAAGAAGCACATTATCCTGCCACTGTGCTGGAACACAGATGTGCAGATACCCAGCAAGGGCAAAAGTGTGTGATAAAACTGTAGAAATTATCTTGAATTTTGTTTTTCTTTCTCTTCAAATTATTTGTCAAGAACACCTAACCAATGAAGTACCGTAAATAAAAAATAGCCACAGAAAATAATCTACTATGTTTAAATAACAGCATAGGGAAAGACAGAGTCTTCAGGTGCTTGAACACCTTTCTGGAGGGCAAGTACAAAGGTCACTCAGCTAGGGTGATAATGAGGAAAAAGTACTTCTGACAGCTTTTAAAAAGCAGAATATCAAAGTCCCACTTCCAGTGTTAGAGAATATGTGAACTGTGTTGCTATTGGAAATTTCTGCCTGTTCCCAGAGGAGGCTTACTGTGCTGTGAATGAAGATCAGTAACCTTAAGATCAACTTCTGAGAAGTTAGTCCAGGATTTGTTTGATGCAAGGACATGGAACAAGCCTTCAGAGAAGGGGACACATTCAAGAGCTCCACAGCAACCAGTGTGACTAAATCCAAGCAACATCATCCTCATTGATATATTCCATTCAGAGAGTTATTTGTAGCACATTTATTCCATAATAGTTGATGATATTACACAGCTCATTGATGTAGCAACTATTACCTGTAATAGGTTGACATATCCCAATGCAAGCAGTGGGATTTTAGTACTTACTTTCCTGTCAGATAAAGTAACAGTGTGTGTACAACAAGAGTAGGCATTTCTGTTGTCTTAGCCACAATACATTTGACTTATCTCAGTTTAAAATCAAAAAGAGACAGAATAATAGACTCAATAGAGTTCTAGTGGGGATCTACTTGAATGCTTGTTTTTACCATAAAAATACCCCAGAATACAGATTTTTTTTAAGTCAAGCCTTGTTTCCCAAGTGATTTTTCACTCTTCACACTGGGTTACTTTGTGAAAAAAACTTGATTCTGCTCCCAAGCCTCTGTGAAATTCCAGGTCTCCATGTAAAAGTGTACACAGATATGTATGTACTTGCAAGCTTATGCCTTTCTTATGTGGAGTCTGTCCTTGCCCAGGATTTCTCCAATACAGAAGAAGCAGGGCTTTTTTTTTTCCACCACTGAAGTACTAATCATGGAAAGTAAGATTTAAACAGTGGGGAAAGAGAAAGGGAATGGATAAATGATCATTTCTCCTGGAAAAAGAGGTTTACATAGGAAAAGCCTAAAGCAAATGAATGCAGAACACTAAAGAGCCAGAGAAAGAAATTTCCAGTTGTTAAAGCTCTCACAAGTTAGAGTTCATGCAGAGCCCTGGGGCCTTGTTCTGTGACTAAATTGCTTGGAGATAGTTATATTAAATTACTAAATCTCTGATTGTACAAATTACTGTGTTGAGAGGTGAAGACAACTGTTCTTCTGCAAAAAATTCTAATAGCAGTGCTTTAATTTCAAGATAAGGACAGAGGTATATTTAAAAAGAAAAAGTATTTTCTGATATAAACCAAATCGTTCAAAAAGCTATTTCATTAAATGAGGTGCTGAGGGTCAGTAAATGTGATGGGTTTGATAAATCCCAAAAAACTCAGATTAAGGTTTTAGTTTTAGCTAGGCCCCACTTCTGTGGGTCA
>JAWWEU010000081.1:143673081-143698659 GCA_035583155.1 Acropternis orthonyx | reverse complement strand
ACTTCTTTTAACTGAAACTCTGTCACATTGGGAAGTGGTTGGCATTTTGCCAAGAGTCAAACCAAAACAATAACAGTAAAGAAACACGATCCAGTGCTCATTTCATGATGTGTCTTTTACAGAAACACAGTGAAAACCTGAGGAAAAAACAAACTACCACACATATCCCACAAAGAAGAAGGTAAGTAAAGGCTACGTTTATGAAGCTTCCCACTCATCATCTAATAAAAAATAAATTAAAAAAAAACAAAACAAAACACGTTGATCTCCTTGTGGAAGGGGCATATTTTGTCCATCACAAATTCATCTGTCTCTTGGTGGTCCTGTCCATGGTGGTAGATGAGGTGCTCAGGTGGAGACAGCACTTCTGACATTTCATCCCTTAGTCTTAAGTGTTTACCACCATTGCAGTGTCCTCCTTCCCATCTCCTCACCTGAAACTTCCATAATATCTTGACTGCAGAAATTTCTGCTTCAAGTTTCCCTCCCTACTATTTTCTTTCCACACTGCCTTGAATTGGATCACTTTGCAGATGAAACAATGTGATCTTCATGTTGATTTCCAAAAAATCGAGCAGCAGAAAACAGCCATCCTTTCATGTCTTTCTCATCCCCTGGGCTTTCAGTGAAAAGAGAGGGATAATGCCACTGATGTGTCTTTTCTCCCTACGTTTTGGCTAATATCCAGGAGTGTAGAATTTCCACAGGAAAGTCAAGGTGGCCAAATCCAATTATATTCTGATTTAACTCCTTTTAATTACACCTGCTGTAAGTTTTTGGCTTCATATGCACAGTATTGACTTAATTTCTATCATGAATAAGTAGTGTTACAGGAATATTTTTGCATGAGATTTGAGGGAGGTGACACAGATTTGGTTCTAATTTTCAGCTTTTCAGCTGTCATGTCCTTGATATTTGATTCATTCCTTTGATTTTCATGTCAAACACTGTGGTGTTGAAATCAAATTTTGAAATGCAAGGTTTCTAATATAAAGGAATGTATGTCCACTTAGAAATATTTGCCAAATTGGCTGGAGCTGAGATCCAGCTGAAGTCTGTTAAAGCTGGGAAAATTCACATTCACAAACAATTATTGTTTGCTTCTTCCCAACTCATCAGATACCTGTTTCACACAGACTGACACCTCTGGATGCTTTATAATGAAAGTCCTCTTGGTAGTGTCAACCACTGGTTTACAAGATTCCTGTTTCAAGCTAATTTTTCCTATTTATTTGTAAAAGCCTAGTTAGGATAGATGATTATTGTCCATACTCATATAGTGTTGAGGGTATACTGTTTTACATGATCAGCTGTTATTCTAAGAACCTATCATTGACTTGTCCAAAATCACAAAAATAGTTATTTAAGGTTATTTAAAAGAGAATCCAGTAGTATTATGTCCTGATTCAAGGGGTTGAATCTCTAACACTTTATCCCCAGTCAAAATTTAGATACTTATCTAGAACTTAATAAATTATGTTTTCTTAAATATAAACTGTATGCAGTATATATATACATATATTTCCACAAATGCACACATATATATGTATACATGTATACATACATAAATACACACAGACATGTATTTATGAAGCCACCAAGACAAAACTCAAAGGACCTATGAGGAATATACTCTAGATTCTTAATCAGCTCAGTTCCTTATACCTTATTTCAAGAATGGCCATAGTTGTCACCTTGGTAAGAATCAAAGTTATTTTAAGATAGAATTAATTTCCTATAAGTATCAGGCACTGAGTGATCCTGTCTGCCGAAGTTCTATTAAACTTCAAACAGTAGAAAATTTGATTAAGCCCTTCTAGTGCACACAGACAGGAATGCTTAAGCTATAGTTATAGCACTGAAATAAGTACATTTTAAATTACATCGCCACATGTAAGCAGTATTCCACAGAACTGTGCTAAAGAGTTCCTGAATTTCTAAGATGTCAGCTGAAGATCTGTAAGAAGCCGTTAGTGCAAGGGAAGTGGTAACAGAAGACAGAAAAGTTGACACCAAATCAAGACTTTCCAGCAAGGAAAGGACCCCTGGGTGAGTGGAGTGAGAAATGGAAGAGGTTTTGAAATTCACCTCTACAATGAAGACATTGAGTCCTACTGAAACCAAGTTAAGAGTTTCCTGATGAAGAAAGTTAAAAAAAAAAATTAAAAATTTAGATTAAACTAAGAGGTGAGGCAGACAGAGTAGAATGAAACTGAAACACTATTTCAAGTCTATCACTGAACATATTAGTTCATTATATGAAAGTCTGACCTTGCTTTGACTGTGTTATGTGCTAGTTCTGAACATCTTGTAATCAAAAATATAGATTTTTTTTCTGAAGGAATGAGTAGGTGTTCTATCCCAGATGGTTTTCTTTTTTCCCTTGGAACTAGACTTTTCGAATTTTCTACTACTGATTGATTAAAAAACCCGAACATAACAACCCACACACAGAGGAGGTCAGTGTTAAAGAGTGTGAAACTGATCAAAAAAGAAAAAAAAAAAATCACATGTCTTAAACAGTCATCACTTCATGATGAATAAGACGTGAAATATTTAAGGGATTAAAAAAAAAGGCAGCAAAAGAAAAATACAGTGACTCCTTAACAAATGAAGAGAATCAACAGAATGAAATGTAGAAAAAAAATCCAAAATTGAGATAAATTCATACTTCTATGAATAAAATTGAATCTAAAAGTAGCTGGAACTGGCTTTGCTCCCATTTAGTGCTTCAAGTTGTAAGGAGAGTGCAAATCCTACTTAGTAAGCCCTGTGAAGAAAACACCATGTTGCAAGGCTGAATACTGAGTGTCTTGCTGCATAGGAAAAGCTTTTTTGTTGCACTTAGGGACTCAAATGAAGGCGAATTCTTACACTGTTCTGTATTTCAGATGACGCAGTTGACCATAATTTATTTGCAGCAGGGCAGATTAATACTTTCTCCCTAATTTTAGTATCACTATTCTTTAAAAGATCTTGAATTATCATATATTCTGTTTTCCTAATACGAAGTAAGTTAATTTATGTTGAAACCAACTTTCGTATATTACTAAGGGCCAAATCAAAACCACATTTTGTCTTCTAGAACTAACAATTGGTTGAGGTGGGAAGAGAATATTTCTGTAAGCCTTATTTTGATAGATTATTTTAATAGTCTACTGCATAACTCACCATGAAGGCTATTTGATTAGATATAATTATTGCTATGATGTCCTTCAACTGCAAGCACCTAATAACTTTGCTGTGGAACATGATAGTAAACCAATTACTGTTGCACTGTGACTTGAGATTCATATCTGGATTTATTCCATTCTGTGGTCCTGTGTATTCTAGCACTATTTGTAATCCCAGTTTTGTAATAATTTTGAGTCCCAATTCAGCCTTCCTATATATTGCAGACCCACTACAGCAGTTATTCAACCATATTTTGGTACCACTAACTGTCAGTCAATGTCTCTGTCATGCAAATCCTATCAGACAAGATGTTCTTAAATAAATTTCTCACTTTAGCATGTAAAGTTTTACTGAGCAAACATCTGTATTCCATCAGAGTGAACTTCTAGTAATATTATTTGCTGTTAAAAGTGTATTATATAATGTTCTTAATGATATTTGTTTCCATTTATCATTTTCCTTGAATTTATGCATTCTTTGCACCCTATTATTCCCCACAGCAAATAAACTAGACGTTTCTTGGCCAAAAAAAGAAAAAGAAAATAATAGTTGGTCCATTGTTTTGGTTAAATATAGAAGAGCATCTTAAATTTTAGATCATAGCACTCTTCTAGGAAAGTAAGTAACAAATTTAAACTGTGCTTAAGAAACTGAGCAATCCAGTTCTCGACATCTGTCATTAAGGTAGTTTTACTATATACACTGGTATATTAGAAACGTTGAGTAAAATTATTCACATAATGAGTACAGATACTCAAATATATAAATATATAAATATTACAGAAACAGATAATTTTATGAATCTGTCACATTAATTTATAGAAAATCACTACAAAAAAAAGTCAAAATGTATGAAATCCATTGTGTATCATTTTGAGATACTAGTATCTCTGCAGTCCATTGAGAGTCAGAATGTGCAAGGCAAGCATCAATTAAAAGTTTTACTTATTCCACACACTGGGAAAGGAATATTTTCTCTGTTCTGTGTCTAAAGCCCAGTTCAAATGAAGTGAATTATTGTAGTGCAAAAGTTTGAGGCTAAGAATTTATTACACTGCTTGCCCGCTGTAACCCTACTATCCTTCGCTTGACTTGTGTGAAGTGGTGGAATGGGATCTCACAGCCTGTGCTCTCTACACCGTAACTATACAGCTGTTCCATAGCTCCAACCACATGTGCCTGGAGAAAGTGATGTGGACCACACTTCCTTTGTTCCCTAGTTCACTGTTCTGTCACACGTAACTTTGGCAGAACACATTCCTAGCATCAATCATAGATTATTAATTCATTTTTTCACTCTTTCCAATTCCACTTACATGTAAATCTTTTTTGCTGTGCTTCCAACATAGTCCTTGCTTTGTGAGACACTTTGTAGTATTCTGAGACAATATTACATTTTCAGTGCTTCATTACAGGCGTTCTGACTAATCCTACCCATCTATCACATGGCATGTGGCTGTTTTGGTTGCCTGCCTCTTGGTTTACCAGGTATTCACTGCAGGCACTTAGGAAGATGGCCAACATGAAAAGTCCTCTGGAGACCTACATTAGAAAAAACATCTTTTTCTCCCCATTTCCAACTGACAGGTTTCTTAAGCCAGTAAAACTACTGTACAGAACACCACCCTTCTTTTCTATGCTACTAGTTGCCACAGCTCTTATTCAGACATTGCACCCTGTATTTTAAGTGCTCTGACTGATTCCACCTCTTGTCTATGATATGATACAGCTTACCTATCAGTGAGAATGGCTGCAGGTTTCTTGCCATAATTTTTGTTAGCTATACATGCTAGTATTAATTGTGTGTGGTATAGCAGATTGGTGCTGTTCAGGGGCTAGAGTTGTCAGTGCTGGACTGATCTTAAGACAAGTTGCTCCTCAGAAGACCTGTATTTGATGCTCAGACAAGGCTGAAGACCAGTCTGAGAGGCTGTTTTGTCAGAAGGAATCACATGTGTTAGTGTTTGGTTGGTTTCGACATCCAGTTTAATTAGGTCTTCAATTCCTGAACCACAAACTTTTCTTAAATAGGTGAAGAAAAAAACAAAACAAAAACAAAAACAAACCCCAAAACAAGGCCTTATGCCACCTGGAAGAAATTAAAATAAATATCCTTCCCCACTAATCTTATTTCAAGTCACAAAAATAAATATGCTCTATATTCAACAACTTTGTTAGCATGAAGCTAAGGGGAGTCTTCTTTGCAAATGAACATATTCCAGCACTGATACTTGACAGTAATAAATTAGCAAGTACTAGTAAAATCACCAATGCCTGTGATGTACCCCGATTGGTGTTATCAAAGTGTGGAAAATTCTGTATATGCTTAGTGGGAGATTATATCCATCCTGGGTGTTTTGCTGCTGGTTATAAAGGTATCAAGGGAGTTTAAAAATTACTGTGAGCAGATCATGAGTTTGGAGATCAAATTTTAAATGGTGAACATGAAAAAGGAAGGAAAAACTGAGTTCTACTAGTACCTGCTGATCTCTGCAGCTGAGAAACACCACTCCAGCTCATTTGCTGGCAGGGAGGAAAACAGAACAACCCTACTAACTCAGACTCCTTCCTGCTACTGACCTCAGACAATCCACAAAGGGCAAGATTCTCTCTCCTACACTGACCATTTAAAATGCCATTTAAAATTACACATTTCAGAAGGTTTCTGCCAGTTTTGAGCTTTATCATCAGGACAGGGAGTTGTAGCAGGACAGGATTTCCCAGCAGCTGTGAAGTCATCTTGTTCCCTGTGCCTTTATGTTCTCATGAAGATAAACTGTAAGTTACTCGGATGACCTGGGGTGTGGTATATGCTATATATACACTTTATTCTCTACTTTTGCATTAGAAATGTCACCCCTATTTATTTGTGCTTCCTCTCTTCCCTCGCTGCTGTCTCACCAGACTCACTCAAGTTTCTACTCTGTACCCCTAATCCCAATACAAGGGTCTTTCTGGTTCAGGTTGCTCCTATGACCTTTCTTTTCCTGAGGAAATCAGTAGGGACAGACATTTACACACAAACATATGAACCCCACATAGCGCGAATATGTTTTCACAGACTTAATGACTATGAGCAACTACCACAGTATGGTTAAAGCCAATGAAACACTTGAAAACATTGAAATGCAAGTAAGTGATAATCAAAATATAAATCTTCTATGAAAACATGCCAGTCAGGGAGCTTGACTGCTTTATAATTTAGGTGTCAACTATCCATTAATACTTTTACCTCCCACCACATGCTCATTAATTCCTTTTATATAACAATTCATGACCCTCACCATTTCCTCACAGTTTAATGACTTCAGAGGAAACCTTTCATCCCATTGTTAACCCCCTTCTTTAGCTATTGCCTTTTGCAGAGAGAACACGGTCTGCTGGAGCAGTGGTGCTCATGTCCCCCACATGGTCTGAGAGAGGATTCCCTTAGACATAATTGTAGCTGTCTACTTTCCCCCTGTGGACAAATCAGTCTCAAACCAGCCGATGTACAAAGATGCACAGTTGGGCATCCAATTGTGCTCTGAAGTCATTAGAAAGACAAAACACTCTGTGGAATTCAGGCTTTCATAATCTCCTCTGCAAGGAGGATTTCTAAGAAAAACCTGGCAGTTCCAACTGGGAGAGGAATTCCTTCTGCTAAACAGAAGATAAGGAAAGATTAGTTTTGTACCAACAAACTTGGAGTTAATGCTCTTCAAGTGGGAATGTGCTCCTTCAATGACTTTTCCTTCAGAGGGCTGAATCAATTTATATATATATATATATATATATATATATATATATAAATCCCTTTTCAAATATTTCCAGTTCCTATTAATTAATGTTTTCTTTAACTGGAAACATCTTTTTAACAAGAGATACCTCTTGCCCGCAATATTTTGAATTAGCAGCACTATTAGCAGCACTATTAGCAACACTATTAATAATTTTATGTCAATATTGTAAACTCAGAGCAAAATAATGAAGTCTCTACACTTGGTATATCACACTGAATGCTCTGTGTGGCAAAAAATTTGGTCTTTGCCCTCAGTTGCCAAGTTACAGGGAAACCTAAACTTACGGAAAGTGAAAGTTCCTGTCACAAGACTGGAAGCAACACGCACTGATCAAACAGCTCCTCCCAAAGAAAAGAAGAAAATTCTATATATCGACTAGATTTAACTATCTAGTTTAAGTAAAAACTTAACACGTCGTTTATAAATAAGTCAACTTTTTAAAAATCAGAATTTTACCTTAGGATTCATTTACCTTTGCTGCATAATTCCATCCCTAAATGACTGTTATCAATGGGAAACAATATCTGTACATATGAACCTTGTTAGTTATCAATGCTCATGAATCATTTAATCACTCAGCTACACTGATGGAAATAACTCCAGAAAGAGCACATGTTTTCAAATTTGTTAAAGGGAAATGTTGACATAAAGAAGAAAAAGATATGCAAAGTTGCTTTTCCCTTGGGTTGGGAAGGAGGAGGGAGGGGATTAAACCACCAAAAATCCATGTCTAGCACTTTAAACAATGAAAAGAAACAAATACTTAATGAAATCATGTCGTGAAGAGGATGAAAGTGTAAACATACTTAAGGTTACATTTGCAACACAAATTGCACTATAGTTGATGGGGAAGTCATTATTTTGCCTGCTTTGAGTGAGATTTTTTCTTAGTAAGAGTCACAGTGGGAGCATGTGAACCTTACATAAATTCTAAATGGAGCTTCACACATTTTGTAGAGGAAGAAAACAAATAAACAAAACCAAACACCAACCCCTCACCCTCCTTACTCTAGGTTACAAAAATCTGAATAAATAAGTGGAAGATGAGGCAATTTAAAATCTGTCTCAAGCTGCCTTGTCAGAGGACTCTTACAAAGGCAGTCTGTGCTGATTCAGGATTTAACTCTGGAATCTCCATTTGCTGGGAACAATTATGTCCTCACAACTACATTCCTTTTTTTCCAAGATGAAATCCTGAATTGTTCCTAGATTTGGAGGATAGCTGAGGTAACATTCTTAGCACTGGATTAAATGAGAAGTTTGTATTCTGTGGATTGTAGTTTTTTGGGTTTATTGGAATGAACCGGTTATAGACTGGCTGCATTACATTGGCTCACATTTGAAAATTGGAGGCAAACATTTCCAAAAATTGTGGAAAAGAGAAATACTATTATTGTTGTTATTATTATCTTGAAATGTCACTTAACTAAGAAAATAAATTATAGATTGTTAAAAATGTACATTTGTTTGGCCAGGCTCTAAACTAGTTTAATTTACTCAGTTCATTTGGCAGAGTTGATCTTAACTACTGTGTGAAAACAAGATTGCTTCTGTTTCCTACAAAAATGGTGTTTATTTTGGCATAGCTTACAGACAGAGGTACCTGATTGGGGTCCCACCTCAGGTAGAGCAGATGCTCCTCTGGACCTCCACCTTTATTGCAGCATGTTTCAGCATTCCTTGAAGCAATGAACCATCACAGGTTTTATTTCAGCGTTGTTTCACAGTTTAAATTATTACCAGTTTAATTTTATTTTTTTGTGTCCACTTTCCAGCATCAGACTATTAACCACAGTGGATCTGCAACTGTTTTATGAGCAAAAAAATACATCCTTGCAATAGGATGCAGGGCTCCTGAAGGCCCTTAAAGATAACCATGGGTCCTTGAGCTGGTCCACGTAAGACAGTGTTGTTTATGGTTCAGAGCTCTTAGAGCTCTTAGGTTCTTGCACTACATATATGTTCATACACTTCTAGGTGAGTATGAATAAGATAGACTTAAAATAATTTAGATTCTGCCTACCAGTGTAGTTTAGAAAAAGGTCTGACACACCGTGAAGTTCCTGAGGTGGAAGTGTTGCCTGATATAATTAATGCTGGTCATTCGTTATGTTAATACCAATGTGTGACACAAAAAAAAAAAAAAAAATATCAGCAGAGGGTGCATCTGAAGGTTTCTCAGTGCAAGGCTGCTTTCTGTAGATAGTTATCTCACATGGCAGCCCTGCCTTTTAAGCAGAGAAGTTTTCAATTTGTGATTACATACATATGGTAGCAGAAGAGGCCCTTGGGGCTGTTGCAGAGACCTCACAGGAAGCTCAGAGCTTCAATCCAGGGTGTGGGGGAGGAGGAGGGATGCATGGAACTCAAGACTCAGAGATAGGAAACAATTATCATTCAGCTGGCAAAAGGCTAAAGATGTCCCACAGCAACATTCCTGGGATACCCCAGAGCAAGACTTACCAGAGAAGAGAGGACAAGGAAAAAGGAAACACATTGTTTCACCCAGGCTGAATTTCACATCCTATTACATTAAAGTAGGAAACTATTTTCAGTGAATGGGTTCTGCGAAGCAGAGTCTGAAAACAACAAAAATCAGCAGTAAATTCAGCTCAAATACTCTGGAGTGTTTAATTTTGGGTGACATGACAGGCTGATTGTGTGGTTATCTTGTACAGTCTGGGTAAAGAAATAAGCATCATGCAGGCTCTGATTTATAGGCATTCATTTCTAAACAGGTTTTGGGGCTGACCTGCTGCTTTGAAAAGAAAATGAAGAGTTAATAGTTTAGCTTTAATAGTTAAGACAAAATATACAAAGTATCAAAATATTATTTGAACAGTGAATTTAAGGACCAAAATTTGGTCTAAAATCAAATTAACAAGGTTTAGAGAAATTAATTTTTTTTTTTTTTTTTGCAACTAAAAATGGTTGCCAGAATCCAAAAGAATTGTTGGTACAGTTGGAGAATGGAAGAACATATCATTGTCACAGCTCATCTCTCTCTCTCTCTCTATATATATAGATATATCAGCATCTTAACAGGAAAAAAAAGCAATTGATTGGTAATTTCAATGAGCTGTTATGTCTAAATAATCCACAAGTGAAGACAAACTAGCAATGGTGTGTATCTTGTGGAAGAAACTGAAATTATATATATATGTATATATATATGGTTCATGTGGAATATGAAGAGACCCAAACCATCACTTAGATTTTCTGGGATAACCACAATTTTTCTCAACTGTCTACACTTTTTTAAAACATTATTCAATTTTTTGAACAGATAATTGTGTCACTCAGTGTTCCTAGAGACTGCTTACGCACAGATCACAGGTAACATTGTTATCCATTATTATCTGTTGTTCAACTATGACAATCTTGAGGCTTCAAGGGTAAAATTGTTCATCTCCATCTGAGGAAATCTAATGCCAGAAGCTCTATAACTGTAACTATTAGAATGTGATTACTGCCCACTTACAGGTCTTTTTTTTTTTCTGCCTCAACTGATATAAAGATGAGGACTTATAATATTATATCCATTTAATTGTCAGAGGCAGATGCTGCAGCCAGGAGAAGACTATGTCATCACTTTGAATTAAGCAATAACCTAACACTGTTGTTTCCTTTCTGACAAAAATTTCTTCCAAGTACTGTAGCAATACAAAAATGGAATTGGTATAATAATCTGTAACTTCCCACCATCGACTAAAACACTATCCATTCACCCTTCAGGAGTGTTTTTTTAAAAAATATTCATTGAACCACAGTGCTCTTGTTTCTCAATGCTACACCTTCTATTTGTCTTCCCTTTGCAATAAAAACACCCAATACTATCTGAAGTTTTTGAAAAAAAGTGACATTCAGGAAATGTTTCAGTCTGCTACAGTGGGATAAGATTTATTACACAAATCTAGAAGATTACTATGCTGTAACAGCAATGAACTTAACAAAAAAATAAATGAGGAGGGCTCCAAGAGGCTAAGGATCATAAGGTTTCATGGCTCTGCAGATCTCCATTTGCAATGTTGTAGGCAAACCTTGGATAATAATTGTCACAAAACTATGTTACATTCTCAGTCATGGAAAAACATGTGGTGAATATATTTGTCTTTTACTCCAGTGATGTCAGTCCTATATTATCAGGATGTGAATTCAGTCCCTTGTGCCCCCTTTTATCCATGCAATCACCAGCATGTTTCAGCAATCTTCAGGATGTTCTGATGCAACAGGCCACTTTATTCAGAAGCCAGGTTAACTCATGGGAAGGACTGTTCTGACTCTACCTTCTGGACTGAATACTAAAACATTTTTTATGCTTTCTCCTCTGTCTATTGTATAATGTCATTGTCCTAATTTTATCTTGTATTTTATCCAACCACCTTACTGACCAGCAGACATTTCCTTTACTACAATTTTAACATTGGGAACTACTACAGTCTTGTTCTCTTGTCTTTGGCATAGAGGGAGCAGGTGTCTGGCTTTGATTTAGAACATTTAATGCTCTCTTTCAAAAAGCATTCAATATTATTTTTCCAAAATATAAAATGTACTTATTGTCTCCCTGAACATGTAAGTGTTTATATCCAAGTACCAGGATGATGCAACAGGGAAAAGGTTCTTTATGAGTCAGAGTTTGTGAATCTTTTTAAAAGACTCCTCTGGAAAATGGAATGTTACCAAAGGATAACCATGACTATTTAAACTTAAAATTCTCAGCACTCCACACCACCCAACCTCAAGGGTCATGCTCTCTCAAGTTTGTCATTCCTCTAAGAATTCCCACTGTTCACTGGTATTTATTCAGAGTGCCAGTTAACTGTTAATGTGGTAAATGTCTCAGGAAGTACAAGTGACGACACACAGAAAATATAGACACTATAAGAGTGTTGTTAAGCAGTCCTTCCACCTGCTTCGTGTCTCACTTCAGGTACAAAAATTCACTAATGAAAAACTAAATTACAAGTTTGCCATCCAAGATGCCTATCCCAGATCTATATGTGCATTATGATAGGAATCACTAAGCAGCATTCTTCTTTGGAGTCCTAATGTGTGAATAAATGTTCACCTCTGGGGAGATGTCCCAAATGGTTAGGTTTCATTAAACATTCTCCAGAATAAATCCTCTGTTCCTTAGAAAGGAAACAATATGATTGGTGGAAAAGCATGTTTTCTGCCTTCAGTTCCAGTTTGAATCATCTCTATAAGTAGACAAATAATTCCCAAGACTTTGTAAGAATACCAAGCCAAGATGCTTCCTCTGCCTTCTGTGCTTGTTGGCCCCCATCTTGGAGCATCTATACATCAGTTGAGTCAGTTACACTTGCAACTCATGCTGACCCTGGACTGCTTTTTGCTTTTAACTCTGGAGTCGACTTAATAGGTATCAGAGGTCTTAGGGGCTGGCAGAAGGAAACAGCACTGAGAGAAGAAAGACAAAGCAATGTTCTCCTGCATGGATTCACTCATTTACCAATATTCTGTTGCTTTGGGATATACTCTCTGTGCCGAGTGCTCTTACAGCTGGCAGTGCAAGGTCTTTTTGTGTGAGAACACTTTGTGAACTGCAGAAAGAAAATGGTAATAGCAAATCACAAGAGAACACAAATTTAGTATATTTTCTGTGAATTCCATTTACATAAGAAAGGGCTGAGGGATACTCACAGCAGTTTGACTTGTTCCTGTGAGTACTGCAAGCATACAACTGCTCTTTGTACATTTCCTTACCAAGCAGGTTATGACCTTAATGCTACAAAACTTACAACTATTTAAAGTCTTGGACTTGAGTTCTGTTGGAACTTGGGATTGTAGGTTTTTGTATGTTTGTTTGATCCATTTGGGGGGGTTGGGTAGGAGTCTTTTATGTTTCATTTTGAGTTTTTTTGTTTTTTATTTCCCTTAAGGAAACAACATTAAGCAACTAGGAGGAAGCATTTTACTTGTCATCATGAGCTGCTAAGCACAAAACCCTCAAAATTAATTTTGAACTACAAGCTGTGGAAAGAGAAATAAAGACTTTTTATCTCCAACCCTGGTAATATGGCATAATAACTGAAGGAAAAGGTAATTCTGGAAGATAAAATATAGGCATAATATTGTGTGTGTCTGTTTTTGCCCAAGCATTTGTGTGTCATGATAGCAAAGGCAGAAATGGGTTGACTTTGAGATATTCATCGAAACTTCTTTTGAAATTCTAGGTACTCAGAATACCTAGAAAGTTAGCTTTGTGCTTGCTTTATCTCAGTATTTCTCCACTAACTGACAATATTTTCCTACTTTTTAAAGATATTAATCAGACTTGGTGTAATTTGATTTAACCCATCTCACTTTGCCACTAAGGCAGTTAGAGTGTGGCATGTAAAAAAACTTCAATTTCACTCTTTATATCCCATCTGAAAAAAAAAAAGTATCTATATAATTTATATATATATATATATATATGAATTCAGATAAACATCAAGTTTTTGAAGGGGACATTATGAAGAGAAGAGATCAACAGCAAACGAGAACAACATCGGAAAACATCTCTATACCAGGAATTTTTGCTTTATTTGTGACATTCAGAAAAACACACATATGGAAGTGAGGGAAAGATTTTCAGTAGAACTATGAATAATATTCCCCTCTAACATTTTAGAAATATGTTCATATATCTATGTTCATTATGCAGTTACCCTAGATTGCTGAGTTATTTCACTACTCCAGTATAAATGAAAGCAAGATATCTCTTTTTTCACATGAACAGACCTGTTTTCAAACTAATCCATACTGTGATAGAATACAAAACAACATGTAAGTTAATTATGTTCACAAAGTTCTGGTTATTTTATAATGTATCAAGACAATTTGGTCTAAAGTTAATTACTCTTGACTTTAAATTCCCAGCTGTGATTTTTATATTGATTTACAAATAAATCTATGGAAGATGCAGAGATTTAAGGCTTTACGATATTGGCCTTCAAAGACGGTCATTTTTGTCACTGATTTACATGGCATCTTACTTATCAGTCATGTCCTTCTAACTATTCAGCTATTAAAATTGAAGTTATTTATTATGGGCTATCTGATATACATTAAATGTCACAAACTTGTAGGAAAGCTAAAGTAACTGGTTAATCAAAATACCAACACACTGAAAACAAGAACATAAAAACTGGGCTCCAGATTCAGCCTTAAACTTGCTTTTAAAACAATAAATCTTTGCAGGATTATGGTTTCAGACACCTGAATAAATCACCTGTTTGTTCTACATGCTAAGCACCTATCAATTTCCAATGGCATGAAGGAAATTTTTTGAGGGCTAAACATTATTTTAAAATGAGGAATCTTATTCACCTAACTAAAATAAAGGTTAGGGAATTAGCTGAAAGGCTCCACTACTTCTTTCAGTAGTCGCATGTGCTATAAATAATTATTAACTTCAAGATTTGTATATTTTATTTAACAATAGGATCTTTAGGCTTGGTTGATCTATTAGCTTCCACTTAGTTCAAATTCAGTGAGAATAAAAACATTTATAAGAAAATAAATATTAAAAATCTCATTTAAAACACGTCTCTCACAACCCACACTTCACAGCTTTACTCACAGAAGTACAGTTTAAACACAACACATGAAGATATGGAAATGGAGTGCTCCATTTTCCTTACCCAAGCTGCATGGCCCAACAATGCTCACCTTTGCAGACAAAAAAGTAGGAAAGAAAGTCACAGATAAGCAGCACAAGTAGCAATCTATCTTTTCTCAACTTAAATGGCAACAACCTTAAAAGCATCCTGGAAATAAATTTCAGCCTTTCAGGAGAAAGCTGAAGTAGGGAGTTAAGCACTGAGAGAATATCTGTAGCAATTTCATTCCTAAAGCTTACTTTCTTGATAGTGTTGTTAGAAAATAGGAGTGAAATGTATAGTTGAGACTTCCCATTTCCCCCCTCCTATGCTCTCTCTCCATCCTTCACAATTTCATACCCTTTCCTAAAAATGACCACAAACTGCCTGGGACACAGCACACAAATTTTAAGAACCTGATCTGACAGACATATAATTGCATGTTTGTTGCAACTAGATCTGAATCAAAGGCACAAGGCTCAGATGCATTTGAACACCTCAAGCTGCTTAGTGAAAATGAGAAGAGAATTTCCTTCCCTGATGTGAATCCCCTGGGATGTGTCTACCACCTTCCTCTCTCTGAAGGGGATTTTCATGAGTTTGGGGTAGCGAGTACAGCTCTGAGTGCTGCCACTGCTGGGAGGTTGGATCTTGGATGTGCTCAATGGCGGGATACCTGTGCTGGGTTTGGCAGGCCAGTGATTCCAGCAGTCATTCTGGATCCTGTGGCACACAAGGGTTATATGTCAGGTTCCGAATTCTCAATGTTCTTGCAAAGTTGTGTTAAGGTAGTGGCTTTGTTTGAAGTGATAGTCAAGGGACACTGGTAGTAACTTGGTTATCAAACAGAAAATGGAAGTAAATATGAGCCAACACTGCTTGAACAGGGATTTGTGGTAGATGATCTCAAGAGGTCCCTTCCCACCTCAGAAACTTTGTGGTTCTGTAATTGTAGTAATCTTCATGCTCTCTGGTAATGGGAACTGCTTGTTTGCCATGGATGCCACATGAGCAGGACACTCCTCTGTAAGAAGATAGATCAAGCAAGTATGGTCTTACCTCATACCAGATGGCTGAGTTTCTTCCTGCCCATCTTTGTTAGGAGCTACAGAGACTTCCACTAAATTTCCTAAAATCCGTATAGATGGAGGAGAAAGGACTTTGAATTGCTCTCTGAGAGCATCTCCATCTTTCCACTTGGTTATAAGAGGACAAAGGCTTTGACTTTAGGTACTCTAAGGCACAATCAAGTTAATGGTCTGATTCAGAGCCTGAAATGGCCTGGTGAATATACCCCAAATGAGCAATGGGCAGGCTTTCCTCACCCAGCTGCGCAGACAATTTGGTTTGTATAAGTTCATTAGCGCCTAATAAAAAACCTCACCTACCACTGTAAAGCACCTCATTCTACAAAGTCTAGCCTACATAAAGCCAAACTTCTGACTCTTTAATGACAAACTTTCCCCCAGAGCACCCTGTAGATCAAGACCTCTGAAGGCACAGAGTGAATATGACAAAATTACAAATCATCTAATCAATTAGGGAAGATCCCGTTAATTGTCCTGACCTGGAAAATATTATCCCCCACATATCTTTAGAAATTCAGTCAGTTCTGCAGTCTTGGGTCTTTAAACAGGTGCTGTTACAGCAATAGTTCAGCTAAAAGATAGCAAAGATTGTGTAGTTACCAGTAGACTGGGGTGAGCATCAGGAATATGTTTTGTTTGTGACTATGGGGAGTATATATATTTTACCTCATTGTCCACCTTTGAAGTGGAGAAGACAATAGCATCGATGGGTTACTGGGAGAGAGAGAAAGCTCTAACTGCAAAGATCAGATAATTTAACAAAGCTAGACGGCTCAGAAATTAAGAACAGAGACAGAATACTGTGATCTGTGATCTCTGTCAAATTAAAAGACTTGATTTTTCAAAAACAGCGAATTATCTCCAAGGGGATCTTACAAAAGATTTGGTGAGTCAGTCAATGGTAAGGGAAAATCTAACTAAATTGAAAGCAAAAACTACATTATAAGTGTTCCTTAAGGAAGATCAAGGGTCCAGGATTTCTTCTTTAACATGGCCATCAGTACTAGATGCTGAGCATTCAGTATGTCATGAGAGGATGGTAATTCATGCTGGACCAGTTACTCCTTCTCTGTATATTTTTGCTCTTACTTAGATGGATGTACTTAAGTATAACATGAAATGTTCTGGTTTCATAGTGTTATTTCAACAAAGCAGATTCTTCACCATTGGTTTCTGGACAGGCATCATAATTCGCCATGGTTTTCTTTTGGAGGAGCTGGACTTGTTGGACATGTAAAAAATTTTGGAAAAAAGAGATCATTTATTGAGTGTTAATACAAATTTAAAAATCTGACATCTCTTATATTTAGCCTTCTGACATTAGTCTTGATAAAGGCAGTGCTTGCACTGGGATAGGACTGGTCTGTTGGCTGTAGCAGAGACAAGATCTCAGGCCTAGAGTGGCAATATTTTGGTGATTCAAGAATACCAGGAAATGAAATTTATGAGGAGCATCTGAAGAGAAGAGAAGAAAGAGCAAAACAGATTGGAGAACAAGGATTAGATAAATTTAGAGAAAATTTATCTTGTATGTGAGTACAGTGCATCTCTGAAGGTATGACATAAGTTTTGACTAAATGTGTTGACTATAACTGGGCAAAATGTACTGGTTTCAGACTGTGAAAGGTTCAGTGAGTCTTTCCATTGGTTCCAGTTGTGATCCTTAATGTCTCCAGTAGTGTGATATAGTAAAGCTTCAGACACTATTAATAGCTGTGCGATGTCAAACAATGATTTGTAGAAGCACTTGCATTTCAACGCTTAAAAGCCCTGAGGCCATGTATATTTTGGTGCCAGTGAAGACACAGAACAGCAAGAGGAGCAAAGTCTGGGGAAGGAAGAAAGGAGAAGAAACACAGAAAACACATATTTAAAATGTTCTGTTCTCAGGAAGATTTCCAAACACCCTCACATTATAAATAAACCTATACATATCTCCTTTTAATTCTAAATTTTCTGCTCAGGTGTCTACTGAAGAAGAACAGAAAGAAAAGGCTTATTAGGGCCAGCATTGGTAGGACGCCTGAAGTGAAAAGGTGAGGTAAGAAAGGGAGAAGGTTTTAGGGTAGAGTGAGAAGGAGAAGAGTGGCAAAAGTGAATAATCATATCTAGTTATAGTTGACAAGGTAGAAAGGATCTGTGGGGAAAGGAAGGGTGAGGGAAGTGTCATAACTTTGTTTCCAGAGGCTTCTGGAAAGTGAAAGTATGTCCTGGTTAGAAGTGAAAGAGGTCTGGAAAATTTTGCCAGGTGCTGAAAGACAGGGTGGGGAAAAAAAGAAATGTTGGTAACTGTTGCGCTAAGGATTTCCTTTGCTTCTGAGTCATGTCACAAGTGAGAATGAAGTCTGGGAGAAGGCATAAGAGAAAACATGTATAGGAAAATAGCCCACACTTTGAAAGGCAAAATATCCTATTACTCCATTGCAGTAACACCCTGAATTCCAGTGATGAGAATCACTTTGAGAACTCCCCTCTAGTCCTCAGAATCATTAAGAATTAGCAGATTACTTCCTTCTGTAATTACTTTAATCATATTTGCTCTGTGGTTATCTGTTGTTAATAGAGCTCTTTGATCTTCTTAACTGCCTCCCATGCAATTAAACAGTGGTGTAAAATACATGGATAATACTTTGTTAATGATGAACTACTTGCATAGAGGAAAATGTAAAAGCAAATGGTAACTCTATGAGGTTTTGACTCAAAATGTTGTGGCCATATTTTATCATGTTTATTTTGTTGTTAACTGAACATCAGGCATAATTGCCTGTTACATTGATAATTGCTTTGCTTTCAGCCAAGAGGTTCATTTAGACTCTGCTAATATTACAGTGTGTTTCTTTGTTCTGAACTGTGTCAGATTCCAGGGGTTTTATGGATTAACTCCCTTTGCCTTGTTTAAATTTTTTTGTTTTGCAGCAATGAGACTTCGAAGAATTGCAGTTCTTGTGGCCAAAAATGTATCACCAGGAATCTCTGTCCTATTGATATTTAATGTCTTCTTTTGGGCCACATGGTTCACTCCTGTGTCCTGAGCCTCACACTCTTTGGGTGGTGACCTTCCCAGGAACCTTTGGATGTAGCAGATGACTGATTCCTGATTTCTTTTTCAGAAGCTACCATCTTGACCCTCTCATCTGGAATTAAGCTACCCAAGCTACTAAATTCATGCTAAACCACCTTGTCAAGACATTCAGTCCATGGCTGAAATTTCTAAATGAACTTCAGAGAAGTTGCAGATAAAGGGAAGAAGCTGAATGTCACAAGAACTTAAAAATGTGCTCATGAGTCAGACCAATGATTCATCTAGACCAGTATTCTGCTTCCAAGTTATGTATAAATGAAGATAAATATGCACACTTTCAAGAAGAGCATGAAAAAAGGTTACTGGTGTAATGAAAAAGAGTAAGAAGAAGCAAAATGAGAATATGACAGAGTCTTATGCTGTTCATGTCCAATGACTAATGTAGGTCCACATAATCATAAGATTTTCTTCTAAGACTCTGAGCATTGCAAAGTGATTTATGAGTTACTCTGGAGAATTTTGGCAATGAAATGCTTGCACTTGCAAAACAACCAATGCTTGAATTCCATCTCCCAGGGCTGTTGCATCATTGTTCATCTGTTGTTATCTGAACAACTAGCAGAGCATGAGGGCACAAGGACTGCTACTAAATACATCAGCTCTGAGTGAAGCTTTCTGAAAAACTGTAGGTGAGAACAATGGCAGTGAAAAGGTTAGTTAGAGTATGTGGGCCCAGCCACTACCTGCTACCTCAACCCCAGCATCCACAGTCAATGGATTAAGAATTAGATGGTAAGCCCTTCTTAATTGCTTTTAGTACCTGTTTTGGGTATTCGTGAATTTGTTAATTCTCTTTTAGAATATGTTGCCTCCAAGACAACCAGTTCCAGAAGTTTACTGTCCACCTTCCGCATATATTTTAGGCAGCATTTCTTTATCAAGAAAGTGTTCAAACATTGGAACAGACTTCCTAGAGAGGTGATCAATGCCGTTAAGACTGTTGGTCAGTTCTGAATTGGTCAGGCAGTTGGACTAGATGGTCATTTTAAGTCCCATCTAACTGAAACACTTCTATATAGCTAATTTTTAAGCAACCTGCAGCTAGTATTGATGAATACTCTTGAGTTCTAATACTTCAGAATTTCAAGAACAATGAATCTTCTTCAGGATTTAAAAATTAGAATTAAATTTCCCATCAGGCTTCCTCTCTCTAAACTGAGTAGTTACCAGTATTTTTAGTGTCTCTTTGTTGCTACCTTCAGAAAGATTTAACTCAAAAGCAGACACACCAGCCCCTTCTGGTGAGCTTACAGCTTTATTCAAGATTATGTAATTTTAAGAATGAAACTCCTGTGTGCTACATAATAATTGTATATGGTAACTGAAACAAAATGTCCCCTGGGAATCAATGGGAAGCGATGAAGAACTGTGCACATGCTGTTGTAGAGGTTGAAAATACAAGTTTGATTTATGTTGTAAAACATCTTATATAAGAACAATTCAGTGCTCTAGGAAGATGTCAGGAGTGTTGTGTGTGCAGGAGTTCCTGTGTTAAGACACTGTGGACACCATGCAGAAGAATCTTGTAGAGATCTGATATTCACCTTATTTTTCAAAAGGAATTATTTTTCCTGCACTAATTTGCAACCATTCTGATGAACATCTTAGAAGAGGTCAATATCTAGCAGTTCAGACAAGCACAAGTCATGAAGAGTGTAGCGGTTTTATTGTGTCCCACTTTGCCACAATTCCTTTGCATCACAGTTGAGGGAAGGGACAAGAGGCGTTATTGGTCTGAAGTCGAATCTTATATTAAAATACAGGTCTTAGTTAGCATGTGATTGCTTCAGATCTGAGAGCTGTGTTTTACAACACAAAAGTTGTCAACAGAATCTCTTAAATAAGTTGGTTTTCAGGAGAAAAATAAAAGAAGAAAGAAAATAATAAAAATTTGGTAGCAAGAAATTTTATCATTAGGTTGCAAAAAAAGGAGAAAGTTGTTGCAAATCAGGTACAATATCAATAAGATTAAAAGCAAAGACTAATCAATAAACTGTATTGTCCTGCAGCTATCAGATGATGTCCAGTATAGCCTCAAATGATGATCTCAAGGAAGGCA
The DNA here is from genome assembly GCA_035583155.1 of Acropternis orthonyx. NCBI lineage: Eukaryota > Metazoa > Chordata > Aves > Passeriformes > Rhinocryptidae > Acropternis > Acropternis orthonyx. The sequence goes on along the minus strand of JAWWEU010000081.1, from coordinate 143,677,867 downwards.
AAATGCCAAACTTAGATGTCTTAAGCTAAGGCTGGAAAATAAGAACCTGGAAGAGTCACACAATGCAACAATCAATCTGAAAGACAGGAGACAGATAGGCTGTTTTGGATATAAAGCCATGCACTGGATGACAGGTCTCCACTTCATGGCTTGATTTCTGTCATATTAAACTTTAGGATCATAATGCAGGTACCATAAGCTAAGAATTTAATTCATCCTACACTCCCATGGATTCAAATCGTAACTGGAATGAATCACTTTAAAGGCTCCCTTATTGAATAGAGAGGGAACCCATAGTTAATATAGTTCTGTTTCAAGGTCCTGGCTTGAAGCTGATTTCTCAGATGTTTGCTCATCTGGAATGTTTTCTCTGTCAGTAAAACACCTAATTACTGGAAAGAAGAAAAAAGAACCCAAATCAACCCAGTTTTGATTTTATGGGTAATTCTAAAGCTACCTTTGTAACAAAAAAAATTCCTCAGTGAAGAGCATGCTCTGTAGCAATTTCCCAAGCAATGCATAAACAACAAAGCAATATAATTGGAGTTTTCAAAGGTGAATAAGTTTAATTGTCTACCGATCAGCATTTTTTTTCTATGAGAGAAACAAGCAAAATTTTTCCCTGCAAGTTAAAGGCAGACAGACAGAATTTTTTACAATGGATCGGAATGAGGAGAGCAGTCTTCTGTCTGAAATGAATGAAGTAAGACAGCCCGGAATGCAAACTACAGAGTTTCACAGTAGAGTCTCAAGAGCTGATGTTTTTGTTATAGTATGCACTATAGATGAACCTTTCGAAGGAATAAATTAATCAGGTCGTTTCCTGAAAGAGTCAAAATATACTTTTTCCTTGCCTGGATTAGATTGAGGAGCAACAGGAAAGCACAGAGGAGCAATGGAAAGATATTCCATTACTATTTAAACAACAGATTTTGCTCTATTTTAGCCCTTGCTTTTCTCCATCTTTTAAACATTGCTGTTTCCTTCAGTTAGAAGATTTTTGGTCAAGGAACTTTGATGGCTTATGTGTTGCAGATGGGCCTCACAATCTATCAGAATACAGAAGAGGGCACAAAATGGGGGATGTCATTTACTGGGACATTATGACTCTCATGGCTTTGTTGTCATTTCATCAGTGTTGAAGCTGCAGCCTAGACCAGATTCTGCCAATTCAACTCACATGGATGCCATATTTCAAAAGGGAGCTCTAATCCAATAGTGTTGTTCTTAAGTGTAAGGTATGACATTGTAGGAACCTGGCAGAACTTAGATGAGGTTTCTCATTGTCTCTGGGTTCTCCCTGGTGAGTTCTACTGTATCAGCTGTCTAACAATCTGCTGCTTTGACAGTAAAGAGTTTCAGGGCTTCCACCTGGTATTATACTGTCTTTCAGAAAATTCTCTTCAACACAAGGCTAAACTTAATTATTGCAAACAAGAGGTCAGCTGAACAGAACCTCATTGGTTTGCAAAGCAATCAAGTCACTGGATTTTCTATGAATATATTTCTCCCAAATGCCATACATGACATAAAGTAAGTGGGATTCCAACTGAGATGATGTTTTTGCTTACAATATGAGGATACTCCTACTGTCCAAGCTGCTTTTCAGATCACCATGCAGGTGCTCTTCTGATTGATCTGGATCACTGTAGCCAGCATGTAGAACAAGGTCTCTGAGAACAAAATGTGAAGATAGCTGGAAGCAGGCAGTGCAAAAAGATGCATGTTTATAAGCTGAGGAAGCATGATGGATTCTTTCCTACAGTTTCCACTGGTTATTTCAGCTCCAGGCTGCAGCGAACACAAAGCTGGGTATTTTCCTCACCTTGGCCTATTCTTCAATGGATAGCATAGCGTAATTAATTTTGGCAGTAAGAGGGTTCAAAATGAATTTAAGCCTTCAGTTAATCCTAATAGGTACTGCTGAATCCATTTATCACCATCCTTTGTGACTGGCAGCCAACACAAAACCCAGTAGTAAATGCAAAACTGGCTGCATGCCCACAGAGCTGGAAGGCTCTGAGACACTGAATGAGTGAATGAGAACATGAAGCAAGCAAGAGAACTTTGATTTTATATGCAAGAGCCCACTGGAGCTCCAAAAAAACCTCTGTTCTGTTTAAATGTCCCTCCTAACACAACACAATAAGCTGACAAGAGACAGCAAATCCACTTGACTAAAAATAAAACTGAAATCCAACATGATATGCTTGCAACTGCAAGATGAGCATTTTTCCAGTCTAAGAAAAATTCCACAATTATGCCAGGGACAGGATGGAGGCAGAGGGCAGGAAACCTAGGATGGCTGGATTATTCATTGCAGACTGTTCCTCTGTTTGCATTGCATATGGTTTATGTTTTATTTCTTACTTGATAACTACATGAAGAATTAATTTGAATGGAGGTTGCAATTTACATGTTAAGAATCAGTAATGGTTGTGCCTTGCTTGGATTCACAGCCAGCATGCTGAGAAAAAGGGTAAGGAATAATTTTATTTTATTTTCAGAAAATAAGAATTCTTAATTTTTTATCACAGCACTGAGGAGTACCAAACAGGAAAAAAATCTATAGCAAGATACTGCACATATAAACATTAAAAGAGAGGTATAAGACATTGCTTTCTTTATGTTACAGGTAATGGATAGAAAGTGCAGATGATTTGCTCAAGATTATACTCAAGAAATACCTAGCAGAGCCTAGAACCAGATGCACATGCACTAGACAAGAATGAACCATGATCAGCCGTTGCAGCTGATAACCAGTAAATCTAGATCTATAGCTTCAGATTTTCAAATGCAACATGTTGTATGAGATATCTTGGCATCAATCACAAAAGTAATTGTTGCCCGATCTCAGCCTCTGAATGATTCTGTTTAGACTTTGTAATACACTAGAGAATTCTGAGGCAAGGGTAGCTGATGCTTAGTTACATCACTTTACCTATTAGCAGGAACAAGTAAATGCCCCAGAAAATTCAAGTTTTTCTACTCATACAATCTCAGTCAAAAAGAAAACATTCACGAGAACTTCCTGGTGAACAAAATAACTGGTATTTTTATTGTCCCACTAATGGGAGGAAGTAGGACATAGAACCAATAACTAAAGAACTGATGGAATACTTGTTTTACTTGTTGGGATTCAGGAAATGTGAAAATATTAAGCAAGAAGTGCTGGCTTCTGAGGTAGATTCTCTGTGTTGGCACTCAGCTTTTAAACCTAGAACTGTCATGATTTGGTTTTCATTAATAGTGTTAATGATGCATAACCCATCTCCTTATCTCAAGAAGAGAGAAGTATCTCACTTGGATTTTGCTTTCTGCTCCACTTCACTTCCTGGCAATATAAATGCTGAACCTTCTAAAAATAGCCTGATAATTAAAACACATTAACATTTACTGACTCACCATCTGGATTTGACCTACTTCTGGATTAAAACTTTGATGGCAGGGGGAATAGTGTCCAGGGCATGCTCTTGCAAACAACCACCTACATTATAGAAGAGAACTACTTAATCTAAGATCTTACCATGCCTAAACACATTGAGTTGCTGAGTTGGTTCTCAGCATGTGGAAATGACTGGGTCATCAAAATGGCTTCAAACTGAGTACCACAGAAGAACCAGTGTTATCATTTGAGGTAAATTAGTGTTCTCAGACTGTGCAAAAGTTTCAATTCCACGTGTGAAAACACTTTCTATACTAGTAGAAAATTTCCATTGTGACTTCCTGCTGACTCCAGTGTGGTAACTCTTCTACCCTGTAAATAATAAAGTAAATTCTGCATTCCAGTAAAGCCTTTCTTATAAAGTATAACACACACAAGCCTCTAACAAAAATATTTCTGCAGTAATGAATATTTGGTTTCAGCTTCTTAGACTTCCTGACATCCTGAAAGCTATTTAGCATGGTGCTTTTGGTCATGTCTCCATGCCCTGTAGAGCTTTGCAATTAACCCAGAAGGATTTATTAGGATTTCCTAGGGTGGTCTAGAAGTATATTTGAGGTGACAGAGTTACAGCTCAGTTCCACTCCTCGAAGCACAGGTGAAATGCACACACTTCTAATGACTAAACCAGTGTTCTCCCTTCTCTCGTTTTGTAACAATATTGCTATGGATACAGGTAGGTCACAGAGAGAGGCAAACATAGATTCTAGTTCTAGCTGCTATTTCTTTTATTCCATCGTGGTAGAGTTATAACTTTAGGACTAAATTGAACAGCTCTCCACTGTGCATCATATTGTTATCTGGAAGGCATAGAGTTATCTCCTAAATTTTACATCCTGACACTGAACTAAGAGCTCAAATGATAACCTACTGATTAGTGCTTTACAGAATTTGTGTGTAAGACATGGAGCTTGATTGCCAGAGCACAAGCCCAGAGCTACAGAAATCAACAGGACTCTCTTAAGAGACACAACAAGTAGTGGACTAGACACTGAAGCTGAGTGATCCAGAAAGAACTGTTCTCCTTTAGCCACTAACATATTTGTCTTCTTTCCAAAATAATGATCAGCATATTGTGCTTGGGTGTTGGCACTTCCTATAGCGGTGATTGGAGATCCCCCTGGCATGGGCGCTTCATTCCTTACCATTGGGCACGCTCTCTGCCCTTCCCCCCCTCCACGTGGTTCCCAGGGGACCGGGAGCCGCAGCACAGGACTCACGGAAAGATAGGAGGCAAAGAGATTTATTTTCGGTGCTACAGGCTTTTTCAAGGGAAGGGTCATTTTACTATGAAAGGGGACCCAGGTTAGAACCAATGGGGTAAGGTTTAACAGGGGCCAA
>JAWWEU010000081.1:143658397-143672981 GCA_035583155.1 Acropternis orthonyx | reverse complement strand
TATCACAGTAAAGGTTTCATTTTCTGTGTTGGCATCCATATTCCATTTATGACAAGAATCTTTCCATACTTTAAATGATATGTTGACCACTTCAACTTCCCACATTGCTTCCTAGGCATTCTACCTTGTGTGGGTCACCCACAGCTCCTGGGATCAATATCTCTTTGAGCAAGGGTTAAGGACCTTATTGGAACTGCTTAATATCCTCAAGGTGTCTTGGTAACTTTCCAACCACCAGTTTGTAATGTAACACTCATTAGCTAAAAGACGGGGCAAGAAATTAATGCTTTTTTTATTTTACTGTACCAAATTTCCTTTTGACTAATACTGAAAACAGGAAAAAAGATACACTCAACCAGCCTCAGATGCCTGTAGTATATATAAATCTTGATGTTGTAAAACTCTTGGATCTGGAAAGGAGTCATGAACACACCAGTGTCTGGAGTCAGAAGGGTTTTCATCAGTGTAGCTGATCCCTGACTTTTGACCACATATGATATAAAATGACAAGAGGCTTTCTTGGGAAGAGCTCTGTTCTTTCTTCATGCGGGCAGGACAGGGAAAACTCAAGACATGCAGTGAAGTGTAGGATGGAACCTCTGTCAAGCTTGTCACTTCACAGAGCAGCTAGTCATGTACAGGCCACAGTCAGTTTACTCCTATTTGGGAGTAGCTGATTAAATTAAAGGGGGAAAATGTCCAGGATTGAGGAGAAAATGCTCACTCAGAGACACAGCCACTGTGTCAGGTGTTTGTCTGGCTGTGTCACAGGCTCCTTGAGGACTGGGATCCTCAGAGAGGCCACATCCCACAGCAGCTCCCCAGAGTGTTCAGTGAGACAGACCCACAGCAGCCCCTTCAACAGTATCTGGGCTACCACGTCTTCTGGACACTAAGATGATTTTTCTGGAAAGTTCTGTGCTGACAGGCCAAGCTCTCCTTAGGGATGTCTGTATTTTCCTATCTCTGATGGGCACAGCTGATCCTTTGGGTTCTGTAGCTGCTGATCCCTCACAGGGATGTAGAAGCCTCTCTTCTTTCTTTGGCTGGTCCTCCCCAAGCCTGGCCTAATCTCTCACATGATGTCAAGTTCAGCATTTGCTCAGGTAGTGCAGCAGCATGCCAGTATGGTATCTCTGTGTCAGGTACAGAGAGGTTGCAGGACTTGGCTTGTCTCTGATCTCAAGTGTAATCATATGTTTGTATTATGAACAGGAGAACCAGAAGGGATGCTCACTCTGGCAAAACTTCTGTGAATATGGGGAGGTCACTCAGTTCTCTGCATCTTCACTACCCTGTGAATAAGGATGACCCACTTTCACAGTGGCATTGCCCATTAGCTTCAGGCAAAAACACCAAATGGTGTGAGGTGATATTTTATAATGAATGTGTGAGAACTAAAGATGGATTCAGTGCAGCAAACTACAACACCAACCTGCAAGTCAGGAATATTTGGGTACCAAAGTGATATAAGGAAGAGATGTACCTCTCTTGTCACCATCCTTTTACATATTGAGTTTTAAATGGTTTAAGGACCAAAGACTTATTTTTCTTTGCTTTATTCAGGGGGAGAGGAGTGATTTTTTTGTTGTTGTTGTTTTGGTTTGTGTTTTTCTTGTGGTTTTGTGTGGATTTTTTATTTTTTTTTGTTACAATGATTGTTGATGTAGATGCAAGAGATGAATTTTCAAGTTATTTATATTCTGATCTGTAAGGCGATCCTGCCAAGAGCCTTTCAACTATGTGCCAGCTATCTTATTTTGTCCACATTTAGGTTGATTTTGCTCCCTCAGCACAGCATGGTTCTGTGCAACACTGAGAGACGTGCATGCACACCCTCTCAAATGTATCCCTCATCCCTTAGGAGCCTAGACCTAAAGGAAGAGAAGCATCTAGACCATTGACAACAACAAAAAAAGTTATGGTACTTTTTGCTGAATGTGTGAAGCATTGGTGACTAACCTTCTCTTCAAGACTGAAGCAAATTTTCTCACTGCTGCAGCAACTTCAGTCTCTGCTTGCTCCTTTTGTAGCTACACCACCACTCCTTGCAGTACTTCGTTCCCAGAATGCAGAATATTCTGGGTTGGAAGGGACCCACATCAGTAATTGAGTTCAGCTCTTAAAGTGAACGGCCCATACCAGGGTCGAACCCAAATCCTTGGCACTATTAGCACCATGCTCTAGCTAGCTGAGGTAATCTTGGGGTCTGTTTTGTACCGTCCACGGAGAGAGTAACTCACATCCTGCAGTGAGTATTTAAAATTTATGAGAAAATGCTTATGTTTTTAACAAGAGATGAAATAAGATAATCCTTATTTTCCTAGACATTTGTTGCTTCAGAGGAATACCATGCTTCAGACCTGTACTAACAACCTAGGAGGGACTGGAAAGGAACTTTGTTCTTTCACTCCTTGCTACATAGTGGCAGTCATACTGCATTTGCATTCAAATACTTCTTGAGAGTCTAATTAGTCGGTCTTTGTCACAGCAGCTCAGTGTTAGTGGACTGACTGAGTTGAAGTCAGAAAGGAATTGTCTCCCAAAACAGAGGAACTGCTGGGATTTGGCCACTGGTTTTCTGGCCTTCCTTTGCAACGTGACTTGCTTTCAAAAGTCGTTTAATAGCGATGGAACCAGTCCTACACTCCCTAAAGTGTATTTCCCTGTCCTCTATGAATCCAGAAGCTTCAATCTCTACTGAATCCAGACAGTCAATTGGAAAAGTCTCACAGTACTTGCGAATTTGTTACCTCCTTGTTCTTAAGTTTTACAGGCCATTGGAACTCAGTGTGATGCTGACATTCAGATCTGATTTTCCCTGTAGTTTATGAGCAGTGGGATCCATAATTTTTGGATCACACATGTCTCTAGTGTCAACACAACAAAATAGATGTGATAAAATGAAATAAAAAACCAGCAGTGCTCTGTCAAGACCAGCATAGTTACCATATAATAGCAATTAGTCCTCAAGAAAGACTTTTCCTTCTTTAATGCACAGAGGACCTTGTGGTTAAGAAAAAGCATAATTTGTCTAATGGTTTTCATGCCCAGAAAGAATAAAGACTTGCTCTATCCACAGATCAGCAGCTGGACCTCTGGAAAACTTTTCTTAGAAAGAAAAAATTAAAATGGATAATCATCTTTTTGTCACAAGATTTTCCTTCTTCCTCTCTTTTCTAGGGACATTCAGCAGCACTTTGCAGCTAGTAAATCTGTTTGGCAGGTAATCTGCCACGCATAGACCAGATGCTGCTTTGGCAAGGTTAGCTTTCCTGTTGCCATGGCAAAGCTCAGGCAGGCAAATGACACGGATGCCGTGGCATGTTGCCAAGGTAATCTGATGGCACAGGCCTTTGTTAATTGAAAGAGAGAAGTAGGCTGGTGCAGCCTGCTTTTCCCTGCCAGTCAAGGCTGAACTTTGAGCAGGGCGAGGGACTAATTAACTGCCTCCACCAGCTGTTGGCTCTAGTATGCCAAATCTGACAAGTGGCTAGGGCCATGCATCCTTAACCCTTGCTGTCTATGAAGGAGAGGGAGCAATTAATGAAGCTGTTGGAACCCTTATAAATTGTGCTTTTCTTTGAAAGATTGCTAGTGGAAAAAAAAAAAAAAAAAAAAAGCAATGTAGAAAGTGGCTGTGTTCCTCCTGAAAACTGTGAACTTCATGTGTGGTTGATGATGACTCCTTAGAGGTGGTGAAGCTGTCAGGAAACGGCAGCACACAAGTCATAGATACACTCTCCAGGTGACTTGAAAATAAAAATGTGATGTGCACTAAAAGTTTCAAGGTTGACTAGTGATATGTTAAAGGAATCTGATTCAGCATCAGGGGAAACGTCCCCAATGCTGGCTGAATTTGCCTATAGACATCTCTATTTCCCACTGTGCTAGGAGCAACAGAGCAGTTTGTGTTGGAGGTACTGTGAATGGAAGCCTTTCTGAAAGTGACTGGAAAAACCTCATAGGTCCTGGGGTTTCAACAGAGGTTGTACTTCATGTCTTCATCTTGTGCTCCATGACATGATCAGGACTTTGAATAAGCAAATATATATAGTGTAGGCATGATCAATAAAGCTCACAGACCCCACAGACTTCATCTACATCCTTCTCAACCAGTTTTTAATTTAATATCTCAGTTATGGTGCCCAACCCACTCACCTTGAAATGAAACAGAGCAAGTGAGCAGAGAAAAGGGAATTTGCAGCAGCTTTTCTCCTCTGCAAATCACTTCATTCTGCTCTGCAGTCTACAAAGTTACTGACAGCATCAGAGACAAGTTAATACTGCAACAATGTCCTCATTTCTTCTGCTGTGGCCAGGAATACAGATATTAATGCCAAACAGGTGAGTGGATGGAATGAAGAGCCACTCAAATATTTTTTGCTCCCAAGAACTGTTCTTATACTCCTTTTCAGTCCTACCAAGGGTTCTTCTTTTGTAAGTTTCATCTTTTATTTTAAACTCTTAATTGCACACTTATACAATGAGTTGTTTACCTGCTTTTAAGTGATGTGGAGGCAAACCACAAAAATGCTCATGTAGTCACTGTCTGTTTCTTAGGACCCTTGAAACATAACTGCTTGAGATCCCAGCTACAGACCCAGGGACTCATAAACACTCTAAGGGCACTCATGCATGAATATCTGCAAACCAAGCTCAAAAAGATTAAATCTAATTCTTTGTACTACAGGTGAAACTCACAACTCTGGCCTGTGTAATATGTAAGATAAGTACAAAACTCCTTGCTATGATGCTGACCATAAAACCAGTTTCTATGACAACTCTCCCGATACCTGCTCTTTATGGCTGCTATGTTGTCATTTCACTGGCTATTGCTAGACATCCCTACTATTCCTTGACACCCTGTTTTTCATCTTGCCATCACTCATCCCAACAGGTCCTGTAACATTCCCATCCTTTTACAAACACTTAATGCCATACATGATCCTGCAGTCTCCTCAAAAAGACCCTTCCAGCAATCTTCCACTTTTGTTGTCTGTGGTCTCTGTCCGATGCAGGCTTCAATTACTGTTCATTTCCGGTGTCCTGGATATAATTCTTTTAACTATTCATTTTCAGATGAAATAATTTCATTTATTCTACTAATTGAAGAAAAGTCACCCAAACTGTTCCATAAATGATGGGTAAATGATTCCTGGCCCGTCCAGTTCATTTCTTTAGCTAAATGAAGGGAAGGGGGTTTTGTCTGGACATCTGACTTGCCTGTCTGTCTGCTCAGCAGTAACAATCAACAAGTTTCAGCCATGGGTCTTACAATTGTAACAAATAAAATCTCTAAACTAATGGCATCTTTACACAGGGTTTAGTTTTGCCAACGTATGTCTACACAGAAAGAGAGACAAAGACTAACAGCTATAGTATTCTGTTGTTTGAAATAAGTCTGTTGCTTAAAAGGCTCTGGGCAGTGTAATTTTTACTTTTATAGGAATGTCCTGGATGTGTTTGACTTTTCAAATCCTCTCTTCAGAGATCCAAAGAGGTCTGTTTATAAAAAATCTACATCTCAGACTCCTTCCTATATGAAGTTCAGAGAGCAATTTCTACTGCTATGTATAAATTTGTCCCTGATGTTTTCTCCTTGGAAGAATCTCCTTCTAATTCAAACACTTCCTTTCACAGACAAAAAGGGTGTCTCAGGCAGACTGTTTCCTATACACACCCCTCCACACACATACTTACATACATGTGTATACAGAGAGAGAGAAAGAGAGAGATATACGCTCTGGGTGCTGTGGGAGCCTTTGTACAAAGTCTGAAACATTAACTGTCCCAAGCAGCAGAGGGAAATCAGTACTTCTTTTGATCAGTTAATTTCTTCTGCCAAGTAACTGCCTCTGTCCCTTCATACCTCAGGCTGCCTGCAACAGTTGTTAAGTCTCACAGAGACTGAGCTGACTCTGACCTTCTGTTCCCACCAGAAGTAGAAAGTCATGCATTTCCACAGCAGCACAACTACCTCTTTTGCGCTTTTTAGCTAGCTGGAGGTTTAACACGGAAACAAACAGGTCAGGGACTAAGCTGAGGTTGGGAAGTACGTCATACCCTATTTTCAAGAGCGTCCTAGTCACTGGTGGAACCTTGTGTTTGGCATCTACTACAACTGACCTGAAACATGCCAAATACGTGCCTCAGTGTGTGTTTTTTTCCACACCCATTCTGTACCTGTGTTTAGTGGGTTTGGGTGATGCCACGAGCCCACTGATGAAAACTACCCACAAAGAAAGTACTGAAATTTATTGTGCCTATTTAGGCTTTTTACCTGTTACAGCAAGAAATACAAATTTTTTACCAGCTTTGTGTGTGAGCAGGATATTTCGTTCCAGTTTTATGTGATAATAATAGAAATATGACAGTTCAAAGAGTTTCTACTAGCATGGTGATATTAGAACAACCACCTTCCCCTAGTGCAGGGAGGAAGTCCCCATTCCCATTTCTTGTCTTTTCTAGAAATAGTTGGGGTCCTTAAACCTTCTGGCTGCCCAGGGATCAGTCGCTGGAAGCAAAAAGTGATATTTAAGATCTTTTTCAAAGCAAGTCTTTCTATAATTCTGTGATGATCAAGCACAGCCTTTTATCAGGAGAAAGACAAGACCCAGGATTCTTGTGCTAGAAAAAAATTTAATTTACCAGAGAGCTACAGGATACATAGAATTCAATGTGTGACATCATGTTGAGGTGACTGTGTTGTTATTGCTCATCTGCTTGATGAAGAAATGATTAGGCCATTTCCAGCTCCTTTGGGGCTATGGTAGCACAGGAGAATTTTGTACACGAGATATGTCACTTAAGGGCATGGGCTTGCTATGGGTTTATGAGCAGCAAAATCAAGGAGTAGGTTAGGACTTTCACTGTCTCTGTTTTATGCATGCCCCAAGACAGAATAATTTCTCTGAAGTTGTTAAGTTCTTGGATCAGTGCTCCCAGTCACATAATTATTAGAAACCAAAGTCAAGGTTTCATCAATATCTGCATGTTCCTACATGTTGCATACGCAAGGATTTCCTTTTCCACCAGCATATTTCCATGTGGAATGCATCCTGTGTTTGCCAGGGTTATAAGGCATGTGTAACTTGTGCTCACTAAAATTTGGCCTGCAGCTGCAATCACTGCTCCTGAGAAGGTCATACAGGTACTGCAGATATTAGGGTCTGTCAGAGGCTTGCACAGTGTTTGTGAGTTGTTAATTAAAATCATGTATTTAGACACATTAGCACTTCCCCCTGTGCATTAGTGTGAGCGTGGTATCTGCAGAAGGGAAAGTGTTTCTCTATTAGCAGCAATTGCATCATGTATGTAGATATTATCTAGTTTTTATATTATTCCTTTCAGTCTTTTACTGAAAACTTTCAAACCTTTTATCCCTACAAGCCTGCATCTCAGCATATGTTTTATTCACACAAAACAAAATCTTCTTAAGTGAGCCTGCTATTCCTGGTTGATATGATCTTTTGTGCATGTGCCAAACTAAGAGAAGACAAACTGCATTACCAGAAATGCAAAAATCTTGTCATGGTCATAATACTGTAGCATTTCTTCATCTTCCTGTAAGCTAATATGAATTTGAAGAATTCAAAGAAGATAAAATGCCAATTAAAAAAAAAAAAAAAAACCAAAAAAACAGACTTTTAGTATCAGTGGTGGCTGTCACTCACGAGATTGCTAAGTATCTCAACAGTTCTGTTTGCATTTAGCTCTCAATGTGTATCAGTGGACAAACTGGAGGGGGTGACAAACTGTTATTGATGACACATAAGATCAGAAATTAATGGCAGAGGAATGTTTTAAAGACCAGCTGCCTGTGATAACATTTTCTTGGATCTTAGATCTGAACATGATCCCTTTGAAATGCAATTGAACACAGAAGATTCCACTGAAAATTGTTATGATGACAAATCATTAATCAGTTTTGCTCTGAATCAGACATGTTGGTCATAATACAGAAATCAGGAGAGCATTTCCTGGTTTTGAGCTCCATTATCAACATTTTGCATGGCCCTAGGCTTCAGAGTTGTGTTAAAACTCATCATTCCAGAAAGGGACCATTTCTAGAAACTTGTTTCAAATACGCATTTGTTTGTAAACACAGTTTTAATCAATGAAAATAAGTAAAATAGATAACATTGAACAAAAAATGTTCTGATAGTCACTACATTTTATCAATGAATACTTAGCTACTATTGACGTGTTTCATTTTTGAGCTACTAGCTCTTTTTTCTTTCTTTTGAAATGTAGCCCGGGTTATAGATAAAAGTAGAGAACTCTTATTCTCTGGAAACTAAAGTATAACTGACATGGTGTTGTACAACAGTCCAGTTGTTGGATTCTTGGAACTAATCCGTAAGAAATACTGTTTATTCCCCAATTGAACACAGTTTTGGTTTATACCACTGTGGTTTCTTTGCTTTACAAAGTAACTGGTTTCAAACCTGCTTAGAACAGGAAAACCTAACACATTTTTAGGGGTTAGTTGTTTCCTCCACTCAGGATGGTTAAAACACAAATTTACAAAGGCTGCAAGGCTGAAACAAAGCTAGGTGATTCACATAAAAGGCCATATAATGTTTATTAATGCCTAGCACTTATTACTAGCTGCAATAAAGGGAATGAGAAAAAATAATTTCATAGTACCATGTAAAGAATAACTCACTAGACCAGAATACTGAATCACAGAATGGTATTGGAAGGGACCCTAAAGATCATCTAGTTTATACTTACTCAGGATTATCTAATTCATCTACATATTTAGACTTGATGACGTAGTTCATCTAAAATCAAATCAAAATACACCTGCAAGAGGTTGCTATATGTGACTGGAAAGTTAGGGGAAAAAATTGGCCAAAATTTTATTGATGGAGTGGGTTGAAATTACATCAGAAATTCCATCCCCTTCTACAATTAACTTGCTGCATGATGCTGACAATGGAACGGTGCTGTGAAAAAAATGTCTCCTTAATTCTCACCCCAAACCTCAACACTTCACTGTCATTCATAGAAGAAAACCCAAATTATTTCTTTCAAAAAAAATTTTTCTTCTTCCCCTTCACAAGCCTTGCTAATTTTAGAATGAAGAAAAGCTCTTTTGTGAGAAACAGTTGCTTGGATGATGCAAGGAGAAGCTTCCAAGATTCACTGAGGGAGGGAAATTTACCTTTTAAGAAAAAGTATTACATAGGAAAAAGGGGGAGAAGAGGGAGATGGATGTGCCCTAGTTTCTGATCATTTGCTAGAAGTCTTCAACAGGAAACTATACATGAAATTTTACTGTCACCAATTAGCATAATACTGTTTTACTTCAGTACATAATGGACCAAAGAATAACCAAATATACCACTGCATGGCATGTGTGAGGATAAGCTGGTTTTGTGAGGTTATAAATAAGCCTAGGCTGAAGGAGCTTACAACATTCTGGTTTCATTTACAATAACAATGTACATGATCTGGAAGAGCATTTTTTACCACTGCCACTGGCATCTGTCATTGGGGAGCTAGATGTACCCAGGAAGGACCAGCTATACATCTATTTTTGTGAAGTATTAAATTATTGATAAAAGACCTCAGAATGTTTTTACAGTGGAGTCCTTATTTGGAACTGGGTGGAGAAGAAACACAGGTTTGGTTGGCTGAGTGGGTAATTCTAATACTTCATCAGCTCAGGCAATTTATATTACTTATATGGCACTTAACTCTCCAGTCAATAGTAAGGAACATATCCACTGCTTAAGGCAAGATGGTCTTCTGGAGACAAGTAGCCTTAGCACAGACCTGCCATTCTACCAGCATGTGATCTTTGCTTATTTTAACTCTGAGAGATGAAAATCCACTTTCTGTGAGACTGAGTTAGTCAGTAATCCCTGTCCATGGAAACAAAAAATAGCTGAACCCAAGGAAAATCTAAAAAAGCAATGGTGCTGAAATAGATGATGATTTATCTTCTTCTGAGATTAGAGTTTTGGTTTCCTTTTCTGACCATGAGCACTTACATAAACAAACATCCTACTGCTTCTGAAAGTAACAAAGGACTGTACACAAATCCCTCTCAATTCCCCCCCTTCTCCCTCCCACAAAAATAACTTAGAAAATCTCTGCATCACAGGTTTTCCACACTGAGCAGAGGGAGGAAAAAGAAAAAAAAAAAAAAAAGAAATTACCTCTCCTTTCTCTGTGCACTCACAAAACCCATATCCCAGTTGTACCCTACACTTCACTTCCTCTGCTGACCATCCCAGTATCCCCCACTCCTTTTATGCCTTCCACAGAAGAAAGACATATTCCTGAACAGTTTTTCTGTTCATCAATTCTAATCACACTGGAAGCAGTTCCAGAAGGTTTTGATTTCTGCATAGGCAACATTCAACTAGATAATTACAGGTGGGAAACATAAAGACATTCTAATGTTATCTAATTATGCCCTCAGCTCCCAACAATAAGAAGGATTGGGTCAATTCCTACAACTGAGTTTTCACACTGTACAAACCCTTGCAACTTTTGCTGAGTTACACATGCACAACTGATGACTGTGTCAGCACTGTCAGCACAGATTTGACTTTCTTAGCTCCTGAAGACATAATTAATCTAGTACCACTTCTCTTACAGGGCAGTGCAACTGACAGTTACTCTTCAAAAATACAATTACTAATCTTCCAGGTTATCATATTGAAAAAATGGTGACTTAAATTAGGTTCCTAGGTCTGTACACATAGGACCATAAATAATCAGTGATCTTCTGAAAATAACTCAGTCTGTACAATAATCCAGCTTTAGAGTCCTACTTTGTAGGACTTTTCTCTAATTTTCAGGAACACTGAAAACTTTTCTGAACTATCTTATCACCTTAGAATCTGTGACTGAGATCCCAGCAAATCTTCAGCTTGAAAAGGAAACAACTCTTCCCTCCTTCCCCCTGGCTACAAAGTCCTCTCCTTTCCCAACCTGTAACTTCTGTGAGACAGAGGTGTCCTTCCACCCGATTTCCCCATGAGAGAACTCATCTATTATTCATCTGCTCTTTTGGTGGGAGAAAATGTTAGAAAAATACACAAGGCTATTGACTCACCACAAAAAGGCAGAACTGTATGTACGTACAGAGAAATACCATTGCACACTTCCACCTGGGTGCGGAAATGAAAGGTTGGCTTGTGGTAACTCATGTTGCCCTGGTTGTGTGACAGCTGATCACACACAGAGAACAGGAAAATTCCCTCCATTTTCCTCACACAGGTGCATTATCTAAGAAAGGAAAATCTCTTCCACCTCACTATAATTTGAACTGTATCTTGGTGGTTTTTTCCATTCTTCTTTGCACAAATTCAAAAGCTCAGAAGGTGTTGAGTGTTTTTAGAAATGAAAGGTTTGATATAACTGGAAATTTCTGAACTCAGCACTGTGGTAGTAAGTTGACAAAGCAAAAGGTTTAATGTAGCAGAAATACCATTAATGGAGGACAGGCTTTTAAATAAAAAGTTATCACTGGAAATATTTCTCTCATCTCAAACCTCAGACTGAAAATGCCTTAGACTGATATAAGTTCACATATGAGATGATAGATGTAAGTTCACCTCAGGTTCTGGCCAACTATTTTTACCTTGCAACCCCAGAAGTCTTCTGAAGAGTTTGTCAACTAGACCATATTGTACATCATCTCAGGAGGCTTAAATTTATCACACAGAGGCTTGCACCTCCCCTTGAAGATACTCAGGGAGTTACAAAATTAAAACAGTGTGAAAACACTGATTTAGACTGCTGTGGAAAAGTTCAACAGAGTCTCAGACACCCGGGTTGTGTTCTATTATCCTCAAGAAAACCCTTCCTGTCAGAAGGACTGAATTGGAGCCAATAAATGACCATTCACAGCGAAGGGGGAAAAAAAAAAAAAGCATAATAGAAGTGTTGTTGGTTAGTTGGCAGACTTGAAGCAGCTTTACTGGGACTGAGTACTATTGTGTGAGCATTGCTTTAGCCAAGGAACAGTTCTCAATCCTTGATACACAGGTCAGCAAGATGTAATTCCCTTGATACATAGTCAGGAAAACCCCAAAACCAACAATGAACCAGAACAGTATCTGACAGCAATCTTTGAAATCTGGAATTTATACTGAAAGTCCAGTTGTAACTAATGTCTACAAGATGCAGGTTAGTAAAATATCACACACCCTTCACTTTAATTTTGTATCTCTTGCAATCCTAACTGCTAGAGGAGAGAGGAAATGTTTTCAGTAATTAGTACAGAGACTTGAGGGACAGTAGTCCTGGATTATTTTCCATGCTCTGGCACTGATTTGCTGTTGTCCAATCCTTGGTTATATTAAAACCAGTTCAAGAGTGCTAAAGTTACTTAAGTGTGACTTGCATTAAGTTACTTGTGTGACTTAAGCACAGCTGGATGTAGTGAGACATTACGAAAGCAGTGCTCTCTGCCTACTACCAATAATGTTCTTTTGCTGTAAACCATAGGAGCAGTAACCTTTAAAAGTAAAACTTTTATAGTTGACTCACCAAAAGATACACACATTTGAACAAGGGTTTCTGAGCCTGAGTCTTATCCTGTGTGACCCAACTCTGTGCCCTTTCTCATCTACTGAGTGTCTTTCTATTTGACTTCGTAAAGTTTACTTCTGTAAAAACATCCAGCCAACAAATACAGGGATATTATGAAAAAGACTTTTGAAAAACTAGTGTCACTTACTTCATATTCATCAATAGCATGAAAAATACAGGCCACATTCTTTATTAATGTACCATGGTATTAATTCAATTTTTCATCTGCTGAGAATTTTGTCCTATCAGAGCAAAGTGACTATTTAAAAAATACATTTAAAAATAATTCATGTAGCATATTTATATATATTAACAAGACCAAATAATACCAGATACTTAGAAGGATAAAACTGGGACTTTTTTTAGAAATTCTTTTGCAATTATTTAGATGCTTGTAACCAGAATACTCAAACTGGAATCTAAAACAAAACTATAAAGAACTAGCTAAGAAGAAAGGAACAAACAGTTTGTTTAATATATTCAGTTAATGACTTTGTTGCATAAATTTGGACTGTTTCAAAGAAACTTGTTAATCTGGATTTGCCTCAAGTACACTGTAAAAGATTGGAATATCAGAACATTTGAACATCAGATATTAATAAGAAGAATTTTTACTATGACTGGTCTGCCTTTCAGTTGAATATGACATAGAAATATATATCTCTGTGCATCAATCCGTTTCAAAGGACTCTGAGACAGCATTCATATTTGGCCAAGTAAAAGGTAAATCAAAATTGTATTAGGAGAGAAGCTGCAAGTATAGTGTATTTGGTTAATGTGTTCAGTTGCCATCACCTCTGCTCATTCAAGTTAGAAACAGGTAAAGGATGCTACTAAGGCAGGGAGAACTACTCTATTCCTCCACAAACTTCCCAGGCAGACTTGTGTGCAGTGAAAATATATGTGCACACTGAATTTAATGTTTTGCAGTTCTTCAGATTTGCTGAACACATGCACATCACATATATAATATGTGAGCAGTAAGTCTGACACCTCCAGAGATAAAATATTCAGGGGTAACACTTCTAGGAAGTGCTGTACCAAGCAAAACTGAGCCCAGTGTGTCCTGCAGAAAGACCTAATATTTTTTGACCCAGCCTGATTATAGTTAATACACAGTGGGTTTAAGTGAAACAGAATACCTGGATGCAAGGATAAATCCAGAGAATTTTTTTTTTACAGAAATATAGGATATGTCCATGGAAACCAATAAAACCAATAATAAGGGGAAGAGAGTTTCACTTGTAAGAGGAGTCTGGAAGTGTTGGCTTGCTTAGTATGTAAAAAAAAATGCTGAGAAGGGATGTCTTTTCTGGCTCTTAATGCATCAGGGTATATTTCATGAAGAGAATTGATTATTAAAGCTATAGAAACATGTCAGCATGAGGCTGAAAGAGTGAAAACTGACCATGCATGACTCAAGGCTGGAAACGTTGCAAGTTTCTAATTGACAGAGGAAGGAGTTTCCTGGAACAATGGGAATAGTGGGACTGAAAAAAAGACTTATTGTTCTCATAGTGGCACTTGATCTGTTTGGGGCAAGACTGAATGCCAAAGGACGGCTGTGACAGCTAGATCAATACAATCAGGATCCTGAAAACACACAGATTGGAAGGTAAGCAGGGATTTGGGTGTGGTGGGGCTCATATCCAAACCATGGAAGTAGTAGTATCACAGGGATTGGTTTAGACACAGTTTCAAGGGTTTCAAGGCTTCTACAGTGGAATTCTTTTATTCTTTTACTGAGAACCACAGCATCTCATCCATACAGCTTTTCAAGCTTGTGAAGTAAATCAATCAAAGAGATTTGTCAACTTCAATTAAAAGAAAGGCTGAGCCCAGGTGGTCACTCTGTAGAGGTTGGACTGATTGATATCAAGAATCTGACAGTGCAATACCATCTCCCTTTCTTTTATCTTTCTTTCCCTGCTTCCCCCCCCTCCTCCCTACCCCATCATTGGTCAAATGCAAAAATGTTAGTTGTAAGTGCTGTCTCTCACCATGTTGATTTCAATCACATTCTTGC
>JAWWEU010000081.1:143577759-143658297 GCA_035583155.1 Acropternis orthonyx | reverse complement strand
AATAATCTCTTTTAATCAACCTTACAGATAAATTTAATATTAAAGTTGCATGATTTCCAACTTTCTATGCAGTGGTATGGTAGAGAAACCAATTTAGCAAAAAACTGAAAGCAGCTGTTACATGGAGATCAAACAAAAAAAAAAAAAAACCCCAAAAACTCATGAAGTTTTATCTACTGTAAAGAAATTATTATTAAAATATGATTTCAGACTTCTGATCTATCCATTAAACATTTCCTACCCTTCTTGTATGCAGTATTTATTTTTATTTGACTGAGGGCTATATTTCTGTAACCAAGCCTGGGAGTTGTGCAGTTTAGGAATATTTTGTGTCAAAGTACAAAGGCAAAAACTCTCCTTCCTCACTCTTCTGCTGATATTTTCCAGAGGATTTTTTCGTGCATTTTAGAAAAAAAATTGCCTAGCAGTGTGTGCATCTGTATGGCAGAGTACAGTTACACAGAAAATGGCTTTTAGGAAGCATTAACAATCCAACAGAAAAATACCTTTTTCTATTCAAGGTTTTCCAATCCAAACCAGAATATTTCCCTGGCTTAGTCATGACAACATCATCTCCTGTTACTCTGGATTTACTCCTGTCCCTAATTTTAGAGGATATGGAGTGTAAATCCCTGTTGATTCCCATAATTACTGAAATGCCCATCAGTAACATTCCAATGTGTGATTATATCATCCTTAGATGCAGGACTTTGCCCTTTAATGCTTTTTTTTTTTTCCCCACCCTTTCCCCACAGGTTGGAAAAAAAAATTTGGATCAGTGTAATGAAAGGTAAGAAGATGGTTTTTCACCTGTTGCTTCTTAGCCAGATCTGAGAACAAATGGAAATACCTAGGACTTCTGAACTATTATCTGTGTTTCATTTGCCACTTCATTCCACAAACATCTGTCTTGTTCTATTCAGCACTTCTTAAAAGTGGCCACTGAAATATTTATAACTCTTAAAAGTAATAGATTGTTTGTAGCCTGAAGGCAAAGTTTATCCCAGGTAAATTTGAACACTGAGGTCTTGGCAGACTGTGAAATAGTAAGATCTAAATGACCTCCTTGTATTCTGGGAACTAGCAGATGGACCAGTAGCAAGCCTGTTGGAAGTCATGCCAAGGTACAAAAAATAGAGAGACACAAGGGTTAAACCAAGCAGCATCCCCACCTGCCAATTTACAATACAGAGGGACTGCACTGTCCTCCTGGGTTTTGTTTCTGTCCAAGCTCCAATGTGTCTCATCTATTTTGCTAATGTCAGGGTACTTCTCCAAGCATCTGAACATTCCATTAGCTGGGAAAAAGATCCCATATTGCTGTTTTAAGAATCTGACGAGTTGGAATGACAGAAGTTTTATCCCTAATGAAATGAACACAGAGGCAGAGAATGTACCACAGAGCAGGAGAGCTTGTGTTTTCTCTGAAGAACGGGTGCCTGCTTTCCACTCAACTCCTCCCGGCATGGAAGACTAAGACTTGTATTATAGCTTGGTTCCATAAGTGGAATGATGTGGTGAACTTGGCACGATTTCAAACACACACATTCACTAGTGCTGAGGAATAAAGGCACTTCTGACTACGGACTGTTTTAATGCCATGAGTTAACTACTTAACAGAGCAATACAAAATTCCTAAGATCAACCTTGGGGAAAACATGTCTGTTCTTAACACTACTTATGCACATACCTAAATGCCCTGAATATGAGCACATGACAGTGTTTTTATGAATCAAAGCTATAACTCAATTTCTGAGCCCAAATAAATGCATTATGTACTGAATGTTTCTATAACAGTATATAACTATCTTTGTTAAAAGGTGGTGTTATTGCTATGAGTGCTCCCCAAGAACTTGATCATAATCCTACAGTACCTTTTGTCCAGAAAAAATATTTTCTGAAATTACAGTCTCAAAATTTAAAGATGGAAAATTTTTCAGATTAGACAGTTCATCAACATATGACTGTAAGGTATCCCTTATTAATACTGAAAGTTTCAGCTAGAACTAATGATGGGCAATGACGTTTTACTAATAGCCAGCAAAACAAACTCTGTTCTGTCTTACAGTGCCATATGTATTCCTTGTCTGTCTCAGGAGATGAACCACTAAGATTTTGCTAATAATAAAATTTAAAAAGAAGTGGTGAATTTCTAGACTGCTGTAAGACTGACCTGAGGATTGCTAAATCAGTGGAAAGATTCCAGCTGACATACACAGTGTGGGTGAGGCCCTTTATGCATTCTACCAGCTGTTAGGCATCACTGCCAAACACTTTTCTTTAAAGCTCTTCTCCTGAGAGCAAGTTTGTGAGTAAATATCAAATGTGTAAGAGGATAATTTTAAAGTTAGGTTCCTCTTAGCTATGCAGTGTTGTAGAATAAATATTTAAAGTCATGCAAGAGATATCATTTGAATTTACCAAAGACAGACTGAGCCAGAATAGCTCCATATCTTTTAATGAGGAATGAGTTTTAGATTAAGGAACTTTGGTAGATTAAATTTATACGGCTTTCAACACTATAAATTGTCACATGGAAAGTTATACATTAAACCGGAAAACAGATAAATTAATAAATGAATCCTAAATCCGGTAAGAAACTAGTTGAAGAGTCTAAACCAATGGATTATGTAAAATTGGGAGTTTCTCTAGAAATTGTTTTGAAATACATTTTTTATTTAGTATTTTTCTTAGAAACTCTGGCAAAAGTATAATAAGAGACTAATAAAATTTGTTAATGACATGAAGTCAGGAAAGAGCATCAACACACTTAAGAGATGAAAATAAAAAACCCCAGTGAGCTTATAGGAAACACAACTGTTTCAGTAAAACATGCAAAATCAGTTCGAAATGACAGAGACAAAAACCAATTTGGTCTTGAACGACAGGTTAGTAACAATAAGGCTTCCACTATTCACAGGAACAAGGCTCTTAAGCAATTTTCCAAAATAAGTACAAAGTAATTGAAGCAGATTGAGGGTGGAGTTTGTTCAATTTGTGAAGGGGATTATAGGAGTCCTTATTGCCTGCAGTAAAAAGAAACTGGAACAGTGTAGTAGAACCTCATAAAATCTGTTATTTCTAGCTTTTCTCTCCTTTAATTTTGCAAACTTTTATGTTCATTTTTCCCTTGTCCTCTCCAACAACTCTGTATTTTCTTAAAAACATCAAGAACTTCTGCAAGACAGTAAAAGGTGTAGAAAAGGATTACACGAAATCACTATTAAAACACACAGAATAATTTTCCTCCCTTTCTAGGCTTATCTGATTTGAAACTCTGGAAGAGCTCTCCGGGGCTGTTTCCATTGCAGGACATGAGGCGATTACATTTGGATTTGTTTCTTGGAGAAGACCCAGAAAAGGAACTCTAATGGAAAGTCCTGCAATCGTGATACCCCTGAGACTTCATTAGCAGGCCCCATGACATCACTGCTCACTTAAAGAAGGTCAGTTCATCCTTTCTTTTCTGGAGGCTGCTGTGGGAGTGAGGTGATTGAAGACATACACAAACAAACCTGCCTTGTTGGCTGACTGGTTTTCAGAGCCCATAGTCATGTTGGTGGAAAGAGTGGGCAATATCATTTGCTCTCAAAGCAACAAATACTTTATCACTTTTAAATAAGTAGTTCAAACCATGGGAGCCAGTCAGGAGAAAGGGTTTGCACTGAAAAATTAGTAATAAACAAGAAGTAAACAAACCAAGTGAGTGTGCAAGTGGTTCTGTTTGTTTCTGTTTCTAGCAGAAAAGTAAGTCAAACCATCTTTTTTGCATCTATAATAAGAAAAAAAAAAAGGCAAAAAAACCCCTCAAAACTTCCTGCTCTAATTATAAGATTCATAGATTTACTTTCTTTCCCTTATCCTTATTTTAATATCTTGGTGCATTTAAAGTGTTTGAGTTTAATTTTGTTTAGTTTTGTTTTGTTTTTAAACACAGCTTTCTTGCCTAGGTCTAGACTTGCTCTAATTAGATTTGCCAGGACAGTAGTACTGTGGTGTCCCAGGGTCTTTTAGAGTAAACCTGTATCTGAAGAGTTTATAATTGGTACACAAAAGTCTGCCTGAGTATTCAGAGAATGATATACCATAAATTGGAACTATCTCATCTAGTCCAAATCTGCAGTGAGCAGGGACTAGAGAAAGAAACAGCACAGAATTTGAAATCAGCTGAAGAAAACTAGTATAACACCAAGAGTGGATTGACTGATTTCTTGCAGGCATTTTGGTAGATCTGAGTTTTCAAGAGCAGATGTACAAAGATGTTTAAATGTTAATATGAGTAGAGCAGACCACCTGACTACACAACAGATTATATGACAGACACAAGTGTTAAGATACAGGACACAATCTCTGCTGCAGGAAGAAGAAAAAAGATTCAAGTAGGCCATAAACGTGTCCTGAGAGGTGGAGAGATATAGAAAATATAGCGGGTGGTGGGTTTCCCCCTGGCATGGGTGCTGCGTTCCTTACCAGGGGGCACACTCTCTGCCCTTCCCCCCTCCACGTGGTTCCCCAGGGGACTGGGAGCAGCTGCACAGGACTCATGGAGAGAGGAGAGGCAAAAAGAGACTTTATTTCCGATGCTACCAGCTTTTCAAGGGAAGGGGGTCATTTTACTATGAAAAGGAACCCAGGTTAGGACCAATGGGGTAAGGTTTAACAGGGGCCAATGGGAAAAGGGGTTTTGCAACAGGGGTTTGGGGAAAGGGAAGGTACAAGCGAGGTGACAATACAAAATCCACCTGTAACAAATATTCATATCACAGTAAAAGTTTCATTCTCTGCATCAGCATCCACATTCCATTTATGACAAGAATGTTTCCATACTTTAAATGTTGTATCGATTACCACAAGAAAATATATACCATAAAAAGGAAAATCCTCCCTTCTCTGTGTTTACATCCGGCCTCCTGAACCTGACATGGGGTCTTTCCTGAGGCCTTCAACACCTAATAATAAAAAACATCATCAACAATAAATGATTTCATGAGCAGAAAGTATTTCAAGAAGTGTGAAAAAAGTTTTAGGACTTTTGGACAAAGGTAATAATTTTAGTGGCCTCTTTTTGTTTTTAGGCCTGAAGAGCAACTTTCAGACATTGAGATGTGATATTTTAAATAATCTCAGGACATCTGTCTGTCTTTTTGTTTGAATTATGTTCTTTATATGGCTATATTTCTAAATACAATATGACAGCAACATTTTAAAGAATTATTATTTACTTCATACTGAGAAATAAAGTGGAATCAAAGTGTTTTCTAGTTTTACAGTATGGACTGGGTTGAGATGCTTTTGCCTGTGTCTGAAGTTCTGCCTAAAACTGGATAACAGAGTGGAAGTCCAAAATTGCCAGGTGTTGAATGTATGGAGTATTTCAAGAAAAACATCTGGAATTTCATCTTTGAGGGAAACAAAGCACTGGAATCTGCAGTGAGTTTTCCAAAATCACATGGCCTCTCAGAGTAAAACCAGGAGGAAAACCCTGCCCTCCTAAGCCAGTCATTACATGCACTTTGCTTTTTCATTCTTAGCAATCAGTCAGTCATCCAGAGAGCCAAAAGCCTTCCTGAAAAGAAACAATGACTGAAGCCAGAAAAAATGCAGATTTTTGGCTCAAACCCATTTCAGCTAATAAACAGATATAAATAACTTATAGTTTAAAATGTATCAGTAGCTAAAGATCTGATTTATTACTTAAAGAACAAGATATTGGTGTCTTTCTAAGCATAAACACTAGTCATTTTCCCCCAATTACTTCTATTTGACTTCTTATTTAGACTGCTACATCTGTAAGGTATCACGCATAGTAAATCCCTGTTGCTGTTGCCCTTCTCTGATCTCTGTACAGCTGTGTGCTGCAAGAGAGTTCTTTGAGCAGGGATCAGTCTGACATACTGGGGATGCTCTTGCACAAGAGAAATAGTGCAGGCCTGAACAATAGTCTTTTAAGTTTCCTGTATCCATAGAGGCTGTATTTTTAAAGCAGTCTAAAGAGACTGTATATCCAGCTCAGGCTGCAATTACTGGAATTTCTGCTTTAAAAATTGATGCTTTTGAACATTTCAGGTGGATTATTTAATCTTCCAATATAAACCACTTTTCAGTCTGACAATGTTTGTCTTAAGTTATCTCACTCCTCTTTTGTCATGAGCAGGTTTTCTAGTTCTCATGATGTTGTTTAAATAGCTTTAAAAGCAACTTCCACAAGACATCTCTGTACTGTTTTTGTTATCTTACATTAAAAAGCCTATGGAAGATACTGTATTGTGGGTGATACAAATTTAAGTCTTACTGTTCCACTCATCCCTTATTTCATGGAATTTCTGTTTCATACCCACCTAGCTGGACTAAGATGCGGGTCAGACACTCAGAATCAGTTTTACCCACTCAGTCTTTTATGTCAAATCCCAAAGACTGCATATTTGCAGGCAAGTGGCAAAGAGGCTGTTTTTGTTTTTTTTTTAATCAATAAAGAACAATTCATGTGGTATTCTATTCTGTTGGCAGTAAAATTACTAGCCTCATTCTGTCCTGCAGAGAGACCAAAACTAACAAATTTACTGCACTCTTTTTTTTTTTTTCCCAACATTTGTCCTTGATAGCAATTGTTCCAGTTCCATTTAAGGGAACTTGACCTACAAAAGCAGCCTCAGAATTTAAATATTTACTGTGGAATTTAAAGTTACTGTCATGGTCTGAATACTTGATTCCCATTGACACTGAGGAGCATCTCAAAGTTAGCGAAGAACAGAAATCACTGGGGCTCTTTTACAGGAATATGTTTATACTAAATTGCATTGAAAATGTATAAAACCATCATATTTTTATTAATAACTTCCAGTTATTAAAAAAGTTTTAAAAAGCACTATATATCCTGAAAACACATGTGGTTTTGGTTTTGTTGGGTTTTTTTAATTGTTTTTTGTTGTTGGGGTTTTTTGTTTGTTTTTCAAGTGGAAATCTGTTAGAACAAAACATTGCCTAAAACTATAATGTCCTTGAAAGTCAAGAAATTCTCACTTTGTGAGCTCAAGTACCTTAGGAAATCTCACCTTTAATACTGCCTTAGCAGATGGTGAGGGAATATCTCTGCAATGTATATGTGATTTTTTTAATGCTTAATAAGAAACAGACAAGTGCATTGTTGCAATATAATTATGTATAGTATAGATAGGACTTAAATTTTAGGCTTGCTTTATGAACTAACTATCCTAAGTTTTGGAAAACATTTTAAAAAAAGGCTTTAGTAGTTTGGTTTTTTAACAACTGCTCTCTGTGCAACTATGTTTTAATGTTGGGTGCCAGAGAGAAAAAATTCTGGGTCAAAAAGAGGCTTTTAAAACTGAGTAAGACAAGATATTACCTCCAGTGAAGAATATCACCCTGGTCAGATCCCACAGCTGAGGAGGTCACATGTGCACTGCCTGCTGTGTTTTAGTCAAAGACCTACTTTTTAAAATTTATTAGTTGGTCTACTTAAACTGAATAACTTAGTGACTGCTACCATGGAGCAGCTACTCAGTAACATGTGGAGAGGACAAGAACCTGTGGCTGGAGGCAGTGACAGGCAGCTCAGGGAAGTAGGAGGAGAGTAACCTCTCCAGACAGTGCTGGGCTTGGACTAACAGGTAAAGCTTTTAGTGAATTACTAGCAAGTTAGTTGGGGAGAGAAACAAAACAGACTCTGCTTATGCTGGAAAATAAGTGCCTGTCAGTGCTTTTGTGCACACAAGCATTTTTGAGTTGTGAACTCAGTCTGAAATACGTAACTCAGTCATAGTTCCAAACAAGACCTTTAAAAACTGGCTTATTTATTCATTTTATTTCCTTCCCCAAGCCATATAAACACTTGTGTTTGAAAATCAGAGCCCTTCTTTTTCCTTGTGCTTTTGCCTTCCGGCATCACATCAGTGACCTGATTTTCAGAAGAACAGCTCTCAAAGTCCACAGGAGGTACTCAGCATGTCTGAAAATCAAGCCATAAATAGACGTGAATCTCTTTTTTCCTCAAGGAACTGAACTGCCAAGTCTCAGCAAATAGCCAAAGAATCCCAGCTTGTTCACAAATGCTAATTTAAAGCTGCATGTGTGTTTGCATAGGCTGCATTGGACTGAATAAGTCTGAGTCACAATAAAAGAGAAATTTATTTTTCTAAAAGGAATCTTTAAATTCTTGGAGGTTTGGGAAGGAAATAAAAGCCTGTCATTTGAGAAATCTGCATCTGTGGGATCTGTGAGTAAGCCTGGATCGGAAGCAAAGAGGAAATCCCCCACACCACTTAATGAAATGCTGTTGTGGGACAATCACTGCCAAAGAAACTCATCAGTTCAGACTTTGAGCATCTTTGTCTGAAATGAGTGTCTGAAATGAGCAAGAGAAACATGCATTTCCTGTGTTGGGGGTCTTTTTTTCACATATTAATATCCGGATTGTTGTTCTGTAGGAAATAGTATCATTTATATTGGGAAAAGTAGGGGAGAGATCTGGGGTTTATTATGACTCCTTTCTCAATGGATTGACTTTCTGCTTGTTTTGAAGATCTTGAGAACAAGGAACTATTTCCTAGCACAAAAGAAGTTAATAGTTGCACTGTCATGTTCTTCTCATGCCTCTTCTTATATCTTTGATTTCTCAGATCAAAACACTATTATGTGCAAAGCAGCTATGGAAAAACTGTAATGCAGGAAGAAAATTCCTATTCTAAATGCTCACTAAATTCACAGCAAGAAGGAAGATTGTCCTTTGTACTCAGGGAAAAGAAACTTCAGGATTCTTCCAAAGAGAAGGCATTGCTAAGCTCAAATCAGCACACTGGTGTTTCTCCAATGTGTCACAGGTCCAGCAAATTAGATCCCCAAACTTATCTACCCAAAATAACAGAGTACAGATATGCTCCAGATCAAGCTAGCTGTACTCTATTTTTGTTTAGTAAATGATTAGTAAATTGTCCCAGACGTTACATAAACCATTACATGGTTAATTTTAACAATCCCTCTCCTGCATATAAATCAGTATAACTTCACTGACCACAGCAGCCAAAGCAAGAAGAGGGAGTAGAAAATCCAAAGGGATAATTGAATGCACCATTAGCAAGCTGGCTGATAATACTAAACTGGGAGGTATTTCCCCTTGCAGAGGGTTATAGATGGGCTGGAGCTTTGAGCAATGATTAATGGGACCAAATTTAACAAGTTCAAATGTCATATTTGCATCTGGGATGTTGTAACACTGGACACAAGTATAAACTGGAAGAACAGTGACTGGAGATCAGCCCTGCAGAAAGGGATCTGTGCAGCAGCTCACCAAGAGCCAACAGTGTGCCCTGGAAGCCTAGAAAACAAACCTTGTCCTGGAGTGCATCAAACACAGCACAACCAGCTGGGCAAAAGACAGGATTATCCCTCTGTGTTGAGTGTTGTTGCAGCCTCACGTGGGGCCCTGTGTGCAGTGTTGGGACCCACTAGTTAAGAAGGATGTGAAGGCCCTTGAATGCATCCCAAGGAAGGCAGCAAAGCTGGTGGTAGTGCTGGAAGGCATATCCTGTAAGGAGTGCCTGAGGGCTCTGGGCTTGTCTGCTTTGCAGAAGAGGAGGCTGAGGGGCAACCTCATTGCTCTCTACAGCTACTTGAAGAGGGAAGTAGGGAAGGAAGGTGTTGAGTGTTTCTCCCTGGGGTCCAGTGATCTTTACCAAGAGGGTGGTCAAAGAGTGAAACAGGGTTCCTAGAGAGGTGCTTGGTGCCCCAAGTCTGTCAATGTTTAAGAGGCACTTGGATAATGTCCTTAATAACATCATTTAACTTCTGAACATCCCTGAAGTGGTCAGGCAGTTGGACTAGATGGTCATTGCACTCCCTTCCAACTAAAGTTATTCTAGTGTAGTGTAATCTATTCTATTCTTTCACTTCCATTCTCCAGCCTCATTTTGTCTTTGAATTATTCCATCCTGTAACCCTCTCTTACCATTGCAAGCAGTTAACCTTGTTCCATAGGATCAGGACTTTTCGTCAGCAGTCTCAGATACAAGTATATCCTCTATCTCCCACAGTTTCTCTCTTTTATCAAATGGGTGTTGGATGTATAAAATTTCAGGTACCAGGATGCCGTGCTTTCCTCTTCTCAGCTGTACATAATTACTATTTCACCCCCTAATCCTGCCAAATTCTCATTGGCTTCAAACCTTGTCTGTGTATATCTAAGTATGAATCTCAACAGGAGATGTGAAAAGTAGTTCTGCTTTCTCTGATTCTCCCAAATACACAACAGTCTGGTGGTGAAGGCCAGCCCAGACTGCTGGTTATATACCCACATGCCTGCATACCCAAGGTCTCCTATTTCTAGCAACAACAGTAGGTGTTAAACTACCATGAAAGAAGGGGACATTGGTGTCACATCTTTACACAGTGAAGATCTTAGTATGAAGGTTACTTAATCTCAGAAGAGGGCTGCAGTGACTGCATGTACTGACTAGTGGGTCCCGAGTCATGGGGATGTGAAATGGGGACAGGCTCCTTGACATTTTCTCCTGATAACCTTGAGCAGCTTTCCATCTACACTTCTAGACATTCAGCCCTGTCTTCCAGAGGCAATTGCTTCTCTCCATTGACTGTCTAAAGAGCATAAGCATCTGGCTGAGGGGCTCTGGATGGCTATGCTGGGATTAGTCATCTATGTTTTGGGTGTTGTGGTTCTTGACTTCAAAACAAGAAGTGGCAGTGCTATTGTAACTGTTTCAACACAGAATCCTATATACGGAGGACATAGACAATAAAAGAGAAGGCCCACAGTCAGTATGGAAACACTCCATGCTAGTCTGTTTTATAGATATAATCGCTTTTTCTTGGAAGTATGAGGAACCTTATTATTCTTCAAAACTAAAAATACATCAGTGAATAACTTTAAACACACTAAATTATTTTTAAGTAATCTGTAAACCAGCTCATATGATAAATATTATGACAATGGTCTTTAAAAAAAAAAAAAAAACTCATTAAGCAGTTGCACTTGGTAAGTTAATCATTTCCTTGCTCACAAATACCCACACACTAGTATGCATTGTACAAGAAATCTATTTCTCTTGCAGTAAGATGACATAAATGTCTATATTGTTTGGTTCGTGATAAATTTTCTCAGTGTTACAATTGAGGGAATATTTAGGTTTTTATTTATTTTTTGTTTTGAAAATATCTGACAATTTTATTTTGAATCACCATGAAATCATAAAGAATAACTGCATAAAACAAATTCAGTTCATGCTAAATGAATTCAATGCAGAATAAATTGTTTCACCAAAGTTTGAAACGTCTTGCTATTAATAAATTTATTATTATCAAAGTTTTGTTTAAGTAAGCAAAACACTGCAATTTGGAAAGTTGAATGGTTTATTTTCAATTCACAGGTTTTATTTTGGAGTTTTGAAATTAAACAGCTCCATAAAAGCTATACATCTTTTTCCAGTGTTGCAACAATCCAGTCCTCCATTTTTAATGGTAAAATTTTACTCACTTCATTTTAAGCAAGCTTTATTTAAACTGCGATGCAGTACTCCCTCAGTTCAAATTGAGACAAGTTGAAGGCAAGATGATGTTAAAGAGAAAAATACAGACAGATACATGTACTTGATTGACTGTTCCAGGTTGTCAATCAGATTATTCAGCATCATACCATTATTCCACATCATATATCAGAGATGTTAAAGATCACACTGAATCTATTCTGGCATTCGTAAAACTGATATGCTGTAAAGAGCCAACAAGGTATGGAGTTATAAATTAATATCTTTCAGGCACTTCTCCTAGCAAAAATGTTCAATATTCATCAAAACCGTAAAATATTCATGTGGAATTCATTGAAGGTCAAACACAAAACTCAACTTCTATTCTCTAAACAAGCATAATTATTCAAGGTATGCTGAAATTATAGCCAGTTTGGCATCTTCCAGGCAAACTGGTTTTTAAACAAATAATCAACTTCTTTGATCAGTTTGTAAACTCAGAATTGTTTCATGAGCCTTTGTCTGACCAATATGTGAGAGGAAAAAGGTGGAATGTTTTAAAAAGGTTTGAAATGTGTGATCTAGGAAACTACCATAAAAATAAATCCAAATTTAAAAGATTTTCTATAATTTTGGCTCTCAAAGGGACTATTATCCCACTGCTCTGAAGGTGTGCTGTAAGTTTAAGATTCCAAAATTCTCTTTTTCTCATTTAGTAGAAATTAAATCATTAGTAGGTCTTTGGCTGTAGATCTATAATGTTGACCACCATGATAACTCTGAGGATCTGTTTATGCTGGTATTATCTATTCAAGGACCACTGCACATCCTTTTTAAGTAGAAGTGAACAACTGAAGATAGAAAAGTGAACACTCTTACCTCCAAAACAAAGAGGAAAAAACTGCAGCCCATACCACTTAATTCAACCTTCCTGCGGATGGAAGAGTGGTTCTGAAAACTCAAGCCAATAAGTACAATTTTTCACTTACAGGTTGTTGTAAAAGTGGCCTACTTAGCAATTGAATGGAATTTTAACAACTCAAAAAATCAATTGTGTAGAAAGTCAGGCAAGAAACATGGAGAATGCCTCTTGTTTTTAAGAGATGTTGATAGGCCTTTGTAATTATCTTTTGGGTTCCTACAGAAAAAACAGATGCAGACATGATGCTACAGAAGCATTTTGTGTTGTGATGAAAGGGAGTGATGACAGAGACTGGTCTGAGAAAGAATACAGACAAGCTCTTTAGACAAAGAATATGATTCCAACCAGTAATTTCTTGTAGAGAGAAAACTTGTGTCCAAAGAAGTTTTTGTGAAGTCACTGTAAGAGAAACTGATACTAAACAAATTCAGAAGGAAAATAGTGGACACTTTTCAACAGTGCTGGTGCTGTACAAATGTGGTACCTTGGAGCAATGATTTCTTTTCAACTCAAAGTTTTCAAATAAAGGGCTTCCTTTCAGAAAGACTTGCTTTTATCAAGAGAGATGTAAAGGAAATCAAATACTACAAGGAAATCAGATTACTAGATCAATAGTCTTATCTCCTGATATACTTGTAAGAAGTCAGTGGACAGATTTTCAGTAACATTACATGAGTAAAGATCTTACCCTGTTTGTGTTATTTGATTTAAAGTTAGATATCTGGAGTTTCACCAGACATGAATTTTTTAAATACACACCTTTTATAAACATTTTCCCCAAAGGCAGAATACTCCTGGATCTAATTTGAGGCCTTATAAGAATCTTGTGCTGGGGACAATTTCGTCTCTAGAGTTACTGCACGAAAGCCCCACTGTGGATCTGTAGTATACTATATGGGTACCCAAAAACATACGTAGAACTTGAAAAGCCTTAGATGGGATTTTCATGATCTTATCATTGTCACACTTGATAGCAGATGTACGGTTTGATCTGATAACTGGGTTTGAATTTGCAATAACACCATGCAAACTTTTCCTGTATACATAGCACTAAATATTGCAAAAAAAAAAAAAAGGCATAAGAATAGATCAAACCTTGGTGCTTTGAGGCCCCAAGTAAGACTTGGTTTCACTTGCATTTTTAAAAAGTTTTTCAGTTCTTTTGACACCAAACTTCAAAGCAAGAGACCAGTGTACTAATCTGCTGGGGCCCAAGTGCTTTTTCATTTGCAAATGTCACCAGCCATTTCTTTGAAAGTTCTGCAAAATGCTACAATACACCATGATCAGCACTGGCCTGTGTGGGATCTTTCAGTGCTCAGGTAGTATGCAGATAGTCAATGTTTATACACATAAACCCTGAAAATAAAGGATGCTAGAAATCCTTGAACCAAAAGGAGTTTGCAGTGCATTGTTGAAATTAATAACTTGAATTTTAAAAATGACAGGTCTTCATTTGCTCTTTCTGGGGCAGCAAATACATTAAGATTTAAGCATATATTGATGCTGGGCAAAAAACCCTGTAGTTCTTATTAATCTGCACAGATGTCCTTAGTTCTTGCAATTCTAGTATTCCAGTTACTAATCCCCTGTACCTGTGAAAACTCATGGAAAAGAGGGTACTGAATACTTGTGAATTCCATTCTTTCCTCTAAGCCAATCAATCATTTCCATGTCCAACTTTGACACAGTAGGAACTGAAAACACATTGTTTATACTGATCAAAATTACCCACAGTTATAACCTTCCTTTACCATACCTATGGTTCTGGGTGCTGTGCAGCTCATATGAGAAAACTGCATAATTGCTCATTTGACCTAGAAGCTGGGAGGCTGCAAAAACTCTGTATTTGCCCTTTTCTCACTTTCTTCAGTAATTCCTTGCATGGACATTGCTAGCAGCAGGCCACTGGGCCAGATGGACACTTGACATGACCTACAGCAGATGCAGAAAAAGCCTCTAGGATCACTGAGTCCAGCCACTGACTTAACACTGACAAGGCCATCACTAAACCATCTTTCTATTTTTTAGTAAACCTCAAAACTGAATTACATGAAATCCTGTAAAGAGCTGTGAACCAATTAGTTTCACATTTGAGGGGAAAGGGGTGTGAGTTGCAAAATTCTGTCTATTTTAAGAGGTATGGGACCAGAATAAGTCACACAGATGGAGAGAATGCAAAACACAGTGATTTAGAAACTCTTGTGGTCATGAAAGACCACCATTGTATTTGTGCACAACCTACAAGCTCCAAAGGCCACGTGTGAAATGGAACACGCAAGATGTTGCTTTAAAGAGCAACATATTTTGCAGGTTTGGCAGCTCCCACTGAATGCTAGAATATGTGACCTCTTGTTGATAATTCGTAGTACAATTTTTCAAAGAAAGCAGGAAATGGAGGCTTACTGCAGAAAAAAAAAAAAAGAAACAGAAAAGAGAAAGAAAAAGTTGACTCCTACTTGAAAGCAGTCTCTATATATAACATTTCAGAAAGCATTAACTGAACCACTTACTTTAATCATATTTGTTGTTAAATTATAATGTAGAGTCTCTTGAAAGAAAGAGAAGCATGGAAATAAATACAGGGCTTGGAAGACAAAACATTTCTGCTCTCATTCTAACTCAGTCTTCATGAAAGACTAGTTTTACAATGATGCTGAGGAAGTAATTTAAGAATTTCTATTTCTCTGTCTGTGAACTGGCTATAAAAATATTTTTCTTTTCTACTCACAGGGGTGCTTTGAGGCTTCAGGATATCCTTAGAAAAACTTTACTGGTACTAGAGGGGTTCCATGGGAAGAAGTTGTTCAAGGGTGGAGCAGAAGCATTAAGAAATTTAAATGTGTGGTTGGTCACACCTGTGCTGGAAGTCAGAAACCATGGAAAACAGACGCTGCAGTGCATTGCCAGTGAGAACAAGGACAAGCTGCTAACCAGACAAATAGGTGGAAACTGTATCAGCCCCCACTCTCCCCATGCTCCTCACCCAAATGAATTGGTCTTGCACTTTCAGGGCTGGTAATACAAGGAACTAAAAGACAGCTGTGGAGTCATCAGATTCAGACTCTAGTCAACAGTGACATATCCTGCTGCTGCTTCTTCCAAGAAACATATTATAGGTAAGGAGAGTGCTAGTTTACGTCTGTGTAGATGTCTGGCTCCGAACTAAGCCAGTTTAACCCTGTTGACTTGGACAGAACTATACTTATTTATACCAGAATATTTGGCTTTCATTATAGCCTTCTTTCCTTTTTTCACTTTAGCACTGCTAGTAAAAATCAAAACCAAACAAAACTCTGCTAGAATGGGTCACAAGTCTTTGTGCAAAGCCATGAAGTTGGCCCTTGGCAGCATGTTCCCATTGTGTCCAATTCTACCACAGGATTCTGCTCCCTGCTGCACCCACTGTACAGCCTTCACTGACACTGGGATGTCTTTTCTGCAGGACTCAGCAATTAGCTGTTTTAAGGAGTATTCATCCCAACATTTGCTTTGTTGCTGTGACCCATTGATGAATACCCAAAGATGACAGATATATCAAAGCATACTTTGAAGTTGTTAAATTCTGTTAATTTTGACTTGGCATCTAAAGCAAGGATGAGCTGATCTGCAAGGCTGGAACTTTCCCATCTACTCTTGGGTGCTGTGGGAATGCAGCATTGCTGCAGACACTCATGCAAGGTTGCTAGTACAGTGATCCTATGACTACTTGCAGGGATTTTAGAACACCTCACTGAGGCTTCTGCAAACATCTTGCTCAGCCTTTGTTTGCTGTTAGTGCAGGTGTTAAAGAGTTATGCCAAGAAGAGCAGTCAGTGGTGTACAAGAACAGCACAAAGGGTGGAGTCCAAGTTTCATCTGTAGATAGTAATAAATCATAGCACAAAATAGGTTGGAACTGCCTTTTTCACTCCTTTCCACTGCACCATACTGACCACTAGAGTTTGCTGTATTAACACTTGAGTGAACAAATCCAAAAGCTCTAAAACAGCCCTACAAAATAATTTCCAAAAAAGCATGAATTCCCTTACCACAAGCTGTAGAAACTACAATGCCCTTCTCCAGCTGTTGAGATGAACTCAACTTGAAATGTAGAAGAAGCTGCAGGAAGTGTATGATTTAGTAATTGGCACTATATTCTCTCTGTTGGTACAACGCCAATGTTCTAGCAGTGTGCTAAGGGACACTGTGCTATTTTCAGATTAAGTGAAAAATCAAGGTCCTGACTGCTGATCATTTTAGCTAATTAAAGATCCCTTGGCATTTATTTGCAGAAGAAGGAATATTAGCTTTGATGAGCTGGAAAAACTCCAGCTAAGAGAAGCAAATGCTGTAGACCAGGTTTTCCCTGAAATTCTGAAAGGTGAGTGTTCATTTTCTTATTTCACTTAATACAATAACATCAAACTGTGCTGTAAAAAGAAGGCACTTTTCACCTGGAAGATGTTTTAATTTTTAAAGTACTATGTCACACACTAGGATGGAAAATTAAATATGATAACAAAAATTAATTTAGGGTTTTCGCTGCAAAGTGGACTCTGATTTTGGCAACCAGATTGTCCTCTGGACAAATGTCCAATGTAGTTTCAATGTTGTTGCATTTAAGACTTAGTGAAATTCATCTGTTCCCCCTGACAGAGGTACTGGACAGTTTGTTCTCACCTTCACTCATATCCTTGGTTCAGCTGGACTCAGTCCCAGTGGTGGCATCAGCAGAGGGAACTCTGACAGAAGAGACCATCAATCTCTTCTAATTTGCCATGACTGCCATGACCACAATTCCAGGGAGTAAAATGCAAGGAAAACCAATTATAAAGAAGTCTTGCTCCCAGCTCGCAGCTCTGGTAATGGGTATCCGTATTCACAATTGGGTTGGGGCCTGTTCTATCTGATTTCCCTGATCTTTAACAATGTCTCAGCTTATAGAAAGTGATTATTTTCAAACACACGATTTGACCATGTTTTTTGCAAAGACAGAAAAAGTCTTTACATAACAAGTCCATCCCTTGCCAAATTTCAATTCCTTGAGTCAAAGCCAATAAGGGCCAAAACCTCTCATCAAAATTACTTTCCAGCAAAACACTACTAGGATGAAGAAAAAAGTATTACCCCCATTCTCATATCCCACAAACCTTCTCCATGTCACAGTTTCAAAGAATCCAAAAGGAAAGAAAAACAAACAAAAATATCCACAAAGAAACTGGAACAGGTTAAAAAATTTCAGTCCAAACAACTACACTTTAGCAAAGTGATTATCAAGTGAAAAATGGGACCATAGAAGCATACCAACCCAACTTAGAACTTAGCTTCTATTACTTACTTGAAACATTAATAATATTTATCGGGCTGATGATACAGGAACAAAAG
The DNA here is from genome assembly GCA_035583155.1 of Acropternis orthonyx. Taxonomy (NCBI): domain Eukaryota; kingdom Metazoa; phylum Chordata; class Aves; order Passeriformes; family Rhinocryptidae; genus Acropternis; species Acropternis orthonyx. The sequence continues at coordinate 143,640,516 of JAWWEU010000081.1, read as the reverse complement.
CAGACCCTGAGATAGCAGTCATATGCAATAATAATATTCCCTCTTTTAACATTCCATCCATCTGTTTCAATTACTCATTACTTGTGTCCCCCATGAGGTCATAACCCAGTTCACTCATCATGAGGTAAACAGAGTTTAATGGGACTGCTTGTAATGAGTAGGTTACAGGATGGCCTTTACTGAATCACAGTCAGGAGTGAAATTCCAAATACTCATACATTCATTTTCCAAGCCCGCAATCTCAAGTCAAAGGTCTCCTGCATACTCTTGATTTTCGTAGAAATTCAGCTTTCTAAGTGCCTAATTATTTTTGGAATAGAGCCTAAGTCATCTAGCAACACCATTTTGAAATTGTGACTTTCTGTCTAGTTATCTGCACAGAGCCATACACTTAGAGAATTCATAAACAATAAAATCCAGTCATTGTTTTTCCTGAACTGAGCCCCAACCCAACAGATGCAGTTATAAAGAAATTATTTAAACTACAAACAAACACTTTAGGAATTAGCCAAACAAGCTAAAAATAAATCACATGACATGCTGCAGAAGTAAAGTATTCTGGCTCAAAACTTGAACAATAGTGATCAGAGGCAGCCTGAGAATTTGAGGGCAAGCCAGAGAAACAACAGATTTTCAGCACTCACAATTCCACATACCCAACCGCTCTCAACTACGGCCCTCTGGAAATACACAAGGCTGGCTGAAGAGCTCTGTGGAGGATTAACTAGGTGGTAAATTGGAAAAGTGGGAAAATGAGCAAATGCATTTCTCCAAGCAGTTTAGGTGACTGGGAGGATTCAGAAGGATGCTCTATAATTTCTCCTGGTGTTCCTGAGGCAGCAGAGGAGCCCAGCTGCTCAGTTACCTTCATTGTCTGTGGTAAGTTTGCATCCCTCTAAGACTTTGCTTGTGTTTTGTCCAGACACTTGGAATTGTTCTGACTTTATAACCCCTTGCCTTCTCATCCCCACATGCAAATATATTTTCTTTGGTAGCAGATATCCTTTCTAAATTCTAAAGCTGTAAAGTCAATTAACTGTTTAATGTTATCCATTTCTTCACCCAATAGCAAATATTAGGTGTGCCCTTTACAATCAGTAAGCAGTAAGATCATGCCTTTCTGTCCAAATTTTTGACAAACATTCTTGAACAATTCCTAAACTCTAAGGCACTGGACATTTTATGCAGAGCTTTAAGAAAAAGACTAAATTAGATAGTGCTCTGCTTTAGAGTCGAGACCACAGTCTCCCCCAGCTGATGACTGTTGCTGTTCTAATAGTGAAATCCTCAGTGTTTGCAGATGGCTCTCTTTGTTCTAACCATTCTCTAAAAGTTAGATACTCTTTTGGGGCCAGTGAACTTTCTGTTCTGCTCTGGCTCTTGACTTTCAAACTAGAAGCAGTTCTTTAGTAATTTCCAAATACAAGTTCTTGGACCAACGAGCAATTTGTGTCTATTGGTGTCAAAGTGTAACCCTTTAAAGGAGAGTTTCATTTCATTTCAGGATAACACAGACCTCTTCTTTTTAATAAGCCTATGGGAGCATCTATGTGATGCTTCTGAAATACCTGCACACCTTTTAGAGCTGCGAAGTTTCACTTCATATGAAACTCCTTAAGAGAAGTGACTTTTCAGGCTACTTACACAGTTGCAATGAGCATTATTGTTAACTATAGGCACAAACGTGGAGGTATCTCACAGAGGTACCTCATTGTGGCAAGAGATATTCACAGGTGCTATCAGTCACAGTGTCAAATTAGGTAGCCAAGAAGGACTGAAAGACTAATGTAAAAGTGTAGAGTGAGTATCTTAAATTAGAATTTCTTTTCAGCTGTTTTCCTGTGTTGATTTAAAATAAATGACACACAGACCTCAAATACAACTTTAAAAGAAGGTTTGCCTTCCAGACACAGTGCACAGATCTTAGATAAACAACCACAGAGTGCTAAATTTCTAAGAAGAAAAATAGCCTATTTATGGACACAGTATCTTATGTGATGCCCTGAAAGCAGAGAAGTCTCACTTGCTCAGGGCTTTAACACCATTTTTGTGTACATTGTATGAACAATGAGTAAGGTAGAGACTGGTGAATGACTGGTTTAGACTGCAACTTTTTAAGGAGTTAAGGGAAAGCATCAGCAATAACAGTGCAACAGCTTAACCCAAAACCTAGAAAAGGTGGAGACACAGAGTGGGAATTAGGTCTCTGCTAGTCCATGGCACATTTACACCAGAGTTGTCTTAAATGGATCCAGGGAACTATCCTATTGGATACTCTGAGCACAAGACTTGTGCAGCTCGTGTAAGAAACTCACATCATCTGGACTTGGGATATACACCATGTGTTTGCAACATGGAGTCACAGAATTTCTCTTGGAACATCCTGGGCTGGAAGAGGATCAGGATGCTAAACTGGTACTGCCACTGCTTCGTGTTTTCCTGTAGGTAAGAATCAGTGCCATCCCAAGAGAGCAAAACAATCCCTTCACTGAACTATATATGACCTAGTGCACTAGAGGTTTTCCCTGGCATTTGATAGATTATGATGCTTTACTCTGGGTAGGAGATAAAGAAAATTGAAGGGTGTGGATCTCACAGGCCTAAATAGGCCATAAGTTGACCTAAGTGTAAAGGGCAGTAGGAGGATCACACCAACCTATAAAAATAAGCATTATCTTTTCCTATCTATAATCACACAATGAATCCTCCACTGTATTGTCTCTCACATAAGTCGTAGCCACCTACTTACGGAGTGCACAATGTATCTATGACTATATTTTACACTCACCTACATGTCAAACACCTCCTACAGTAGTATCAAATGTTACACTGGAGGAATAAAATAGGATAGTGTCTGTTGATTAATTCATCAGTCTTTGCTAATATTCTGGCTTTCCTAAAACAATCACTTGCATTTTTTCCCAAGTATTTGTAAATCCTAGCGATCACTTACCTTCTGGAACATCAGAAGACAAAGATCAGAGCAAACTCGAAAACACTATTCCTAGTCTTGCCCTGCTAGGTTAAGGAGATGTATGTGTAATATCCTGTATGTAAATATGCATGCATGCATAGATATGCATGTATAAGTGTTTTAAAATTTTGTTCTAGCATATGATAGAGAGACATATAATACAATTTACATTTCCTCTTAAGAAACTTGACAAATCTTTTGCACTGATTACCCTTGAGTTTGGGGAGATATCATTCTTAATTTGTTCTGCAAAATACTTTTTTGCTTTTTACAAGCTTCTTGGTGGCTGTGGACCAGAAGATGTATTATCTAGAACTAGTAAATTCCATGGCTGGGTGCAGTTGGTAATAGAGCTGCTTTCATTCTTAAGGTTCCCAAGCACATCATAAACTGTTCACAGAGCTCACACCCAGTCCATCACTGAAATATAGTCACTGCTGCAGTGGAATTCAGCAGCTGCTTAATGGTTCATAGATCACTCTTGTTCCCAATTAGGCCAGTAGCAGTCTTTCTGCTGCTTCAATGAGAAGGTTCTTGTGCGCTAAGCCAGGCATGTGCTTAAGTACCTTGTTAAATCACAGTCTAAAGGCTTAAACTTTCTCATATAACATTCATACTGACTTCACTGGATGCAAATCTGAGCCTTTGGGGAAGAAATAAGTAGGAAGATCAATTGAAAACAGGGTGAATTTTCGGTAGGAGAAAATAGAATGAAAGCAGAGTACACATAACTAGTAAAACAGATAATCCAAATATTTCCTGTCTGTTCTAGCTGCTCCATTGAGGTATCCAAAAGAGACCATTTTCATTATTAGGGCAGATGTCAGTCTCATAGAGGGAAATGCTTAGAGTAGAAAGAAAAGAATGACTGTTAAACATGAGCTAATGAGAGTACCTTGAAAACTCTCTCTAAACTACTGTGAATTGATTAGTACATATTTCAAATTAAATGGGTGTCTGAGGGCAGGCTTGAAAATTTTTCTTTTTAGTCAAACAGGCAAGAAGTTGCAGAAAGTACAGTTAATCAAGTATATGAACTTTATTCATAATGTTTATGCCCATTGCAGTAAGAAAGATTTGCTAATTTTCTAGTGGAAGGTGTCCCTGCCCAGGGAAGGGAGTTGGAACTAGATGATCTTTAAGGTCCCTTCCAACCCAAATCATTCCATGATTCTATGATTCTAATAGCCTAGTTCTGCAGGTCTCATGCCACAGTAACTCCCATGGCTTCTGTACCAGGCATGAGCACACAGGGAATAAGTCTCAGTTACTTTTCTGAACAAGTTTTAGATATATTTTCACCTGTACAATTTGTTTCCCTGTTTTTTCAGCTGCACATAGTACTTCCTTCTTTCTTACTTGCGGACAGATAGAAGATACAATTACAAAGCAGTGATTTATTTCAGCATAACGGAGGCCTTCGATAACTAACTAAAGAAATCTGCCACAGGAAAGTTCACTATTTCTAATTTCCTCCACTGTCTTTCCCCCCCTCCCTCCTCCATGAGTTTGGGGTTTTTTTAATTATTTTTAGAGAATGAACTGAGAAGACAGACTTCAGAAGCTCATCAATATAGCACTCTGTTCAGTGGACATGAGATGAGTTTGAAAACAGGAGGTTTTCTCTTCCTTTATGACAGCAGAAATTTTTGACATCCATGTCACACAGAGTAACAGTACAAATTCCTGTCAGCTGTGAAAAAACAGCTACTTTTCAAAACAGTCTGATTACTCACCTTTCTCAAACCCTTTTGCCACGGTGAATATCTTAAACCAATAATCAAATGATTAATTGATGTGAAATTAAGATGTTACAGTATAAAGTAGTGATTCATGCAAACTAATGGGAAATTTACTTATGCGCCTCGCCACCAGAAAATGTCTTAAATTAAAAACTGTCTAGTTAAAGGTTGGTATTCATTGTAGTTTGTACAGTATCTAGAAGAGAACTTAAGCTGGTTGCAAACCTTTATATGTAGGTAAAAGTAACAAAGTTTAATCAGAAAAGATTGGAAACACTAGTAGATGTTTAATTTATGGCCACATCCCTGTGAAATTACTAATGTGAAAGTGAAAAACAAAGAAATTGCCTTCATCAGGAAGTTCATGGTCCTTTAAATGAGAGAAACCACTTGAGCAATATGTTGAAGGGTTTAAGACACAAATTTTTTCAGCCTGGAAAATTTCTAAAGGACGATTTAAGAAATTATCAATTTCAGATACTGGAAAAGCCAGTAACTTTGCTGCAATATGAAATCATTTTATTAAACTTACCCTTCAGAAAAGGACTCAGCTGAAGAAAAAAATACCTAGTATTAAGGCATTGATGTAGTATTGAGGTAAGGGCAGTCCTGTGGCATAATGGTTAGCACTCTGGACTCTAAATCCCAAGGGCCCAAGTTCGAGTCTCAGTAGGGACAGGGACCCGTTCCCATGTCAGTTAAATGCCTCCCTGCCATCTGATCCCGTCAGACCTCAGATGCTCAGCAGGGTCAGCCCCGGTTAGTACCAGGTGCTGTAGATAGTCCCGAGGATTTCACTGTCACTGTCCAAGCTCGCTCGGCCGTGGCAAATGAACCTTAGGACTTAAACGGTGGGGCCAGTTCTGAGCACACTGTGCCTCACCTAAAAAATCCACTGCTCAGGCTGGAAGGGCACACCCACGTGGGGAGAGCCCTTCCCCAGATCTTCGTTAGTGAAGTCTGGCCATTATATATATTATTATAGTATTGAGGTACACCAGGTAGGCATGAAATGTATAACAGCTACTGGAGACTTAGGATTCTGTTCAATTACTTCATACAGTTTCCAAGTGAAGTGTCAAGTCCGACCTCCAGTTACCACTTCTGTGTTGTGTCAAGAAAGTCATGGACCTGCTTGAATGGGTCCAAAGGAAGACCATGAAGATGATGAGAGGGCTGGAGCACCTCTTCTTTTAGGACACAGTGAGAGAGCTGTAGTTGTTCAGCCTGGAGAAATGAAGGTTCCAGAGAGACATTATGGTAACCATCCATTCTGAAAGGAGGCCTGCAGGAAAGACGGAGAGGGACTCTTACCAGGGATGGTGGTAGTAAACTAGGGGTAACAGTTCTAACCTGACATAGCATAGAGGGTTAGATTAGAGTTAGATTACATGTTAGGAAGAAGTTATTTACTGTGGGGGTGGTGAGGCACTCGAAGAGGTTGCACAGAGAAGTGGTAGATGTCCCATTCCTGAAAGAATTTAAGGCCAGGCTACACGGGGCTCTGTGAGGAACCTGATCTAGTGGAAGGTGTCCCTGACCATGGTTGGAAATAGATGATCTTTAAGGTCCCTTCCAACACAAACCACTCTACAATTCTATGATAGGATTTTATTGGCATCACAGGGATTATGTTTTCAGCCACATTGCACTGTACTTAACTGCATACCAAAATCTTCCTGCATAAGGTTTCCAAAGTGCTGCTTTTACACTTTTCCCTATGAAAGGGGATACCTCTGGGGAATGGCAAAAATTGCACTTATGAGGAGGACATGGTGTGTCAGATCAGATCAGTCACTTAAAGACCTTCCAACTGTTCAGTAGAAACTCCCTGAACATCACTGATACTTGTGAATATTTTAGAATAGCATGCAAAGAATAAGTTAAGCAAATGCATTTAAAATTTAAAGAAGACTAACAGGAATCACTAAGATATATTGTCTTTCTCTGTATGTATCAGTCCATTCCAGGCACTGATTTCTTTGAAAAATCATTTGCCATCACAAGTCAGATGGGAGCTTCCCAGCAGCTGTCTACTGTTGTGGACATTTCATTCTTTCTCTCTACCTGCCCAGCTACATTGCAGGGTCAGGAAGAACAGGAACAAAAAATTAAGAAATATATTGACAAACTTGAGAAAACATTTTTTCTGTGTATTGCAAGTAGAATTTTTGAAATTATCTGCCACTTGAGGGAGAAGGGTAAAACATCACAATTAAAGAACAAGTCTCTCTCACAATCCCTTGCAAACACTGTTTGATTTTTATTTCTTTACAAACTTCTGAATCCTAAATTTTCATGTGTATCTTAAAATTTAGAAAGGTAATCTAAAACGACAGAATGGTATATACAGATACTTTACCATTACCCAAGAAGTGTACATTCACTGTTCTTTTCTGAAGTAAATATCTCTCTCACACTGTCATTCATGAGACTTTTTGAGCCACCTGAATAATGTAGGAGATGAAAGTTCTGCCTAGTTAATAGGCCAGTGATCCTAAATTTGGAGAAACTTCTCCCATTACTTATACTAAGGTAAAAGCAGACATTACATTCATCATTACTACCTTAACCAGTTTCCTCTTTATTCCCAACTTCCTTCTTTCTTCTTACAACATTTTCTGGTTTTCAGATATTTCAACATTTCAATTCTTTGCCTGTGAAGGTGTGGAAAGACCAGAGGAGGGCAGGCAGAGTCTGGGATGGAAAAAAGCACCAGCTAGGAAGAGATGCTTAAAATATGTCAGAGAAATCAATAATCCAAATGAAATAAAGGACAGAGCTTTGGTAGTGAATCAGGGAATTCACCTTTGCTTTCCATACAGAAAGAACCCTGAAGCTGAATGCTGCCTCTTCTTACAGTGGCATTCAAATAACAAACATGAGGCAAGGTGACAGCCAAGTTCTTCACTTCTCCATTTCACTTAATGTTTCTCCACCTTGGATTCTTATTTTAGATGAAATAGCTAAAAGTTGTCTCTGTAGATTGATTTCTCATCTTAAGGACATAAAGTTTATGGTTATTTATTAAACTGCTGTGGCAAATACTTCAAAGAATGAATCAGGCCCAGACAGCCCTTCTTTCTCATTTTACATGTGACAAGACAAGTAGTGGAGAAACAGATCCTTGAGGGAAAGTAAGGCGAGAACTATCTTAATAAAACTATGCCCATAAGTGTCTTTTGATAACTTTCTCGGAAGAAAGTGAAATGAAACCATTCCCTCTTTGCTGCCATATTTTGAACAAAACCCAGGACAACGTGGGAGAATGCCTTTCTCCAGAGGGACAGAGACATTTCTCAGGGTGTGTTTCAGAGTTCACATGGTGAGAAGGGAGAGGAGACAATGTCTGCTCATCAGCCTGTGGATCTTGGGCTTGCTTAATTGAGATTTAAGGAAGGTAGTCACAGGTCCATTGTATTCAAAAGAATGAAAGATGAGTCACTGACTGCAGGAAACTTGGAGATCGAATCACCAAGAGTTTCTCTAGAAGCAGTGCCACACTGTTTTCTGTCTAAAGGTGCCATAATCCTTCAAACTACAGCTAAACCCAGAGGCCCCAGCCAGGGATCACGACTTTCTTTTGGTAGAAGCTCCACTGCTATTCAATACCAGGAGAAAATCTGAGAGTGATGATGGGAAAAAAAGGTGTGACTCCTGGGGTATCAAGGTTGGTATCAACAAGGGAACAGATGTTTTGTCTTTTTATATACAGTATCCAAAACAAAGATAGTCTACAGAGGTAGTTTGCAAAGAAGACAAGCAGAAGCGTTTCTTGCCAGGTGAAATTAAAAAATGTTTATGATTCTTCACTGTTGACAGGAATTAATGTGAAGAATTAGGTTCCCAAACCTGCAAACAAGCAAAAAGACATAAAATGAGCAGGAATACTGACATAATTACTGTGCTTTGGTTGCTTCACATGAACATTAAGAACAAACATTCTTATAAGACTTGTACACATTCAAAAATATCATTTTGCTCACAAAGAGCTATGCTAATGTTAGTAGGTTAGTCAGGAATTTCTTGTCATAAAAAACACAAAATGTTGAAAAGAACAGAGTGTTTACCTGGATCCTGCACAGCTGAACACTAAGTTAACTACTGTTGCATCTGTTCAGAATTTGGTCTTAAGCCAGGATGAAATAAATCTGAGCTGCTAATAGTCAATGGGAGCACTGAGAAGACAACAAAACCTTCATGTCTATGCAAGCTTCACCTCTGCAGAAAGAGGGAAAACTATTGCAGACACTGAGTACACCTCCATTAGGTGTAGCCATCTGACTTCCGTGCCTGGTGTAAATAAATTATTTAGAACCTCCTCTGTGCATTAACAGGGAAAATAGGCAGCTCCACAGGGAGCTAACCCTTCTACAATACAAACCTGTCCTCTGTGGGTACAAGACACCCTCTCCACAGATAAGGAACTGGATTGGCCTACATGCATAGCTTTTAAACCTACCAATACAGCTGAAGGAAATACCAACAACTGTTTTTCTTAATAAACAGGAAATGAGACACTTGAATATTACTAGTCATCTCCCAGCTAAAACTGGAAAATACTGCCCATATACTGCCCATTTCCTAGACCACCTGGCATGTATAAAAGATCAAGTATCTTTATATCTGGATCTTCCACTTTCCCATATAGGCCACCTGAATTACATTTTTATAAAAGAAACTATAAGCACTCAGCCAGAGGCAGTTGAGTTTATTCCTGCAGAAATGAGAGATTAGCAGCATCAGACTAATAACTATTCACAAAACCAATCATCTGAAAGATGCCATGGCAGAAAACTGTGACAGGAGCTGGATTATATACTCATAAAAACTCTAGAGATTTGTCAAGGGAATGTATAAACCCAGAGATGTTCCTCTTTCTGTTCAATTTAGTTTCTTAAATACGCCTGTTTTTCTTTCTAACATATGATTCTGTCTCGCTAAAAAAAATAGGGAAAGAAACATTTTATCTCTCTCCATATGCATATTAATATGAGAACTCTCTAATATGAGCCTCATTTTCTGTAGCTAGCTGTTGAATTTTCTCATACATTGTTAACAGAGGTGACAACACCATCTCAGTTTGAAAATTCCCAACTCTCTTAATAAATTTTGATTTCCAGTGGCTTAAAATTCTGTTAAACTGTAACCACTCAGGTTAAAAAATTTCCACACTTGGTATCTGTCTTAGGCTTAATTTTTAAAGACATTGTCACTCAATGTACTTCATCCGCTTCTCAGAAAGGCACTCAGGTAAAACTCAGTGATTTCCCATCTCAAATAAATAAAAATAAAACCTTACAACAGTTTGTTAGAATAACACGGAGTGTATTGTCCTGTGTGGTAGACACTCAAAATGTAACAGGTGGAAAGTGAAATCTGGAATAAGGACATGTTGCATACCATTTCTGTCACCTAGTAGTAGCTTTTCAAAAAGCCCCTGACTTTGTCCCATGCTCAGACAAGAGCTGAAGTAGTTGGCATCTGAATGCTTATAAATTCCTTCCACACTGGTGGTGTTTTCCTGCCTGCTGTCAGATCTCAAGGCCAGGAAGTCTTTCTTTCTTTCTCTCTCTTTGTGTGAACTCAGTGTTTCCTCTGCTAATGGCTAAGCCCAGGCTCTGTGAAGAAGGATACAGTCCAATGTGAACTGGAGAAAATTCATCTCAGCAAGAGTTTGAAAGTTAGATGTGACATCCTATACTAAGACAGGTACCACTTAGAATGGAATAGATGCATCTGAAGCTTCACAGTTTCTAAACCTCACATTTACCAGCAAGTATTACATGCAACTCCACTGGGAAAATGTGCATTTCTATATCTGTTCCTGTTACTCAGCAGAAAGTATGAGACCATCAGCCAGGAGTCAAAAACTAACAAGAGATGAGGTTTGTGCAGATGATATAAAGGTTGCTGTGCCTTAAAAGGCACATGTGCGTATCACTCAATTATTATCTGATGAAATTTCTGTTTAGTTTTTCTCATTTTTTCTCTTTTAAAAACCTAGGAAATTGGCCTCTTTCTTCTTCATTCACAAACACCCTTGTGAAAGAACACTGACATTGTGAAGTCACGCACTCAAAACTTAGAAAACAGTGAGAAATGCAATGCAGTTAAGTGTATATCATAAAACAAGGGGTTTAGTGTCCAGTTTAATTACCTTGTTTCAAAACAAGCATGCTGCAAGGCATGTGCACATATGCAATGAACAAGGTTAGACTCTTAGCTAAACCTCCCTTAAGTTTATTTTGAATGGTTTCAGGCTCTTCTCTTCCTTTTCCATGTTGAGCTCAACATAGAAGTTTGGCAAAATGTTTTTCTTCTAACCATTATTTTTCTTGCAGACATGCTTACAGTGAAAATCCTACCTTCTTGCAATGTGAGTCCAAATGTGGACAGAGTTACAACAGAGAATAAGCATATTTTGCCATTATTTGGCTAAAAATATCGAATAAAATGTAACATAGCACATAGCAGTGGAGAGTTTCTGTTGTTTTATGGTAGTAATTTTCCCCAGCATCAAAGCTGCTTACTTTTTTTATTTTGACAGTCCTTTACCCCATAGGTCACCCAAGAAGATCGACACCAGTAAATATGGAATGTGTTTTAGTCATTATCACACTAAGACTTTGTGGAACTTCAAGCTGAACAATGTTGAGATATAGGGTATAAAGATGCATATTATCTCTTGGATGTGTTTTTCATGTGATGTCTAATGGGAGCACTCTGGCATGAAATTCACAAATAAGGGAATGCAAGGACTGTTTCTTCTGTATGAAATATCTTCATTTAATTTTCAAAATGAAATGTGACAGTACTGTAGACAAGAGACTACTTTAGCTTGTTTGCATATGTTGCCCTGTAGAGTGATGCCACAGTTAGCAGATCAAGATTTCATGAGGAAACATAGGCGAAAAGACCCCAAAAGTCCATCTGTTATAATCAAGATACATTTAATTCCCAAGGAGCACAACAAAATGGCCAAAGTAATGCACAGTTCAAAGAAATTATGTGGGCATCTTTTTCTTCTGGTTTAAAACTGTAATTGGTTCCTCCAAATCTACCCTTTTCTATCAGGATGCCACCTTTCCTTGACAGATCTTCTAAATAAAATATATTATTCCATTGTTGTACGAGGACTTTTCCACTGTTGCCTGCACACATTGCAGCATTCAAAACAATACTGCAATATTTCTACCACCACCTCTATTTTTTCAATCCTCACTTTTAATTCTTTGTTTATTGCATATAATAGAGCTGTAGAGATCAGTCTTAAATAGGGTCAGGAATGTTTTTAATCTGCTTTTAACAAATAAAGCTATCCACTACTACCACATAACAACGTTCTTTTAGCCACAGCCTGAAACCTCATTAGAACCGATGCGACTTCAGTTCATGTGTTTGCATTTTGTTTATGCTGTATGCAGAACAAATGTCTCAGCATTTCAATACCACAGGTTCTTTCTGATCATAAAGGATGTGTTTAACTTCACTTGCGCTTTTTCCTTTTCCAATTAGAAATCATCAGTCATCAGTTGATAGGAAAATTGTTCACCTTGAAAAATAATAAACTGTGGGATAAGCTATGTATTTAGGTTACCCAAAACTTTACAATTGCATCTAGTCTGCAGATGGTGGCTACCAGGTACCCAGATCCACCCTCTCCAAGTATATATCCTCTTGTATCTTACTTATGACTGGGGCACACAATAAGGGAACTCTGAGTGTATCCCCTAGTGATACACATCCAGTATTAGAGTTCTTTCTGGTTTGTGGGAGGGTTTTTTTTTTTTTCCTTTTTTTCTTTTTTTTTTTTTTTTTTATGTGTGTGTGTTTTGTTTTTCTTTGTTTTATTTTAATCAAATGTTTCTTCTAAGTACTTTTTCTCTAACCCATTTCACAGGGAAAAATAATAATGTCCTTTCTCTTGGCTAGGCATAACTACTCAGCACTTCATTTGTCACCATGCTATACACACATCCCAGCAGGAATGAGAACAAAACTGACTTTTTGAAATTGGGCTGTGGGATGTTCTGCACTGACTTTTTCATTGTGAGGGAAACATCTTTTTCAGCCTCACCCAATTTTGTCATTATCATCCTTTTTTTTTTTTCCGAGAGAACTGAATGTTCAACCAAATGGCATTAAAAGTAAGAAAAACATTAGATGCTAACAAAATAAATCGATTGCTTTGTGTCTAGTTCTTAAAGACAGAAAGGTTCTGAACCTGCAGACACTTTAATGGCTCCTGTCACTTGTTGTGATGAAAGCCCAGAGAGCAGTGTTGTTTGGGACGCACATAGGAAAACTAGGAATTTTTTAAGTCTTCTACAAAATGAGTGGTAACAAAAATTGTGAGCAGTTCACTAGCATAGAGGAACTTTTATTTAACTTTTCTTAATATGTATTAAACATCCTGAGAAAACGTTTCCAACACAATCTACTTTTTGCCTTCAACTGTCTGGTCTGCAGCCTGTGTACAGGGATACTTAAATTTTCTCTGCCACATGGACACCTCTTTTCGTCACCATTATGGTACCAATGTTCCTTTGTTACTACCACCAACATTATTGTTACCTATGACTTTTTTTGTTATCATTCTATATGGTCCTAATCACGGAATGGAAATTTGGGAGGACTTCATCTGCTTAAACATCAATGTTTGCAATTTAGGTATCAACATCTGGGTAAACATGCTTTGGTCTGTGTCTTTGCCATGTTTGGTTTTCCAGTACAGATGTGTCCATTGCGAATCTTGCAAAAGCTTTCTGTTGTGATAAAGGCATAAATTCTGATATTGCTTTCCATGAAGTTCCTAAAATTCATATTCAAATGTTGTGTTACTGTAGCAAATGACATACAAGGAAGGAAAAATAAGACTAGTGGGAAAAAACATGTTACAGGGTACTGCCTGGAATATATTCTGCCCTCATAAGACCCACATTATCTCCCAGTAACAGTAATGGAAATTTTGCACACACATCAAGGTAGAATATATAACCTAGCCTTTGACTGCTTTGATATATATTTATGAATGTAACTATACATTTATTCCTTCAGCCAATTTAAAGACCTGTGATTCAGGGTTTAAATTTATTCATTAATACCCGCAAATAGAGAAAACCAGCATGGTGACAACATTAATTTGAAGAAAAACAATCTTATTATGAAATATGTCAGGCATAAGGAAGAAAATTAAGGTTAATATTTTTCTCTCTTGAGATTAGAAACCTTGTCAGAATGGTTATCCCATTGACATCATTGTTTGGGGGAAAAAAATTACATATTAAAAATTTATGGTACCATTATAGACTACATCATTTGTGTCAGAAAGGGTACATACTGTTTTGCATAAGGAATAATACACTAAAATATCTTCGAATATAGAATTTTAGAACTATATATTTGCAGATGTGAAGAGTTTTGAGTGACGCACATTGTACAAATAAAACACAAGCAAAAGTATGGGGATATATGTTCATTTATGTGATGGAATTATTATGGGATTCTTGTTTTACTATTTGCTTTGATATCTTATTGTGAACTTAGTAAGTTTAAACATTAGAATACTTAATTAGATTAATAAAACAGTTGTAGACTAACGGCAGACTGTATATGATGCAGCCACCTACCTCCTCTTAAAATTGAAGGTAAAAATTGGTGTATTCCAGACTACTTTGTCATAACTATTATTTTGACTAGAATATTAAAAGACTTGTACCTAAAGGTACCAACTTAGAAATAAATAATGTTAAAATAAAAATTGCAGACAGATATACAATACAAATCAGAAATATTCAACTTTCAGATGTTAAGGGCTAGTTTCAAGTCTTACATCTGTAACTCTGTGTTTGGATTTTTTTTGTATTTGAAGAATTATAGTATATGTTCTCTGCAGACAGGACTTTAAAACTTAAATGTTAAGCTTTCACTTACAAACCTGGTGTTTTTTTTAATTTTATTTATTTTTTAATAAATGAAGAAGCAGAATTCTTTTCCTGGTACTTACAACCAACCCAACCTCTAAAACACCTCATTACATAAAAAGGTAAGTACTAATATGTGAATTGTTTGCTTTTCAATCAGAGTTTCTATAAGGTTAAATTTCATCAAGTCTGGTTCTTTTATTACAGTGTTAATGACATATCCTCATGTTACAGGCATGCCATAATGTTGAAACACTCTGAAACTGATCAACTCCACTATCATCAAAGAAGTCAAATGTGGTTTTTTAATGTCAGGAAATGATACAATCGCTCTTAGATCTCTCAGTGACAAACTGACCCAATTTGAATATAAAAGTACTGTTCCTGAACTTTGGATGGTTTCTGTTGATAGGGATTTTCCAGATTTGATAACTCTGGTGTTATTTATGCTGGGCTCACCATCCCTGTCAAGTTCACAGCCCTCCAAATTGCAACAAACCAAAAATTGCCCAAGCTTGACAACTGTTGCAAAATATCAATCCCAACTTCCCCAAACACGAAATGAAATGAAATTATTAGATCACAAGACTGAGCACATTTATAATAAAGATCAGTCTGATTTGACGAGATTTGTCTTAAAGCTTCCTTCAGGTCCTCATTTATTTGAATTCAATGCAATTTTATGCATATGTCCACTGTCAGTTTTCTTCCAGTTCAGTTCACATCTGTTTTTCCCTTCTCGTTCTAGTTTGAGGGTGAATAAAAACTCAGGATGCATCACTTTGTTTCATCTGGCTTCACAGTGAAAGGAAAATTTTCAAAGAAGTTAACACAATCCTCCAAACAGGCTGATTAGCCAAAAACTGAAACCCAAATTCATGGGAAAGGCCCTGTGGAACAGAAGGCTTAATCTGCAAAGACAGTTCAGTATTTCATAGGAAGCTGAAGAAACTTTAAAAAAAAAAAATGGTATTGAAAAAAAATTGGAAAGAATTTTTAATTATTTTTTTCCCAGACAAAACATCCCCCTCCCTAAATACAGTCTATGGCTGTTTATTAGTAAAATAAGATCAATTTTGTAAGGAATATTTTTACAATAAAAAGTGAGAAACCTCTTGGTTTATTTAGCACTTTTTTTTTTGCCAAATGGAAGTGAGGGGTTCAGAAGCAATTTACAAATCTTGTAGCAGGTTGGTATTCCTCTGTGAAAAAATTCACTCTACTGTATGGATGGCTTCTCATCAACAGCGTGTCGAAGCATAGATTTTTTGTTTGACCTATAGCAAAGATGATGGATCCACTGTTACCTGATTTCTCCAAAGTGAAAGTGACTGCAAAAATCAAAGCACTAAAACACAGTATTCAGCAGCAGTGCTTTCTTACTGTGGCCACCACATATAATAACAACTGTAGAATACACCACTGCCAAAATTTCTTAAATACACAGTGAACATTTAACTCTGCTTTGGGCAAAATCAACCCGGAAAATATGGGTGTGGTTTTTTGGTTTTTGGTTTTTTTTATTACTAAAATAAAGCACTACATTTGAGAGCAAGACTTCCCTCCTTGTGCCCATCTAAGGAAGAGCATGGAACTACACACACCAGAAGAAAGGCATACTAAGCTAGGTACACATAAAAGAATCAGAATGGCTGAGATTTTTCCACTGCTGAAAGAGAGGATGTTAACCAGTAACATAAAGTATAGAACATAGGGTCTTTACTCAAAGAGCAAAGAGATGAAGAGATTTTATATTGGCCTATGATTCATAGTAATTCATTTCTCAATATATTTTCCCTCGAGTTCGAGTCTCAGTAGGGACCGTCCCCTGGGCAGTTAAATGCCTCCCTGCCATCTGATCCCGTCAGATCTCAGATGCTCAGCAGGGTCAGCCCTGGTTAGTACTGGGTGCTGTAGACAGTCCCGAGGATTTCACTGTCACTGTCCAAGCTCGCTCAGCCGTGGCAAATGGACCTTAGGACTTAAACCGTGGGGCCAGTTCTGAGCACACTGTGCCTCACCTAAACAATCCACTGCTCAGGCTGAAAGGGCACCCCCATGTGGGGAGAGCCCTTCCCCAGATCTTCATTCACGATGTCTGGCCATTATTATTATTATTATATTTTCCCTGAAGGAAGAGATACAATGCAAATGGAAAATTAATTGGAATCCACTACATTTTCATCAACAGGGTCTGACAACAGTTCACTTCATCTAAACTAGTACACTGTTTCCTTTCTGGGAACTTCTAAGCAGTCTTAAAAGCAAGACAATAACTTTAGTGTGCAAGACTGAAGATTTCTGCCTTTTCAGACATGCAGATCCTTCCCTGGAAGTAACAAATTTGGTGAAAACCTTATAGCTTTCATCTGAACATTAATAAGAAAGAATGAAAAGTGAAGAATACTAGCATTTCTAACATAAATGCAAGCCAGGTCCCCAAACTGTTTAACACTTGAAACTCTATTGTCTGAGGGAACTTAGTAAATTCGGTGACAGTAAGAATCACTTTATTTTTTTCTTAAAGCTCTATATTATTTGCATTCCCTCCTTTTCTTACTGTTTTCTTTGACATTCCCACTAGTAAAATTACTTCGACAGTTGACATACTAGAATAGAAAAAATTTGTGTAGGTACTGAGTATAATTAGAAGAGGAATGATTTCAACCCTGATGACAGAAAAAACCAAGGGAGCTTTGGGTAGATACATAATAAGAAACTAGATAGTCAGGTTGAATGTAGTTCTTTAGAAGAGTAGTAGTTAAAAAATGGAGGTGTGTGTTGCTGAATGACATGGCACAGGTCAAGAGCCAAACAACATGGAGCTCTGAAAGAAACAGGCATGAAAATATCAAGTCAAATTAGTCAGTGGTATCACTTCTGCATCATGTCTATCTGTGACAGATGAGCAATTAAATATGTAAATAAAAATAGTACTTGGTCCTCTGTAGGTCTAAAGGGATAAAAAGACCTGTTCACCAAGCTTACAAGACATAAATTACAGCTAATAGGCAAGTTTTATAATAATTTATAAACAATTCATCAGAGAAACAAGAAGCTTCTGTCCTAGAAATCAACATTTTTACTGATTCAAGAAATTTGCATGGAAAACCAGTCTTCTCAAAGCCTCTCTGCCTTGCTTCATTTGTTCCATTGCAAACTGTGAGGTCCTGGTTTGTATTCTCCAAATATGTTTGCAGAAGTGCAAACACATCATTGCACATGCCAAATGGGCAGCTACAAGTGCAATCGTTTGTTGGCACAAAATTAGTCACACTGAGCACATAACAAATCACAGTTCCTGTGTAATTACTTAGAAGCACTCATAAGCACACATATGGCATCCAGAAAAGAATTTTTAAAAACTGCTTTGAAATTTTTTTTCCCCATAGATGTATAAAATCTACTACTGAGATATGTGATACCTATTCTCCATCAATTTCCTGAACAGTTGCACAGTAAATTTGTGGTCATATTAACAAAGTCACAGTCCTTCTCTTCTTGTAGACCAGAAACAGTTGTATTGAGTTTGCCTGACAAGGTTGTGACAGTGGGGGGCTACCAGGGTGGCTCCTGTGAGGAGCTGCCTGAAGTTTCCCCATGTCTGATAGAGCCAATGCCAGTTGGCTCCAGGACGGAGGTGCCACTGGCCAAGACCAAGCCTGTCAGTGACATTGACAGCGCCTTTGGGATGACAGATTTAAGAAGGGGTGGAAAATCTGCTGCCGAACAGCAGTCAGAGAGAGTGAGAGAAACAGCCTTGCAGACACCAGGTGAGTGAGGAAGGAGAAGGAGGATCTTGCTCCAGGTGGTGGAGCAGAGACTCCCCTGCAGTCCATGGTGCAGCCCATGGTGAGGGACCTGTGGCCCTGCAGCCCTTGGAGGTTCATGGTGGAATAGAGATCCACCTGCATCCTGTGGAGGAACCTGTGTAGGAGCAGGTGAGTGCCCAAAGGAACCTGAGACCCTGTGGGAAGCCCATAATCGAGCAGGCTCCTGGCAGGACCTGTGGACCTCAAAGAGAGGAGCCCATGCTGGAGCAGGCTTGCTGGCAAGACTTGTGACCCCGTGGTGGACCTATGCTGGAGCAGTTCATGAAGAACTGCAGCCCATGGGAAGGAGACCCACATTGGAGAAGTTTGTGATGGACTATCTCTTGTGGGAGGGATCCCATGCTGAAGCAGGTGAAGAGTGTGAGGAGTCCTACCCCTAAGGAGGAGACAGCAGCCGAGACACCGAATCATGAACTGACCCCTTTCCCCATTTCCCTGAACCACTAGAGGACAGGAGAGAAAGAAAATAGGGAGTGAAGTTGAGCCCAGGAAGAAGGGAGGGGTGGGGAGAAACTGTTTTAAGATTTCGGGTTTATTTCTCAGTATCCTACCCTGGTAAGAAATTCGAGTCTATTGTTTTGCCTGTGGCAGTAACTGCTGAGTGTTCTCTCTTTGACCCATGATTTTTCTTTTATATTTTCTGTCTCCTGTCCAGCTGAGGAGGGGAGTGACTGAGTGGTTTTGGTGGGAACCTGGTATGGAAGAATGAAGGTGTAAATGACTTCGAGTTAGAAATAACTATTTTAGTAAATAGCCTGCAATAAACATGCAAATACAGACAAGGTGAAATCTTGTTCTCCAACAGAGGCTAGAAAATATACAACACAATATCAAACAGTTTAGTTTCCAATAAATTAATATGAAGAGTATCTTTGAAGGTGCAGCAGTTGACACTCAGCAAGCCTTTATTTGACAGAAATTTCCAATGGAAACTCTGTCAAAACTGACAAATTTTATCTGTGCTCTCTCTTCAGGCTACTGTTATGAAAAAAACCCCTGCAACCCAGAAATGGATAACTGAATAAATATTTCCAGGATTTATACTTAAGTGTCTCAATTTTCTGTTACTCAAGCAGACTGCTAATAGGGTCTTAACACCCACTGCAAATTATTATCACTCTTACAAAGGCAAGTGCATTCAAACATAAAAAGTAAAATGAAAGTAAATATACATCAAATAGGAAATTATTTATAAAGACAGGAAGGAAGCAGACTGTTTTAGAAATCCAATCAACATCGTGGACTGAATGTTTTTTACTGGAAAAGAGAGGGAGAAATGAAGGACAATCTATCAGGGCTTCCTTACACTGCAATTTTTCCTTGGCCAGGGTAGGGAGCGGTACATTTACGATTGCATATGTATAAGCTATATTTAGAGTTGTTCCCTGCTTCTCCCCAAAAGATGTTGAAACACATATTGTCATCCATGACCTAGGAGAACAGCGGCCTGAAAAATAGAGCAATAAATGAGATGTGAGAAAGCAAATAATCTCATCATGACTTTTTTGTATGAGTCAACTGACTACACAAGTCTCCATAATGCTGAAGGTTGTGGAGCCTCATAGAAAATCTTAATAGAAAAACCTTTGTCCCCAGGCAAGCTTCTTCGCAGACACTACATTCATATGCTCCCACAGAGAAGTGCATAACATCATGAAAGCCCAGATTCTTCTGTTTCTGGTGTCATAAGACCATGAAAAGAATTGTCTTCGTAAAGGGCAGTAGGAGTCTATGTAAATATGAGCATGTTGGCAATGCTGGTAAGGCTGTGTATGCAATTAAATCATACCAGCCATTCAAACACCATTTTTACCATAGCCACAGGAACATGTGGATTTGAGAAAAACCAGCAACAGGACATCATGTGCTCCCATATAGGGGCCCTTCCTTGTTGTCTTCTTTTCCTGCTGGCTCAAGCAATTAAAACCAGCATCAGTCTGACCCTGCTATGCTTGTTTAGAGGGAGCTGAAGCTTTCACCTGAATTTGCTCTGGTTCTTCTGCCTTGTACATAGAGAAAGCCCATAATTAAAATTCAACACCTTTTCTTCATCAGTCTTTTAAACTTTCATAGTTTTTAGAGCTGGATTTTTGTAGGAGGCATGTTTTTCTTTTCCCAAATAATCCCCTTAAGCCACAACCCCAGGAGCCTATTCACTGCCAGCACCATGAAGGACAATGGGAAAAAGGCCTTAGTTTTAACCAAGTGCTGGCCTGTGGAACCAAATGGGGAGAGAAGCCAGTTCTGTGACACCATGCAGGCTCCTATTTGCTCTAACCCTTTGTAAGTTGTCCAGACCCCTTTTTGGTATAGCACACTGGTGAATAGTATAGGTGAAACCTAATCCAGTTGTGTTCATGGTCTCAGATAACTTGGCTATCAGTTGTGTGTCCTGGTTCTCTGACTCTCTGTGCTTGTTTCATAAATTTCATAACTGTTAGTTATTCTTGAAGTTTCTTTTGCAATGAGTTCCCTTCAGAACAAAGCCTGGGTGTGCCTTTGATTCTAGACAGTTTGAAGGAGGGCCTATGCCTGAATTGCACTGAACAAGTGTAGTTTTCTTCCTCATGCAGTCCTCCAAATTATCCCAGAAAACTTTACACATTCATTCTGTTCTTATGCAGAACCCCAGGACATACAATGCATACAATTCCATAAAAAGAGCACTCTAGTGGACCCCAGATGCCAGTTAAAATGTTCCTCAGAATTTGAATGGAGAAACATCAGAAAATACTGTAAGTGAGAATATTACAACAAAAGAAAATTTCTACTGGAAATAACCTGGTTCAGCATTTTCTCTCTTTCAGGGGCATGAGGAGATGCAATAACAGGAGCATACCTGGACCCTGTGGCCCATTCACCTCATGTTTTCTCAGTTTCTGCAACAACCAATTAGGGATATTAGGCACATTCTTGTTGTCTTGTGTCTGCTAATTAACCTGCAGTCCATGAATTTCTCTAACCTCTTTCTAAAGTTGCATGTGTTGTCTGTCTCCAGGTCACTGTACTATGCAAAGAAGTGTTTTCTTTAAGCTGTTTTTAATCAGTCCTGCTTATTTTAATGAATGACTGTAGTCCTAGCATTGTGGAGGGTGGTGAAAAAAGATTCTACATTTACCTGATCCAGCCTTTCATGATTCTCTCTCCACAGCCTTCTCCTTTCACTAAACCATGCCAACCCTTCCAGTCTCACTTTGTAAGGCAGCTGCTCCATCCATTGGTTATTTTAGTTGCCAACACAACTTATCCATAACGTTTATTGTGCTCATTGGTACTCAGTGCTGGAGCAGATGCACTTAGCAGTGTTGAATTTAGCTACTAATTCTACATTATCTCATTAAAAGCTCCTGTTTTGGCACTAATGTAACTTCTACAATGAAGCATGGCACCTGAGCAGGGGTGGTTCATGTCAGAGAACATGATGAGAAAATCCTCATAGATAGCATGAATATGTAGAAATACTAAGAAAGTGTCTAGGCTGAAATGTATTTGAATACCTCTGAATTCCTTGAAAGACAACCAGCAGCAGCTCATCAAAATCTTATGTCATATTACTTTCACTGTTGTGAAACTGTGTTGTCTTTGTTGTCTTGATCTTCAAATGTATGCCAGTGTAAATAAGGGGAGATTCTGGCCCAGGGCTTTTTGCTCCCTGTGGCTTGGCAAAATTACTAGAGAGCTGCTGGAAATGGAGGCCTGAGGAACGCAGCTCCCAGGCTGTATTCTTGCCTTTGTCAGGTTCTGCAAAGGAAAGAAAAACTCTGAAATTTACAGGAGATATTATAAAAGCAATAGACTGGAAAAAAAAAAAAATCAAAACCAAACAAACAAAAAAACCCCAAAACCAAAAAAAACCCCACCCACCTACATTTCCCCTGTACTTTTCTCCTGTATCACTTATCAACAGAAAGGATTAGGCAGAAACAGTAATGTGGTGGAGATTTCCACGAAATCTTCCTGGAAAACCCCAAACAAACTACTAAAATATAAGTGACAGGACCATGCCAATATTGCATATAGGTAAAATCCTCCGACCTTAGGGGCTGAGACCTCACTGAAAGCACAGACCCTTGTGGGCTGACAGAGGCATACCCAGTGAGTGGGATGAGCTGTGATGGGCCTCAGCAGAGAAGATGGATGGGAGTCAGGCACAACTTTGAGAGAAGCATGAAGCTTTGGTTTTTAAGCTGGAAGCCTTTGGGTGGGATTGGATTTAATCATCCTCTAAATCTGATTTCAGCCCTGGTCCTTATATGGTTGTGTTCTTTATTCTGGAGTAATAATTAGAAAAACACATATACACATATCTATGTTTTTAAATGACACATATATGCATTTTTAAAACTGCTTAAGAAAAAGTAAAAAAGAAAATCTTACTCTTTTTTCAACTCCTAGAGAGAAGACCCAGGACTTTTGCTTCAAGTGCTATTCTGCCACCATGGAGTCTGGCATTCAGAGAAGTCTTTCTGACTCTGCAACTTTTTGTCTTGACTCATCATAACAACCCTTGTCATTGACACCACCAGAACACGAAGTTATGTCATTATCTGTAACCATAGCAGCAGCAGCAGCAGGACTAGGCAATTGAATTTTCTAGTTGAAATGTATCCAATATCAGTTAGTGTTAAGTGCTAAAATGTTGCTTTAAACAAAAACTTGGGAAGAGAGGATATATTTAGATTTTTTATAGCTGCCATGTCTTTGCCTTCCAAAGTCACAATAATGCAGATAGAAACAACATGTAAGTCTCAGTTACCTTTTCACTGTCTCAGTCACCTTTTCACTGCCTCACTCACCTGAGCAGTAAGTAAAAATCAGGTTGCTAGCTACTTCACATCAAAAAGCATCAGGAGTGCTGAGTTCTTAAAGTTTCTGTGGATTTCATTTCAGAATCATACTTTACATTATTTTCCCCACCTTTCTGCTATTTAACTGCCTCTAAAACTTAGTTTTACCAAAGACTAAAGAAATGGTTTTGTTATCACAGCGAATGTCTCTTAGTGACTGGCTGGAAGAATAGATTCATTCAACTGAAACATGGTTAAAAATAAAAAAGCAAATAGTAATGATCAGCTGGTCTCTAGCTCACTTTTTAAATTTATTTTTATTTTCCAAGCAGTATTTTAAGTAGCCACACAAACTAAAATGTATATACATTCAACACATTAAAGTCACAGAAGACCTTAAAAGTCTATCATTTTCCTCAAAGAATGATTTATACAAGGCTTTTCTAAATAGGCAAAAAAGATATTGCTAAACCACTTTGGAAAAAAATGTTGTAGATAAAGGAGGTAACAGAAAATTAACAATTTCGATTAACCATTAACTAAGATCATAATTTGTTAGTCACATATGAGTCTTGTATTGCCATAGTATATTCCTCTTCAGTCATGCTACACTTGCATTAAGAGATCTATCTCAGTAATCTTTTTTCTCACACCTTTATATATTTAATTTCATCCCAGAGATATAGGCATGCAGTTCTGTTGAATGCAGTTCTTGTATTTTATCATCATGATTTTACAGAGCCTTTTTGAGTGGCCACATAACACTTACTGTAAGAACCACTGCACTGGCACAGTGTATCAGTCCATTGTGTTTCTGTGGGGATGAGGAGTAAAAAGTCTGAACCGGGAAAATTTATAACAATGATACCCACAGAGTGGGTGCTTAATAATAACAACTATAGACATGTTCCAGTTTGGCCTCCAGGTCTTTCCTCCAGATCTGGCTTGCTGTGGATGATGTACTCAGATCAGATGCACAGTTTTGCTCCTGCTTTATGTACTATTAAATATATATGTAACTACTTCAGTTAAGAGCGCTCACACTGTAAAGTCATTCATTTTGGAAACTTTTCTGACATTGTCATAGGGTATGTCCAGTACTCACTTCATAGTGGAACAGAACCATCTTCTCACAAAATGTCATTTTGTACTTCTTGAAAGAAGGAGATTTTGAAATTCACCAGCCTCATTCATGTTTACAACCTGTATGGTCATGTTTCAAATTGAAAACATATGACACAGTTATTCCATGGCTGAGAATACTTCATCTTCTTTCTACACTATGTCCCATTCCCCAAAGTTCAAATATAAATTCACAGCTAGTCTGCCAAACTTTCCACTACAATAGAGGCAGTGTTTTATCTAAACAGGTCTTCCTGTTCCAACTAGTAAAATATTATTATTTACTTACGTAAAGTCAAAACTCAGTGCTGAGGTTAAAGTTATCTCATAGGCATTCACAAATGAGTAGGACTTCATGTAACCAAAAACTGAATTCAATCTCTAGAAACAGATATTCATCTCAGTCTGACAGTCTCCCAAAGTAACTAGGTTAAACCCATGAAAGCAAAAGAATACAGAAAATGGAGGGAGAAAGTAACACCAATCAGCAGGTGGTTGACATAGTGCACTTCTCTGGTCCTCTTCAAATCATGGTAGATTACACTTCAAATCCAGCAACCCTTTTAACAAAAGGCTCATCAGACTGGGCAGGATGTTCTTTAGCTTCCTGTTGCCTCTGCTACTGCTGCACTTTGGAAAAGGAGCTGTCCAGTAAGACCTTGAAATGGCAGGAAAAATAATAATAATTTTTTAAAAAGATCAAAAGCAACCAGGGAAAGCTTTAAGCTACCTGCACACACTATCAAGAGAAGACAAGGGAACATAAGATAGTTTTTTCAGGTAAGGTATCTGTATCATGAACATACTTGCTAACAATGAACTGAAGCCGTCTGTCTTCCACTCAGAACTTATACAAGTAATTTTTTTCACATTCACAACAGATACACAGGAAAATTGGCTGACATTCCATTAAAGTCAGGAGGGAGAAGACACATCTCACTACAGTGTGGACTTCTATATCTAAACTTCTGGCCATGAGCTCTCTTCATACTCATTTGAGGGAAGGTCAATAAACTCAGAAAACTTTATGCTGTAATTCTTCTCATCCTAGAACAGGCAGAAGCTTTTCATCAGATCAATCATACTCTCAACTCTATTGACCCTATTGAAGTTGATTACAATAGGATAACTATCTCACACACACACTTACAGTGTGGATTTCAAAAGTTATGTAAGATAATTGCCACCAGGGAATTTCATGTCATCTACAATGTGCACTGCCCAAAACTTTGTGAAAGAGATGGCAAAAAGAGATGAAGGAATGAGTCAAAGCAAAAGAAATACAGAGATAAGAAGCAAATATCTTGTTATCTGCTATTGAATTTATTGTCTTATTTGGATTGTCTTCTATTTTATCATCCTTAGTCATGTTAAGACTGCATTCTAAGAGCTAAATGTCATGTCAGGAGAACATTTCTAAGACATGGGATGAGAGGCACAGCAATCCAAGTCATAGATAGAGCCCAGTCTGCAAGACCCTAAGGATTTCCAGAGCATGCACTTGTATATACATACATACATACATACATATACATACATATATACATTATATATATATACATATATATAAATAAATAACTGAAAATAAATATTAATATAACCTCCTGTTGCTCATAGATTTTTGTGGGTTTTTTTAAGCATTGGCACTAGAGTCATTCCCTTCTCTTCATTTGGTTAATCACAAAGGACAATATTTTCATGCCTGGAACCAGGCCATATTTTTACTGTATGTTTTTATGATATTTACACAGCAGTTGGAATTAGAGAAGATTGTCATTAAAGCTCAATTCCAGCATTCCATCAGATAAACAACAAATTATCTGGGTTGATTAACTTCACCTTGACAAAGGGGTCATTGTCTGAGGCTTCATCTGAGAAATTCATATCCATAGAGTTCAAGGGGAGTATTTGTTAGCCATTAACTTCAACTAGCTTCTGGAATAGAAATTTAAGGGTTTTATTTTGGTTTGGTTTTTCAAATGAGACCTCTAATTTTCACTGACTTCTGAAAGAGGCAGGAGTGCAGAAGGCACAATGTTGCTGCGGTGCTTTCCTTGGAATATGAATTGTGGGTTTGTGACTGATAATAAACCAACTCTATGAACTCCTCGAACCACTCACACAGTCAGTCTAAAATAACACTCACCCACTATCACCCACTACTACCTGCAAAAAGAAAAATAAGCAATTATGAAATTAAAAACATGCATCCATCCATAACCTGAAATAAGTTGGATACTTCCCCTGAGCTTTATTACATTTATTTAATCAAATAGTATCAGAATTTACTCATAGTTTATCAGATCCTAATAAGTCAAAAAAAATGTGTTAGGTGTTCGACTTTCAGCGGAGAGGCAGAAAGAAAATTCACGTGCATAAGCATTCACACACATATACACTTGTTCTTACATACCTTTTTTTCCCCCCAGAAGATGTATTGTTTAGACTGAGAATGAGAATCTGAGTCATCCTATAAAAGCATTGTTAGTGATTTCCAAGTTCCTCTGAAGGGTCATAATATTTTCTGATTGCCTGCACTAGAGGGAAGATCCATCCTTGAGAGTTAAAGGAAACCAGGAAACAGTTTTGAGGATGGATTAGTCTTAAATTCCATGCTGCTAAAAAATGTGCTGGTTATAAAATTTCGTAAGCCTATATGTGTACTGAGGGCAAGAAACCTGACTTCCTTTCTGTGTTGATTTCTAAGCCCACAAGCAGCTTCCTTACTAAAACCAGTATTTCACAGAACTCTGCTGCAAGTGTCTCTCAGAACAGACTGTGGGAGAGCTTTACAGTTGGAACCATCATTTTACTGTACACTGGCAGCTGGTACCTCTTGCCTCCTGCATTCCACACCCTCTCAGACTGGATTGTTAACAGTTTTGTTTCTACGTGGGAATCCGTCAAACATCTGCAACAAGTAGAAAAAGTGAATATATTTATAATTTTTTTTTAATTTAAACTGGTATTTGAAGCCTGGCTGGATCTTAAGGCATTCTTATACCTGCCTTCATTGCTGGCCTGAAATTGACTCAAGAAACTCAAGTGAAATGACCATTGGATCATTGGATCAGACAGGTTTAAAAGGGCCTAAGATCTGTTTGAGTTCCATTATTGTACCTTGACCCACATAGTGTGCCTAGAGGATGGTTTCAAAGCTTTCTAAAAACCTGGCTCCTGTATCATTCCTGGATTGTTTCCAGCAGCAAATATTAGCAGATCACCATGATCTTTCCTCTTAGCAGTATTCAGCTAAGTGACTGCTCTCAGCTCCACTGACGTAAATTCAAGGCAATGTCACTAAACTCAGAGGGGGAAATTAATTTCTATTCCTTCAACTCCATTGACTTCAAAGGCCATTTATCAGTAAGTCAAAGCATAGACCAGGCACTCCTCACTCTTCAAATTTTCACTAGAACTGAATCCAAATTTGACCCATAGTCATATCATCACTTGAAAAGCATCCTAGCCAGAGAAATTAGATACCATGTTGTTGGTATTGCTTCAAATAATCATCCTTTCTTGATAAATCTTTTTTTCATAGTAGTGATGTTTGTTTCTTTCTAATGTGTGGACTGCTGAAGGCATTAAATCAGAAGTCAATACAAGGAACAATGTTGGGTAAAATACAAAAAACTGAAAAATCGAAAATTCTGATAACAAAAACTAAAAGAAGATGGTTAACGTAGTCGACTTCTAAATGAGTACATAAGCAAATGCTTTGTTCAGTTATGGTCCCTGCATGGAAAATAATAGCCATAATGATTTCAATATGCATAGAAAACAGATAAGGGAATATTGGGCAAGGGAACCTGTAGGCAGCATATCTGCAGAGAAGAGTTGTGTTGAATAATTTCTTTAATTTCAGTGCCAAATTTCCCACAGACTTTAGGGCAAGCAAGTCTTCTGTCCCATCTTTGGTGGTCACAGATTGTCCCAAACTGAATTTTTCATTATGTGACCCAACACGGCAATGATAAAATCTAAAAGTCTTTAATGTTCTTTAAGGTTGGATAAGCAAATAACTTGCTGAGATTTGTAAAAGTAGCAGTTTTACCACTTTCAGGTAGTCTTTTTCTGTTACACAGAGGAAGTGCCACAAATCAGTTTCTGTATTAAAAGTAAGTGAAAATGTACACCACAAAAGGAGCAAAGCCACGGTATTATTCCCTTTGCTGTGCTCTGAGTAAGCCTTAGGAAGCCATTCACTCTGCTGTAAAGGTTTTTGTGAGAAGCACAGAGCTCATCACATCAGAGGGAAAAAACATCTTCGTGCGATGGGTTTTGCTATTGCAGCTCATCAGCCTTCATGTTTGATCTGCTAGTCTGTTTAATTTCCCTGTCATAGTCTTGCCAGGAATGTACTCACACTGCTCAGAAATTGGTTTCTCCTGGCCTTTTAGAAACACGTGACTCATTTCCTTTCCACAGTGACATCTCTTGTCAGATGTGTCAGCAGACGTAAAGGATTTATCTTGGATCATCAGTGATTTGCATATCTCTGTTAATCATTTAACCCTGAAAATCTATGCCAAAATATTCAAAATATTAGTGAGCTTCAGTGGGATTTGTTGCCCTTTCAACATATTTGAAAATCAGGCCAATTTGGGGAACTGAACTACTGACAGAAGAGCCCAAGTTTTGCTCCAGTTCTTCAAGTTCTGCCCTTCATTAATTTTATCAGGGGGGGGAAAAAAAAGGAAAAGACAATAACAGTGCATTTTGCCCAAGAATCATCTGTAGCAGTATCAGTTCAGTAATGAGAGACATTGTCAACAGACCACTAAGCTGACCTAGTATAATTTCAGCTTAGCTGATTGGCATTTAATAACTTTGATGATCATTTGCTGAAAGCTTGCCATATTATCTGTGTTCCATGCTGTCCTGTAGACAAGGTGCACAAGTGTTTCTCAGGCTCACCTTCCAAGAGAAAGAAAAAAAAAAAAAAAAAGAAACTACATATTTTCTGTGAGAGGCTGAATGCAATAAATGTGATCTGTGATACTCTGGTCCCAAGCAATGGTTACAGGCCTACAACCCTGCCATGGAAAAGGAGGCACAAGAGGCTATGGAAAAGTCCTTTGTACTAGAGAGAAGAGAAACTTCCCAAGTAATGAATGAGGGGAATGGCTGTGGATGTAGTTTACCTGGACTTCAGCAAAGCCTTTGATGCTGTCTCCCACATCATTCTCCTGGAAAAGTTCTCAGCCCACAGCTCGGAGAGGTGCACTCTTTGCGGGCTTAAAAGCTGGCTGGATGGCTGGGCCCAGAGAGTGGTGCTGAATGGTGCCACATTATGATCACTAATGGTGTTCCCCAGGGCTCAGTATTGGGCCCAGCACGGTTTAATATCTTTATTGATGATCTTTATGGATGATCTAAACAGGGGGATCAAGTGTACCCTAAGTAAGTTTGAGGACAATATTAAGTTGTATAGGAGTGTAGATCTGCTGGATGCTAGGAGGGCTCTATAGAGGGATCTGGACAGGCTGGATCAATGTGTTGAGGCCAACACTATGGGGTTCAACAAGGTCAAGTGCCAGGACCCACACTTGGGTCACAACAACCCCGTGCAGGCTGGGGGAAGAGTGGCTGAAAAGTTGCTCAGTGGAAAAGGAGCTGGGGGTGCTGATCAACAGTGGCAGAACATGAGCTAGCATGTGTCCAGGTGGTCTGTACCAGCAAGAGTGTGACCAGCAGGACCAGGGCAGTGATTGGCGCCCTATACTTGGCACTGGTGAGGCCACACCTTGTGTCCTGTGTTCAGTTCTGTACTCCTCACTAGAAGAAAGACACTGAGTTGCCGAAGTGCCCAGAGAAGGGCTATAGGGCTGGGGAAGGGTCTAGAGACTAATCATATGAGAAGTGGCTAAAGCAGCTGAGGGTGTTCAGCCTGGAGAAGAGGAGGTTCAGGGGTGACCTTATTGCTCTCTACAACCCTGAAAGGAGTTTGCAGCCAGGTGGGGATCGGTCTCCTCTCCCCGGCAACTAGTGACAGAATGAGAGGACACAGACCCAATCTGCATCAGGGGAGGTTAATGTCGGACATCAGGAGAAATTTCTTCATAGAAGAGGTTGCTAGGCAATGGAGGTAGTGGAGTCATTGTCCTTGGAGGTGTTCAAGAAAAAACTGGAGGTGACACTCAGTGTTCTGGTCTAGTTGACAAGATGGTGATCAATCAAATGTTGGGCTTGATGATCTTAGAGGTCTTTTCTAAATAAAATGGTTCTGTGATTCTATGATGTAGCAAGAATGCTGCTGTTAATATCCTGATCAAGAAGCCTTCATGAAGTCCTTTCCTATCCAACATTTCTGTTAAGCTCATGATCATAATATTTCTGTTTTCCCTTCCAAGCATAAGAGAATCCAGGGAGAAATAAAATCATTCAAAAACTCCTTGGACCAATTTTTTCCTATGCACATGAAAATGGAATGAGTAGGGTATCACTGGAGCTGGGAGCTGGGCAAGAAAAATGCAGACCCAGGGATGCTTCACACCAGATATTCCCATCATGTAAGACTTTGATAAAAGTACTCTACATTTGTGTCTACATCACTATCCACATGCAACGGCAGCTCAGCTTACCTCTCACTGTGCTCCTGGTAGTTGACATGTGTGATCTAATGCTTCCCCAGAGGAATAGAGAAGACAGAGTAAAGCTGATCAGAGTTGTGCTGCCTTGACTTTGTTTTATTCACAGCTAATACATGAGGCAGCTTTGTGGGATTCTTCTTGCTCTCTCCATCTTTTCCCCCAGGGTCCTTTGGTCATGCCAATCATTTCAAGAGAGGATAAAGGCAGATACATAAAGGCACAGTAAGGAAGGGGTAGTGTGCCCTCCAGCTACTTTGCCCAGATGTAGATTCTGCCCACACAGTTTTGCTCCTCTAGGCATGGTGGAATACACTTTGATTTCTCATCCTTTCTGAACTCATTATCATCTGAAGTCAGTGATATTGGTACAAATTAACACCTGGTCTCCATTTCTAATGAAGAGAAAATATACCAGGTGGACATTTAGGAAAATCAATTCCATGATAAAGCCAAGGATATTAAAAAGAGGGAGAGAAAGAAACACAAAGATTACAGAGCGCAGCTCTCCCACAGCAGCAGACAGAGTGGCAGCCAGCCATTGTTCTGAAAGGCAGCATCAGCACCAAGAATCAGATGACTAAGCTCCTGACGAATGAAATATTTTTACTATGCTGAAAAAATTCTGGCACTGCAGGAGGACTCAGAATAAAGGAAGCAATTTGAAGAGCCTTTCTGAAGGACACCATCAGATAACCTTGTGCTCCAAGAAATTCCAATACCCTGAAGAGAAGTGATGGTTCTGGGTTTCAGCAGGCATGAAAGGATACAGGCTTAAATTAGGTGGACATGATGAGAACATACGTGAATAGTATTCTCTGTTAAATGTCATGAATATTTTTGTGAGAGACATGGTGCAATGTTGGTCAGGGTTCAAGCTGGCTCTGAAAAGTCAAGAAAGCCTGGGTATCCCCCTGAGTCTTTCAAGCAAAGAAATGGCTTCAGCATCTTAAAGTGTTAATACCTGCTCAGTTACTTATTGTTACCCTTCTGCTGAAGGATGGGAAGCTTGTGTAGACCTGGAAGGGAACATGCTGCAGTCATTCACTGTGATAGCTCAGCACAAACCCCGTTCATCACAGAGCTGGGGTGTGGTAAAATCCCAAAGGCAGATTCACCAGCACTCACATCCTCACAATTACATGAGACCCCATGCAGAGGTAATGTGGATATCTGCATTGCACTGATGTGTCACTGATGTACTCTTTAAGGGTACCCAATGCTTCTTACTGCTGGCAGTGTGACCTTATACTCAGCAAAATGAAGACAGGGGCTAGAGGAAGATTGTTGAGAGGGGACATTCATAAGCCAATGTCACTCATAAGTCTGATAGTGTCAGCACCATTTGATTAAACTGGAATTATAGAAAGATGCTTCAGCTCACCCTTACATGAATGAAAGAAAAAAAACATAAGGAAATTAAAAGTTTTGGATGTTCATATACAGTCATAAATACATGTATATATCTATGTTGAAAGGTTAAGGCTATATATACTCTGTGATAAGGAAATGCTAGCAAAGGTTTACCAGTGTGAGCTTTGAAGTGCTTTGTGGTTTGGTTTTTTTTTTTTTTCACTTCTGGAATATACCTTCTGAGCTATAGCCCCTTTATTGACAACCACAAAATTTTCCCCTTAATCTTACCTATTTCAATTTGTGAGCTAAAGAATTTGCAATACTACTGCAAATGATTGGTTCTTCTGAAACTTGCTGTGCTGTATCCTCTGAGATGAAGAGTTATCAGAAATGTTTTATAAAACAAACCTTCACTTCAATAATGCCTAGCATGCGGACAGGTTAGGTATCAACTTGGGTCTGGAGGAACCAACAAAATTAGGACTGAGTAATCCATATAATTCTAATACAGAGGCCTAATTCCACCCAGAAATCAAACTTAGTTAGGACTGAGACTCCAACCCAAGGTTTGCTCTTGTACCTAAAAACCAGAATATCTACTCTACTGATTTAGTGAATTCATAAATCACAGAATCATTTAGGTTAGAAGGGACCTTAAAGATCATCTAGTTCCAACTCCCCTGCCATGGGCAGGGACACATTCCACTAGACTGGGCTGCTCAGAGCCAAGTCCAGCCAGACCTTGAGGACTGCCAGGGGTGGGGTACCAATAATTTCTCCGGGCAACCCATGCCAGTGTCTGAGCACCCTCACAGCAAAGAACTTCTGAACATCTAATCTACACCTACTCTCTCTCAGTTTGAAGCAATTTTAAATAGCGTAAACAAAGTTGGGATCGGGTCTGGAGGTCAAAAATTGTGCTCATTTCCTAGAGCAATTCTATTTCTTTTTCTTCTGAAAATATCAAACCCAAAGTCCAAGGCTTCGATAGGTACACGGCATCTACAAAGCTTTCATTAATGGTGCAGTAAAGCTTTGAAGCTCCGCTGTGCAACTGTTAACTGATCTTATTCAACAAACAGTGCTCTAGGCCTGTGTGTTTTTTGTGGCTGAACAGGTGATGATTTTCTCTTTGCTGTCACCAGTCAAGGACTTTGCACTACCAGAACCCAGGCTCCAGTTTTGGGATCAGAGGTACAGGTTGTAGCAGGGGAAAAGGGAAATGTTATCTCCATTGATTTCTAGTACAAAGAAAGCTTTTTGCTTTCACACTTTGAAAAATCACTATCAGATCATCTCACAGCCAGGTTAATAGTGAGGTTTGTTTTATTTCATGGCTAACATTATTGTTATGTTTTGTGTTTGTAGGAATAGAAACTGCTCAAATGGCAGTTCCCTCTCTGTATATTCAAATTGCTTTCCAAATCTGTAGCCCGCTTATATTGATGGGATTGTTTTCACTGATTCACAGACTAAAAACAAACTCTCAGGTCCAGTTTTTCCTTACAGATGAAAGCAGTTGTATGCATCAGGCTACTGCACAGTGAAGAAGGGTAGTAAGTTATTTTGCTTACTTTCAAAGAAGATGTTATAGATAAGTTCAGGAAGTGTGTGTTGGATGAGTGGGCAGTGAGGTGAATGGAGAACTGGCAGAATGGCAGATCTCAGAGTGTTGTGATCAGTAGCACAGACTCTACTTGGAGGCCTTAGCTGGCAGTGTCCCCAAGGGTCAGTACTGGGTCCAGTCTTGTTCAACTTATTCATCAAAGGCCTGGATGGAAGGACAGAGTTAACATCAGCAAGGACGCTCTGCTGATGATACAAAATTGGGAGGAGTGGCCTGGAATGAGAGCTGGACAGATTGGAGAATTGGGCGAAGAGGAACCTAAGGAAGTTCAACAAAGGCAATAACCCCAGTATAGGCTGGAGGCTGACATGCTGGAAAGCAGCTCTGCAGAGAAGGACCTGGGGGTCCATGAGCAGAAGTGTGCCTTTGTGGCCAAGAAGGTCAGTGGTGTCCTGGAGTGCTTTAGGAAGAGCACTGCCAGCAGGTTGAGGGATGTGATCCTGTCCCTCTACTCAGTCCTGGTGAGGCCTCATCTGGAGTGCTATGTCCAGTTCTGGACTGCACAGTTCAAGAAAGACAAAGAATTACTGAAAGGGTCCAATGGAAGGCTACAAAGACAATTAGGGGACTGGAGCATTTATCATACCAAAAGGAAAGGCTGAGACAGCTGTGCCCCAGAGGAAGGTTATGAAGTCTCCTTCTCTGGAGATAACCAAAACACACCTGAATGAGATCCTGTTGAACTTGTTCTAGCTGAACCTGCTTTAGCAGGAGTGGGGTGGACTAGAAGAACTCCAGAGATCCCTTCTAGCTTCAGTCATTCTGTGATTTTACATGTTGTATTTTAAAGACTAGCTGTAAGGCACCAAATGACACATGTGCATCCTTGCTTGGGCTGTGAAATTTCATCTTATGGTGATGGTCATTTGATGAACAGATCATAAGAAACATGTATTTGTGCAAAGATAAGGTCAGGTCCCAGGATGTATTAAAAATTACACTGGTACTGCAGGAACAATTAGTCTCAAGTATAGCAGAAGATGACTTTACAGAAAGGGAAGCAGGAAGACAAAAAATATACAAACTATGAAAGTTTAAGGGGTTATTATTCTGCTCATAAGCATTAGATTACTTAAAAAAGTGAGACTGATAGTAAATTTCAGTAAACAGAGAGAGAAGATGAATGATACAAGAAAGAGATGACAAAATTGATTCTATGTCACTTTAGTTGCCTCTGAATTTTGTGGATTTCATTGTAAGCCCAATATCAAAAGGAAATTAATAAATCCTATAGCTTTCATTGAACATATTTCACACTTATCAGCGGAGGTTTGTTCTGTTCCTTGGAGACTGATCGATAGGAATACTGTCACACTGTCCCTGTGGAGTAGTGAAAGTAGGATGCAGCAGCTGTAGACTTATTACCCAAAGATTCCTGAAGTCTCAGAAGTCACCCAGCTCCAGCAAAATCCATCCAAATGTAGCATCTGGTATAACCCAAAATAGTCCTAAAAGGAACACAAATAATGGCTAAGATATGTAATCACATTGAGAAACTGTTTGGAAAGAGACACACTTTCTGATTGCTGTGTAAACGATCCCAAGACTTGCATAAAAGCACTAGCTAGCATGACTACACAAACTCTCTACTGGCAAAGGCAAATAAGATAAGGATTTTCTGTTCTACTGTTGTTGAGTCTTTGAAGCAGTGGTAGTCTAGACAAACCAAGTTTTGCTTAACCTCCTGTTACAGATAAAATAAATATGCCTAGAATGAAAATACATGAAGTTACTATATTTTAACTGTAGGAGGGAAAACAGAGTAAAAGAAAAAGCCCATCACATGCGACTCAAAAGTGCTTGTATTTATCAGTCTCTGTGGTCTGGCAGCCACTTTCAGAGATTACAATTATTGTGAGGAAACAACCGATTTGTCTCAGAAACGTAAGAAAATGCAGGAAATAAAAGGCTAACGTTTTAAAATGAAGCCAGGCCTTTGGCATTCACATCAGTGATTTACTAAGTAATGCATGCATCTGAAATCATGCCAGCCTGCATTGTGGCTGCTTATCTAGCTGATATAAAGCACCACTATTGTGCTTTTTCTGACATAAAAAGCACCTTTTCATACCTAGATAGGCACCTCCTAAATTGATCAGACAGCGAATTTAACAAGACAAAGGAAATTTTTTTTTTTTTTTTTTATGCACAGCACATAACACAGTTGTGGATGTGGAGCACAATGAATTGAATGGGTTGAGAAGGTTTGGCAGATCCACTGTGGGTCATTAAAGATGATTATTGGGAGAAAAGTACCGAGCTGCTGACTGCCAGAGAAGGGTCACCTTGCCTAGTAACCAAATTCCTTACATCTTTTCCTGTAATGTTCTCCAGTGGTCAACATGAAAATCATGACCCTGGGCTAGGTGAAGTGTCTTGTGCTTCAGCAGTTTTGGTGCTACCTCTTCTGCTGTTTCTCATCTTGCAGTTCATGATGACAGTTTTGAAATGTCATGTCTTAGTTCAGGGCCTCCTCTTCCTTTGCTTCTGCACTGATGAAGGCACAAGAGAGATTCATTTCCCTGGTCACTGTCTTTGGACCACAGGACTGGGCCTTTGTTTGTATTGAAAGGCAGAGCTGGAAAACAAAAACTTGCCTACCTTCTTCCTTATCTGAGAGTATGGCCACTGCCCCTGGGGGTATTTGCACTCCCAAAATGCAGCAGCTGTCCTAT
Organism: Acropternis orthonyx; assembly: GCA_035583155.1. NCBI lineage: Eukaryota > Metazoa > Chordata > Aves > Passeriformes > Rhinocryptidae > Acropternis > Acropternis orthonyx. Next base: position 143,603,881 of record JAWWEU010000081.1, on the reverse strand, counting down.
CTGGATCTGGATAGCTACAGCAGAAACTACAGCACTGTGCGTGCCAGCATGGTGCTCACATGCGTACCCTTAGGATTTCTTGAGACTGTGTTGCTTCTCAGACTTAGAGATGAATGTGCCTATTCTCTTGAAAATGCCAGGAGATGGACAGTTCTGAGGGATACTCAGAGATTAACTGATGTAGCTGTTATCATCACAGCAAGGAAAACAGGCCAACAGACTGTTAAGTACTAAATCCAGACTCTTGAGTTGCATCTCTTGTTATGCATGGCTGAGGTGATTCTGGGGGGTGGCTGAGAAGGAGGGGTGAAATGCAAATATGAAAGTCCAGATCAAACCTGGAATGAGTGTAGTCCCTTGTGAATAATCTGATCCTTGATATTTTGTAGGTTGCAAACTCCTGATGTCAGGGCAAACCTCATCACGGCACTAGAATTGCTGTGCTGATACTGAAAATGGATACACTGTCCACAGCGCTAAGTCTATTTTCTTGTATGATCTGTGACAATCTACACTTTTTTCAGAGTTCCTGAAATTAACTTACTGCTGTTGGATCTCAGACTTTAGCACGTGTGCATCACTCCCTACCCCATACCAAGTGAAATATTTTCTGGTTTTGTTTCTGTTGGGATTTTTGTACTTTGCTTAAATGAAGACTGGTTATAATGTAGAACCACACACTAATGCAAGGCACAAACTCATTCAAGCTAGCATTCAACACATGCCTGTTAGTAAAGTAGAAGAGAGATGGTTTTGACACAGATATGAGACCAATGAAAAGAAAATTCTCAACTCCCAGTTTATCTGCTATTGAACTTGATTCTAGCATGGAGGAAAACAAAACCTTATTTTAATAAAACCAGTGAATTACCTGAGGCTGGAACTTGTAGTTTCTAGTTAACATTTCAGCAGACTCTTCTTCTAGGTTACATGGGAATAATAGAAGTGTTCCGCCCTTGTGTTTTACTGCCTAAAATCAGCGGAAGGTTCGATTTCATCTCCACAGTGAAACTGCCTGCAGTAGGGCACCAATTCATGTCACTTCACAGCTGTGACTTTCTCCCACAGGATCCTTCTGAAGTCAGCAACTCCTACAAAGAGTTTTGTCCAGGTCCTCTCTAAGTGGAAAAACCTGCCTCTTTCTTCTTATTTATCTGTTTTAAAATAAGATAGTCCAGTACCACTTCCATATTTACACTTTTACAGTTTCAGGACAAGCTGTGTTTGTGTATGAGTCAGAAGCTAATAAATATCCTGCTTTTTATGTACTCATAAGCTTCCTTGAGATTCCACGTGGCCAAGCTCAATGGTTCAACATAATGGTTCAAGATTGAACTGGGAATGGAATTAAGCAAGTTGGTACCCTCTCTCAAAAACCCACTGCATCAGAGAGGTGCAAATAAATAATTGCAACCTTATTTTTGCTACTAAATACAGACGAAATTTTTGTTATTTTGCATCCCTTTAATGAAGATAAATTAGTTCAAGATGTACAAGGTCCAAATTATACCATAGTACCTGAATTTTCCCCCTGTTTCTTGATCCCAGGTCAAATGTGGATGGCTAGTAAAGCTCTTTTGTGATGCCTCAGTTTTGAACTCAGAGTAAAATTACTTTGCTGTGTAGCAAAAGTGCTTAGTAGAAGACAAAGAATGTCTCAGCACCAGAGACTTCATGGCTTTCCTTCATACTTCCATATATGAAATCCCTTCAACGGAGTCCAGAAGGAGTGGGGGAAAGGAAGAAAAAGAGAAATTGACTTTATCTTCCTTCTAATTTTTCAGGAGAACAGCTCATCTTTGGTTTCTCTAACAGCCATTATTCTTCTGAAAGAATGGAAAAAGAGAGTAAAACCTTCCCTTTCCCTCACTGTGAACCTACTGCAGTTTTCTCCTTCATGCCTCAAGAACATGGAGATATTAATCCTGAAAGTAACATGACATATCTTCCACTTTTCTTCCTACACACTTTTCCATTCTATTGTTCATTGCTTTGAGACATAAGATCAATCTCAGTCGCTGAATTATCTTGAGTCTGTGACATACAAGCTTGAAAATTGGGATGCCATGCTGTATTTGACAAATATTTGTGTCACTGACTTGGTTACCTGCCCTACATGTTTAGTTCTTTCAGTGCTTTTGCAAAGTGACAACAGGGATTTGGGCAACTTGACTCAAGTGTCATCTGCTCTACTCTTGTGTCATCATCTCCCATATGTTTCCCCTATCCTGGTGGTCTTAAATCCTCTGTGATGCTGTCCAGCTGACAGCAAGGAAGCGAAATAATATGCATGAATCGAACCATAATTTGTTGGTCATACACCTCAGTCTTCCTTATTTGGTGCTTATCTTTTCTTTTTCCAAGTCACTTCTTCCATTTTTCCTATGTTTCCAATTCCCATTACTGAGTGTGCTTCAGTCTTTCAGCTTCTCTCCCTGAATAATCTGTGATTCTTATTTCCCTTATATTCTTCACTTGCCAATTCTTTCTGCAGGGGTTCTTGGGCAGCAGGTTGATAATCTCCTTTCAAATTAATTACCACACACACATACATACATGCTCACAGTGCTGTCTCCGATCCATGGCCAAAGTAACTCTTCATACTTCTCCATAGTCTGTCCTCTGCATTATCTCCATTCATATCTGTCCCTGCAAATTTTTATTCATAATTAAACGTTCTATTTCTTTCTTCTCATCTTGGACATTTTCTAGAGAGAATTGTGTTACAAAAATTAGGTGCTTTCATTTCACCCTGCATATCTCTTCATAAGATAAATAGAATTTGTCCCTGCCTGAACAACTCCTTTTCTCATAACTGGATGAGACACTGTGCCCTCTGCCTCATGAGACCTTCAGACCAAGCTCATCCCTGGGATGCATTTGATCCTGGAGATCTGTGAAGAGTCAAGCAGGACTTTACTTATAGAATCCAAGGCTCCAGATGTGGCTTTGGCAGCTGCTATAACCTACTTGCTGTAACGACTCTGTTCCTGTGGGAGACTGGAAACAGGTTAGGTAGGCAGTGAATTTTCTGTTGATGTCAGAGCTCTGCTAGCTCTGTAGAATTTCAGGGCTCTCCTCCAGCTAGGAAATATTCCATGTGGGTCTTGCAATCAATTGACAGCTTTGTTTCCTAAAGAAGCAGCAGGTGGGAATCTTCCTTTATAATTATTCTATTCCTGTTCATTTCCCAAACCTGAAATAATTAGGCTAGACTAATAAAAATGCTTTATGCTGCAAATGAGGAAATACTATGTCCCACTTCTCCCCTGAAGGTATTTACCCCACTTCCACACTCCTCTCCTGCCTTGCCCTTCTTTTCTTTCCATCTAGTCCTGAGAGATAGGAGCCCACTGCTCACTGTGCAGCATCCTGATTTTCTGCCAAAATCCTTGTTTTTGTTTCAGTTGATCCTACTTTGCTGTGGTAGGTTTTTTCAGCTGTAGCTTTTGAGCTATGAATCCTTTTTTGCTAAGTGCAGAGTTCATACTTTCTCTTGATTTACTGACAGTAAAATATTGTCTGATCAGATATCTTAGCACAATGCTATTTTCATCTAAGGATGACATTTTTACCTTTCAAAGAAAAACAGAGCTTCAGTTGAAGATAAAAAGGCAGAGAGCTGAAGAATGTAAACAGAGTCTAGATTCTCTTATCACAGTTAAAGTAGAAAAAAATACCCCAAACTATTTTAAACAGAGGCCCTATATAAGGAAGTCTGCAAAACCACTTCCCATTTCGTAGGACAGGATATGCCAAAGAAATGATACAACTTGGCACATATAACAAAGATAATTTCAACTTTATTTAAATACTACAAGGACATTTAAAGACATCTCAGGACATAAATCCCATTTTGATTACATTCTTCAGCTTTGCTTTAATGTTCATCTTTTTTTTCTGGGTAGAAGGGGAAACTAGGAGGGTAGTCAAAACTTGTGGTTTGTAAAAATTATGAGCATCCTGTAAGCAGGTCTGGAAATTAAAACCTTAAATTTTTTCCCTCTGCAAGCCTGGAGAAGGAAGTCATCATATAATCTTCTTCCCTTTGCTTTACTGAAACTCTTCTATTGTTCACAGCTAACCTGGAAGATGAAAAGTAATTTAAACTCTAATTGTCTCAAAAAGAGCCACGCAAAGAAAACAAAACTATATTACAACAAACAGTTTGCATTCAATGAATCTATCACCCTGGGGACACTGATGGATGGGTCAAAATTCAAATATTGTAGGCAGGAACTGCTGATGAGAACGGTCCGTGCTGGCAGCTGAACAGATGGACACCCTGAAACCTTCACTGCCGAGTACATATCCTCAACTGATGGAGATCAGCACTTTTCTGCAAGAGTCAATAAAGAGATATCAATGTTATACACCTAGGAATCTGGCCTATACGATTTTCAATTTGGGTTAAGCTTAGGATTCACAAGTGTTGAATCGTGAACAAGGCATGAGAAGTCCCTGAGGATTTTGCCATTTGCAAGTGCCAGCAAAAACTACACAAGAGTCAGGTAAACCTGCACCAATGCAAATTCTCATGTCTTGCATGCATGCAAGGTTCACAAGAGAAAAGACAATTTGAGAGAGCTATAAGAATTTGATTAGGAGTGCAATCCTATATGTACCTTGTTCTTCAAGCACTTACATTAGATGGATGACTAATGCTATAAAAAACCAGTAGCTTGTGTCCCACAGGGAGAAAAGCAGGAACTTCATATTGTTGGGGGGAAAAAACCCAACCAAAAGCATCTGTTTTCCATTAGGGAATAGTTCTGCAATGTGCCACAAAGAACTGTTCTTGGTTTAGTCCATCTTACTGTACTGACTTTAATTCTACTCCTACAATAAAACTCTATAAAAATCATTGTGTTGAGAGAATAAGGGGAAGGAGTAATAGAAAACTCAAGGGTAAAGGAGTGTATACACAAATCATAGGTTCTGCATAAATCTTATGTTCTGGGTCCACACAGTGGGAAGAATAACTCAAGTCAAGGGAAAACCCCAATTAGGCCTGCAGCATACTTGATAAACTTTGTTTAAATAGAACAACCTGCCTCTTCATTTTTCTTCAATGCCAAAACAAAACTAAATATTAAGCAGACAGTCAATCTTCCATGTTCTAACAGATGATAATAGAAGTTTTGCTAAACTTTGCCTGCTTCTCAAAGTCAGAGTGGGTAGGATCTATCAGATACCAAGATCAGTATGAGGGCATTCATACAGAATGCTAATCAATAAAGTCAATCCTAGAAGTAAGAGTTGGACATTTTAAAGTATTATTGCTTGTTATTACGTATAGAATATAGATGCAATAAATCTCCCAAATGTTCCAAAATCTTTCAAAAGAGTCCACATAAGTATTTTTAAGGCACAGACTCATCAGGAGGCCTTCACTCATGAGTCCCTGGTCTATGGTGTCATTGGACTTAAAAATGATCCAATGACTTTCTCACAGGTGTGCAGTGCAACATATGCAGGGTACAACTTACACACCATGGCTTAAGCAGTGCAGATTCTAGTGACATTTTCAAAGGTGTCTAACACATGAGTTGGAGTTGAGAATCCAGATCCTCTGGATAAATTTGATCATCTGTTTCCAGGTGTAAGATTATTCCAGACTGTGCTCAAGGGCACAAAGGAGGAAAGGGTCCTTGAAAAATATCTTCTGCAACTTTGTGTGAGGCTGGGCACAATCCATTTCCAAATTATCTAAGGAAAGCAGTTCTGATCTGAGGAGAGAAAAGGACATTTGCCAAAAAATATTTTCAGGACATAGTTATACAATAGCAACTATAAAGGTCATCGTAGGGCATCGTCTGGTGTTTGTTCCTGTGCCTTTCACTGAGCAAGCTTAAAATAAGGTTGGTTTCATATAAATAATGAATCTGCCAATTAAAAACCAGAAAACTAAGAAGAGCCCTATGTACTGCCACCTTGTAACGTGAGGGAACTGATGCAGAGATCTTATTGCATTCGGTGATAGCATCTTTACTCCTTATGAAGCCAGCCAGATAGTAGAAACAACTGCCAAAAATAAGTCCTGTCTCTCCAGGCAAGGACACAACAACCCTAACCGGGACAATGAGGCAGGCTGGAGTGTCTGAAAAGTGAAAGGAAGAGTGAAATAATCAAAACAAGTTTGTTTTGTTCTCACTCTGGGTGTGTCCTCATTGTGGGTGAGGAAGTAACTTTGTTTAACATCCCAATCAGCTGAAAAACCTCAGCTTTACCGTAACTGAAGTTCAGTTTTTCACATCCCCTTGCTCTTCCTCTACACTCTGTTGCATTTTCATAATTGACCAGCAGTCTCACTTCAGTGCTGTTCTCCCTGTTTCATTTGATGACCAAGGCCAACTTCCTTGTGAAACAACTATTGTAAAAAAGCTGTTTCTGCATGTGTGCCCACACATGTTCTCTTCCCACTACTCCTCAAACACTAAATGTGGACAAACATGAAGTAGAACCACTCTGGGATTTCTGAGGGACAAAAGAGCCTTGAACAGCGAGCCAGGAAGGTGTATTATTACAGATTATAAGAAAATAAATGGCTGCAGAGTTCCCTGTCCTCGCCCCCAGAGCTTTTATAGCCATCCTAAGCACCACTGCACAGGGGCACCAGCACTCCCACAGGTGCTATGCTGATATTTCTCCAAACACTTCTCACCTCACAGCCAGCAAGCCTTCTGCTTTGAATCTGCCAAAGGAGAAGTTCAGCTCCAGATACCCAAGTCTTGATGGAGCCCATGATACTGATGATTCACTGGAGACTGTCTGGAGTAAGAGGAAGACTGAACCACAGTGTTTTTTACGTAGTTATTTCTCCTCAAGGATATTTGGAAATTGAGTGCAGACAGGTAAAAGAAAGAGAAAATTTCATCATGTAGTGCTGGTGTGAAGCTTTGTTCTGTCAATCGCAACTCAAGAATAGGGTGGGGCACACTGGAGGAAGATGTTACTTGGTTATTAATGCAAAGAAATTGTGAGAAATTACCTATATGGTATTGATAGAGCCTACTCTTGACAAATGAATTTGGTATGTGGAACCCTATAGAGCCTGCCCCTTTAATCTGTTAAAAATTGGAATTAAATTAACTGTCCGAGGGAGACTTCTGGGCACTATTTGATTGTGGGACCCTGGAGAGTTTTTTGACCAGTCAAAAAAATCATTGTTTTCTTGGGGGCAATGGAATATGTGTGGAAACTGTATCCAGCAGTTGTAGTTTTCATCTTCAGTGTCTCTTCATCTTTCAGCTATTGACAGCTGCTATAAGGTGGCATATTATGAAATTGTACATAGAGCTTCAAGGCTTTTATTTCCCTCTACTTTCCTAGAAGGAAAATAAACCACTGTAGTGAGATGTGGTGTCGTATATAGTCCATTGCCTGAATAGGGGATGTGGAAAGGGCTACTTCTGAAAATAGGACAGCATCATGCAACAGCTGTACGTACCACACCAAGGGCAGTACCAAACCCAGAAAACCCACAGATCTCAAACATCTGACACACCTGAAGTTTTGCTCACTGTTAGATGCTTTTTTAGGCAATCATCAAGGTACAGCAGGTGTCAGAAATAATGGCAGTAATAAGTTAATCAGATCTAGCTGGTTAAAAATAAAACCCCTTATTTTGCACAGGTGCTCTGTCTTAAAACAGGATGTGGGGTAAGCTGTGAATATCATCAGAAAAGGCTCTTTTTTTGGGTGGAGCCAAGAATATCAACACTTTAGCAACTTGTCTATTTAACCTGTGTGACTTCCTGAAGACTGTGCTTTTCTGTGACTTCTGAGGATAGTGTGCAGGTCATAGGATAGTTTTGTTGATGAATATAGAATTTTCCCCTGTATAAACTGCACAGATAACAATCAGGGGCTAAACCACACTAAGGCAGAGTCCTTCTCTGACTGACATTTTCAGAACTCAGTAGCTTATTTGTCTTGACAGTGGTGTTGATCTGAATGTTGGATATATTTCCAAATCCAGTCACCTTTTCTCTCTCAGTTAGGGTTTCAAAACTTTGGTTTCCTATTTTTTTCACTGTGAATTGTGAATTGTGTATTAAACATACTCCTCTCACTCCCCACAATTCAGGCACTGTAAGATCCCTTATAAGATTTCAGTAATAATTTAAATGAAAATCCATAACCACCTTTATATCAACAGGATCATTTGTTTTTACCAGGAATGAGCAACTTCGTAATGAAAAAGTTTACTATTTTAGTTTACTAGTGATTTTGGTTTTAAATGGTTTAACTGCTGTACAGAAATCACTGCCATAAAAACACAAGCCACTGAGCTCTTGGTGCTTTTTGAGGGAATTAAGCTAAACATATCAGCCTTGGGTTGTCTACTTTTCTGTCCATAAACTGAGCTCAGTGGCACAACAAGGTCTCTTCTAGAACATCTGAGCCATTCTGTCTCTGACCTGAAAGGAATACTTAATAATAATACCAACCTCTATATTGCTTTTACTGAGAATGGATAGATGAGTGGGTACAGGGACTGTGAAAATGCATCCTTTGTCCCTTCATCCCCCCAACTCCTTTTATATTTTCTCTAGAAGATAGAATGAGCATAACTGATACTTCAAATATTTATCAGACTGTATCATGTGATCTTTTCCCCATTCATGTTGGCTAGACATCTCCATTTCATCACATGCACAGATATAGGAGGTACCTACTGAAGATTGTATAGTTACTTCTTATCTTGCCCACATTTTACTCTAATCTCTAGTGTGAATACAACACATAGCAGAAAATGTATTTTGGGTAACTGATAATCTCTGGGATTCTCAGGTCTCAACAGTTTCATAGTTTTGAAGAACCAGATAACATCGTGGGTTGCAAGACAAGCAAGTTTCTGCCCACACGTGGAAAGGGTGTGGTGCTCAGCAGCTTCTGGGCCATCAATACCGAAAAAATGCATGTCTCATTTTTGATCATCACAGCTCTGTAATACTACCCACATGCAAAACCAGGAGTTTGTAAACTACTTTATAAACAACATGGCGTTTGTAAGAGCCAAGAGAATCCCAGAGAATTGTTTCTTTTGTTGTTTTACCTCAAGGTAGAGTATTGCTAATAACAATGCTATGAAAATTCAATACATTGACAGAACAATTTTCACTGTGAAGTACTTTATGACATAGAAATTTGGCTGTGGAGAGTCTGATATGTCATTACACAGCTTTCTGCAAGGACTGTGCGATGTGGTTGGTCTGAAGGGAAAAGTTTCTATTGGCAATTAATAAGGAGACTTCAGAGCAGCAAATTCCAGGCTGCCCAGAGACTTTCCCAGACAGAGAAATGACATATTTTTCTTGCAAATGTTGCTGAGGTACTATGAATGATCATAGCTATGAAGGTCCTGGGCTTCTGTTTCACAGAAGGCACAACATTTCCAAACCAGACACTCCCCATGTCCAGATGAGGCCCCCGGGACTAAGGAAGGATGTAATGTGTTTTACCACAGATATTGTTTTCAACAACACTTACACACCCTCTGCTCCCTGCTGTCACCCAAAAGTGACCTCTGTCTTCTGAGTTCAAATGTACTGCAGTGTCTCGAAGCAGGGTACCAATTCAAGAAAGGGAGTGCATGATTTTCTGAATGTTTGCATGAGGAACCGTCAAAGGCTGACTCAAAGCCCACAGAAATTGCCTTGAAATGTTGTAAGAAATGTTGTCTACCTTGACTTCAGCAAGGCTTTTGACACTGTCTCCCATAACATCCTTGTAGATAAGCTCAGGAAATGTGGGCTAGATGAATGGACAGTGAGGAGGATCAAGAACTGGCTGAATGACAGAACTTAGAGGGTCATGATTAGCAGAGTAAAATGCAATTGGAGGCCTATAGTTAGTGACATTCTCCAGGGATCAATACTGCATCCAACCTTATTCAACTTCTGTATCAATGACCTGGATTAAGGGATAGAATGCGTCCTCATCAAGTTTGCTGGGGGCAGTGGCAGATACGCCTGAAGGCTGTGCTGACATTCAGCAGGACCTTGATAGGCTGGAGAGTCAGGCAGAGAGAAAGCTAATGAGGTTCAACAAGGGTGAGTGTACGGTCCTGCAGTGGGGGAGGAAAATCCCCAAGTACCAGACAGGTTGGGGGCTGACCTGTGAGAGAGCATCTTTGCAGAGAAGGACCTCAGAGCGTTGGTGGATGACAAGCTGGCTGTGAGCCAGCAGTGTGCCCTTGCAGCCAGGAGAGACAATGGGTGCATCAGGAAGAGTGTGGCCAGCAGATTGAGGGAAGTGATCCTCTCCCTCTATTCAGCCCTAGTAAGGTCATGTCTGGACTGCTGTGTCCAGTTCTTGGCTCTTCAGTACAAGAAAGCCAAAGACCTACTGGAGATGGTCCAGCAGAGGACAGAAAGATGATGAGGGATCTGGAGCATCTCTTTCATGAGGAGAGACTGTGGAAGCTGAGCCTATTTGGTTTAGAGAAGGGAAGACTGAGAGAGAGTGTAATTTATACATGTAAATATCTCAAAGGCAGGTGCCAAGAGGATGATGCCAGACTCTTTTCAGTGGTGCTCAGGGACAGCACAATGAGCAATTGCCATGAACTAAAACACAAAAATGGCCCACTGCAGCATGAGGAAGAACCTCTTTACATTGAGTGTGGAGGAGCACTGGAACAAGCTGCCCAGGGAGGTCATGGAGTCTCCCTCTCTGGAGACCTGGACACCACCTGGACATATTCCTGTGTCATCTGCTTTAGGTGACCCTGCCTTAGAGGGGAGGTTGAACTAGATGATCTTTAGAGGTCCCTTTCAACCCTAGCAATTCTGTAATTCTGTGAAATCAGTGGAGATCTCTGTAGGACTGGACTGAGCCATAAGCAAGGAGAAACCACTCATATTGTAGAATTTTCTTGATTCTTATTGGCTAGTACTCATTAGTTTTTGAATGGCAACAGCTCTCAACTCTTGACTATTTACACAGCTCTTGTATCAACAAATATTTTCCCCAAAGTGTTGCAGTAATTAACATATAAATAAACCATGTCTTTTCAGAGATGATGACATATGTTAACAAATGTTTGCCAACACAAAGTTTAGCACAGCAAATACAGGGAGATTCTATTTCTTCTTTTCAGGAAGGCTGTTGCTAAAACAGGTCATTAGCAAGTTGTAGAACCTCCAGTTGGGATCCATATGGCAGGAACTAACAGTTATCAGCCACATACCTCTCACCAGTCTAACCAGTGCATTTGCAAGAATTTTCAGGAAAGCAGGTTACACAGTACAGGAAAGCAATACAGAGATATATCCACAGCAGAAGTAATTTGCCATGGTTAGAATCATAGAGTCACAGAATCATAGAATCATTTAGGCTGGAAAAGACCCATGGTATCATCAGGTCACACCATTAACACAGCTCTGCTAAGTCCACCACTAAATCATGTCCCTCAGTGCCATGTCTACAGATCTTTTAAATACCTCCAGTGATGGTGACTCCACTACTTCCCTGGACAGCTCCACAGCCCTTTCCATGAAGAAATTTTCCCTAATATCCTATATAAACCTCCCCTGATGCAACTTGGGCTCATTTCTTTTTGTCCTGTCACTTGTTCCTTGGGAGAAGGGACTGACTCCCACCTGGCTACAGCCTCCCTTCAGGTAGTTGTAGAAAGCAATATGGTCTCCCCTGAGCCTTCTTTCCTGACTTGCTTTTTGATATTGATTCTCTCCTTCTCTCCAGTTTTACTTCAGAGGATTTAGTCCTCAATTTTAGTATTGTAGCTGTGAAGATCTACATCTGTGTCATGATGGATTAATGTAAATTATGTCACTGAGTTGAGAGCTAGAGGTGTCCTTTATGTCGAACTCTAAATCTTTCATGTAAAGAACTGCTCCATTATATAAAATATTAGAGACTTCAGCCCTTTGCATGTGAAAATATTTGATAAGATAAGCTAATAGAGTAACATCTTACACTGGATGGACAGATTTCTGATGTCCCTCTATGGCAACAGACAAGGGCAAGTGTGCTTTGTTTGCAGATCTTCCACAGGAGCTGTGGAAAAACCTATAGCAGATTTAAATAATTAATTAGTTATTGGTGGATGCAATTTTCATTGGTAGATACCCACAAGAATTGCCGAGTCTAACTCTTAGCCCTGCACGGGCTCATCCCCAAGAGTCACACCTTGTGGCCAAGAGCATTGTCTGAACACTTCTTGAGCTCTGTCAGGCTTGGTGCTGTGGCCACTTCCCTGGGGGGCCTGTTCCAGTGCCCAGCCACCCTCTGGGTGAAGAGCCTCTTTCTGATATCCAGCCTAAACCTTCCCTGACACAACTTCAGGCCATTCCCTTGGGAAGTTAAAAGTCCTTCAAGGAAAGGGAGAGAATTCAGCTCTGTTTATGAGTTGTGTCTAACATCTATTCCTACACAGCATTTGAGCTGTTTTAGCAACACAGACCCGAATATACCATTTTTGCCCAAGAAGCACTCATGTCTAAGTCACAGGGCTATCCTCTCTCATTCTCTCTTTGCTTCTGGCCTTTTAAATCTTGCCTTTTTTTTTTCCTGCCCACTGGTACTGCCACAGGGATGGTGAGTAGGAATACCCTGCTGCTTAGGACCTGATCCTAAAAATGTCAGGCTGAAGAGAGCTGCCTGCAGATCTCTCTGTGTTTGAACACTGAACAGTGTAAAAGGCAACCATGACCTCCTCCTCCCCCCTACAGGGCAGCTGCTTTTCAAAAGGGGAAAGTGAATCATTTCCTTGGTACTCAGCCTGATAACTTAGTAGTGCATGTTTAGGAAATAGCTTTGGACTGTGAATCATAAAGTATCAGAGGTGGAAAGTCTGAGCTGCAGAGGTAACATTTCAGACTGAAGTGTCCTATAGAAACAACTCATTTAAGCGACCCACTGTTCTGTGTTGGGATTTCTGCCTTTACAAACACAGGTACCTCAGACTGCCGCACACAGTATGAAGACTGGGGCCATCTGAGGACCTTCTGGTCATTTTAAAAGTGAAACTTCAATGTCAATATCAGACACTGCAGAATTTATACATCTGTTTAGGATTCAGAAAAATGGACTCAGAGGGGCATTGTGGCACATCCAGCTGTGAGGAGAAATAAGTGTTACAGACTGACAGACTTGTCAGACAGCCAGGTATAATAAGGTTCTAACTCCATGTGGAAATAATGCTTTGTGAATGTTTATTTACTTTCCATTACTTTCAATTTTGATATTCTAGGGAATATTTTGGATGACAAAATACTTTAGAGTACAGTCTTCCCTGAATAATAGAATGGATTCAATTGACAGAACAAATAAACTTGAATACTGAGTGCAAAAGAAACCATAAACAGGCAAGACAGAAAAGTGGTAGGAGGCAGAACAGAGACAAGGGAGGGAAATTGCATGCCAAGGTCACAGAGTAAGACAGTAGCTAAGACAGAAATAGAATTCAAAAGACTGGTTTGCTTAGGTCTTTTATAAAGCTTAACAAGTTACATCCTGTTTATTAAGCTTAAAGAGATTTTATTTTTTTTTTTTTTTTGCTCAGCTGACTGCAATAGCAATTGTAAACCTGAGTCATGTTTCTCTTCAGATTCTAAATGTTTCTCTGGGCCAGCCTATATTCTAAATTATCCAGTGGAAGCAATGCTTTTACAATCAGAAAACAGTCAGCAAGAAGTTCCATTATGCTACCTCTGAGCCACCAAAATCCCCTGGTTGCATGTATCGATCCACTGGCTCCACTGTCTGTACCATACAACTTGCCATTGGAGTGGGGCCATTCCATCCTCCCAAACTAAGTCGGCAACACTTGTGTAAACCTTGTCCTGGGAGCTGGAGCTGCTCCACTCTGTGTTGATACAGTTCCCTTGGAAAGCCCCAGATCGAGACAGGGCTCCAGGAGGATTCTGAAGGGCCCTGGTCTGGGATGCTCCAGGCCCAAGGAAGCAATACAGGAGTCCAATGAGAAAGCAAAAGACAAGATAGTAATTACCTCAAATATAGTTTATTTCAAACCTTTTGTTTTCAAATGGTATGAGAAACACCATGATCCAGCAGCCAGGTGTCTCTTTCACTTGAGCAGGGAACCAGAGAAAAAGAAGGAAGTTGTATGCGTGCCTACATCTGATGAAGGGGAAAACGGAAACCCTAAAGCCTAGTGCCTAAAGTGTCTTCAAAGAACAGGATTAAATCTGCCTTTGAGAAAGTTGTATCTTACTCATTTAAGAAAATTTCACCCTGTGTAAAAATAAATAGACAAAAACTGGTCAGCAATTTTCACCAAGGCTTTTAAAAATACTTCTTAGGTATTACAGATGGAGTAAGATCAGGATCTATCCAGTTAATTTCTTCCATTATAAAATATGACAATATGTGACTCAGTTTACCGTGCTTGCCAGTGTAATTTTTGATTGACTTCTTGTAGTAGCTGGTTTGGGTTCATGCTTTGCCTGATAGTAACCTCTGGTTCACAGTTTCAGCTTAGCCTGTATTGCTTTGAGTGTTGCCTTTCTTTTTAAGTAGCTTCAACTGAAATAATAAATCCAAATAGCCATGAATCATGGACATATTTGGATTTAGACCTGAACTTGATGCCACAGAGGCATCTGCTGAAGATGGGCGTCTAAACCAGCTTTCCTTCATCTAAAATATCCTAGCAGTTTTTAGAGTATTGTGGCACCAGGGTCTCAAAGAACAATTTTTTATGTTGTTTCAGTGGAACATAGAGGTTTTTCAGTATATGTGAAAAATATCATATTGCTTCCCTTTAATTGCAGAACCATGAATTTTGTGGGTCTAATTTCACATACTCCCACATTAGAAAATGCACCATATAATCTCTCTTCATCTCAGCTTCTCCATCAATCAACTGGGAATAATAGCAACTGATTTAGGAGTCCTATGGACTTTAATTAATGTGTGTACAGCATGTTGAGATCCCCAAAGAATAAGATGCTTTAGAACATCAAAGAATAAACAATGACACTCTTTGTCTTATGTCCTGGAGTCAAGATACTTTAACATTAAGCTTCAGACCTATAAGGGATACGGAGGGAATCCCTTTGCAGCACTAACTAAAACCAGAATGTGCTGCTGCCAACAATTCAGTATAAAATAAATTCACAGGCACATATTTCCTATATTCTTAGTCTGAGAAAATATTTCTGTGTGTTTTCCCACTCCTTGTCCTATCTGTAATTCTACTGTTGCTGAAATATTTCGCTCTGGACTAGAACAGGGTGATCTTCGTTAGCTCCGTGATGTTAAGGAGTGATGTTTGAGGTTCTCACATTAACATCACCAGCACAGGCAATACCCATCTAAGAAATGTCAGCTGTTCCCTGGATGGCCATGATGCCTGCCCACAGCCTCTACAGAATATACCCTTACAAGAGAGCCAGTGCAACCACCTTTGTAGCTGAGTGATCACACTGCAGTGCCCTCCCAAATTGCGAGGCAATTGTAAGCGTCAACCTCTATTCTCACTCTGCTGGATGGTCCTTCATACTGCAGCAGGCTCTTTGCTATAGAAGACAAAGTTTGTTTTCTGACCCTGCTGAAGGTTTGGGAAGGTATTGAAAGACCTCAAGAACTTCTGATGACTGTATCTTACTACAAAGTGAGGGAATAGCCCTCTTGAAATGACAGGTAACCTGAAGTCTACTTCCTTCTTCCATCTACCCATCCCCAATTCCATACACAGAATTGTAAGATAAACCATCATTTAACTTTGGAAAACACTTTTTCTTTGAGAAATGTGAGGCAGGCAGAAAGTTCAAGTGAGAACCGCTGTTATTTCCACAATAAAAGTAAACTTGTAGATGAGGTATGATAAATTCACAGAAACAACGATGGAGTGTGTATATGTAGTTACTGCTGCATCCACAGACAAAGTGCCAGAGTATTCAAGAGTCATATATTTTTCCTGTACAAATTCTCAATTATAAGCAGTTAGTGATCTTTTAAGTAGAATTCAGTTTATTTTTTTCAGGTGCTAAAGACTCAGAACCTCAAAGCTTTTGTCTGCATCTGCATCATTTATGAACACCACATAATGATAAGTATTGTTGCTTATTCATAAACAAAGCTACATTACCCAAATCCTGTGAATATTAACTAAAATGCTCTATAATTTTTAATGCTTCCAGAACTTGATTCAGTCCTCTTTACAACTTTCAAATGCTTAATACAAATCACATGGTTTATGATTATTAGAAGTGTCATTACCCTTTGAAATCTGCAGCTGAGACAGCAAGTTTCTGAATTATTTTTTTTTGTTTTGTTTTGTTACAGGAGTAGGCTTTTCAGTGACACCTCTCCTTAGTTCAGTTTTCCCATTTTTCTGCCTCCTGTATTTAGTGTCTGCAGAGGCAGGGAAAGGCATCCACAAAGTCAAAGAGAACAGTGGTGTTCACACAGGATTGACACAAAGCATTTTTCAGTTTCATGCTAGACTCTGGGCTGGTACAAATCAGCAAAATTTGACTAACTAAGGATATACTGTTGAAGTTTGCAAGGCAGCCAAAGTCTCCAAACAGTGTACAAAAATACACCTGGCACCTACATGAAGGTATTATTCAAGGGAATAAATCTTGTCTGTCTGGAGCTGGAATTTCTGAAGCGGGAAGAAAACACTTTCAGGACTGAGGCTGTGATGCACTGGGAGGTTCAGTCACTCACCGCAGATTTAAAAAAAAAAAAAAAAAGGAAAAACATACAGCAGGGTTGAGTTTTCCAATTTTTCACCAAAAGAAGGGTTTATAAGCCTGTACCTTTCCCTACCCTTTCCTCCCTCTTTTTACTCTACCATTGACTCTTGCCAGTCCCAAGCTCTAAAGTGAGTCATCTCTTTCCCCTGCCTAGGTTGTTGCAGTGAGACAGGGTTGTGATTCTTCTCCACCTCTAAACTGTCTTTCTTATGGCCCCAATGGATGTACCTTGATTCCATCAGAACATAGGAAAACATTACAGGGAGAGGACAGCTTCTCTTGTTTTCCTGTCTATAACAATTTAGACCATGCTGATTTCTAACACTGGCATTGCAACTGGCTGTTATCTAAATTCTGGCTGTGACACTGCAATGTAAAATCTGTCTCCTGGTGACCGTAGGAAAGGTCAAGGACCTTGTGGTGAAAGTAGAGATCATTGGAGCTTGAGGGGGCCTGAGAAGAGTTTGTGGATGAAAACACTAATCATATGTCTTGACGGAGGTGAAGAAGGAAAGAGCAACGCTCTTCTCTGAGCGATCACACACACATGGCAACAAAAAATAAGTCTAGATTAATCTGTGGTTTTTACTAGCTTTAGTATATGTAGTCCTCCAATACCTCTGGGTGCTATCAAAAAGTAATAGAGGAAGCGCTTGAAGGTACATCCATTGCAGATAATTCTGTGCTGTTCCTCTGTGCAGAAAAGGTTGTCTCATATCTGAGTTATTTTGCTGAATGTGAAGGTGAGGGATGGTCTGATATTGAAGCTTTGCTAGAAGAATTTTTAGGATGATTGAATGACGTAGAAGAAACCAGACTCTGGGTCTTGACAACATTCATTCATGAGGTTTCAGGAATTCAGTTATGAAATAGCTGAGCTGTAGTATGCTTCCTTTTGCATAAATAAATGCTATGTTGTCAAAGTTAGGAAATATGGGAAATGTGACAGTCACCTTTTAAAAGGGTTCAGGGATAAATTTGGACATAATTCATACGCAAATTGGTAGAAACTACAAGAGGAGTTGAATTAGACAATGTGTGTAGGACAGAGACCTCAAGCATAGGGGAAAAGATGCTTCAGTTAAAATAACAAAGTTTATTTTAGAAAAGCTTTTCATGAGACCCTTCAGTGCAGTCTTAGAAAAAAAATTGTCACAGGACAATGGAACAAATCATCATCACAGTCTGAATCAACTTTAAAGATGGAAAGGAAAAGTTAGCGATAAATGTTGAATTTATACAGCTGAAGGAAGCTCACAGTGGAAATCCATAGAGATCTATGCTCTTAAATGATATAAAAGGCAGTAGAGAAAGAAGGTGAAGAACTGTGTGGCAAAGACTGCAAATGAGGTAACGCAATGAAATCTAGAAGCAACCAGGAAGTTATAGGAAGATGTCTTAAGTCTGAATGATTGGGAAAAAAATGGCAGCTCCAATACACCTGCCAAATAGTAGAGATAGAAATCATGTCTGCATGGTAATGAATTCTACCTTAGTTTTACTCAGTCATGATAAAGATCCAGGAACTGCTGAGTGCAATTCCCAATAAAGCATCCCTCCGGTGCTCAAGAGCAGTCAAAATTTAAGCAGACAGCTACCAAATGGATACAGGCAAACATAAAGAATCTATATGCTCTATATAAATTCACAATAAATAAATTGATGAAAAGCCTTTGAACCTAGTGTCTAGTCCCACTGACCCCATTCTTTTCTTATTTACAGTTATTGTGAGCAATGGGTTATTAAGGTAAATGGACTTTTGTTTTGACCCTGAGGGGTGGCTCTTGTGTTAAACAACATGACTAACAGCTGTTACATCCATATCCCATATCTCATATGGATGTTCCACATTCATATCCCAGAAAAATTACAGTTAAGAATAAAACAACAGTGGCATATTGACAGGCAAGTATGATGACATAAGTTTTGCAGAATGAGGGAATTTGAGTATTCACAGTAACCTGGTGTTCAAAGGGTAGATTTTTCATTGGTGTTTTAAATTAGACCCCCTATCAGGTCCCTCAGGCTGGACAAGCACAGACACTGATTATTTCTGAGCACGTCAGTCTCTAGATACATTGTTATTGACAATACAATCTTTTAAATTGTTTTCCAGCCCCCTTAATTTTAGAATATTCTTTTTTCTTCCCTATTGCTAAAAGACATTTCTAATCAATATCCAGGTTTGTTGGATTCCTTTCCCCCCTCCCATGCTGGTTTACTGGCAGCACTTAGAAAATGCAGCTCTGTTCCTCCAATGTTTTACAAGTATACTGACCACTTGTACCATTTTAAAAGAAGTCCACTGGCATTTCTAAAGAGGTAAGTAATTTAGTTTCCATTTTATAATAAGGAAAAGGTGGCACCAGGCTCAGAGTGAGCATGTTCTTGAAGGGATGCTGGATTCCAAGCCTCCTGTGCCCTTGAGAGATGCAGTGCACTGCTGGACCACAGGCTATCCAAGGGGGAAAATCAGGAGTGAGGAGGAGCAAGGCATGGTTACGTGGACACTGAAGGCCTCTTTGTGGGGTGGACACAGGATCCCACACAGACTGAGCTCTCCCTCTCTCTGGCAGAAAGGCACCTGCATATGGTGGAATAGAGTCATGGCTGAGAGCTGTGAGAGATGTGATGAAGTCATGTACAGCACAGAGGGGAGCCCACGTTTCCAGGGTTTAGGTGACATAAAGGACAACTGACAGCAGAGGCAGTGCACATGCAGGGCAACAGTCTCATGTCAGAGGCAGGGGACACTCAGAGGCACAGACCTGCTCACGATGTCATGGCTGCTGAACTCTCAGGGCTGCTGAACTCTCAGGGCTGCTCTGCTCACCTTTGGCCAGCACCAGTTCAGACTCTTCAGAGGAGTCTGCAGGTTGCTTCAATCAGGTAAGCACATGTGGATGGACAGCAAGCTGAGCCTCTGGGAATCTCCCTTCCTGTTTTTCTCCAGACAAAGCATGGCCATTGAATGCCTCTTTTGTGGGAGGCAGACTAAACTCTTTTAAGATCTGCCTTTACATTTTTAAGAATAAAATACTGATGCTGTTATGGTGAGAAGACGAGAAACAGCTTGGCTTCTGTTTTTACACCGACAGCAAACAGCAATTCTTCTGTACAGAACACTCAGCTCAGCGCATCTTCCACTGAACACCTTTCCCCTGGGGCTCATCAGAAGATGTCAGCTCCCTGCCTCCCTGACTGATGCTTAAGACTCCCTGGCACTGTCTGGAGTGCTCTAACTGAAAGGGCAGCTCCTCTTGGCTAGGGTGATAGTGTCAACCTCAGCCCTCTCACCTCTGGAGCTGAAATTATTTGATAAAAATGCCACTGCAGCAGCTACAGACAGACAGCTCTGCCCCTCCCTTGTCAGTCACAGCTATCTGCAGGCTGCCTCTGCGCTTTTCATCTCTCTTGCAAGTTGGAGGAAAAGAAATAATACATAGCTCAGCTGTTTCTGTCTGTAGGCATTTAAGCTGGTAAGGCTCAGCTGTATAAATCTTCCCAGCTGTGAGAACCTCAGTGCTTTTATTCCCATGATAAAGCCTCTGGCTCTAAATGTGTTTCAGGGATATTCAAAGTGGAAATCTTTCTCTCCATCTGGGGAATTGCTTGGTGTCGACTGACAAGGAAATGGAAGGTCAGTAGCATTAAAAAAAAAAAAAAAAAAAAAGAAAGCACCCTGGGTTATAGAATTAACTTTATACTAAACCTCAGTGTGTGTGTTTTAGGAAGAGAGGAGTGGAAAGGAGGCATGGGGGATGGGAAATTTGACTTGTGCAGAGTCTTTCATTGGAAAACTAATGCAGCCATCTGCAAGGCACTGTGCTGCTAAGGTCTGGCATTTTCCTGCTCCAATGGAAAAGGAAGACCAATACTTTCCCTTACAGTAACCTTTGCTGATTAATCAGTGTACTGACATTGAAGTCAGTTCCAATGGGAAATAATTGCTGTCGCTCTCAGACACAATATGGAAATAAGATGCCATGGTGACAGCAACAGTTTTGAAGGGCTGGCAAGGAAATACAGATCAAAGATCAATGTCTGGCAGGCAAAGTGTTCACTTAAAGTCAAGGAGAGAATGTTTAGGCATAGAGGTTTCTCTTGAGACTGACAGGGAATGGGCAAACTCTAATAAAAACCTGGATATGAGGAAATTTCATGCTGCAGATTGTCTTGAAGCCCAGGGCTCAGACTTGCAGCTGAGTATGAGCATCTCCTAATCTGAAGGGTATTTCAAAGGTCGGCTGTTCAGATGGGTAAAACAGCATTCTGGCTTCCACTCTGGGTTCTGCTGAACCTTTCCTGTTGGTGACCATGAACTGCCTCAGTTTTTCACCTGCAAAAAGAAAAATAGACTCTCTCCTTTCTCCAAGGCTATCGATATCAAAATATTAACAATGATATCAAAATATTAACAATGATATCAAAATATTAACAATGATATCAAAATACCCAGAGCTCAAGACACTAAAGCAATGAGCTAAGATGGACTTGAGATGTTTTTGTTGCTCTTAAGTGATTAAATAAATATGTTTAATTGGTATATAAATCTCACTTTTTTTTTTTTTAATAAGTCCTAAATGAGCTCTATTTGTGGAGACAGTGTATATCAGTTTATACCTGGAAGCAATTCTGGTCCATGGTGCTACATTTTATTCTTGGGTCCCTGAAAACACAGAGACCTGAAAACTTCTACTTCCTTACCACCCCAGTGAGATCACCACTAAACAGACTGAATATCCTGGTGTGATCCATGTCTTCAGCAGACAACCTAAACTGTATGGGAAAGCTAAAGAAGTCTCTATTTCAGAGACAAAAAGTGCACAATTATATTAGACAAACATGATTTTAAACATGTAACTAAGAGTTTCCCAATCATAATATTCCAAAGGACTGGCTTCTTAAATAATAATAAAAAATAAATAAAAATCACCTAACTATAAAGAGTGATATATTATCAGCATTAACAATACCTTAATGATATTTCTCATCTGGGAGTAAATACATGGATTTGAATAATACACAGAGCTATCAACAAACAGAAGCAAATACAGCACCTATAATTTCCCATGACTCCCATATTTCTAGGAGGTAAATGAAAGCAAACCAAAGCAAATCACTGTGATCATGAAAACATATGGCATCAAAAGCAAGGAGCTGCTCCACGTGGTTTACATGGAAAACAGAATCTGACTTTCATCAGCATAATGAGAATTTGTTTCCATGCTGTTCTGATAAAGCAAGCCTCAGCCAGAAAGATAAATATGCTGGTGTCTGGGGATAAATACAATTATTTTGCATTTTCAATGAACTTATGCAACCAAGGAATGCAACTTCTTGCCTGCCATTAGCAGGACTTAGATAGCTCATTGCTGCCTGCAGTAAATACTCTAGATAAGCGAAATCCCAAAGGAATGAGATGAAAGAAGGCAAAACAAGGACAACCTGTGAGAATCAGCATAAGCATGTTGGCAATAACAGCCTGCAATTGTACCCTTGGTACTCTACAAGTCCACAACTATACAGATACACGGAAGGAAACGGTAATTGATATCTTGAGTCAGAATCTATGCTTCACCACTGATGTCTCATTTCTAAGACATTTAGTAAGAAAATAGGTCTCATGAATTTGTGAGGTGTCCTCTTACAACATTGGTTTCATCTCACATGCAGTGCATGGACCTGCAGTCTTGTACAAAGTCCAGTCAGGAAGATCAGCTGGGAATCCTAAAGAAGGAATTCTGCTCACCATAGGGATGGCCTAAGTGTTCAGTATAGGTGAGAGTGTTTCCCCCATCCAAAGGGGCAGGGGCGGGGGGGAGAATTAATTGTGTAATTTTCTGTAACTCCTGTATGCTGAACTATTGTGTTTGGCCAATTTCTGTAACTCCTGTAGTAAGACTTGAAAAGCTGTTGACTCTAGTCCATGAGTTACCTCTGTGAGGGACAAATCAGTCCACTCCTCAGTGCTGCCCATCCAGCTCTTTGTCTGCCTTCATCTTTAAGACTGGATGGCACAAGCACTCAAATTTATTAGTACACATCACACTTACCGATGTTATTTTTGAAAATTGATTTTCATGGAAAATTGCAGCTAAATTATGATGATGATGGGAAGGCAAGCTCTTTTAGACAAAATATGGTGGTATAGAATATCTGCCACAATGAGACTTTGTTGAGGGTTAATGTAATATTGAAGGATAATGTTTTTCACCATATTTTTAATGGATGGTGTCTTGCACTCAGCAAATTCTGTAGCATTTCCTATGTCCACCCCCTTTTTTTCTCACCTGCTATGTCAGACAGAAGATGACCATCAATCACTATGAATCATGTGCTGGTGCATGTTTTTGCCAGCACTGTATTAAAATGGGTAGGAAGAAAATTAATGACCTATCAGGCCCAAATCACAATTGCAGCATTTCAGAAGTTGTACAGGGAAAAACTAATTAAACTGACTGCCACATACCCAGGACAAGGAACTGGGAAATATGCCAATACAGTTCCCAAAATAGCTCCTTTTGAAAATGCAACTCTTTTTTTTTTTCTTTTCTTCCCTCACTTCCCTCCCCTTTGTAGCCACCCTAACACTTATTTCTGCATAGAACATCCAGGCAGTATCTTTCTTCCATCAACTCTCCAAAAATTCTGCAAATTAGAGTTAGTGTTCTCTGCACAGAACCGTTATTCCTCATTGAAATCCATCAAATCTCACAGAAGAGCAGAGTACATCTGATCCTTTCAGAGAGCCACCCCTGTACCAGCATTCCAGCTGGATGGACCTCAGCTTTGTCCCACTATGGCAGTCCTTATGTTCTTGTTAGAAAAATAGGCAGCAAGAAGGAGTGTGGTCTGAATCAGACAAAGAAAAAGGTGAAAGAGTAAAAACACATCTAGTGAAAACTGGCCAGAGAGAAATGACACAAAAGAAATTCCCAAGAAGAAGGACTCTCCTAAAGCTCAGGTGCCAGTGATAGACAAGAGACTTGTGTGCAGGGCCTTTCCCTGTCCCAGATTACTTGTTTGTAGCACTAGGAGACTCACATTTGCTGTACATCACTTCATCATTTAGAAAATGATGTTTTCCTTTCCAGTTAGGCCCTACAGCTATTCAGGATAAGAAATCTCTCTTATTATTTGTATGTCCAACATCAGTCTCTATAGATTCTTTAGGAATATAAATTGTACAGTGCCCCTTTCTGGCTGCTATTTACTAATTCTTTATTTGCAATTTAGAACTGAAGTTCCATGGAAAAAACTAACTTTGGTGTACACTAGACAAACAGAAGCATAAACACTTTTAAATATGCCATAAGTGCTTTCAGTTAATTACGATTCAGAACTGGAGCATAGTTATGTGGTGAATGGGAAATTCAGAAGTTATTCCTATATCCCAGCTGGCAGAGTGTACCTCATTTCTCAGCTCATGTAGAATTCCGTCTCTAAAAACACTGCAGTCCTCCAATGTGTTTGTTATTCTCTGAGATTAATATGAGGTAGCAGGAAGCTGCATCCCTTTATCTTCAGCAGCCTTATTCTGATTTATGCTAAAGAACCCTACAGAGAGGGAGAGATATAAAACGCATGTTAAACTGAAATCAAGATTAAAAGGAATAAAGTACTTTTGTTTCTACAATAAAGTTTGGCCCATGATAAAAAATTTTTCAGGAGGGCTGACAGCTCCATACTGCTCTTTCTCAGAGACTGATGATCCTGACAGTGGGGAGAAACTTCATTCACCCAAGTGTGTCTTTCTCATAATGGCACAGCACAGAATTCCCTCATGTAGGACAGGAAGTTCTCCAGCTATCATCAAGCTAAGCTGAAAGTGTCAGTTTGGAAGTCAGCAGCAAAGAGATATTGATCACAGAGACAAATTTTCCAATAGCAATTTTAAACCAGTTTTGCCAGAAGGCAGCTGGATTCCAGAGACTGTGACACCAGCTACTCCATCCTTCTGTTTCTTCATAGTCAGTACAAGGCAAAGCAATACCTGGGTTCCCTAATCCCTCCCTTTGTGTAGCTGCTGTGTAACTCATGATAGCAAATTTGAGGATCCTTTTACTTGGTAGTTTCTTTATTTACCACCTGAAAGAGACACAGTCGTTTTATCTCTTATTGGATCATCTATCAGTTCTTTTGAGTTTTATGGGAAAATAAAAATAGTTTATATTTGAAACTCTGCCCACATCAGGATCTATCTGCAGACTGACAATTTAAGTTAAACTCTGATGTTGTTCATCAGTTCTCTGATAAATTTTTCATAAGCAGCTAATCAGATTAGAACCCTGCTTCTCAGTTGTAATTAAAACATTGAAGAATTTACATGTTAGTAAAAGTCTCAGCCAACCACGAGCCTCGATGACCACTGGGAAGTAATTTGATTTAGGTCTCAGGGTCACCTAGGCACTTTTGAAGATACTCTACTTATTTTTTTAATTGGATAAGGTCCTGAGAATAGGATGAGGGAGGGTTGAATAGTACTGCATATATCTATATTGTACTGTTGGGTCATTTCTCCAAAAACTTATAAATTTGTTAGACCAAGATAAACTCACCAACCTCAAAAGAGTTTGCTTAGGGGTGAAGAGCAGTAGCAGTTGTGAGGATAAAATCCTAATCCTTTATGCAATACACCCAGGGCACAGTGAACTAAATGCCATTTCTTCAGGCTTTAAACATATATGCACTTAAATCAGCCTTTTGGGATATAGGAGTGTCTGTGCTGGAAGTTCGCCAGAAGTTTAAAGCACTAAATAGCATTTCAGACATAGCAGAAGTCAACTGATTCTAAAGAAATTGTGACCATAGGATTAACTACTGCTCTTCCAAATTTCCAGCAGCACAGTATCCTCCTCACATTGTGAGAGAAGGGAGTGCCATCAGAGCCAAGGAGTGGTCAAAACTGCCTGTTCAACACAGCAGTGAATTTGAGCTCTGTCCTTTTGCATTCTGATTTTCAGCATTAAGGAATAACTACATCATCAGTTAGGAACATTAGGAGTCAGGAATGAAAATGTACACCTAGTACACACCATGGCATGCATTTATAGAGAGCTAGCATATACGTGAACAGACTCTTGCCTCCTAACATGACTCTTATTTCCTTATTCTGCCCTCCTCATATGTCCTGGCTGGGATGGGAATGGGGGAAACCACCCAGAAGTACAGACCAGCAGGAAGACACTGGGCTGTTGTTGACTGTAAGCTGCTAATAGCGTGTGCCTAGGAAATGTTAATTATTAGGGCATGCTTGTTTGCTTTAATTTTAGCTCTATTCTTGGATTCTTCTCCACAGGCACCCCCTTGTCACGGGGGAGAAGCTTGCGTGCCCATATGAGGTTATGAGCTATGCTGGCAGTGGTTTGTGCCTCCGGTAGGGTCTCCCATGCTAGTCAGGTCTCAACTGAAGGGTCAGACAA
>JAWWEU010000081.1:143564744-143577659 GCA_035583155.1 Acropternis orthonyx | reverse complement strand
CTCTGGCCTCCAATCGGGAGGCATGGAGACACACCATTCATAATGCTGCTGCTTCCTTTGAGAGCACACGCAGGATCGGTGTTGAAGAAAAAAGACAATGCAGAAAGAACCATGACTCGCCAATCCCATCTGTGGAGACTTCCCACTGTGCCGTTTGCAACCAGACTTGCCTATCTCGCATTGGCCTTTTTAGCCATCAGTGTGCCTGCAGCAAGTGTGGGTAGAGCCCTTCCCAAATCTTCGTTCGCAAAGCCTAGCCATGATGATTCTTGGATTGGCCCAAAATCCAGAGAGTTACAAAGTGGTTTCTAGGTCAGGTCCATTTCTCTCTTGTCTGTATTTTGCTGGGTGCATGTAGTTACTTTCTAACTGATTAATCTTGTCAATAAGAAGTTAGCAACTATTTAGCCTCTAATTTCTCTGGATATAATAATAGATTCATAGATATAAGTGACTGGTCTAAGGTACTTACAGCTACCTCACATTAGACTTAGACTGACTAAAGCACCAAATTCTGGTTGTGGGACACAGGATTAAATCTCATGGCTCCAACTGTCATGTCTAACTCAGATATGTACCTCAAGGGATAAAGACAAAATTAAAACAAATTCTAGTCCTAATACTGTGAAATCTGATTAGTGCAGAAAGGGCAACTCTGAGCCGATATTTGATAGCGGTGATGATCACAGTTAACCCCATTAGTCATTCCTGATTTGCTTAGCATGTGCATCATGCTGGACAGAAAATATTCAGAGATCCAATCAATATGTTTCTTTTAACACTGGGTGTGTCCTTGGTTCTTGCAGTTCACAATGACCTCAAATGCTGACATCCAGATTTGTCCCAAGTTTTTATTCTACACAGAGATAAGCAGAATGGACAACTCCCAGTTCCAGCACTAAGGGAAGCAGGAGTTACAGTCATGCTGGCTATATAATAAAAGTTATTTTGTGCATCACAGTGTATCCAGTGGCACCATTAATTGGTCATTGATCCTTTGTACCTAAAAGGTTGCAGCAGGGTTGTTTGCCGGCATCAGTTAAGCAGAACAATGGTTGTGATTGGAAAAATATTGAACACTTTCCATGCTGATTTTATGCCTTGTCACAGCTTTTTTTCAACTGGGTTACTCTGCTCTGACCTGTCAAGAAACACCTGTTCTTCAAGCAGTGTCTTTGCATGTTTTTTATCTTAGTCTCTTTCTCTCTCTGTTTCCTCCTAGTGAAAATATAGTTGTGGCAGTGACTTTAGAAAGCCTCACAACTGTTTTTCTTATTCTGAAGAAAAGTCACCCCACAGCTCACAAAGGAACCCACTTAGCTTTTCTTTATGGCACTGCCATTGTGTGGGTCCGTAAAACACCCTGCTTCGCAAAGGCTGTGCAGCCAGCCACTGTTGTGTTATTTTATATGGCTCTTTGTAATTTTGGTTTTGGGTAAAACTGGATTTTATTCTCTAGGACAATGCTGCAGGGGGAGGAAGGGAGCAAAATTTAAGAAAGAGAAAAGCCTGATGGTCAGTAAATAATGAAAAACATCAATGCTACCACTGATGCAGCCGAAGACATCATGAATCAATGAGTCATCTGGACAAAGGCACATCGTAGAGCTAGGAGTCAGGGAAACATTTAGACATTTGGCAAATCTAATGAGCTCAAATAAGAGATATATTTAGCAGTGCTGTGTGACATGAAGGATTAATCTCATAGTCAGCTTAACCCTTCAACAATGACAGGCATAATGCCCGTCATCTAATCACTGACTAAGATACTAGGCAGGAAAAGTCCTGTCTTCTCATGGGAAGAGATTGATGCAAATAGTTTGGTAAATAGTCACTTTTCTATTCCAGCCCTGTATTTGTGAGAGTGACATTCACATGAAAATCTATAGTAAACTACTCAATACAAGGCTATCCAAGCAAGTTTAGGGAAAAAAAGTATTTGTTCTAAGAATGATGATATTTTTATGCTGTTCAGATGAGCAGATTAATGGGGCTCCTTTTCTACTATTAAGATGAAAGCCCAATCCCAGGCCCAACAGTGTCAGTTTCATGGAAGCAGGCCAGGATCAGTAACTATCTGTGCCACTCAAAGGTGTAGCAGGGCAGACCAGAATTGTCAAAATCAGGCTTTACCATCTCCACAAATTGACAAGACAGTAAACTTCTGGGAGAAGTCTTTCTGGGAGAAGTCTTTCTGGGAGAATCTTGCACCACAGATAGATAAGTGAATTACAATGAGCCAGGAGTCAGGAGATTGAGATTAAACCTACTCATAACACAGCAGAGAGGTGGAAGGTTACAGTCAAGTATTTTATCTACTAAAGAGATTCATCTGTGCATCTTCCACAGTGAGGAAACCTGCTCTCTGGGGTTAGCTGTCAACAGGGCAGGTACTACCCACTGATGGTGTTTTTCAGGTTGGCACCTGGTAACTAGCAGTGTCTGGGTTAGAACGAGGATTTTTTTCAGAATTTAATTTCAGGGAATAGCTTTGCTTTCCATTCAGTTTCAGAAAGAATTAAGAAAATTAAACAAGAAATCCCCTCTTTGCTTCTATCTGAAAATATTACTCTCTTTCACCCCTAAGTCATATGGCCAGTATGTCTCAAAGGTCCTCAGAGGGTCACTGAAAAATTATCTGACTAAACACCAGCTCCAGACACTCTGAGGGAGGTGATTCTCTTTTAGAAAGATTAACACAATGCCATTTTGTCACAGAAAAGAGATTAACTTTGATATTGATACTTCTGCTAACTGCTCAATTATTTTCACCCCAGGATAGGAAAAGTCTATGATGGACACTACAGAAAGGAGAAAATAGAAAGTTTAGGAAATATAAAACTGAATGGCAGCAAAAACTGGCTCAGTTTCATCAGTATTAATTGAAAGAATATTTCCAATAAGCTTTGTTTTACTTAAAGAAGAGCACAGTTTTCCAACACTGGATTAGAATTTAAGTCCAGCCCTTATCATGACCTTGTTTCAGTCTTGACCACTCAATCACTGTGTAGTTTGGGTCTTTTTCAGAAAAATGTGGTTCACATTGCTTTCTCATTGATTATATAGTTTTCCACAAAGCAGAAGCTCAATGGGGTTTCCTCTCTCCCCAGAAAGGACAGATAAGCCGTGAGTTGAAATGACATAATGTTGTCACCATTTTGTCTCTCCTCATGAGCAATCTGTTATCATGAGATGACCAGGACCTTAGGGCTGGTCCAAGAAACTCTGACAGTAACATTAATATTGCATTTGAAATATAGATCTACTTTTGGGCACCGCATCTAGCCGTCCTATAGCCACCAGAAAAACACCACCCAGCTAGGTTGGTAACAAGCCAGCCTAAAATTTCAAACATTTGCAGTGCATTAACTGTGAGCACTCTCCAGACTGAGAATGATGCAGTTCATTAGAAAATGCATTTGCAGACAAATTTACACAGCAGAAAGAACTGATATCTCCTGAAAGAATCATTGCAGATGATTTATGCAGTTTAAGTCAAAATTGACTATGGAAGGTTGTTCGCCCCACAGCTTGTGGAGCAATTTATAGCTGATAAAAATGGTAGTATTCAAGTAGCCAATCTCTATCAAAACCAAACAAATTTATTACAGTGTCTCAAGGCTTAATACTTCCTTCACAGGGAAAAACCACAAAATATGTGTTAGTTATGTTACTGGCATGTGTCAATGGCCAAAAAAGAGAGGTTTTGAGATGGAAGGAATGCCATACAACACACCTTCTGTGCATTTAGTGAACATCAAAAATCAGCATATTCTAACTGCAATGTTTCTTGTTGCAGTTTTCTGGAAAGGCGGTGTATCCTGAAATGTCAGCAC
Organism: Acropternis orthonyx; assembly: GCA_035583155.1. NCBI lineage: Eukaryota > Metazoa > Chordata > Aves > Passeriformes > Rhinocryptidae > Acropternis > Acropternis orthonyx. The sequence continues at coordinate 143,573,823 of JAWWEU010000081.1, read as the reverse complement.
ACAGAAAGAAGGAGGTAGGAGTACGAGAGTATCCAACCAGCCTCTTTTCATCCCTGTTTTATGATCCAAAAAATAAAGTAAAGCAGATTTGTGAAAGAAAACAGAAACCTTACTGTTAGTATTTGGAAATGCCATGCTTTGAAAAGAAATCAAAATACAAGTCACTGTTGAGTTATCATTCCCTAATCTTGCCCTGGTGATCTATCTATTTTATTAAAAATCTATGAACCCAAAAGTGCAAGTCTTAAAAGCTTGCAAAATCTCCAGCAGATGGGGTTTTATTTGTGCATCAGTATTGGGCCACATTCGCTCAGCGTGGTGTCTATTTACTCCTCTGCCCCAAAATATTATTATTATAATTTGTATATTTAAGTTCCAGATTTTCTGATTTGTCTGAGCTGCTCTCATCACTGGAAAGGGCAAAACTGGCTTTAAGACATGTATATCTTCCCCTGGAGTCTGGAGACAGCCAGATGTCAACCCAGTATGTTTTATAAATTAGAGCAGCCTCAGGAATGCTCTGCCTGGTTATTCACATACACAAAGGGCTACTTTGGTGCCCGAGAACAACCAAGACAGCAGAGTGTTCCAGTTAAGTTTCTCTTGCCCCTGATATCTCCTTTTCATTACGGGAACACAAAGCACAATGTGGTTCTGGAAATGTCCCTGCTTTATGTCAAAAAGAGATTTAATTTTTAGTAGGAACCATAAGAGGCAAGAGGTACCAATTTAATGACATTGTAGGGCTGGGACACAGCGACTCTAGTGTGGCTGAAATTTTACTGCCAAGAATAAGATTTGTTTTTCTTCTTAGTGTCAAAGAATACAGGGAAGGAAGTTCCTCTTTCTAAAATATATGGAATACTTTCTATGACATCAATGAAATATTTTTTCACCTAATGTGTCTTATACCTCAGTAATTTAGGCTGCAGTCTTGCTACCTGTTCCAGGGACCTAATTTACACAAAGTGCAGATACAAAATTGTATCCATAATTCTACAGGTTTAAAAATTAGATTTTGTGTTAAAGCAAGTTTGAAAAATTGAATATAATATGTGCATATACATGCAGATAGAGGACATAAATTCTGACTGGTTTTCAAGGGAGCATCAGTGAAACATTGTCAGAGGGAAAGAACTGTGTGATATAATCCATCTCTGATGTTATTTCATTATCAAGGTAATTTTTCTGTCCCTATGGCAATATTTTAGACAAATAATGTTAAAGAAAAGTGTCCCGATATGTATCAGCATGTTTCTAAGTGTAAATCTTCATTTGAGGAGCCTTCTAAAACAGAAAGTGAATGCTGAATTGAAGGGGTTGTGTTGGTGACCGCAGTGCAGGAGAGCCAATGCCTGAGTCACCAGGAAACAGCAATTACATCTGCTGTATAATCACCTCCCATGTAGAGAGAATCAAGAAGTAGAAGAAATAGGTATGTGTATGTCTGTGGACAGTGATATGTGTCTTTAGAACAGAATGTGTATTTTCCTTCTATCTTCACATCTTTCCATTTCTTGAAACATATTCACTTATCAGGTGGCTAATATTTTGTACGCCTCCTTCTTATTCCATGTCCCAGTACTTTGGCCTATTTTTCTTCCAGGGATTCTTCTTTTGCTATCTAGTCCTGAGCAGATGCATTTCACGTAACAAACATGACATGATTTTTGCCATGAAAAAAACAGCATGTAAAGGCTTCCTTAATTATTGTATCAATGTGCATAATAGGGTTGAATTAAGGTCACTAAGACAACCTTAAATCTGGGGTTTTATTACATGCCTTGAAATTGCATCTATATTCTCTTGATGTATTTCCTAAGAATGTAATTTTCCAACTTTTTTTAATGATCAAATGGGGAAAAGGGGTAGACTCTCTGTTGCACAGAGTAACGCTGACACCCACACAAATGATTGCGCGGTTGGAAACCTGAGATCTGCTCTCCCACCAGGCTTAAAGGAGAAAGTGATAGTGGCAACAAATTGTCATCCTCTCTATGAAGACCTCTGAAGGAGAACCAGACAATTTTTCAGGGGGTTCTGCAGAGATTTGCTTTATAGCAAACTGACACATCAACAAATGCATTGAAAGAAAACGTAGGCAGCTCTTGTGGGCCCAAGACTCAGCCAAAGACTAAGCACAAAACAAGTATTAAGTGCTTCTAAAATTCAAAATCTTACCCTGAACCACGAAGGGTTAGAAATTTCACGAAAAAGCTTCTCTACCTTTTTTTTTTTTTTTTTAACAAAACCAAACCACCTTGTTTGGTTGGGTATTTCACCTGACTTTGTTTATGAGGTTAGCTTCTCTTTAGGAAAAAAACCCAAACCTTTGAAACAAGCTCATAATGGGGAGCATTAAACACCAGATCATTAAAGACTACAAAAATTATTGGCAGCTGAAAAACAAGCCTCTCTAATGGGATGTGTCAGGCTGATGTTACCAGCTGGCTTACAGCCTCTACCTAGTGGTTTAGGTAGCTAAACAAACGTTTGGGAGCTAAGACTTCAATACAGAACTGAAAGCATAGTGACCTATTGCTTTCCTTAAAAATCACACACATTGTCTGCAATCTGAAAAAAACAAACAGCAAATATTAATAAATTGTGAGATAAATGTTTATCAAATGTTACTCTTGTTCAAGATACTTTCATCAGAAGCTTGAGATAAATTCATAGCAGAGTATAATAAAGATCCTTCACACTCTACAGGTGGAGTTTTTCAATTTATAGGATTTTTTGATTATTTTTTTCTTCGGTTTTTCTGAAAGAATACTCATTCAGATTTATTTTTGCATTTCTGACCTTTAGGATTTATTAGAGCTTTTCTTCTTGGCATTGTAATTATGTCTTGCGAAATTTTAAGCCTTGTATTTCTTTTAACAGGAGTCATTTTGTATTTGTAACAGTGTATTTTGATCTCCTCTCTCCCATCAGCTTCTCAGACTTCTTTCACTCTTTTTGTGGATATTTGAGACCAGAAAAGAAGGATATATTAATCAGACATGTTAGTTTTCTCACTGGGTAACAGATGTCAAGGTGCTCTAGCATTTTAGTGGCCACTGAGGCAGGTTTTAGGGTAATACTTTTGTTTAAGCACAATCACAGCTCAGTTGCTTCTGTTCCGTGGCTGCCTGAGACTGACTGGCTGTCTCAGGACACAGTCACACATCCTCTTTCAGCTCCAGATGTTTCAGCTGAGACATTTACTCCCCACAGGTGTTCATCACTGCCTCTGAACTGGAAATTACTACCCAACTGATCTATTGGCAGAGATGTCCACACAGGCAGTCCCCAGCTTGATCCAACCAGGTTACCTAACACGGCACAAGTGCTGGGCCTGATTGTCTGCAATGCCAGGTAGCGACAGTGCCTTAGGGTGGAAGGGTAAGAACATTCACCACTTGTGATGGAAGAGCAAATGAGGAGGGAGAGATAAAGTGATCTCTTTGGGCAGCACTGTTGGAGCCAGGATGATAGACATATCCAGCCTTTGGGAGTGACAGCCTCTTGCCACTGCAGTGTGCATGCAGAATATCCAGGGGCTTCTGTTTCATTCTAGCCTTGGAAGACCCCCAAAATCTACCAGCTAGTCTCAAGGCTTTTGCTTTAAATGAGTTTGTAGCTGTCTACACCTCTGGCAAGTTCATCACACCTCCAGAGCACAGCAGGGCAAGATCTTGAGAATACTTTTCTTTTTGAAGCAGTCTTCTATTATAACCACTGTGAGTGAAGAGATAATGTAAAGGTGACATTGGCAAAGACAGCTCATTCTCACTAGATGATTTGACCAGCTCCACCAAGGCAAGACAAGGAGAGAAATTTTAAGGAAAAATATATCTAGGAGGTGAGTCTTTATTACCGTCTTCACTTTGTCCCTACCAAATTTCCCCACAGAAATTGTATTCCACTCCTGTTAATTTTAGAAATATTGAAAAATCTCCAACACAAAGGCTTGTCATTATTCCTCAGATACGAAAGGGTCCACATACTGTAAGTGGTAACTGAGGCCATAGTTATGTCCTCGGTCATCCATGAAGGAGTCAGGGATCATACTGTAGATTAAAAAAAAATTTAAAAAAAAAAAAAAGGTGTAGAAAAAAAATCCTATAACATATTTCAATGTTGCAGCATGATTTGTCAAAACAAACAAAAAGAAAAACAAACCCCAACCATGTTTACTGCTCCCAACTGCAGTTACCTGGTTGATATAGATAAACACATGTATAGCATAGTATTGCTATCTGCTCATCTTGTCTCCTGTCATCTCCTTGCTTTCTCCTCCCCTAAAGCACAGGGATGATTTGATGACTCCTAATTTGTGTGATTCTATCATAGTATCTTGCAACTTTATAACAAAAGTGCTTGTCAGTGTGAAATGAAAGATTTAGAAGAAGAAATGTACTGCACAGAAGTGAAAGTACCACACAGAAGTGAAAGTACCAGAGTGAAATCAAGCCTGCCTAAGCTGAAAGTATATTTCACAGCATTTTTTTTCCTCAGCTATCAAAGTACAAAATAAAGGAGAAAAAATGTAAAGAACTGAAGGTACTGAGCAGCAGCAGGATTATCCATGGTGACAGTTCTGTGCACAGCATTATCATTGCCATCATTAGATTGGGAAAGATCATGGAAAAGTCTGTCATTCCTGTGGTTCTCAGAGCACATTATTTGACTCTCCTTATCTCCTCGGATCTGTTGGGGTGAAATAAGGCACATGTGTGTGGGGAAATCTGAATTTTTTTTTCTTTTTGCAAACAATCAAACTGGGTACTACTTGAGTGGGTGGGAAAAGGTCTTGTCCTCAAACATTTTCACAACCTCTTTAGTAGTAGGAGAATGAAAAGCAGATTTGTTTGTACCAACTATTGCACAATATTTTCCTTTTCCTTTACAACACTCTGAAAACAATGTCAGTAGAAGGTACACAAGTTAATACAAATCATATGTCCTTCAAGCTTATCAACATGTACTTGGATCTGTATCATTAAGGCTTCACAATCTTTGCAGTTTTCATGATAGTGAATAACGTCTATTTGAATCAGGGACTGATACAGGTGTTGTTCACATAACTTTTGACACAGTTGGATCAGTGTAACACTATACCTACTGCAGTGATAAAAGTGTCAATAGATGAATATACTCTTCTGAAACTGTCCAAACAACAGCAATTCATTTATGGCTTTTAATATATTTTTGACTGCGGTAGATTTATGTATCACTCCTCTTCCCAAAAATTGTCATCCACATTTTTGTTTCCCAAGGGAATTTACTCAGTTTCTGTGGAGCATACTGCTGTCAAGGCTAAATCTAGTCACAACCCAGAGGACCTTTTTCCAGCCCAAGCCTATTTAGGAACAGAAATTTGTTCTCAATGACTTCACTCACTCTTTCTGCAATGCTTCCAGTAAATGCAGGCGTTGTCCTTGTGTGAGCTCAGCATGTCATTCCTACTGTGGTCCTGACTGAAATTTTACATTAGTTACTGAAATAAGTACTTTTCTTTGTATGTTCTTTATCTCTCCTGTGATTATGCTGAATCATTGTAAAATGAAAAAAATCTGATGAGCTATCCATATAAATAACAAGCAATATTAGATCATCACAATTGGTGGTGTTAAACATAAATACCCAGTTATTAGCCAGCAGATCCAAAACACTGCCAAATAGTTTTTGGTCACTGTGTTTACACAGTGACAGATTCTCATGTTAGTCATATCCTTCTGAACAAATGTTTTGGATGGACTCTTAAATCAGTGTCCACAAGGAAATAGAACAAGGCAGCCAAACTCTCTTGAATGCCTGCCATTGACAAAGGTTAAGCATTTACAGTCACTCTCCGCCTAAGTATTCTAAGGAAACATTAAGGAGTGAAAAACAGAAGGCAAGGATGTTCTGTACTCTTGGCAACAATGCAGTAAGGGAGACAGAAGCAACTCCAAAATAGCCAATTACTGGGCCAGGTCCTGTTCCCATTAACGTCAATGGTAAAACTCCCTTCTGGTGTAAAGGGACAAGGATGGGGCAACTGGTCCTTCAAGTGGCTAAGAAAAAATAGTGAGGTCTTGATGTTTCTCTTTTTGCTTCCACTTCTTGTTCATGAAAAATCCCTATGGGATTGAACAAAACTGAGTCAAGATGTAAGAATGTGCTTTAACCAGACTGTCAGGAAGGCTAATACATGTTGCATCCAAAGAAATTTCCCTGAAAAAACTATACCCATTTCACCCATTTCTTTTTTAGCCATTAATAATCTTTAAGTCTATTCTGTCCCAATTAGTTTCACTCACAAAAATCAGCTGTATTTACAGCAATGGAAACATTTCATTTGAGTGAAAACAATAATAGGCCAAGAATAAAATTTAAACAGAGGTGAATTTTGCTACTGCAGTCCTCTTATCACCCAATCATCAGGTCACATATTTTGGGATGACTTTCTGGTCACTGCCCTGACATTTAAACATTACCCCTCACACAAGCCTTATGCAGTGCAGATGGATGTACAAAATTCACAGATAGGGTGGTTCTGCTCCGTCATCTCAACAGCATGTGAAATATACCTGCAGGTGTTCCAAGGAATGGACAGTCATGGACAACAGTTGCAGGAACACAGGAGACAGAGAATATGTCCTTCCTCACCAAGGACAATATAATTTCGTGTTTTCTTTGTCTTTCAGGTTAAAAATAAATCTGAAAGGCAGCAATATTTCTGCAGATATTAAATAAATAGATACAAAGTGGGTGAGGCATATATACTTGAAATTTAGACCCTCACCTGCTTTCACCCTATAATGTAGCACTTTTCTTATCCCTTAATAAAAAAGGAATGAAGATTTGTGCATAAACTGAAAATATAAATCTTATTCCTGAAATCAGGCAGGGTCTGAAGAATGAAATAATGCTTTCCTAAACCTCTGATTTGTTGTTCTTAAAGGAAGTGTCACTGAAAATATAAAGCTATTGAGCAGACCCAAAGATGATTTTACATTACTTTAGCCATTTGGGGTTTCTTAAGATCTTTTATTTTCTATAAATTAGGATATGCTCCAGCACACACTGTGTGTCAATGGCAAGACCTGTGAACATCAGTGGAAGACAGATTGGACTTTTACTCTGCATGCAGCAAAGCACAGAGCAACAGGCAGCGTACTTGTGATGTACCTACTGGACCATGGAAGAAGTGAGGACAGGAACCACCCTGGCAGCTGAGAAAAGGATCCGCTGGCATCATGGAACCAGATATCTTCTGCTCCTTCATTTCACTCTGGTCTATCAGTGGTGGCACCTTCCTTAGGAAAGAGATGATGGGATGGATTGAATTAAACATTTCATGTCTAGGCCTTATATTGACCCAGATATTAATTAATTCTCATTCCATGAGTGTCCATATGAAAACTGGCTGATAGGAAACTCTGTGAGACCCTCTGAGACAAACCTCTTGCAATCAGCCATACCTCCCAAAGTTCAGCTCTTGCACCATGAGCTTAGAGTCCACTTTTTCCCATTTCTTCCATGATTCTCCTCTACCAAGAAGCAACTACAAGTGATTCCTCTGCTTCTCATTCCTCTGCTTCTCAGAGTACAAAAAGTCACCAAAACAAGAGTGGAAATATTTGCCTGTCCTTGGCCTTTAGCCTTTACAGAGAACTTTAAAGGTTTTCAGAGGAGCTCTGAACAACCTGGTTAAGTGGAAGGTGTCCTTGCCCATGGCAGGGGGTTGGAACTAAATGATTTTTAAAGTCCTTTCTAGCCCAGGTTCTATGATTCTATGAATCTGAGCCAGAGTTTTACCTCTTACATAGGAAACCTTCCCCCACCCAGGACTTTTGCTCATATTCTAATATAACTATACTAAAGGGTTAGTTCCCTTTTTAACCACATTTCTAAGTTCTCTTAAATCAATAGCAACATTCATGAACAGTAAGTTACACGGATGGGAGGCAAATTTGTCATATTTTGTTCAAAGTGTTATCCACAGTAAAGAATATGTCTGTTCAGACAAGTTGATGTAACCACTAAAACTTTCCTTAGTTAAGGACCACTAACCAAATCCACAGCTAACCCAAATGCTACTAGTTTTCACTGTAAACAGTTGAGTGAGTAGCAGGAATTTGTATCTCAGCCATACAAACTATCCTGAAAACTGAATTCAGGATAATCTTCTCCTGGAACAAAATCTGAAGTGGATTAAATAAATATTTTTAACAACAATACAATTGTCAGGTTATTAGTTTAAAAAAGTTAGAACAAAGGAACAAAGAACTGGAAGTCTTCCAGAAGAAAAGATAATTTGATGATTCCCTATAAAAATCTAACATTTCTTCATCATTTATAAATGGAATTTTGCAGGTCATTAGCCCCTTAATGTAGTATAACTATCAGTTGTAGGGCTTTTGTGTGTGTGTGTGTGTGTGTGTGTGTGTGTGTGTGTGTGTGTGTGTGTGTGTGTTTTTTAAAAAAAAAGGCATTAAAATGGTTGAGATACAGAGAAAATTGACTGCTGCATAGTCACCACTTTTCATAAAGATTTTTACTACACCCTTGGTATTATGGATCTATAATATGCAAATGTGTAGCATCATTAATATGCATTTGCTGCATACACCCTCCTTAACAGAGTATGTTATGGGAATACAAATTAAAAACAATATACTCGACTCAGCTAAATTTTAATGGCCCATTGTATGAGTGATCCCTGACTGGGAGGTACCTAAGCCCTTTGTCTTCGATATTTCCCTTCCTTCCGCACATCCATTCTCTTTATTTGTTCTTGTTTTCATTGACACCTCCATAGCTGAATTAGTTAAATCTCAGCATAAAAACCATAGTAATATGCAGGTTCCCTGTTACCTTCAATGGTGGTAGCTGGCACAAGAACAGAAAACTGAGATCTAGAAATGAGTTCCGCCAAGAGTGCCCATGATGGAAGCCCAGCCTGCTGGGTAAATGTATCCTGAGGTTACTTTGACTTGTCTTTGCTGCTGATGGGAGCTTAGGTATTGCCTTGTTATTGTTTTGGTTTGACTCTTGGCAAAATGCCAACCACCTCCCAATGCGACAGAGTTTCAGTTAAAAGAAG
>JAWWEU010000081.1:143532807-143564644 GCA_035583155.1 Acropternis orthonyx | reverse complement strand
TGACCCACAGAATTGGGGCCTAGCTAAAACTAAAACCTTAATCTGAGTTTTTTGGGATTTATCAAACCCATCACATACCTAATGAAGGTGAGTCATCTGAGCATATCCCCTGGCACACTTGTCTCCTTATCTTCCCTCCCTGGCTGCTCGTCCAGGGAGAAGAGCCTTCTGATACCTTCCCTTCATCCAACAAAACCTCTCTGGAGAAATAAGATCACTTCATCTGGCAAACCAGAGCAAGAGCTGTCCCTGGGAACCTGAAGATACTGACTCAGGTATACCAGCGGCTTAAATTTTGACAGTGGATACAATTACTAGTCCCAGGTTTTCCCTTCTGATTCCCTACCAGAGCTGGCACTTGTGCAACTGTGACATAACCAAAAAACATCTTTAAAACACTGTAAATTACATCCCAGCATTTTAAAGTCAAGTGTTGTTGGTTCAGGCTTGACCTAAGCTGAGCCTCAACGTGAAGCCTTTCAGGAGACAGTGTACAGGCAACTCAAACAGGGACACTGCTGGCATTAGAGAAAGAAGATGCCACCCAAAATGAAGTTACCCATCCTCATTAGCCAGCACATGCATTCAAACCTAATAATGAGCTTACTGTTCTCATCAGTGCTCTTTGCCTGGAGGCTCTAAACTTTGTAGATCAGATGAATCTCCAAACCACACTGTGGGGACAGTGTCCTCTGACAAGGATTGGTAGGGAAGGTAATTCTTTCCACTGCCCTAGTTAAATCTATCAAAGAATTGGGTTAAAGTCCTTAGTGGTCACTGAGTGTTTAACATACTATCAGTTTATCCTCAAGTATTTAAGGCAAACCTTCTATAAACTGAAAAATTAAAAAACCACAAAAAAAACCAAAAAGACCCACATGCACCTCTACAGTTTCCTTAGTATTATTTATTCAGTAATGGATGCCAGTGTTATTTTCCTTTACTTGGCAAAGACTGTCCCAGAGCTTAATCCTTTCAAAATGCAATGGGGATAAAAATAACGCAGCAAGATCCACTCTGCTGTGCTAATTGAGCTTCTCAATATGGTGTGAGGACATTTGTTGCTCAGGCTGCTTATTCAGTATTGCATATTCAAGCTGTTTCAGCAGGTCTAGCTACTCTTATGGGAAATTAAGCTGCAATCAGATTCTCTAGTCATCCAGGTCTAGACTGTGATATTGATCACAGAACAGACAAACTGTAGGAACAAGGTTGAAATGGCTGCCTTGTATAGGAGCACAGTTACTTGACAGAAAACGATCTTTTGTGGATGCAAATTTGCTATGTGAGGCATAATGTGGTTGATTCCACAAGCTATGGAACAGCTGGGAAGCCACTACATAGGAAACATTCTGTTTACTTTAATTAGATCCTTCTCATGTTGCCTTTTCTCAGTCAACCTTGACCATGACTCTGAGTTACACCGAAGTTTAGTGTAACTCAGGATCTCTTCCAGCTTTACAACCATTAATTACAATTTTTTTCATGGAAATTTCATCACAGATGTGAATGAAACAAAAAGCATGCTGCCCTGATGCAAAGATTGCAAAATCTTTGATGCAGTTGCTTCATTCCAAAATTCTTTGATAAGTCCCAGCTCCTGTCTACAACAGGAATCACAAAGCTGAAAATCCCAAATACAAGTTCTCGTCATGTGCCAGATTTTCAATGGAAACTTTTGTCAGTTTTAATTCCTTTATCAATACTTGATAACTACTGAACATGGGTTGTTGAAGTTCTACATGCTTTAAACTAATTCTATCACAACTATAATTGAGATGTTGACTGCTAAAACAGGAATGGGATTATGTAATGGAAACAAACATTTTCTTCTCCCGGTTTCAACTAGCAGATGACTAGATATGAAATGTAATGTTGATAATGTTCTGTGTGATCCGGTCCAGAGATGGGTAGAAGTGGGTATGTAATGTGAACTGGTCTCTATTTGTATACAAATAATTCTGGCTAGGATAGGTAAAAGGCTATAGAAAAATAAAGATCTTGAACACTGAGCTATAAAACACAGATTTAAATTCTAGAGAGCAAGTGAAGAGAGATAAAGATGAGAGGTGTGATCTAGGTTATTATTAGCTCACAACCATAAGTTCCTAAAACAAACTATAAAATCACTTGAAAAGTGTTTTATTCTGAACTAATATTTAGAGTGTGCGTTATACAGGCAACTCAGAGAAAACTGATATAACCAATGCACTGGCAGTCAGTAAACCTAGGCTATAACAAGACTAGAGTGAGCACTACTGTAAATGAAAAGGAAAGGACTGTTACTGAGGATAATCATAGCTGTGGATTTTAAAAAACATCAGAAAACATAACTATCCAAATTACTTCTGATGTTATCCTACAAACTCTTCTGAGATCACAACATCCTTCACTTTTTTTTGTTTTGTTGTGAAAAGGATGATCAAAATTCACATACATGCTGAAATAAAACAACTCTGTATAAAATAAGCACTGTTTGAAACTATTATTTAATTTCTTATTTTTGGTAAACCCAAGAGATTTAACAAAATTATTTATTAATGTGAAAGAGATTAAAAGGGATTTTAAGTGTGCTTAACTACTACTTAACCTACTCTTAGAAATATTTGATCCATTATTTCCTTCTTTGTGAAGAAATGTTTGTGAAGAAAACCCTTGGTTAACTCTCAAATAAAAACTGGAACCTGCTCAGAAGAGATTCCCACTTTCACATCCTCACAATGCCTGGCAGCAACGAGCACTCTGCTGTCTTTATAGCTGGAACTGCTAAAGAGTCCCAGGATGACAGAGACCTTCTTCACAGAAACTTCACTTTGGTGGGCTACAACAAGGGTTACTGACAGCAAGCTCTAATGTTTGAATGACTTTCTAAAACAAAAAGATTTAAAACAAAATGACTTTCTGCCAAAATAGTTTCTAGGGCCTAACTGGTGCCAAAGATCTTTCCCTCAAAATTTAATTCCCTCCATCAGTGAGTGCTCTAGCTGAGCCTGTAAGAGAGGAGAAATGGTTTGCACATCTGAGAACCATCAGTTTCCACACTGTGCCTGAGCAAAAGTGTAAAAGTTCATATAAGCATCACCAGACTTGTCAGAATAAAAGAAGCAAAATGAGCAGTATTGAATAGAAAACCTAAGAGACCAAGAAATTCACTGCAATAACCACCAGAATGTCAGTGCAACCCCTACAACTTACAGCAAAATAGACTTCTAACAGAGAGATATTTTTCTTAGAGAGCTAAAGAAACATTGAGTCCAAGCTGAAGGAGACTGGCTCACAGCAAATAATTGAAGATCCCCCATGCTCCAGTCTAGAGTCAATTCACCTTATTGCTGTAAAATATAATGACCTAGCAGTTGATAAGATAGTCCTGATTAATCATTCAGTCTTCCACCAGTACAAGGAAGATGGCAGGTCACAGTGTTCCTGGCTGAAGGCAAAAATAACTTCTTCAGTGAAATTTGTGTGTTTCCATGTAGATTTTTTGTTCAAAATGTATCAAAGATCATGTGAAAAACGGTGCATAGGGAGGCTCAGTCCGGTCTGGCTGAAGTGGCTTTGAAGCACTGGTCTCTGAACACTTGCTACAATTAACACATCCCTTTCCTCATTAATATTGGACCCAGCTGGTTCAAGCCCTGTAAGGATAGCTCATCTGGCACCCTGATGAGATCAGTGGAGAAACATAAATACAACAGAAGCCACTGCCATCAAACTAAGCTGCTTCTTCAGCATTTGAAAATAACTAATTTACATCAAAAAAGTGATATTTCCGTTTCTTATTCTATGATCATTAAAATCAGCTGGATATTTTCTCAATAGTCAGGAAAAAAAGAAAAGCCAGTAGATATGGCACAACACTAGTGAGGATCAAAATAGGACAGGGGGAAAGCTAGTCCAAACCCAAACTCAATTTTATTTTTTTTTCAGCTGGGGTGTTCTTGATTTTATTTCTGCTAAGATGCAAATATATTGAGCCAGAAAATATATAGACCCAAAATTTCAGAAATCACAGACTCAATATGTGCAGACACTGTTTTCTATCCAAGGATCTTTAAATGTTTTAGAAAAATTGATTAGATCCCAGTGCATCTGAGAATGTTATTCTACTCATCCTACAGAGAAAAGAGAATGATTCCAATTGCTACTGGCAGAGAACAAGTCTGTATCAAAGCCTGGCCCAAACTCCAGAAATCTTGGCCTCTACTTGTAAGGGGATGTTACAGTTCACTCCAGTGACTCTGGAGGTTGTAAACACTTTCTCCTCATATTCTAAGCCATACACACACGAACTATTTAAAAATAAAAAAAAAAAAAAAAGAAAAGAAAAAATCAGCTATTAGCTTTTTCAGAAAGCCAATGTTTTGACCCCTTTAAACAATTGCTCATTAAAAGACTTAAAACAGGTTTCTTTTATCAACTTACTTTTTGAAAGACAAACAGGGATGCGGACTCTTTTTCATTAAGCAGGCAGACACTGCAACCCTCATGCCTTCAAAACAGCAAAGTCTTCCATTTCTATAAATTAGTGAAGTGGCACCTGAGTGTGCTCACTCATGTTTCACGCAGACCTGTTAAGTAATGACTGTACTGGTGAGTTTGTAACACTTCCTGTGGATGGTGCCTCTCCTTGACAAAGCATCCCTGTATGGAGCTTCTCTGTCAGCAGCCGGAGCCCAGGGAGAACAGCACCCTGCTGCAATCGTGAGAACTCAAGGACTTCCAAAACTGTTCAAAACATTTATTATGGGAAGAAAAATTGCTATGCTGAGTGAAATATTACAAGTTGAAAAAGTCCAAATCTTAAGAAGCCTGTGTTCAGCCAACTTGACAGGCTGTGAGGGCATGTGTCCAGAGGCAAATGATCACACTTGTCAGCCCAAGGGAACCCTGCTCTCCTGAAATTTATCTGGAATACCACAGCAGATGAATCACTCTTCTGGTAAAAGCGTCCCTGTGTGTACTATTAAGAAAGAAAACAGGACTCTGAGTGAATTTAGCAGATCTGTAACTGGAGTTGAGTAATGTGGCCAAGCCCCAGATTTCAGCAACACATACTACTCTGCCCTCACACTACTCATAAACAACTTCTTTCCTTGCTGCTTTCCAGCCAGTTCACTTCCCTTTCTAATCCCAGGAAGTCACTGCCCACCCTTAAATGCTGAAAGATACATTTTAATCAGGTGGAGAACTGAACAGTAGCATAATTTTACTTAAAGCACACAGCAAGCCACACTTCAGAGCTATTTGGGGAAGAAACTAACCACAGCCGGGCAGCTCCCCCTTGCAGAGTTCATGTTGGGTGGTCATTTGAGCCAGGGACAACACAGTCAATTCAAACAAATGGCCACTAAGTCAGCCCAGCATGTTTGGGGTATATCCAGGATGTCAAAAAGGAGATGTACACCTTCAATTCCCTGCAGCTTGAGTAGCCTAGACCTGAAGGAAGCAGTTTATCTTTTTTCCTCTTCAATAGCTCATCTGGGGAAAAGGTATATTGGGGAAAATGCAGTTCAGGCTGAACAGATTTTTTTTTCCTGCCAAAGTGTGTGTGTGTGTTAAAACTGTCAAAGCAAAATATTTTGACATTTAAAAAATCTTTTTTTTTTTTTTGTTGACCCGATATAATTCAGTGAATTCAATGTATATTCACAAGAACCTTAAGAATTTCTTTCTATTGTGACTTTACCATTCTTCATTACCCTCTCTACTTGCTCTATTCCTTAGTCCATATTTTTTCAGATTTCACATATTCTAGGGTCTGTGTGCCATGGTTCTTGGTATGTTAGTTGCTACCTGATCAGAAGGAGCTCGGACACACTGTTCCTGTGCTCAACAGCCATTTCAGAAGATGGAAACTGGGGACAACTGGCTTTGATCCATTTAAAGCATAATGAGACACCGAGAATTTTTGGTGAAGAGGGCAATCACCACATGATAATGAAGACACATAATTGAAAGAAAAATGGGTTCCCATGCTCTCAGAAGGCAAGGAGTAAATAAGGGACAGAAAGAAACAACACTCCATTAAAGGGGGAAATTCAAAAGCTGAAAAGTGCTTTAGTGAACAGTGAGGGTTAATGTTTATCATTAACTATATCTATCTTTACTGCTGTGCTTTCAAGTAGTTTAAGAATTGCAGGCAAAACTTTCACCCTGATTCAGGAGAACATGAAGGCATCAGAGCGCTCATTGTTTCCGACTTTTCATTTCATCTTATTTCTTTTCTCTTCTTCTTTTTCTTCCTCTTGGGCAAGTGACTGAGTATGTTATTCTCTACTGCATCCGTGTCCTCCAGATGATGTCCATACACAAGACACGGAAGGGAAATGCCACATCTAAAAGTCTCAGGTGCAAATTACAGCTACTGTCCAACAAAGACACAGAGAGATGTGACAAAGTCTCCATCATGCTTTGTCCTTTCATGCATCTCATCTCAAGGTCAGTAGCTCCCACTACTTGTTAGCTGCAGCCACTGAAATTAAAATTAGAAGGCTTTGGGTCCCTTTAAATATCACAGAGGGAGGCCCAAACCTCTTTAACCATAAAGATAACATCTGCCTCAAAAATGGAAAGCCAGAGAAAAAAGACCAGACAAAACCAGTTGCCTAAAACACGTAAACATTGGGCAAGTCATTAAATACAAAAGACGTTCATGTAAGGGAAAAGTCTGGAAGAGAAATTTTAAAAGCCCTGAAAATGCAGCATTATTTTATATCTACATTCTCCATACCTTATATTTTTACAGATCTGTGCAATAGTAGTTATCTGTAACATATCTAGAAATGTCACAGACTTACCAGGGTCACTTGGAAACTTAGCAAAAAGAGGTCACGCTTCCAATCACATTAATGTACTAACGTGCCCAGCAGTAGATTATGTTAATTTTTACAGTAGTTTTTAAGATTTGTAATGCAACACATTACTCAATAAGATTTCTAAGCCCTCTCAGAGCTTATTAGTCTGCCTTTATAAACCAAATGTCAGCTTTATCAAAGTCAGACATTAATTATTGGCGATAGGCAAACCTCAAAAGGTTCAGAGGTTTGGTCTAGTTTGACTAGACAGGCATAAGACCAGCTGCTTGTGCAGATCATTTTGATGGCAGATTGGACTCCTGATTCTGTGAATGTTACACGCTTATTTAAATGTGAGCATGCAGACAGAGCCTGCTGCGCTGGAGGAGAATACTGAAGTGTGTTGAGCTCAGCAAACACAGAGCTGCCTGAGTCATCAGTGTCAGACTGCGAGACCCCAGACTTCCCACATCATTGAATACTGCAGCGGATGTGACAGAGTAGTGCACTGCAATAAAACATCCACAGGGAGTTGGGCATATAACTGTAAAAGGGAGAGGGAGAGGGAGAAGGAAGGGAAGGACATATGCTACAATATGCCGGGGTATTACACTAATGAGGAGACAGAGAAGTCTTACAAATATTCCAGGACGGACCTGTATAGATTTGTATATACTACATGGCACATTAGGATCTATAATACCATGGGTCTGAACCTGAATAAGTATATTTGCAAGTGCTGTGCTTGAGCTGAGGAGCCCAGGCTCTTGTCAGGGCTTGTTGGCTCAACCAGAGTGATTTATTTCTCGAGCAGAGCACACCAACATGACTCTCTGGCTTTTGGGTGGAAGCTTGCAATAAAGAATACTGGGTGTGCCATCATAAGTCAGTGAAGACACGACTGAGGGGGCACATGTGTGAGGGGCTGAGCTTTTGGGCTGGAACTATGATTACTTAAAATAAAATGAGAAAGTTCAATTTTTTTCTGTGCTTCTGTGGGTAAGCAGGGAAGTTCTACTGCATAGTAGAGATTTACTGGGGAAAACAGCAATAGGATTTCACCAGCTAACTCTCTTCCGTGTCCTGCAACAATAGTCCTTCCACAAAGCAGAGCTACTGTGCTAGTTGTTTTTCTTTCTGAATTATTTTTTGTTTGTTTGTTTGGGTTTTTTTAACCTGAAGCTGTTGTTCTACTTAAATATCTCCATTACTACTTGTGGGAACCATAGTAGATGATAAACAACACAGCTCCGATTTCTTCTTCATTGCCTGGGAGTGGTCCATCTCTTTACTCTCCCCCATGCTGAATTTTTAAGCACTGTATGCAGAGCTTGCAGAAGAGAAAGTTCCCCACATACAGCCACCCCTTTGCTGATTTCAGACAATATTCTGGTGGAGAGGGCAGTGGGGGGCACATTATTTCAAACTCAGCCAATACTCACTGAATCTTCATCCTTCTTTACTTGTTTTCAGTGCTGCCATTGCACCCAGAGGGGAATATGAGCACTTGCTACTGCATGTCAGCTGTGGTTTGGAAAAGAATGACTGAATCCCCTTTTATTTCAAAAAGAAACAGGCACATCCCTCTAGGGGATGGTTTCAGGCTATGAGTCTTACATGAAAGGAGGTGCCCATGTCATTTCCATTTCCTGTGGGCAAGCCCTTTCTCAGTCCTTCAACTTCTGAGAAAATTCCTGAGGTTCTTGTAACTTTCCTCATCCATTGCATGGGGAACTTTAAGACAAGGACACAGTTCTTTTCATAGTGAAAACCAACAACTGGAAAACTGGCAATTGTGACATGAAGCGTAAAACTCCACAACAGATTTACACCTAAGTAATCTTTTTGAACTTAGTTGGTAAATTGGTTGTGAAGCAGAAATCTGAACCTAGTTCTCCCAAATCCCAGCTAACACTATAGTTGCTGCACCAACTACAGGAGCAGGCAAAAATCAGGAGCAATCTTCCCACATCCTATTTAGAGTGCCTACATCTTCCCATTAGTGTGTGGACATGGCCAGTGGCAGAGAAAACATGGGTTTAGAAGAATCTTAAGTTCACATCAGCCCAACTACACCTGTGTCCTCAAGTAAGGACAGGGGCAGATGTTTTAAACAACTATGTCAAAATCCAAATCAGATGCTAGCATCATTATAGCAGAAAGAACAGCAGAAAGAAAGAGAGTGTATGACATTACAGCCATAATGAAAGCAGCAGTCAGTGGTGGAGCAGAGGTGATTTCAATCATATCAGAAACAGAGACAGGCAGTGCAGAGGCAGATGTGCCTCTGGCTGAGCAAAGACAGCTAGCTGCAAGATAGAAGATGCAGCTACAAAGCTGGTGAGGCAGATGGTACTGAGATGGGAGTAGGCCTGCAGCAAGACCTGCAGCAGCAACAGATACTGCAGCTACCTCAGAGCAGCTGGGTGGCCAGTGTTTAAGATGCAGCTGCAGGTGCTCTTTGATTCTGAATTCCTAGTGATCACCACTTGCTGAATGTGAGCAAGTGCTTTTACCTTTACATGGTAATTTCCAAAAAATTACTGGGTGTAGAGCAATATCAGGGCACTAAGGTGAGACCAGAATTACATTTCTCACTGAGCCACTGCTCCCTTTCACAACAACCTTTACATGCCATCCAATGAGGGGGGAACAAGAATAAAGAATAAATAGAATAAAGACTTTCCACTTATACTATTCTGTAACTGAGAGTACTTTACACCCCAGCCATCTCTGTGAATGTAGTCTCTTCTTGGCTGGAGGGGAAAGTGACTGTGACACTTTCTGAAACCACTTCCATAGACTTGGTTGCTCCAAGGTTTTCATCCACTGAATGTCTCTGTTCCCAGTCCATGTCCTCTCTCAGCCTTGTGATAATCCTCTGTTGTGTCCAGAGGGAGACTATTTAATCAGGTAAGTAGCAGTAATTATGCAAGCCTTGCCCAAATATTCTGATAGTTTGGGACATATCAAGCAAAAAAAAAGACAACATTCAAAGTATAAAACTTTATCATGCAGTAGTTTTTGTTGTTCAGTGACCTTTCTGAGAAGCCGTGGATTCAATATGAGCATCTGGTCTTGCCAAATGAAATGGATAGAAGACAAACTTGAACACTGAAATCCAAAGGTTTTTGAAATTGGAGGGTAAAAAAGAAAAATAATGCTCTCCATGGTCCTTAAGATCCCGGAGAAGGAAGAGTGGGTACTGTGATCATGGTCAATTACAAAGACATGCTTGTGAGTTTAGTGCTTGTTCATTTATGAAGGAGAGCCTCAAGTCTCTGGAAAAAAGGTGATGTTTCTGTTTGCTGTCTATTAGAAGTATTTGAACACTTGAAATCATTTATAAGTCATTCTAGACAAACATTTCCAACCTGTGTGTGCAGATAATAAAGACTGAATCTTAGCCCTTGAGAAGTAACTTGAGTTCTCTTAGTTATACCGTAAAAATTGATATGACAAGCTCCAAATTTCTTGCTTTCCCTCTTTCTGCACCCCCCCCCCCCCCTCCTCCAACCCCCCCTTCATTTCCAACTGTAATTTCTATTCAAATGAAACTTTAAATATTCTGCCCTGACCTTTGCTGGAAGGAATTTAATTACCTGTGGTGTTTACATAAATTATATGGCCTGTTTGTTTAAGATTAATACTACACAGAGATCAATAGAGCTATGGAACATCAGGATAAAATGGCTTCTTGCAAATGCCACCAAAGGTCACAAAAATCCGGAAAAAGGAGGCGAGAGACACGGTGTGACACATTCCTGTCGTCAGTCCAGTGTATGTCACTGCTGCTGCCTCTGTACCCACTCAGGGATGATTTATCAGCTGTTAGAGGACACTTGGTACAAACACACTATAAAAACCAGCTGAGTAAAATTAATTGAATGCAGTGATGGCCACAATTCATCATTCTCAAAAAATGTCTCAAAAAGTGTGAGAAGGATGATACATTGACCATAACACAGATAAGCTGCTTTTTGTATTACTTTTTGGAAACAACCTCTTGCTGCCACAAATGCAATGCCGATTTCCCTGTGGAAAAGGCAGCTCTTACTCTTGGTTTATGAGATGGAGAGAACACAGAGAGTATGCATAATCAGAAGCCTCAGTAGTAATTACATGCTTGTAACTTGGTAGAGCTGCTTTCTCTGTCCCCTAGGTATGTTTACTAGCAAATCTGAGTTCATCCTCATATTAGATTGACAGAATTAATACAGTGAAAGTGCAGTCAGACAGTCAACACTTCCTGGCTCATCAAGGCTAGACAGAATGCCAAGAAAAGTTTTCCCTATGTTAAAAAGAAACCGGGTTGAAAGAAGGGAGAAGAGAGACACAGTATCCTACCTGTTAGAGCAGTGATATGGAAAACCTCCGAAGACGGTCCTACACCTGAGTCAAATCTTAGACCTCAACATCAGTTTTGCATTGAGAACACCTCTGATTTTGACAATAAATGGCCATATTCAGACCCTTACCACAGCTAAGCACCAGATGCAAAACCTTTTGCTAACACTGCTGACGTGAGGACAGATTTTCACAATGCTCACAAACTAACATCTCCCACTATGACAGATTTTGAAAGAGACCAGTGGTCAGTGTACACAGTTCTTTTGACTTCACTTCTAGCCAATTAGCTCTGTGCCAAAATAGGAAGTAAGCTTTTATGGAAATTGGATCCTCACTGTGGTAATTAGCAATTTTTATTTTTTTTTATTTGTGAGAGGTGGGCAGCATGATTTTAACTTGACTTTGAGAGCTGTATGTTGTACTTCCTGTCTCTAAAAGAGGGAGAATGAAAAGTGGTACCCCAGTTTGTAGAATGGTGAGAACCATATTTTGCATAATGGCGTGAATGTCTTTCTCAGCTATACTCGGGATAAGTTTCTATTGGGAAGTGGGATTTGTCAGTTTTATCTTCAGAGTATGAATTGTTGGGATTGTAATAAATACAGATTATAAACCAACTGGGAAAGTTCTTTTCTGCATGATGTAACACAAAAGTACTTGACCAAGGATTTCTGTTCTACAAAGCAGTACAGTATGCAATTTCACACATAGGAAGATGACTTGAAGCTAGCTTCATTCAGAGTATGGTTGGGCTCAGGCCCTTGGTTTGATCCACTGTGGAGGGGATGCTCAGAAGCTGAATTTGAAGTGGGATAAAACTTGGATGTTTGAACGGCCCCAAAAGCTCAGCAGAGTTTTGATGTGGAATTATGCTCTGAACAGCATTAGCAATATTAGCAATCTTTTAATTACTGTGTGAGCCTCTTTTGGCAAGCCTGGAGTCAGAACACCATGCTGAGGAAGCATTCAACAGAAATGATACATTCAGGGTAATAAAACTCCCATTGTTTCTATGTTCTATACTAAAGCCTGGAGACCACAGATGCAATCAAGACCATATTTTGCAGGGCACTGCACATACAAGTGGGATGAGACAGACTTTCCTCTGCTCACAGACCAAGAAAGAGAGAGGGAGAACAGTGAGGATGAGGAAAAGGGCCTTCTCGCCATGGGCCAGCTTGGCAGGAGCAGAGTTCAACTCTGCTTTCTCACTCACAACCCTGCAGAGTGGGCAGTACTACACACAATTACCAACTGCAGCTCAGATGGACATTTTAGGTTTCAGTTATAACAGGAAGCCTTAAGGGGCAGCTCTTTTTGCTGGCTTGGAGCCTAGAGATTTCAGAAGAGGTCTGCTCACCCCCATGAGCAGATGTACACACTTGGAGTGTGGTTTTGATTGTACCCACCGGTATGAGGCTGCACCTGGTGCCTTGTACAGGGACAATTGGAAATGGTCTAATAAGTGCCTGTCAAGCAACAGGCGACACTGATTGCTAGTGAAAAACTGCAGATCATATAATTAACTAATGAGAGCATCCTTGAGTTTTTTACCTATTTCCCATTTGATATTACGGATGGTGTAGGTTAAGCTGAATGTGAAAACATCCATGTACCTTCTGTGCTGCTGCCAAGCTCTTACTGGTATTGCCAATCCTGAGGCAGAGTGATAACACTTGGGGTTCACAACAGATCTGTGTGGATGTCTCCCTTGTTTTGCTATCTATTGAGAAGTGACAACTGTACAAAGCCCATTTGAGCACAGCTGCAGGTAAGAACTCCCAGAAGTCTGAAGATGAAGTGCTTTTTGGTGAATGGATTTGTGTTAGAGCATCCCACTCACTGACTAGGAGACATCAGGCACATCTATACCTTCAATCTCATCTCTGAAGGCCTCCTGGCCACCTTGGAAGTGATTCTTTCCACTGAATCTTGGGAGAATCTTTGGCTAGTTTTGTTCTGTTGGGGGATGGGCCTATAGCATAAGAAATGTATCCTTGCTGTAACAACTGAGCATTGTTAACTCAACCCTGAGCTTCTGTATCTTTTTTTTTTTCTCCCTAAGACAAGACCATGATGGAGAGCAAAGTGTCTTATCAATAGATTGTAGTGGGAGTGACACAGGACTTTAATTCAGAAGGGCATATCTAAATCCTTTTTATTCCCTTAGGGATTATGTTGTGTGCTTGCTAATGTGAAAGACCCAGAAGAAGTCCACAGAACTATGTTAAACACTGTTTCCAGTACAACTTTTAATTTAAAGTTTGATTATGCCGTTACATTATGACCTATAAGATAGGAGTAGGAGGGAGTTATTGGTTCATTTCTCTTATGGGTCAGGATACCACCACCAGAAATCTTTAAGCACTTTATAGGCTGTGAGATTCGTTCTACAGAGGAAGGAACACACTTGAAATGAAAATTAAAATAATTATGTAAACTGAATTACAGCAGGTTTTTATCTGTGCATGTTACACCAGTGCAAATCTGTGCAAAATACCCCCAGCTCAGCTTGGCCCCTTTAGGCATTTCTAAATACTCTTGATTAATATATTAAATACTTGTATAAGTATTATAGACATTATCATTCTTGGCACACTAAAAATTAAAACCAGCATGAAACAGAAAGCATATTTTACCACACCTAACCTTAGCTATGATTATAAATTCTCATCATTCCTTCACTAAGAATTTCAAGTACTAACCCAAGGCAAAACCTTTTTGGCATTCTCCTTACATTAAACACCGTAGTATATGTGAGTTTTAGTACCTAGTCCTTTCATGTGCCTTTCCTTGAGGTGAAATCCTTAGCTATGAAGGG
Source organism: Acropternis orthonyx (assembly GCA_035583155.1). Taxonomy (NCBI): domain Eukaryota; kingdom Metazoa; phylum Chordata; class Aves; order Passeriformes; family Rhinocryptidae; genus Acropternis; species Acropternis orthonyx. Next base: position 143,550,676 of record JAWWEU010000081.1, on the reverse strand, counting down.
GCTGTGGCACTTCATCCTGCTTTCCAATGTTCCTCATGCAATATCAGTCTGTAACCAAGCAGAGCAAATGTTTATGCAAAGAGCAGAAACAAATTAGCACTGATGCCACCACTGAGTACTGAGTGACCTTTGGCAGAGGAACCCAGCTTCCAAGGTCCAGCAGGCAATGAGGATTAATTTTACGGTCTGAACAGAGTCCTGAATTCCAAGCATAGAAATTGGATGTTTGTAATAAGCTATTTACAGTTGCAGTTCTATTATTTTTATTGGTCCTCAAGGACCCACAAACAATGCTGCACATTTTGGTCACCCTCTCCTAACTCATTTGTGTATTTGCTCTCTCTATAAATAGATGCTGCTTGTTGGACAGCATCCTCCATATCTCCCTCTTAAAGCAAGGAGCCATTGGGCTAAGAATTGCAAAGGCTGAGGGTGAAAGAGGAGACAGGGTTTTCTCAGCTCCCACGTGGTGTGGCTCTGTGTCACCAGAGCAGAAAGGAAAGTTGGGAACTACAGAAGCAGCCCACAGCATTTTTGGTGACACTTACCATGTCTGCAGGATGTTCAAAAGAAGAAAGTCGTGTCAGAACATAGAGGATAAAACACCCTGATGAAATCTTTTCATGTTGTTGCTATCAAAGCCTTTTCTCACTGTTCTCTGGTACCTGAATACCACAGACAGGACATTCAGCATATTTTATCTTTGCTTGCAGTTTTCACCTAATGTATGAGGCCCAGGCAAAGCTCTATGGACAAATCATTGCAGATATATAGCGTACGTTGGTGTATGAGGTATGAGTAATTTTTTCTGCACATCCAGCCTAAGAACTGCAGAGTAAGGGCCTGCAGAGGCATGCGCTATTTTGAAATCTTGGCTGAAGTTGACATTTTAAACCCAAACTCTGCCAGGCACAGTTTTTCAATCATTCAATTTTTCTCTCTTTATGAATCTGTAGAATCTTGCAAGTGCTCAGTACAGCCAGTACAGATTTATCAAGCATGAAGCTGGGAAGCTCCATCTGAAAGGAATGTCTCGGGTCCACTGCAATTCAAGCAGCAAATTGGGTCCATGTTCTCCTCTTTGAAATCCTTTTCAGGAACCAGCCTCACAAAGTAACTGATATATATGTCTTTCTATAATAATGTTACCTAGAGGTTAAAGCAAAAATGGACACAGACTACAGCAAACACCAGCACAGGAATCACGGACAAAATTAGAAAGTGAATTAAAAAAAAAAATTTAACACCTTCCAATTAAATCACTGAGGAAACTAAACAGGAACTGGGAGGGGTAGAGAAGTTGTTACATACTCCAGTCCATATTCCAGTCCAAACTTGTGTCATCATTATACTGATGGTATCAGTATTATATCTTCCCAAAAAATTGCAAGAGTGAAAGGAAAGAAACAGGATGGGAAGAGTTCAGACTCTCAGTCAGTAGTGTTTGAGGTGAACAGAGACAGAATCACATAGTCAATTATTAACCAAGGTCAATAGTTATGGCACAGGGAATAATTTTAAGTGTACATTATTAATGTAGAGAGTTGTAATGAGCACTTCATGCTTGAATAGCGAATGTATATACTGGGATAATTTTAATAAGAAAGCTGCCTGTCATAGGAAACAGGATACATTTCTTCGGAAATTGTCTATATGTCTGTCTGTCTCTCAGTCTTGGTCTCATTGAATCAGTCAATATTTTTCACCATTATAATTCATGGTCAGAAATATCCCTCAGCTAGAAGTTGGCAAGAATGGAATGAGATGTTTTAGACTTTGGTTTTGAAACTCCTATTTATGCAAACTGAATCCGGACTGTGGATTTTTCTTGAAAAGTGGTAATATAACCTAAATTATGTGAGGAACTCCAGCTATCCATTCCACATACCCAACTAGACAGAGGCTACTGCTGGAAGTATTTTTATTCCTCGACTTGATGAAGTTTCAGAATCACACTTTCACTTGCTTCATGAATCCTCCCTTCTCCCAGAGTGTGTCAAGGATAAGGATGTGATAAAGACTCTTGAACTAGGAAATGACAGCTTTGCTGTGACAACTGCTGAAGAAACAAGTGGTTGGGTTATATGACTGTAACATATGAACCCTTGCATTTGGGATTTGGCTTGTATTCCACACATTAATAGAGCATCAGTCGTTCACTGAAAGCCCGCTCTTTATGCTGTTGCTCTCACACACAAAAGAGTATCACAGTATGCTGAGTCAGGCTTTAAAGGAATTTAGACATATAAAGATGTTGAATGGCTTCTAATAGGATTTCCAAATATGCCCAAGCACACAGCTTCTGAAAGGCACCTCTGAAAACCCCATAAAGCAGCTATGTGCACCTTGGAGTGCTTGAAAATCTTATAATTGAAAGCAAGTAAATTTCTTGCACTCTTTAGCTGTGATTTTCAACAGGGTCTGGAAAACTTTAAGTGTTCTGGACTATTCAGTTGTTGTGTCCTTTGAAAATCTCAACCTAAGACCTTATCCATTGCCAACAACATCAAAGAGAGGAAGCACAGCGAAGTGATTTAGAAGTTGGTACTAACAAGCACTCTAAATCAATCCAAAACATGTCTCATGCTGGGTGACGTCTGCTATTGATCAAAAGGACAGGACAAGTCAAGTCAAGGAAACATGATTGGGAAAATAATAAAATAGTACCAATGAGTGTTTCAAGGATTTTCTTAGCTTGAACGACAGCAATAAAGTGCAGTGCTGGCCAAGAGGTGTTCCTCTGTGGGACACTCCCTAGACAAAGAGGAGACATTGTACATTAGAGGGACAGTAAAAATGAATTTCCCTTCTCATGACCTTCTGTTCAACCTACAGTTTATTTATCTTCTTAACATTAAGACTGTACACAACTAATTCTTTTCTGACAGATGATACCCTTCTTGCTTACATAGTACAGTAGGTTGGTACTTTTTAAGGACCCACCAAAGCAGTTGGTGAGCCTGTGAAAAAGCTGTGGGAGATACTATCAGCTCACAGACCCACTGGTGGAGTTAGACAGTCTGGAAAGCATAGAGAATTTGAGAGACCTTCATGGACAGGGTTCTTCTCAAAAAGAACCATCTATAGGGATATTCATCTTAAGCAGATGAAGCTTTGTCCCTGGGGTTACTGAAACCACCTTCTGTCCCACAGGAAGGTAAACTCTTGGTTTTTGTGTGCTGGGTAGAGTTAGGTTGTTTCTTCTTTTTCTGTCGAAACTGAAAATCTGGTTGAGAAGCGCCTCACTGGCACAATTTCCAAAGACCACCCACACATCCCCGTAACTTAAATCTCTGCACTTAACATAGGGGTAACATGTCTCCCCAGGGAATAGGAGGGAGGGATTATGTTCCAGAGTTACAAACATCTGCAGGGAAGGAAGCACATCAAGCCTATATGTTTTACAGAATGAGCTCAGGAGAGAAGGAGAGAAAAGCTCTTTGTTGTCTGGTAGGAAGGATGTTCATGCTTCAGCGGAAGATGAGGAAGAGGATGTGAGGTCGTGCCTGAGAAAGGTGAGGTGGATAAGGGCTGAAAGTCACCTGATATGAACTGGCAAAGGAAGGGAGGGGGCTTTTCATATGGCTGTTTCCTCACAATGTGACCTGACTGCAGGCTGTCCTGGAGATACCACCCCTCATAAATGAGCTGTGGGCTGAACAACATTATCATGCATAAAAAACTTCACTGGGAGTTCCTTGCATGTGGAATGCAGCCAAACAGAGCAGTTTGCACACTTTTTTATTTTTATTATTTTTTAACATAAAGTAGTTAATGAATTTAAAAATAACAACCTTAAAGCTGATCCAAGCTACTCCATTACAGCTGTACAAAAAACTACACTGGTCCAGCTGGGCTGCTGCAGAATAACTCAAGACATCTGGAAACATTGTTAAAGAAACCTAGTCCGCCACAGCTGGGATCCCTAATGAAAAAGTATTGTGTGATGATCTCAGAGAATTGCTACTACAGAGGAGAGAAACCCTGGAGACAAGGGAAAGATAGTCTTTGGGAGGTGCAAAATTCTCACAGTCAGCCAGAGAAAGTAGTTGTGTGTGCAGGAGAGCCAGCTCAGCCTGGCTTCCTATGGATTTGTGCCTGTGGTGGGATTCGTGGCTTTCTGATCTGAAGCAGATGCCAAGCGAAGCTTTTATCAAAGCCAGGGAATTAAAAACCTCTCTCTCAGAAGGATTCTTTTCTGAGTCTTTCCCCCAGTGAATGGATTAATAGTCTCAATCTCTCTCCTACCTGCCTGCCTGAGACTAGTGGGAATTTGCTACTGCTTTGTGTGACTTAGATGAAAAGAGCCAGTGGGTTAAAAATACATCAGATTGAGGAAGAATACACACACAGACAGAACATCATCCACTTGTTTAGGAAAACACATTGAAAATATAGCTGATGTGAAACATGCCAACACCACAACATATAACCTCTTTATCCCCTGAATTGTCTTCCTGGTTTGGAAGTTTTTTTGTTATATAAGGAGTGGGAGAAGATTGACAGATCTGTGCAATAAGGGCACTGGGGGCTTAAAGCTGACAAAAACAAACCTGTTATTTTCAGCTACTCTACAGAGCTCTGGATAAGTGCAATCCTGCAAGCTGCCTGCATACCCTAAGTAACAGGAGTTTCACTGGCTTGCATCAGCCAGCCTCTGGCACTTCTTATGCTAACCATGCCAGCATTATTGTATTACACTTAATGGAGCTCCTTATGTCATTCTAGCCTTACTTCCTTTTTCAGATCCATGTGCTTTCCCTCCCTCCCATTACCTCTCCCTCATGTCAGCTGGAGTATGCATACGTGCTCCTCTTCCTCCTGTACCAGACACTACTGCAGTGCAGTGCTTATGATTACAAATCATCTCATTAAAGCCAGACAGCCACTCAGCTGGATGCAAATAACTGACCTCCTCAATTTATGAATGTCAGATTTTTCAGGGTGGGAAGGGAGGGGGGAGCAGGGTGGAAAGCATTCCATTAAGTGTTATCCATCAACCCTATCATATTTATAAGCTAAAAACAGGCAAAAACAAAGTTCATTGGGACTGTCTGGATCTAGTAGTACCAGCTGGTTCTATGAAATATTAATAGAAACAAGACATGTCTCTGTGTTGAAGTCTGTTAGGTGAAAGGATGATACTCTTATTGATAAGTTACTGCCCTGTCCATTCCTCTGAGTGACATCTTCAATTTTCCTTCCAGTAGTGTTAATCCTCCCCTGCATGTTGACAAGACAAGGCTAAAACATAGGAGATCTTACTATTGAAACATAAAGACACATATTTTACAGGAGATCAAAAAGATAGCTTCAACTTGCAGATGATACCTACTATTTTCACCGCTTTCCATCACCTGTGAACTTTGCTGTCTTTGTGTAATTCAAATACAGAGCTTTGGCTTTAACTGGGGAAGGGAGGTGTGTCAGGAAACTTCTTGAACCTGAACCCTGAGAAAAAAATTGCAAACTGCAATGAAGGGTTCAGGTCATGAAAACGCTGCCTAGCAGCATGGCAGGAGAGTTTGATTCATCCAGTCAGGACAATGGTTTTCCCCTTTGGGTGGCTGCTCAGTTTAGCAGGTTCTTAGACTTGCTTAGAATCAGAAATAAATGCATACTAAAAAATCTGCTGCTTGCTAGGATACCTAGGCAACCTTGACATTCATATATCAAGGCAATTAGCTCAGCAGATCCAGACAGTCAGGAAACCAACAGAAAAGCCATGAAACAGGCCTGCACTAATCTCAGAGATCTACAGATGGTCCTTTCAGGTTGCATGAGCACTGTAGCATTAGAGGGAAGGAAAAGGTACCAAATGATGTCTGTCTTATGGCTGAGCAGACCATTTCCATCCCTGTTAATATCAATTAAGCATTTCTCACCAACACTGAGAAACATGCTCATCTAGCCTGGGCCAACCAGCTGGGCTGCTGGGGTTCTGCGATTACTGAGAAGTACAAATCATAAAAGAGAATGAAAAAAACTAATGGAGGAAATATCTTTGAGTTGCTGCAGACAGGAGTTTCACAAAGGCAGAAATACACACCATAAAATTTTTGTTCTTCTTCTTCCCAAGTCTCTCTTCCCAAGATAATGGCCAGTCACAAGCTTTTAGAGAGAGAATAAATGCACTAGAACTTATCCCTTGGCAGACTCAGGCAGATGCAGTGATAAATTAGCTGGCGGGTGGAAGACTACCTACTGTGCAGAGAACAGGTTGTCAAACAGATTCATTTATGGCTTTAAGACTGATCAGTTGGGTTCTGAGCAGTTAGTGGAAATAATTATATCACGTATAAACAGCTTGTTTCTTAAAGAGAACAGATATGTCATCGACTAGATAGCAGAAGCACAACTTGTCATTGAGCAAACATATGTACAATAAATTTGAAGCTTAAAATCAAATCCTTTAGATTTTCCCAAGAGAGTTCAGTTCGGAGGAGAGCTCAAGCACAAGCAATGCCAGTCAAAAAGGTAGCAGTAGCAATGAAAGGCTGGAGAGCAGTTTATAGCAATATATTTATGTTTTTGTTCCACCCAGAGGGGACAAGAGGCAAATGAGTCTTCAAAAAACAGTAGCTATTGCACACAGAGACATCTATTCACCAAGTGTCATGCTCCGTAACTGCTTACAGCCAAAAAATATCCATTACTAGGGTGAACAGATGTGAGCAAGAATAACAGGAAAGGAGAGCTGCTAAGGGAAGTTCTGCAGTGATATTCCAAATAATTCAAAGTACAGTAATACTGGCAGGGAATCTCTCCAGGCAATAGTAAACCAGCTGTATCTACACAAAGCATTTATATTAGTCCCACTTTTTTTTTGTGAACTGCTGGCATTTTAAACCATCTTTCAGGAGCAGAAGTGATGGAGCCGGTACCCCTGCAAAGAAGAACAGAGGCAGATCAGGAGACAAACATCCTTTGAGCTCTATGAAGGGTAGACAGTAGATAACATGGCAATCTGCACTGCCTTACAGTTCTGGCCTGGCTTGGTGTGCTGGCCTCAAGGCAAACAGCTGGTTGCAATGCTTTTTTTCTGTCAGAAGTCAACTGGAGTTGTTAAAGGTGATTGGGGAGTACTTGACTGAAACACTTCTCTTCCATGGATCAGCATCTTCTCCTGCTTCAAAGAGGTGAACTACAGCAGAAAAGAAGTGGATAGAGCAATCAAGTCAACAGGCACAAGGGCTCATCATCCTCACTTTAGCTCCAGGGCAGCAGTCTGCTCAGGGGCAGCAGACTTTTGCAGTGCCACGATCAGGTTTCTTTTACAAAAGTCCATGTGCAGGATGGACATCCCAGTCTGAGAAGAAGCAGCAAATGGATAGGGAAGCATAGAACTGGTAGATCATAACCGTTCTGGTGTTTGGTACTGATAGGACACCTTTGTAGTTTCGGAGAAGAGAGAGGACCTAATTGTCTAGGCTAAGCACAGGAATCCCACAAACATTTTTGGTCCTCAAAATATCTAAGAAAAAAACAGTTATGAAGTACTTTGAAAATTAGACATGTGCAACAAAATTTATGTGAAGAACTTCTGGCTTGAGACAGCCTGTGGAAGAGGTTGAAGAGTTTTTCTCCTCTGTAGACTTAGCGAGCTAATTTCCAAAACAGAAAATTAAGATTAAAAAGTAATGCCAACAGTCACAAGAATAAGAGCCTGTAGTCTAGCAAATGTTCATTCTCTGTTTTATTTGCTCTCCAAGGACAACCAAAAGAAGTCAGAGTCTACCTATGCTGCTATCTGGCCCCATCAGCAGAGTATGTTTGCTACATTCAGTGACTGTGTCAAGGAAAATCTATTAACCTGACTGTGGCAAATACCCAATTCTCCCCCTTCCAAGGAGACAATAGTCAGCCTTGCTTGTGTTCTCTTTTGTCCCAGGAATTCTTGAGTCCTCTGCTACAGCTGCACAGATTCAACAAGAGCTCTGGAGGATAGTCCAAATCCAACTTGGCAACTGGGGATAATTATCAGCATTTCCCTGGTCAGAGGAGGGACTTTGAACCTGCACCACTGACATTCTGGGTGAATGCTGCAGCCACTGACTACTGTGCAAAGTGTGGTTGGGGAAGGAGGGTTGTGGAGTGACAGTAAGAAATTGGTCACCATTTCAGAGGGAAAAAGAGAGACTTTTTGGGTTCCCAAAGAAACAGATTGTAAGCATATACCTTAAGATGTACACTCACATGTATGTAAGGGTCTCAAGTGAACAGTTCTTCACATACATTTCTTGCACATCTAAGCATGTACACTTTGGAGTAGTGTCCCATCTTTGGATTTGGAGTGAGGATCCTGGACACATGCATCTTGTCCCTGCCCACCCAGGCTCTGTAGTTCTCTTTCTCCTGGTTATCTCTCAGTTACATACTGCAGTTCCCTGCTTAGCCTGCGACCTGCTTTGAATCCCACTCTAAGCACATAATCTCCCTGTCAGTTGTGTACTGAGCTGCAGTATTTTCTTAATGGTACAACACTGGGCAGACAAGATCTGTAATTTGTCCTGGTAAATGGACCTTACCACACTATTAAAAGTGGTCTTCGGTGTTAAAGCAAATTAAGCTATGTCCCACACAGATCAAGAGCTTGAACCACAGGACTATATGTGCACATGCATGCATACCTTTTAGGAGACAAAGCCTTTCTGTTTTAACTCTTCTTTAACAAATGCCTCTAGATATAAATTTGCATTCTCCCCAAATGCTGCCCTATTAAAATATGTACCTTCTGACTGAATAACTCTGCAAAAGGAGGAAACTCATAAAATCATATAGTCTTCCCTTTGGGCCAAATTTTTGGTGCTTTATCAGTCATTTACTATTCAGTACTAGGGCAATTGAACCACTGAAGTCAGTGAGCTAGAAAAGAACATGGTCTCCATGAGCATCTAGACTATATTTAGCCAAGGACAAGCAAAATAAAAGAGGGGGAAATCTACACTTTTTTCTATATAATTTGAATGAACACACCCCTGAAAAGGCTGGGATAGATGCACTTATGTGGATACTGATCCACCTAGCCTATCCAGACTGTATTGATTGCCAGTATTTTGGGCCAGCAGAGGAGAAATGCACTGATCTGCCGAAGAGTAGCTGGAGCCAATATATCATGCTGAATACCTGCACATGGAATTGTAGTCTAATTTGGGTCTGAGCCCAGCTCCAGGATGCTTTTCAAATGCATTTCATCCAAGAATGGCTTTTACAAATACTCACCTAGCAGGATACTCTATTTTTGTCTCTGCCTTTGCTTAGCTGTACAGAATGTACAGCTTGGCTGATGCAAAACCTGCTGAAAACTCTGCCCAGAGTAAAGAAAGTAATGCTCTTACAGCAGACTTTTTCCTTTCTCTTTTTGATTTCTGTACCATCTCTGCTTTTTATTTTAACTATGCCCACCCCCCCCCCCCCACCTTTCTCCTCAATGAGATAATGTTTATCTGAATTTGTTTGTGCTTTGGTATCAGATGCTGACCCTCTCTCCTTCATACCATCACCTGACTCTGCCCATGATGCCAAGTGACACAATGGGTGATGGCAGAGCAGTTACCAGCAGTTGCATCAGAAAAGGCATGTGACACCTGCTCTCAGTAACAAAAAAGAAGACTGAGCTCACACCAAAGGTGACTCAGCAATGCTTCTTTGCTGCTCGTTACAAAACAGGCAGGCACGCTTTTATCAGTCCTCCAGCCCTTTACTGTAAGAGGATTTATAGAATCTTTACATGAGCCAAATGGCAGAAGCAACCTCAGGTTATACAGACTCAGGGTATTTCTGTCTGCACATGTTTTTATTACCCTATGCTTGATGAGTCTTGCAGTTTCACTCCCAGATGAGAAAGAATCTGAAAGAGCCTGAAACAATTGAATCATTATTCATCTTTCCACTTAAACAATAACCAGAATAGGTGGGAAGGAGGAGACTACAGAAGGCCAGCTACACTTTCCAACACCAAACAGCACATTATTATCCAGTTGCTTGAGATCTGAGATTTAAACTTGGGCAGCAGACAATTTCTTTCACAATTCTTGCCTTGATATAACAAAATGAAGAAATCACCTCAGTGATTGCTCCATAAACAGCATATACATTCTGCACTTCACAATGTTTGCACAAATGAAAATTATATGAGCTGATACTGTCCTTTATCCTATCTAGACCCTTATGTTATATATATTCAGCCCTGAAGAGAAGAACTCAGGGATATTGGTGGATGAAAAATAGGGCATAAGACAGTAAGCCCAGAAAGACAACTCTATCCTGGGCTGCATCCCCAGCAATGTGGGCAGCAAGTGGAGGGAGGTGATTCTGCCCCTCTACTCTGCTCTGGTGAGACTCTGTCTGGAGTACTACACACAGCTCTGAGGCCCCCAGGATAAGAAGAGGAACTGCTGGAACGAGTTCAAAGGAGGGACACAAAGGTGATCAGAGGGCTGGACCACCTCTCCTATGAAGACAGGCTGAGAGTTGAAGTTGTTCAGCCTAGAGAAGACTCCAGGAAGACCTTATAGCACCTTCCAGTACCTAAAGGGGGCTTACAGGAAAGATGGGGACAGACTTTTTAGAGAGGCCTGTTGTCACAGGACAAGGTGTAACAGTTTTAAACTGAGAGGGTAATTTAGATAGTTACACAAGGAAGAAATTTTTTGTCATATGGGTGGTCAGGCACTGAAACAGGTTGCTAAGAGAAGCAGTAGATGCCCCATCCCTGAAAGTCTTCAAGGCCAGGCTGGACAGGGCTTTGAGCAACCTGGTATAGAAGAAGGTGTCCCTGTTCATGGCAAGAGAATTGGACTAGATGATCTTTAAAGATCCCTTCCAACACAAATCATTTTATGATTCAATGAGTCCGTGATTATGTTATCCTTTGTATTAATCTGTTATCTGAGCCCACTGGGGACGGTTCTACCAATGGTGTAACAATGTCCAGACTAAAGTATTTCTTCTGATCACAGTGCTTGTTACCCTCATTCCCACCCCTCACAGAATGGAAGAGGTCATAGCATGTTGTTTAATCACATGATAGCTTTAACCAGGTGAGAAGCGTGGGAAGTCACATCTGCCTGTCTCCAAGTCCTGTCTACCTTCGTATGGATGAGACAGCAGTAATTTTGCCTCATCTTAGTCTTCATGCACAAGAAATTAATGTTACCTTCCTACCTTATCCTTTACTCTGACTCACTCTTTTATGCTTCATTGTTTGAATTAGTAAAACAAGGATGAATTAGAGCTAATTGTAGTCTCAACAACTGTAACCTAGTGCTATAGGTTAATAATAGCTGATCCCTCAGAAAAGCCCAGCTTCTAGGATACCCACACCCTTACACATTAACCAGACAAAACTGGAATGACAAGCCAAGACAAAGAATTTCCAAGCCTCCTCATGTTGGCATGACTAATGCTACTGCTGTTGTGGAAAGATCAGGGGGAAAGTGAGTAAAAGATATAAATTATATTTATGCCTTTTATCCACGTCTTGTTTGTTTTCTCTTTATTGTGCATTGTATTAATGAGGAGGATAATCGTTATTTAATGTCCTCTTCCAAAAAAGGCACTCAACCAAGGCACATGAGGACTTGAAATAATTAGGATGATATAATTGGGTACATTACAGAGGGCATGAAATTAACTGTAGTTAAATTAACTCTTCTTTCTTATATGAGCATAAAGGAGAAATTGCCGAGAACACATCTTTTTCATGCTAATTAGAAGCAGAGTCATGCAGTATTTTATCTGCCTGAGTTTTAACCCTGAACCACAGTTGTGCTTGTACGTTTTTCCATTGTACACCATCGCTAATTGTGGACAGCCTTTGTTTCAATCTGCTGGACTCTCTTCTGCCTTTAGCCAGGACTGAAATTAAAGCTTGCTATGTGGTGCTATAATCCCATCTAGGTCAACAACTGGATAGGAGTCTTCCAAGAATATTTAAATATGTCACTGATTCATTAGATCAGGACTAGATGAATGTCCCTGTTTCATGAGATGGATTGTTTGTGACCTTTATTCACAGTAGAAACACTGGTCTTTGATCCTCTGTTAATTCACCGCTTTCTCACCATGGACCCTGCCCAGCCATCCTGGGGTGTGTCCAACCCCTGGTTTCCCTCAATGGACCTGATTCTGACCCCAACATCAGGTTGATGTTCTGGTGTGACCTCAGCCTATCTCCAATCCCATGGAGATGCCCAATGCCTGACGGGTGCCTCTGGCTGCCCCCTTTCTGCCCTGCTCCCTAACCAGGGGCTGTGGGATGGGCCCTGACTTTGAGACCCTTGTGCTGCCAGCCCCTGACAGGAGCTCCATGGCCCCCAAGGAGGATTCAACTCCTACTGCACCTTGACATCTTCCATCTGCCAAAGCAAGAGTCTTCACTGAAGGGTAAATACAAACATGTTCACAACAGTTCTGTTCCTTCCAGAAGCCACAGTCTAATATCCCGTGGTTAAGAGGCTTCTTCCATCCAAAAAAAGTAGATGCAGCTAATGCAAAAATTACAAATTTAGGTTGAATTGTCTTCAGAAGAAAATGGAAAAACCCTGCAAATAGTGAAAAGTTTCAGAATGAAATTTATTTTTTTATTTCAAAGAGCCATTTCTTGCTAAAAATTTTTCTTACATCTATGATTATTTTTTATTTTTAAAACTTTTCCTTTCAAACCTTGCCTAATGGATGTCTCTTCTCCCTGAAAGGAACAGGGATACTTCTCAGAGATGCCTATGCCCAGATGCATGTGGAGTTGTAGCTCTATAATTTCTTTTTAGGATGGGAAAGGAGAGCTATGCTGAGCACATAACAGTCACTCAGAGGTCTGAAAGACCTCTAGGAGTTTGGGAAAGCCCTGCTTGTGGAGCTAATACTCACAAGATGACAAATTCAACTGGTATTTTGTACTTTTCTGCCCTGTGGAATTTCAAACCATTGAAACTTTATTTTTATTAATGTAAAGGGATACATCTGGTCTAAACACAGGGTAACATCAAAAGTGACAATTTGAAATTTAAAAGTGAAGGTTAATTTGCTGTGCAGATAGGGAGCCGGAAGCAGCTGTTTTCTATGAAAGCACATATTGCCTCATTTGTAATTAGTCTCATTGAGAGCAACAGGCTGTGGTTATCCAGGAGGGCTCTAAACATAAGCCAGAGCAAACTCCTGAAACCCAGTCATCCTGGACTCATCCCTAACCCAAGAGGAATTTAACATTAAGAGATAGAGTGGTGGTTTGTAAAAATACAGAACTGCCTTCATTGAGGAAACAGTCAGCATGGTGAAAGTCCAGAATGTTCCACCCTGGTGTGATGCCAATTTTCAGCCTGTTAGCTGAGACAGTATTGTCAGTGCATCTGAGGGTCAGAACCAGGGAACCTAGTCTTGTACCACAGACCTGCTTCACCATCCCAGATGTTTCCTCATAGTTCAGAAAGGAAGGGTGAAGATACTATTGACTCTTTCTACCCTCCTACCTCCTGGGTAGCATCAGCATCCTATAAGATATGGGGATGTGCAGACTTTCTCCCTCTCCCTTTCTCATTTAAAGTTGAATTGCTTTCTCATTCTCTGAACTTTTGTTCATCCTAATTATTCTTATTGAATGTATGTGTTCCTGGAGATGTCAGTAAGTCATGGTCCTGGAGAGGTGCCTAAAAGCTGTATTCAAGGTTCTTTCTCATCAGTGTCACTACTAAAAATGGTCTGATGTCAGCCAACAGCAATAATAGCCAGAAGAACTTAGATGAAAGTAAATAATTCTGGACCAGATGTTCAAATAACCTAAAGTCTAGATTACAAGAGAAGGGCATAAAGAGAAAGAAGACGATAGCAGTAAAACACATGCATATCCAAAAATGAGACTTCAATGAGTTGGTCTACATTCTAGGTCATTAAAATGTTGGTTTTTACTGTGATTTGTTTCCAGTGGATAATGCAGGATGTAACAACAGATCTTCTGGTGTACATTGGTGTCAGCCTCCCCAAGACAACAGAGAACCCCTGACTGTTACCAACTCAAAACCTGCAGCTCATTTTGTAAGGGTCAGCAACTGTGTGTGCCTAGAGCTCAATGAGGTTTTCAGTCAGGCTGGCTGAGGTCCATCTCCCACGCTTAGGCTTTGGGATGTGAAAAAAAGAGGCTGACCCTTAAAAGTACTTGGCCAACTCAAAAAGGAGGCAGGTGAGAAGTAGAATCAATGGGAAGTATTAGAAAAAGAGATCAGGGTAGGTAGTAAAGGTGAAGCCTGGCAATGATTGGAGTTAACCCAAGAATGTAAAGAAACACAATGGAAATCTTGCAAGGAGAAGAAATGGAGGGACAGAATTAGAAGTTTGGGCATCCTCAAAAACAGCTGCACTGAATGGAGGAGGAAGGGAGAAAGAAGAAAGGAAACATGAGTAATTTCTTAGCTTCAGTTTGCTTTTCAAAATTGTAGTTGTGCAAAGGTGTCTTAGTACCCAGTACTGCAAAGGGATAGCAAAAGATTATGTTTGACCCATCTACTATTTTTCTTCCTTGGATTTTAAAAAGATGCACTGTATGTTACCTCATACAGATGACACGAAAATTGTTTCCTCTGTGTGGTTGTTTTTTTTTTAAACTGGTAAGCTCAGAGTGAAAAGGGGTGTATTATTGTAACAGTCTCAGATGCTGAGAGAGATGATATCAAGCATACCTCCCCCCCAGCCCTTATTAGCGAGCTACATTATAAATGCTATAAATATTTTAGGTTTCCTCCCCTCTAGAATGAAACTCTGATTCCTTCACATCTTGAAGGTGCTCCCTGTTTTCTTTTTCTAAGCCAAAAACATCAACATGCAAGGAAGGGTCTGGCAGTGGTAGATCTGAGACATACATGGCAGCACTACAGTTTGCAGTCAACTGGGGACACTGAAACCAAAATAAAATTTCAGTCCCTCCCAGAAATAAGGCTGGGGATATATTAGGCAACTGAAAATAACCGTTCTCATCACACATACACACACAAATCTATTTTACAATGTCTGAGCCCAAAATCGCTTGAAAGCTTTTAACCTCTCCTAGAAGACTATACAATGTTTGATTTGAGTATCCATAGGTTGTCTAAATATAATCATCTCTTCTTAAAGTCAGAAATGTGCAATATACAAACAGAAAGCTGCAGAGTGTCTCTAACAATAAGATTGACGCCATGCTGACTCTCATTTTTGCAGAACACTGGTCTGGCTATGAGGATTATCACCTCTCATGATTCCCTTTGCATTCCCCTGGATTTAGGCAAGAGCACACAAAAATCAAAAGGTATTTGAGTCTGGAGAGAAAAATGCTTTTCTCTTTCACATACTTGAACTTTTTCTTAGGAGAATTTTTATCACACTCACAGATGGTTGAATGTTTTCTTCTTTATCCTGCACTGTGACCGTTTAGAGTGAATTTAAATGGAAGACAAAATGATGAATTGCAATGTGAAGATGTAAGTAATCCCAGTATATGCTCCCTGCTTTAATATGTTTACTTTTTCCATAGAGAAACTACCCACTACTCCTAGCATATCCAAATTCTTCAGCAGAAATCACTGCTAAACTGTCCACTGATTCCTTTTCATATTTAAATCTCAGAATACATTACAGCCTTATTATTGCCATTTTCAAAGAAGAGAACATAAAGGACAGAGCTATGAAAGGAGAAATGTAAAGTTATCTGGAGAAGGCAGAACCACAGAAAAAAACATCTTTGAAACTTACTTCAGCATCAGGACAGAAATATTTAGCCTTGTGGAATGAGGTCACAGCCAGACAACAGGTTATAGGATGCTGATTATAATGCCTCATATTCAAACACCAGATCTGAAAATGACACTATGTTTTGCTGGAAAATTATCACAGTTTACAAAAAAACTATTGTGTCACAAATAATTTGATTGTTAGAATCTGAATGAAGACCAACTGCTCATGGGCAAGAGAACCTTCAGGGCTTTACAATGGAGTAGAGAAAAAAATATTGACAGATTGGAGTCCTCACCCATACTGAGCAGCTGTCACACTGATGCCTGATTGAAAGGCCAAACCCTTCTCTTTTCTCTGAAGGAAGACCATTAAAATACTCAGTTACAAGTTGTTGGGGTTTTTTTGCAATTAAAACAACACAATCAATTTTTCTGCTCTTGAAAGTTTATAGAGGTGATGTAGAGTCAGCAGTTACATCTCCTTTGGCAGCAGCAAACAGCAAACAAGCCCTTTCATACCTTGTGTTTACATGTTGTCCTGGTTCCAGCCAGGACAGAGTTAATTTTGCAGTAACCAGGAAGGGCATGGCTAGGTCCCAGAGGTTCTTCTATACCACCTCACACCATTTTCCAGGTAGGGGGAAGTGGGTTGTTCTGGGTTGGGGTAGTGTGGTGGTGCTTCAGTATCATCCAGCTCCCATGGTATAGTGGTGAGTATTTGCATATGAGCATTTGCTCTTACACACTTTTGTTATTAATACTGTTGCTGTTCTTATCTCATTGCTATTTCCAGTAAATTGTTCTTGTCACAACCCGTTAATCTTTACCTTTTTGTGCCTCCAGTTCTCCTCAGGGGCCCCCACAGGGGAGGAGGGAGTGAGTGAGCAGGGAATGATTTGGAGTAGTTTCAGTGGGACCACTAAATTGGAGAATGCCATTCCTAAACCATGACACAAGTAAAGTTATCTAACTGAGTTTCTTGTCAAGTCTGTGGGCTGAACTCTGATGCTCTGGAAAAATAGGACCAGTTCTCAAGACTAGAAATGACACAATGCACATGATCCAGTACCTAGGCACTAAGTTACCAAGAACTACCAAAACAAAAATCAATACATAATAATTATAACCCTGGAGAAAACCTCCAACAATTTATATTAATCCTCTTAAGTTCACTATTAACTAACTGGATAAGACTTTATGGGACATACACATCTTAACCATCTTTCATGACACTGAAATGGGTCAACTAATTTTTCAGACTCCCACCACAGACATCAAGAGAAGACATCCCAAACTCAAAGTCCAAATAGAAGATCTGGAAAAGAAAGAACCTCAAATATTTTGATTTCTATTTTGATTATTGTTTAAGATTCCCAGGCTTCATGATGTTGCAAAAGAAATTCACATTTCCATAGAACTAAAAGCATCCATGGACAGCTTTCCATAGAGGCTGGTGGACTGATGTGTTACACATACATTTACTTTACATGGAAGTTGAAAAGCACATTCATCTAAGTCATTTCTGTTATATTCTCTGACAGCTTTTGAAAACTGCCAGGCTAGGTTTTTGTGTTTGATCTTTCAACATTATTGGAGGTTGTATAAACAGGAAGCAATGAAAAGCTTCAGTATCAATTAAGATAATTCTAAACAAACAGACTGTCAGTTCCCTGTGGTGGGCATGTTCATGGACATGCACTAAGATCACATCACAAATCCTCTTCCAGTGCAATTGGCAGCCCTGGTGTTCCTTCACTCATCTGCAGCTTTGGCTGTTTTAGAAACCGAAACACATCCATACCATGGACTTAAATACTACCCTGTGTGGTCCATACAGATCAGTAGTTCTTACATGACCTGGAATGGTGGGAAGCGGAGTTTAGCTGTGTGGATGCTGTGCTGCTTGCCCTTAGGGCCAGAGAACCTGTCTTGACCCACTTTATCTAACAGTAGCCTACAGATCTTGATCACCAGAGGATGTACCACATAAAGCAGATGGGCAGAGGCCAAACCATACTGAGTTTCAGGAGTTCTCTGGGCCTTCTTGGGTTTATCCATGTGTGTTAAATAATGAACAGGAAAGGGAAATCCGGTGTCTTAGTTTGAAAAAAGAAAACTAAGATATCTGGGGGCTAATAGAACAGAGGACTCCACACGATTAATCACAC
>JAWWEU010000081.1:143521342-143532707 GCA_035583155.1 Acropternis orthonyx | reverse complement strand
CCCCTCCACTCCGGGCTTCACTCCCAGTCCAGGCGGGTGAGGGAAAGGGAAAATTCTGCAACCTTAAACCCATAACATCCAGTTAGGATGGAAATTAGTGGTCATTAGTCTCATGTCAGGAGGTGGCAGATTTATTAAGGAATGCAATTTTGATCTCCCTTGAAGAAGTTGCACAGACACTCTGGTGATTGATCTTCCAAATAAAAAGGGATAAATTGAGTATCAAAAGACACAGGGAGGCAGTGTCCTTTACATTCTTGTACAGAGGCTACAAACCCTTCTCTAGTTATTAATTTCTTCCATTGTTTCAGACTAGAAATACATTCAATATTTCAACTGTGAGCTGGTAGGAAGTTTCCCACTGCATTCAATGAGCTTTTGATTAGACCATTCTTTTAGCTGTGCAGATTCTGTACGTTTACCATGGCTGCAAGTGTGTAACATTGGCTTCTCACATATCTCTGGAGGAGAAACTTTCCTTTCCTGGCATTAATTCTAAATGTCAGACTAGGGCTCCTTATGCCCTCCCCCACCAGGGCTTTACAAATTTGTTGAATATGATTATATGAACAATTTCCATGGCATAGTTCTCAACAACATTAAGCAGGGGGACCTCATAAGTGTTTGCTTTCCAAGAAAACCAAGAAGTCTTCCAGTCTAAATAGATGATTGGAAGAGAGGTCCACTTACACTGCGTGGGTGCTTCCCTAAAGATTTGGGTGGACAGGAAGAGACAGAGTGCATTTTCTCCCAGCCATAAATCCTGTGCAGACAAGATTCTTCTTTCATACCCCTTGCAGTGAGCAGTCTGAAAAGGCACAAAGGACTGTCTTGTAAGCAAGAGACTGCAGAGAAGCTCAGGGTACCCAGGTTTGCACTCACACACCCTCTGTGATCAGGGGCAATTCACTCATGGTATATAGATGTCACTGTACATCACACTGCACACGGGCACAGAGGATGAGTAACACCATTTCATGCCATGCTTTTTCCAGTGAGGAAAAGGTGATATTTCAGCCTATCTTAGAATAGAAACTCAAAAGCAGAGAGCCTTTTCTAAGCAGTTTCTGTTGTCTGTTTTCCCTTCTTCTCAACATAGTCAAGCACCACCTACAAGAGAGGAACATGGTACTTAAGCAGGTCACAGTGAGAAAGTTTGAAAACATTGTCCAGAATAAAATATTTTATTTTCATTTCCTTCCTACAAATAACTTTATAGTTATAGATTTGTGGTACTTAATGAATAAAAATGATGTAACATATAATATGTGCATAGGTCTGCATAGTGTATTACTCAAGAGACACAAAAATTATGTCTGCTCTCTGAGCCAACCAGAAGCCATACAAATCTGGTTATCCCAGCACTGAGCCTTACTTAATGCACTCCATCTTTCTGAAGAACAAACTAGCTTGGGATCAGCACTGAGATATTTGTGTGCATCCAGCTTCTAGTTGCTCTAATTAGAGCACAGGCATAACTATTTTACCTCTGCCCACTCTCTACCATGTATTCCTGCCCACAACAGTGCCATATATTGAATATAACAAGTGCTGGGACCATGGTAAGGGACATTTTTAATTACAGGGAAAATGAAAAAGACTGTTTCATAATCTAAATGAATTTTTTGCTGGTAGTGATACATTCTTCAGGAAAAAAAGTAGGGTGAAAAAAACCCTCCATTTTTTTTCTCTTCTGTGTTCCTTACACCATAAAGCATGTCAGTAATTGAAAATGGAAATTAAAAAAAGGTGATTAAATTTCTAATGTCTTTAACCTAGTTTTGGGAACAGTCAGGATTTCAAGAGCAATTGCTTTGAGGATTTCCCTTAGAGTGTGATTTAAGACTTTCCTGTAAGTGTGTGTGGGCATGCATGAGCAGGTTTCTGAGTAACTGTTTAGCAGAATGTAGAATACAGATAGGTCAGGAGTTAACTTGGCAAGTAGAAACTGTGTTCTAAGTGTCCCGGTGGGTGAAGAGTGGAATAGAAAGCTAATGCTCCATTGCCACCTCATACACTCCTACTAAAAGCCATGTACATCATTTAGAAAGAGTGTATGCACTGTATGCTATTTGAAAACAGCATCAAAATACAGACTTGCTAGCAACTGAACTAAAAAAGGCTCTGGTATGAATTACCTAGATATAAAATGACAGACTGACAAGTCCAGCCTGGAATGAGAGAGATCACCTCCCTTTAAAGCAAAGTACCAGACAATCTGTGTTTGGTTTTTCCTGGCTCCCAGTAAAAACTTAAGCAGCAGCCACTTGAATCTAGAACTTATCCACACAAACACGCTTGCATGCATACTCACATGATTGCTATCTTTGAATTCAATAGAGAGTCATGGGAATTAACTGCTTGCTGGATCAGCACCTCCACTTACTATGGTTTACACCTTACTCATGTTGCACTAACATCACAGAAACAAACGCAGCAGCCATCTGAGGTGCCATATTGCCCTACAGACACAAAACAAAAATACATCATCTATGTCAAAGACATTAGCTACATTCTATGCTTAATTTGCTGATTTGCTAGTTTCTACCATTTAAATTGACATGCAAAATTTTCCCAACTTTTCTCCCTCATTATGTGCTGTCTGCATTCTGCTCCTGTGAAGAATAGAAACCCACACTGTTTATTTTGTGCAGCTTCTTCATGAACACATGATCTTGGTTTTGTAGGCAGTATCACAGGAGTTCCCAAGGGAATGTTTGTATATATAATAGTATTTATCTATAATCCGTAGAGCATTTTTTATCAGATCAAGGCTGAGCATTTCCATAAGATCTCTAGTGTAACACGATCTATATCACTACACAGTTTTACCCAAGGAAGATTTTTTCTGCTTTAGATTAAATGAAAGAGCCTTTTTTGCATTCTAAACTATGTAATCTTGCTACAATGATAAGAAATTTATGCATCAAAATCCCATTAGTGTGACTGAGAAGAACACAAATAAATACTCATGTATCAATCATTACTATAATTGTTATTATTCAGGCTGATTTATAGAGGGCTATTGCTTTTGTTTAGGAAATTAATAATCAATCAGGTTTGCCAGCCAAATAAAAGGATTCCAGCCTTGGTGACCATAGAGGTTGGTGGACAAATTCTCCTACCATGGACATGAAAAGATACAGAACAGAATGTATTTCCACAAGTGGTTGATATGATGTTTTAATGGTGGACCAAATCCTATGGTGTCTGTTTATTATTTATAAACATCTTAAAGCTGCCAACCCCACACAGAGATTTGGGCTGCCAGAGACACGCAGTGTAAGAGTGCTTAGCAATAGACAATTGAGACACTAAAAGTTTCAACAGAAATATATGGATCACAATAAAAAAACGTTATTTATCCCTTTTAGCAGATGGGAAAAAACTCAGGGTCACAGAGGGTTTCTGCGGTAAGACAATAAGTTCAGCCCACTTCAGTCATTACCATAACTACTCAATTCAAATTTCTATAAAAAGGAGACTAGCAAGGTTTGTCTCAGTACATTAAAATGTGCTGAAGATGGACAGAATTTTCAGAGATTTGAGTATGTGTCTGTGAAGAACAGAACTGAGTGCATGATGGTGTCAGTAATTACCAGCATCATTGCAATAATTGCAATGAACTTGACACAAAATAGAGTTGTGTGAATATGCAGGATAAAGAAAAATGCACTATGATGTATAACCAGAAAAAAAAAATAGATTAAATGGCATCCGGTTCAAATCCTGGTATTGATTTTCTAGTAGTTCCATTAACATGATACTTCACATAAACACTCTAGGATTCTCAACATTTTGAGAGTGTAAATAATTATATTGCTGTAATCCTAGTTGACAAATCTCACATGTTTCCTATATGGCCATGAGTCAGTACATATCAATCAAAGTTGTTGTGTATTTTGACATGGAAGGCTCTTAGACATAGCACATCTTCCTTGTGTTTACTGCCACCACATTCTGAAACATGATAATAGTAATTTGAATCAATCCTGGAGTGCAGGCGTGGGGCATGAACCACAACATTCCTTCATGCTGCCACACAGCTCCTGATACACATCAACAATCCATATCTGAACATGGGCAGAGTTGTTTTGAAGAAGGGCATAATTGATTGCCTTGTTCTGTCATGGCTGTAAAACAACTTGTAGGTTATATTTTTTTTTACACTCTCAATTTCTTTCACCTCATGGCATAATAAAATTGATACAATCTGAATTTGAGAGTTATAATGGAGAACATGAAGAGGAAAAGGAAAGAGAAAGTTCAGGACAAGGAACCAGGTAAAACATGTTCTCTTCCTAACACTACCAGTGACTTTCTGCCTGACTGTAGAGAAAGCTTGGTCTGGTGAAAGGCGGTTAGAAACTGTCTGTTTTACCTGCATATCAGAGATTTTCAGGTGGCAACTGTAATCCCAGCACCACTGAATAGAGTTGGTAGTCTCAAAATCTAGAAGAAGGTCTTTTTGTTTACTAAATAGGTCTCAAGAGTTATCTGAACAAAAGTGTTCTTCCAAAGAAGTGGACTTCTTTGCTTTAAACCAATTAAACTCCATGGGATTGTTCCCAGTGGGATACCCTCTGGACTCTATCTTCCAGATAGGCAGTTGTAAATAAATGGTACGTTATTTGTGAATGAACAAGTACCAAAAAATCTGGAGACTAAGGCCTGGATTTACACAGAATCATAGAATATGCTGAGTTGGAAGGGACCTACAAGGATCATTGAGTCCAAGTCTCAGCCCAACACAAGACCATCCCCAAGCATCATACCATGTGCCTGTGAATTTAACAGACTCACACTTTACCAAGAGCTAAGGCACCACCCCCAGTAGGATTTACCTGTAACAGGTTGCCCAGAGAAGCTGCCTTCCCTGTTTACACATTTAATGAGATTATTTTCTTGCTATGTTAGTTATTGAATCTGCTCAGCTTTATGTAAAATGGATGAATCTCTCTCTTCCAAAGCTGAACAAGAAATATTCATTTATCCTGGTGAATAGGATGGGGCAGAAAAATCAAGCAGAGGAGGTATTTAAAATTATGTATCAGCCAGGCAGCCCTCCAAGTGGGCACTGGAGTATGACCTAGGCCACAATTCCAACAACACTTATCAAATTATTGAGCTTGAGAAAATCGGGGATCAAGACTCAGGGCTCCTTCACCAACAGGTTTCCCTTCTGTAACCTCATGGGTTTTTTGCAGAGCTCTAAAAGGAGAGATACAGAGTGGCTCCACTCCAGTACTCCCCTGGCAAGTCGATACAACCAATTTGAACCCTGGCAAAGGTGATTCTGCTCACACCATCTGCCACAATGTGGATGGATTCCCCATGAGGCAAACAGGCAAAGCGCAGCAGACAACAGCATCCCTGCCCTTCCATCCCATTGTGCTTCTCACCACAAGGGGCACAACAGCTGCTGGGCTTCATGCTGTGGCTGCAGCTGGGTGACGGCTGTTTTGGGACACCTGGTGGGTCCTTCATCTCTAGGGATTGGGAAGGAGTCTAAGTTTCAGTCTGCACATCTCTGAATTGGGAGCTGAGTGCACGAAGAAACAGGAAACTCCATTGTTCAGCCCATGATGCTGCCAGTGAACTTAGCTTCAGCAGCTGGGGAACTCAGAGAGAAAAATGGAAACACTGACTGATTTGAGGTGTTTCAGAGGTTAGCTCCTATTGGAAAAAAGGCTATCAGAATTGTTCTCCTGGATTTAAACATTTAATCCTGCAATGTGAATCTCAGTCTGTATCCCCTTTTTCTTTAATTTTAATTACAGAAATTCACAAAGTTACTATTTACAAGTGTAAAGTAATACTACATTACATTTTTATTTTTAGTTGTCAGAAAATCTTTACCTGAAATACAGTTGAATCCACTTAAATCAATACATGTTAAGGGAATACACCTATTAAGAGACAAAAGGTAAATTACAAGTATAACTCAACATTATAAAAGGAATAAAAACTCTAGAAGAATTTTAGTTTAAGTCAGTAATCATGACGATGATTATAGCTATATCAAACTCTTCTGAGCTAATAATTCTTAATGGCAAATATATATATATATATATATATATATACTTCATGTGAACAGAGGTTAAACATTCAGCCAATTTAAAATGTGTTCTTGATGGTTGGAAATCAATGCATTCCTTCAGGCAGATACTGTGTATAAACATACATAAAAGCAATGACTAACACAATATTATAACTTGAAAGTGCCCAGTAGGTGTGTCTTATCTACAGTGTTATCCTACTGCAAAATCACAGGCGTAATTTGTTGACTAGGCATTGACTGTTGAGCAGCAGAATTTCTCAAGAGAGGTGTTAAACAAGGTTCAAACCCTGAAGGCTTTGAACAAAAAAACTTGCCACTGAAGTCAACATGAAAAGATCCTGGGGCGGGGGCAGGTGTGGTTCTCTGTCTCTCTAACCTCTGTATATACACATAAAAATACTGAACTTTTTCCATTGTCTCCCAACAACACTTGACTCAGTGACATTTTTCTTCCCTGCTTTCAAAGCTTTTTATTACTCTCCTTTTTTGCTGTACATAGCCAGCTTCCTAAGAGGGCAACTCTCTGAAGGACAAGAAAGACAAATTTTCTCTTAGGAACTCCTCAAGGCAGGAGAACTGGCTAGGCACCGGGAGATCACAGGGCTTGCCTTCTCAAATGCAGTCTGGATCTGCAGGTCTCCCTGACATGGATGAGATCTTAGGGGAATTGTCCTGAGTTACTCCAGTTACTTCCCAATGAAGCCATACTAGGAAGGCAGGGTACCACATATTTTCATCTTTTCTCTCCAACTACATACTATTCCTACAGGGTACAGAAAGTAAAATTTCCCTCCTTGTCTTCAGAGAGATTAAAAACCATCTGGTTTAATTGTTACAGTCACATTCATTTTGAATTGATGCTTCAGGCCACAGATGGTTAGTGGGCCTGCTAAGATGAAGTAGGTTGTACTGGTGGGACAAAAGGTTTCAGAAGAGGGGTGTGGTGTGGTAGGGAAGAAACAAATAAAATGTCTGGTCCTATGAAGAAATTTTTGTTTTACTTAGGAAATAGGACTTTTCTGGGTGGGAAATGGAGGTTTGAGAGCTGTGGTGCAGTTTCTCAAGTGGAGGAAATGCTAGTGGTGCTTTAACAGCTCTCTCACTTGAATGACTCATGAGTATGGGTCATTTCTTACATCAGTGAATAAAACTGGCTCTAAAGGTTATGGTGCCTCTGGGAAAAGAATTATCACAGAAAACTCCTGCTACTACTCCTGAGGCCACATCTAACAAGTTTTTGAAATGGTGATGGCTCTTTCATACACAAAATGGGTTCAAGTGTTAATCTTCTTGTTTTCCTGTCCTTTAAAAACATTCTTTACAAACCACAAAAAAAAATTAATTGCAGAAAATTTTCCCAAAATGTCTCTTCTGGCCTTAATTTTCTATAACTAAATCAAATTTTATAGTCAACAAGGTGTTATTCAACTAAATACTTAGGCAATCAAATAAGACAAGTTCTTCATTAGTAGCACTAAGACCAGTTATAAAATTTTATAGTATATTTTATAGTATATTTGCAGTTTGGCATGTTCTTTGATAAACATGCAATGAAGACATCCTCAAGACTACCGCTGAAGTAGCTGAGTGAGTTAAGAAGTTCCAACCAGCGAAAAAATATCACAATAGTGAGATGTACCCATCACTAGACCATAGGTAGAAGTTTGCATAACAGTAGAAATGTAGGAAGTAAAGCAATAAATGCCCATTAAAGTAGCATCTGCTATTCAGGTAGGTCTAGGAGATATAGAAAATATGTAAAACATTGTAGTTGGCAACAATACTCCATTCAGACACAGCTGGACAAAAATTCTCTCAAAGGGTGGTGCCTTATGTGGGTTTCAACGGGATAAGATAGCAACAACACAACAATATCTGACAAACTCACCAAGTGCCAAATTCACAACCGATGTGAAAGGAAAGAAAATTACATTCCCTTCTTCTGCCCTTAACCTCTGTATCACCAGTCCGTCTCCTGACAGCCGGCTAACACCTACTCCATCACTGCACAAGGGAGCATAAATGGGTGCCATTTAAATACCAAGGCTTCAAAAAGAGGTGTAGGCAGAAGCAGGCTGGAAACATCTCTGTCATCTGTGGTCTCACAAATTATCTGCTGTCTTCTCAAGATAGAAGCTATGTTTATTTTGCACTTCCTTGTGCAGTGACAGAGTAGGGGTGAGGGAGTTTTAAGAGGTAGACCATTAGAAAGTCAGAAGTCAGATGAAATACATCAAACTTACACTTACCTCTTGTTCTTTGTCGGAAGAGTATCTAACTTTCCACAGTTTCAGCACTGAGAACTTGGAAAGCATAGAGGTAACTAGGCACTGGGGAGAGCAGAGATATTTTGATTTGTTTATAAAAACTGTCAAGCACCACCCACACTCTGTCCTCAAGTGACCCAGAGTATATTCTTCCGCGTGCAGATGAAGCATTGAGATATCTACCAACACACAGAGTGTAAAATGTTTTATGTTCCAGCAGGATAGATGAGCAACCAGCACAGAATAACAATAATAAACACACTATCCATAATAAGACCCTTGAAATCCTTTTCTTCTGAACAGGAATATGCCTTGTTTAACATTCTAAATTATTTGCACAATAGGGCTTAGGTTTCAAGGGGTTTTGGTGGGGGGTTTTTTTATGTTTTGTTTTGATTTTTGGGAGGGTTTTTGTTGGTGGTGTTTTTTTTTGTTTGGGTTTTGGGGGTTTTTTTGGTTTTTTTTTTTTTTTTTTTTTTTAGGCTTATTTTTTCTAAAAATAAAATCAGAAGAGCCAAAAACTATACAACACACAAATACCAAAGGGTAACAGTGAGCTAAATATAGATCAGAGCATGAAATAGGAAGATGGGTTGTTCTTTAGGTATATCTAGATATCCCTATTCAATAATTTCCCAGCACAACCTCACATGAGGCTGAGTGCCTATTGGAGTGAAAATATTTAAAGCATTGGTTCTATTTTTATTGTTTCAAGAAAATGTAGTGGAAATTCCAATTTCTCCACTGTTTTTCCCATCTCTGATCTGCAATTTTTTCTCCCCTCATTCTTCCATGAAAGCAACAGTGTCTTCTGTCTGCCTGAAAACAGTACAAGAGTTAAATGAGCCTCCTGAGAACCAAAAGGCAAACAAAACAAAAAAAAGGCATGAGCTGGAAAATATGTTCAGGTCTGTGTGACAGTTATTTCCATTCTACAGTCACAACAGAAGCAAGGTGAGACCAGGTGATAACAGCATTAAAAGAGCTGCCAGAAACAGTGAACAAGGAAAAACATATGTAGGCATCAAATTCCATGTAAGAAAAGTCTATTGCAATTGTTGGCCAAAAGTCAATTGGGAAAATTTTGTTGGAGCTTGCCAAAATGCTGAGTAAATGCTGCACCAGAAAAGTAAACAGTTTACAGAGCACTGGCAGACCAGAACTGAGGAAAGGAGCTTAGTAAGTACAGAGTAAAGCAGGTCACGGAGTAGGGCAGTGATTAATGGGTGCAGGAATTTCAAATATAATCCTACACCTGCACAGCATTGCCTGGAAAGATGGATTGCCAAATGGCCTGTGAAAAATTGGAAGAGGGGAAATATGTTTCAGTGTGACACTTTTGTTCTAATGGAAGAGAAAGTCATTTCTGAATTTCACTTGTGGGGGGTGGATGAAGGGGACTGTTCTTCAAGAGGAAAAAAGGGTTATAAGCAGTTTAAAGACACTTTCAGTTGTCCCTAGGATACTGTCTTGCATCTTACTTCTATTCTCTTCCAATGGTATTCTCTTCCCAACTGCCTAGTTTGTGAATGGCAAAAAATCCCTAACTTAAAATCTTTGGTAACAGCAACCTAATAACCAGAATGGCTGAAGCTTAAGTTGCACATGGAAGAGTGATGGATTTTTCTTCTGTTTTGGCTGGAAATTTCATTCTAAAGTTATTGGAGGCATAGGTTGCATATAGCTTTGCTCTTATTCAAATTCTATGGCAACTTAGGCTAACAAGCCTTAGTGTTAATTAGAACTATACAGTGATAGACACAATATTTCAGACGAGCTTGCTTCCAAATCTAGCAGCTTATTCCATGGCACCAGTGAAGAGATTTTAAATAGGATACCCAATTGCTAGTCTTATTTCTCCAAGAGAACTAAGGCAATTAGAATCAGTCCAAAAATCTTTGGGAAAATGTGGTATTATCTATGGTTTTTTGATCATGTAGAAGGACACTTAGTCTATGCTTTTTGACAACAGTACACCCCATGCTCATCCCATTCAAAGGCTATTGAACTAAAGCCAGAGCACATCAAACCTGACTCCTGGTGTCAAACAATGGATTCAGAATCTCAGACTCTTTTTTTTTCCCCTAAACAAAAACCTCTCCATCATTTAATTTGTACCATCATGGTCATGAAGAAAATTAATGAAGCTGTAATTGAAAAAATTATGCCTGCAAAGATCAGGAGGCATCTAAAATTATACTCCTGGGAGGTGTGAACATCTGCCTTTAATTCTGCAACCTGTTGATCTTGTGAACAACAGTAATACCAAAGCACTTTGTGTTTCTATGGCTGTGCACATAGAAGGTAAAGGGAAGGTAAAGGCTGAAATCTCTTATCACTAGAGGAGGCCCTTGCCTGTCTGCAGCCAAAGTAAAATGGAAAAACATCTCAGTGTCTAAAGAAAAAGGATTAGTCCCACCTTCACACAAGGCAAAATACAGTGCATAAGAAATATTTGGGCTTGAGCAAGAGCGACCTAGCTGTGGACTTACACAGAGCCCTGAGTTACTTTAGTGTTATTCTGTGTGTGCAAACTATTTGGACTATACTGTAGGGATTTAAGTTATTTATAATCCTCTGTGAGCTCCCTTCACATGCCTAGATATCTCCTGATGAGAACGCGGAAAAATGCCAGATTTTTTTTCTCATTCAGAAATTTTATATGGATTCTCTCAAAGCTAAGAAAGCTGCCAAATGTATGGATCACAGTTTCCCAACAAGGCCACCACTGTGTAACGCACTAGTAGCTTTCCCTGTTCCTCTGCAAGAAGGGGATATGAACCCACTCTTTTTCTTAGTCCCAGCACTGTTGTAGGCAGGACCTTGATGGTGTTATTTTGGCTGTTGTTTCACCTTATCACATACCTGTCCACGACAGCCTTGGAGACTCCTGACCTTTGTCTGTCTCTAGAAGAGGTCTCTAGCATGAGTCACACTATTCATGACTATAGACAGCACCACCTATAGCGGGTGGTGGGTTTCCCCCTGGCACGGCTGCTGCGATCCTTACCAGGGGGCAAGCTCTCCCCCCTTCCCC
>JAWWEU010000081.1:143455304-143521242 GCA_035583155.1 Acropternis orthonyx | reverse complement strand
TGTCTCTTCATTCTAATTAATATTCCATCTTTGGCAAGGTTTTTATTCTTGGAGATGTTTCTTTGTACCACATCAACCACCCATGTTCCTTCCTTGCCAATAAGCTCAGGACACTGTAAGAACACACCAGTTTTCAGCTTTCCTTTCCACAGTATGGACCAGAACTGCTCCAGAGACCTCTGAAGTTTGTAGCCCCAAAAGTCCAAAGGATTTTTGTGGACTCTGTGCTTAGGGAGAACAGATGCTGCATAGAAGAAGGGTAAGGAGAACAGAGAAATGGAGCTGAAGGAGCGCAACAACTTGGAAAATTTAATTTCCCTACACATTTAAATTGTTAAATGTGGGCAGCCAAGACCGAAAAGTTTGCTCTCTACAAGTAGGAGAATTTAATATTCCATTTTGCCAATTGTGCAGATAGAGACACAAGCAATATTTGCTACAGGGTTTGTTTAGCCTTTTTTTTTTTTTTCTCACCTTCTTTAACAATCCATTTTACAGGGCTGTTTCAAGAGATGCCTGTAAGTGCACCAGAGAGGTTCTATATCAAAACAAAGTACACCTGATTAATTATCTAACAAGGGAGGTGTTTGCACAGCCAGTACCATTCATTTTTCATGTGACAATGCAGGCTTTAAGTGTTAGCAACCACCAAACCAACATTGCCAGAAGGATGCAGTTGTCCTTCACACAGTCTTTTCTTTCTGTCTCATACAAGTCTTAGTGTGCTGTCAGGGATGTCCCAAGTTCTACTCCTAATCTTTCCTTTGTACCTGTTTCAGTGACTCATGAGCCATTTCAAATAAGGATATGGAGTTTATATATGGCATTAAATTGTGGTTCAAGAAGATTTAGTAGAAATATTTTAAAATGCTGCTAAATTATTACATTAGGGAACAAATTCCCTTTTCTCTCATGGTCATCAGATTCATTCTCCACTAGTGAATACAAAGAATGAATCTCCAAAGAATTTATGTTTGAGGTTTAAAGGAGGTTCAACGTTTGGATTTGGCTATAACTTCAATTTCCTTTCATGAATATTTTATTTAAATCCTGTATAATCACAGAGTCACAAAGATAGCCTGCCTCCTTCTTCTGCTTGCTCTCATTGTCTGTCACAGAAGCACTTTCTCTCAACCTTAAACATCACTAATTAAAAATTTCCCTGAAGCCAACTGATACCTGTGTGATTAATGCGCTGGCTAATAAATAAAATGCACCATGCTACTGTAAGAACACTGTGCCATAAAAGCATGGAAAGGGTGCCAGTGGCCTCATCATCTTGAAATATGTTTATTAAAGCAACAACACAGAAGTCCTAAGGGTCCTGAAGTGCTCCGCATCATTAATGACCAGATAAAACATACACTGAGAAACCTGCTTCATACACATTCATTATTCCAAGCAAGGAAACTATGCAAATGGGAAAAAAATCCAGGAGAGTGAAGAGAATCACAAGGCTTGTTTCTCCAATGGATAAACACCCATCTCATCCTTGATGTAAGCAAGGGAGAACAACAGTGAAGGACTAGATGTTGCAGGGACAAAGCCTTTCACTCTATATTTCAGTTTCAAATGCATGCGAGGTTACTGAGCACAGTGTCCGTCTGATGGCTCTTGTTTGGGTTAAGCAGTCTAGGCAGTAGTTTGAGACAGCCTGAGGCTCATATCCAAAGCCAGGGCAAGCTAATGTAGACAGGGGCATGAGGACTCAGTTACAGCTTCATTTGTGTTTAGGGAGAATCTGCTTCAGCAAAAGTAGTTCAGATCAGGTAACTGCACTGATGTCAGTTTAGTCTGACAGACAAAGCCATGCATAGATGTTTCCCTACAGGGAGGTAGTATCCAGTATCCACCTTATGGTAATAAATATGGTAGCACTGATGGTTCATATTGGGTTAGTCTAGAATATGTCAATAAGATCTACTCAAGAGCAGATCAGAGGGAAGCGATGTTACCCTTAACAATCTCTCTGCCACTCTGTGGTGTGATAAGCTCAGTGTAATGGGCGTGCTGACACAACCACCTTGCACAGCAGGCAGAGGTGGCAGAACCAGGCTCACATCCCCTGTCTAGAATTTTCAGGATAGAGAGAAGCAACTATGTGAAGCCCGATGGAAACACACACTCATGCACTGAAAGAAAGTACAACTCAGTGCTGAACTAAAGTCTGGTAGAGTGGCCTATGCTACACCAGTACAAGGTTGAGAGTTTGTAAGAAATAATAGGCATCAACCTTTGCATCTCACCAGCCTCCAAGACAGGCATTCAGACCTTGGTTCTATCATATTCAAAAGTACCTTCCCTGTGCAATCTGATATGAGTCTGCCTTCTGAGCCCAGATGCTTAGCACTCTGAACTCAGTGCTGAAATTATTTATGCATAGTTTTCCTTTCCTCTCCCTCATTTGTGTCATGATAAACACTGCTTAATAAGTAGGTTCCTTGCTCCTTGTTTAGCCTAGGCCTCTCACAAGAGTTGCTTAACCACTAATATACACCACAAAAACACACCTGTGTTACAGATCCAGAGGAAAACCACCAAAATTCTGTGTCTTTCTCACCAAGGATATATACAAACTTTTTCCTTCACCCATGGTTAGGCAGTGAGTTAGATAAGAAATGGTCTGAATCGCATGCTGTGCTCTGTGGTTTGACACTGATCAGTCAACAGAAAGATGGGAATCTGGAGCTGACTCTGCTCTTTAAAGGGAATTCTATCCCTCTGCCATGGTATCAACTGAGAACAACAGCTAGTCAAGTATCTGTTTAAACAATTCAACATCTCAGAACCCAAACCCACAAAAGCAGTTTCCATCACCATTGTCATTTTTGACACAAAACCCTTGGGGACATCATCAGTACCAAGAGATCAGGTAGTATCAGTGGTTATTCCTAGTTTTGTAAAGGTCACTTCTTCCAAAGAGCAAAATGAGTGTCACCAATCCATACACACATGTTCATATAACATACTAGCTTACTAGCAGCATCAAAACCAGACACTGGCCCTGCTTCTGTCAAAGGAATGGACCCCATGGCCACTCTTCATTGAATACAATTCACTCTCTTACCCTTCGTTTCCTCTGACCCCTTGAAGACCTTTTGTTTTTAAAACTAATGTCTCTTAGTGAGGTCAAAATGAGTAGCCAAATTCATCCATAGCTACTTCAAAGAGAAATCACAGTGAGCTGGCTGAAGTCCTGCACAACAAACAAAATTGGCCTTCAACTAGATTCAGCCATGCTCACCCAAGGCCTGGGATATCGCTCCCAAAATCCCCATAGTGTAAACATCTGCATATGAGACAGCTGTCTGGGCCCCTGTTGTAGTCAGTGGAGACCAAACCAACAGAGCCAATGGTGTTTGGGAGAAATGCTTCACACTAAGTGGAAATGTCATGTTTTGGCTAAAACAAATGCAGTACCACACTGGCTGTTCTGACTCTCCTCTGGCTACAAAGAGAGACTGAGTGAGCTGCTTAGTTGTAGACACCTGTGTTCTCAAAACACATATCCACTTAGATGAATCCCACCCCAGATTATCCATTAATTTACTTAGCTGTTCCACTGAAATGACTAGCAATGATCACAGTCAAGCTCATTGCACATAGATCACTGAGTTATTTAAAATCTAGCATGTTTACTCCATCCAAAGCTGACCAAAACTACAACAAAAATAACTCTCACCTGTCTGCACTTGCATAGGAGGCCTTCTGTTGCCTCCTGTTGCATACAAACTGCATGTATTTTTACTGATCTCATCTTGGTTGCGTCACCAAGACTTCTGCTGTCAGCCACATTTTACCAGCCTGACACACATAATTGCATGAGATGCATCTGTAAATACAAGTCATTTATACTGCATAAACATATGCTTCAGTTGAAGCCTATTTGATATTCATACAGCAGATTTATGTCCTCTGGGTGGTTTGTAAGGAGCTAATAATATAATGATATAATACACCTGCATGTTGGGACTGCTGTAGTTAAATGATGCAGAGGTTTTTCTCAGTTCTTCAGAGTGATTAAGGTGATATCAGCTTCACAAAAGGGAAAAGAAGGGAATATTATATATGTGTGGCTATAACCTGAGACCTCCTCAGAGGATTTCGAGTTTTCAGTGGGAAAAAAAAGTGTTGAAAAAACAGTGTAGTAAAAAAGCACTAAGATACTAAGTTTCTAGAGATGATATCATATGACATTTGAAGCTCTTTTCTTCATGAAGAATTCATTCTTACATGCTTTAAAAATAAATAAATTAATAACCAGCTGTATGATACTAAGAGTGCCAAGTCAGTAGAGCAGACTTGGTCAAAAAACTTGAGTTGTGAGAGGAATCATAGGAAGCTTGAAAGTCCCTTTACCATTGTTTTCATTACAAGTGTAGGAAACAGTCTTGAGCAGCAAGAGAGACCATTTCAGAAATGTTTTAAATCTTCTTCACTAAAATGGTTTACTACATATCTGTTTGTTTCCCTCTGCATGTTAGCAGCAACATGAACTGCCAGCTACCAAAAAGGATTGCATAAAAAAGAATTATAGTAGCCAAGGTAAAATCATGCAGCTTAGGTGATTCTGCCTCTTTACTCACGCATTTAAAGTTGCTCTTTTCAACTGCAAAACATTCAGAGACTTCTTCTAGAAGTTCCATGTTCTAAAAATATTTAAAAACATTAAAAAATTCAGGCAGCAACTTCAAGGATCATGTTGCACATAAATAATGACAGGGGAATGTATACTTGTGCCATTACTTCAGTTTTAAGCGTTACTTTCGCCAAAAGCTTAGTTCCAGGACAACTGTAGGAAATCTCATCAGTTTTTGGTGTTTAGTTTGCAGAAGTGGAAAAAGTTTTTTATTATAAACAAGCTTTGTGGTACCTGAAAATAATCTTTTGATGTCATAATTATTATGCATTTTTAATAAGCCAAAACCTAAAGAAATTAATTCAGATTTTTTCAATTCATTTCAATCAATTTGGAATTTGTATAGGAGTTACCTCTGCAGAAAATGTTGATTTTATTTTGTTCTCCAAATCAAAAGGTAACCAGAACTCAACCTGGAAGTCACCTCAGGGGTATCTCTGCTATTTTCTCCTCCTAATTCCCAATACTCAAATATTACAATCTGTTTCCCTTTGCAGCATGTAATTACATACACTTTCTTCTTCAGAGCTGGGCAAGACCACTGCTACTTCCTTGCCTGTGTTAAAATTTCAAAATAGTCTACAAGGTGAAAATCATCAGTGTCATCACTTATCCATCTATGCAATAACAGAAGCAGCAGTGCTGGGTGGTTTCAGAATGTACATGATTTTGCCCATCCAGATGATACAATAGGAATAGGTATGTGACAAGATTAAAATTTACATGTTTAAGATTTATTCTGAGAATCATCATTGCCAAATCCCACTCTTTATGTTGCTGCTCCATTGCTTATAGGGATTATGGGGGGGAAATGCAGCCTCGACAGTGTATGCTGTCAAGAGAAGTGATCACTTCCCTTCACTTTCTGACACACAGTGGCTGCACAAAATACCTCAGATTGCATTCAACAAATGAATGACATCATAAACTTGAATCAGACACTGCCGGGAGCACAGCAGAGTTTTTTCTATGCTCCCTCAGTAACAGTTGCTAAATAGAAACATTTGTATTGGAGTCACATTGTGGCTTTTGTAATTCTCAGAGACTCTGAAGGAAGGCAGTGAAAAGCTACTCATACACGTTGTGTCTGGCTCACTATCCCACAAAATATTTTAGCTATAATCCACAGACTAATGTTCCTGCAGTTTCTGAAATAGAAATTTCCTAATCCTGGCATCCGAGGCAGTACTGCATTCAGATGATAAAACTGGGTTTGTTTTCATTTTTCTTGGTTTACAAGTGTCAGTTCCTTTGTGCATTTCTCAAGAGATTTGTTGTAGATCATGGCAGGAACTAGTTTTCCTCTCCTGAAAAAATATCAGTGATTTTAATTCCTTATCTTTTTCTTTCTCCTTAATTTTACCTCAAAAGAACCAAAGAGTTTTTAAGAGTACTATACAAAAATCCCAAGGAACCAACCTCACAAATGACTATGAGCAGAAACAAGAATTTTAACACCATTTTTGCTCATTATAAAGTACTTCTGGATGAGTTTTGTTCAATATTATCTGTTGCAAGTGTAAGAATTCATTCAATTAAAAATTATAATGATACAATTGCAGTAATTAAGTCACTTTTCCAACTTTGTATTGGCTTCCTCTCATGATCAGTGAGGACAGGATCATCCAACACACGGATGATACAGCTGGCGCAGAGGAGAAGAGGAAATAACATGTTTTAGCAGTGGATTGCATCTATAATCCAGGAGCTCTAGTACAACCATAAATAAGGAAAACCCTGGTTAAAATCCTTATATTGTTTCTTTACACAAAAGGAAACAATTTTATGTTGAAAAGTAGAAAGACCAAATTCAGAGTATCTAGGATTTGAAATCTCAGTCCCAATAACCTACCCCCCTGAAGAACATGTACTTGGCTAATGATTTTTCAGGGGAAGATCACCATTCAACAAGTATCTCCCCTCCTGAAATATTGTAATGAACAGGAGATGCTTCCTCTGAAAAACTTTTTTTTTTTTTTAATGTTCACCCTAATAAATGGATATTAAGACTTTTTCCAGTAGAAATCTGATTTGTCAAATAATATCAAACAAACTCTAGTTAGCTGCAAATGTGTCACATCTAGCTGGATTCAGCAGCTGTCATTCATTATACAGAGCCAACAGCACTCACTCAAATAAGTAAATGAGCAGAGGATTGCAGGTCTGACTGACTATTTTCTCTGGCCAACATCATAAGTCCACTTTCTCACTGCACCACTACTCAGACATGATACCAGTGACCAGAGTTAACTACTAATAACTTATGTTATTTCTGTCCCTGTGCAATTATGTGTATTTTAGTGCACGGGAAGAGCTTTGCGCAAGAAGACTGTAAAAGAATGATGTAGATAATTCCCAAGTCTTCACTCCCAGACAACGTGTAGATCAATGCAGAGTGGATGATCAAGTGACCTACATTTATTGCTCTTTCCAGTTGAACTTAATTGAAGGTTTGTAATCAGATCTCTATATCTGCAAATTCTTTACATTTGTTATACAGTGTGGCAGCATTAGCCCTTCCCTGAAGAGCAGAATATGATGCTGTGTCTGGTCTCTGGAGTATGTGTAGGCTCCACATGGTCCCATGGATGTCCACAGTGAGGTTCTGACTGGACTGTACCACAGCATCTTTCTGACCTGCAAACCCCCATTCATTCACACAGTATCTAAAGTACAGATTTAGGGAAATGCACAAATACGTCACTGTGCACTTGTGTCTTGTTCTAATCAGGTATTAGACTCATTATATACATATATTAAAGTATTTCAGTATGGCTATTTCTCCTGTTCAGTACATACATTGTTATTAGTATTTACATGGTAGTGCAACTCTCTGTGCTCTTCAACCTGATTAGCAACAGCCAAGTAGGAAGCTGACAACAATGGAGATGCTGAAATACTATAGCAGGATGGCAGAGCAGAGACCTATCAATGCTATCTGTTGGAGATAAAGCCAGAGGAATTAGCTGATACCGGAATACTCTTGTATTGTGTTGCATTTTGGAAAAAAAAATTAAAAAATAGAAAAAAAGAAAGTTTTTTCTTCCCTAGAAAGTTTATAATCTACAGAGACAAACAGATGTTATCCCAATTTATGGATTAGGAAACTTGAGTTATAACTGCCATGAAATTACTTAATTCACTATCTTTAGCAAAGAAAGGAGGGAAAAGAGAATACTAAAAGCAATGTATTTTGAGAGTGCAGACTTCAATAAACACTGTAAATTGGTGGGTGAGATCTCCTCGGAAACAAGTTGAAGTGACAAAGGAGTCCAGAAGAGTTGGCAATTCTTTAAAGAAATGACAGTGAGGGCACAATCAGAAGCCATGCCAACATGAAGGAAGGATAGGAAGTGTAATCAGAAAACAATTTGGCTAAACCATGAGCTCTTCAATGACCTGGAGCTAAATAAAATGCACAGGAAGTGAAAACTACATTGAAATACTAAAGACAAATGTGAATGAATGGCATAAATATGTGGGGGAAAAATTCCGAAAGGCAAAGGTACAAAAAGAGAGGAAATCAGCAAAGGAAGCAAAAAGCTTTCTGTAAGCACATTTGCGGTAAAAAGAACTCGAAGGGAAAACAGTGGTTCACTACTAAAAGGAGAGAATAAATTCCTGCCAGATGAGTCCCAGAAAAGTGAAATGTTTGGCACCATTTCTATTTCAGCCTTCACTGGAAAGGTCAGCTATGATTAGATAGTTGATAAACCCAAGGGACAGTAACTCAGGTTGCAACAGGGGAAGATCAGATTAAGGAATGCTTAGATAAGATTCCAGTTTCCACTTCAGTGGGGCATTAGGACATTTATCAAAAGATACTTAAAGAATTTAAGAACTTATAGAATAGGCAGAAACAATCTCATAGGCATTAGCAGATCTCCTAGAGAACTCATGCAAGATGAGTAGGGTCAGAAGACTGAAGAAGAGCCAGCAGACCACCTATCTGTATGAAGGAGTAAAGGAGGAGACAGAGAATTACCAGACTCACAGTCTAACTTGATTCCTGGAAAAATACTGGAACAAATAATCTAACTACTTCTAAGTTCTAGGCACTAACAAGGAGAGAAGTAACAGCCAGCATGTATTTGTCAAGAAGAAATCATGTCAAACCAATCTAATTCCACTCTACAACAGGGTAACAAGACTTGTGGGTAGAGAAGGAAAAGAAAATGTCATATATCTTGACTTTAGTGAGGCTTTTGACACTGTCTCACATAATATTCTCATAAACAAGCTAAGAAAATAGGGTCAAGATTAAACTATGGAGTAAAGGCATGCTAATCTGGCTGAAAATCTGAATTTTAAGAGTAATTTATTAATGATTTGGTGTCAAAATGGCAGGACTGTACCAGGTGACAATTACAGAGTTCTGTCCTAGGTCTGGGCAAGTTAAATGTTTTTAAGAACAATCAAGAAGAAGGGATTAAAAGTGTGTTTATTGCATTTACAGATAAAATCAAGCTCACACCAACGGTCTATAAACACACTGAATGACAGAAGAGGAACCAGAAAAATTGTGACAATTTAGAGATGTGATGAGTAAAATGAGGCCCAATTCAGTAAGAACCGATTAAATGTATTCCTGCAGGTGAGAATAACAATTGGTTCAAATACAGGACGAAGAACTGTGGTAGAGACAAAGAAAGTGATTCGGGAATTATGGTGAATCACAAACTGAACATAAGTCAAAAATGTTACACCATTGTTGGAAAGACAAATATGACACTGGTGTGCACAAAAAAAATGTCACCTGAAAGACATATGAAACATCCTCCTTCTCTGCTCAGCCCTGCATCCAACTTCAGGAAGGACTCAGAATGCAATGCAGAGCAAAATGTGATTCAGGAGGAAAGAACTGGGACTGCCTTGGACTAGGGCAAGTTTGAGAGGCAACATGAAAACATTCTTGAAGTCCTTAGAGGCAAAAGGAATAAGCTCTTCTGATATGCTGAGGTTAAGATAAAACACAAGGATTTTAATTTTAGCAAGAAATCAAACATTAAAAAATTAATTTGACAGACACCTGTCAGACGTTTAGGTAGAAGTAATCTTAGCACCAAATAGATAGATAAGCTAAAAGGTTTCAAAATGTTCCTTTTATCCATCTTTTCTTTCCATGACACACTGCAGATTTCAGAGACACAGGTCATGGATGATTAACCAACGTTCACAGGGGTCATCTAAAATCAAGAAGAAAATTGAAGCCTGACCTTAACAACGCCAGTTCAAGAGTCTTTACCCCAGAATATCTTTCCTCCCACTTCCTCTGTCTCAATAAATAGATTGCACATGTAGAGTGTGCAATAAATGACACATTAAAACTTTTTCATATAGCAAAGAAAATAGCATTCAGATTTATTTTTTTCATTTCTATTTTTGCTGTCTCTGTTATCACAATACAAGTGAATGAAAAGGAGATGATACCAAAGCAGTCGTCTGCTGGAAAATGGATTACGAATATACAAATACAACATTAGACTTCTGCATAATTGGATACTAGTTGATTAAAGGTCACCAACAAAAAGCATTTTGACACAGCCCCCCAAAAATCTCAGCTCCCTCCTCACATAACACATGTCAGTACAGAACAGGGAAATGACACATTGAGTTTATTATATCACATTTGCAATTTAAGATGGATTATTAGTGACAATATTTCTTTTATAGAAACAGCAGATGCCATCTTTTTTTATTAGAAATGCTGTGAATAATAATTAATAGACTCTTTTGCTTTGTTAATAATACACTCATACCCAGTAAATATTGGCTAAACAATTAAGTGAAGGGGGTTTTTTCTTTCCAATCCCCAAGCAATTTGCTTAATTTGATAGATTTTAATTGGAAAAGTGAAGGCTTGGTTAATATTTAAAAAACAAACACTTAATCACGTTCTTTTGCACTGCCTGTGTGTATCAGCTCCATCAGAAGCATCATGCTGTTCTAGAGGAACAGCCAAACTGGCACTGAGGCACCAGAGGTACCAAATGCTATCACTGAAAAATGAACTTTTAAAGAACATGTAAGTGCTTTCCTGCTCCTGAAATAAATTGGGGCATAAAATACTCTTAAATCCTAATCTATTCATTGCATGTATTCTTGGCATATATACTCTCTGAAAGTTGTAGGAATTGAATTTCCAACTGTTTAGATGCCTTTGTCAGTTCCACTGTGTATTAAAATAACTTTAATAAGTGCTGATTATTACTTGAGTGGATAGAGGGAATCAGACACAGAATGCCATGCATGTACATAATATTTCACTTACATGTTTCCTGAACAGTTCAGTACCCTCCTATACTTTTGATCTAAAGTAGTTCAGTTTTAATCTGAAATAGTAGTTAACAACAGCATCCCATAAATCATTTCCTACAAACTGTGGTGGCAGGGAAAGGTGTCTTCAGTTCTCTGCAGATCTGTCAAAATATTTGTAGAAGTATTTCACACTTACATTAAGCAAACCTATGAACATTTTGCAATTCACTTCAAATAAAATCTCTAAAGGCCAACTTCTGCCCTCATTTAATTTTTTCTTGATCAAGGTGATTTCAGGCAGTAGGTTTGCTTTATGTAAGAGACAGTAAGACAAAACCTAGTTAGTCATTATGAACTCCATGGTTTTTAATGATTACTCAATCTTTGAACACTTCATTCTTATTAACGGTATGAAAAACTGGCTGTTTTAAACCCTTGATGACTTTGAAATTTCTAGCCAGCTCATCTGAATTCTGTTGAGGGAGTGATTTTGTGAATGTTCACGCAAATCCTATTAAAGTCGGTGGAAGTCTCAAGCATGTCTCTGGGGCAGAGCGGGACCCCCTGCTATCTAGTCAGTGCAAATTAACAGCTGGGAGTGGAAGGAATGGGAAAAAAAAGCAAAATCTCTTCACAGGGCCACATTGATATGCAAGGGATTTGCTTGTCAGGGTGAGATGTGTGATATGAAGTGAATGTTTATTGCACGCTGCAGGGAGCAACCAATAGTAGCCAAAAGGAGATATCTCTAGTAGATCTAGATTGGAAGCTGTCTAAAAGCCAAGGCAGA
This sequence comes from Acropternis orthonyx, assembly GCA_035583155.1. NCBI lineage: Eukaryota > Metazoa > Chordata > Aves > Passeriformes > Rhinocryptidae > Acropternis > Acropternis orthonyx. The sequence goes on along the minus strand of JAWWEU010000081.1, from coordinate 143,509,555 downwards.
GTGAAAAGCCTATTGATACAGAATACCTTTTTGATGTTACTTATTCCTTGTCAGAGGAAAAAACAATTGCCAGCATTTGCAAATTGAGGAAATTGGGAATCCTGACATTTTACTTGTAACTTGTAACTTGACTATTTTGCAGTAATTTAAAGCATGCTTATCTATAGTTATGGGTGGGTGCACAAAACTCAGTAAATTCTAGCAATGTTCCCACAGGAACTCAGAGAGAGAGGAGAAAGTTTTCAGAAGTGATGTGAACTTTAGTCTGATAAGTCTGGTAAACTGCTGTGGTCCCTGGCCACAAACACAAGCTTGGCTGCTCCAGACACCCTCCGCCCCTTACTGGGCAACTGAAATCCTTTTGTTCACCTGATCCCCAGAAGAAAATACTAAGAATTTTTGATCTGTGTTGTGTTTGGGGTGGCCTACTAGAGTCTTTCTCTTAGAAACATGGAGACAAGAACCAGAGGCAACTTATCAGCCCTTGTTTCCTTCCACTCTGCTGCTGATCTCCATTCATGCACATGGTACAAAAGCAAAGGTTGCTGCTGCTTGCAGCTCCTAATGCTACCAAACTCCCCACCCTTTGCAAGGGACAAGTCCAAGGGTACCTGGTCCTTGTTCAGGGATGGAGAAGACACCAAGTGTTGATTATGTAAGGATTAATTTATCTGCCACAGTTCCTTTCTTCAGATCAAGGAACCATCCAGACAACCAACACCGCTCCAGTTGCTTAATCTGAAATCAGGTATGGTACCTGGTTCAAATTTGATTTGTTAAGTTAGTAACATATGGTGTGAGTTACACACGTTACTGCACAAATCTTATGTGCAATACTAACATAAATGACAATTTGTATGATTCCCTGCAGATCAAGAATTACTTTCCAAAAGAAATTTGCAAATTACTTTTTCTAATGGGCATACGGAGACTTCTTCACTTTTTTCATGAAACATTTGTGAACAAAAAATGAGGAACTTCATCCAACAAGTCACTGATTTTGAGTTATTTGCCATGCTCTTGCTAGTAGAGTACTAAACCCAAAAGCAACACCTACATGCTTCCCAGCTGGCCCAAACAGACAACACAAATCAAAGCCAGCAGGAAATGTGCAAGCAAACACCACTGAGAGAAAATAGATTGTCACATGAAGACAGAGGTGACAGATGTAGAAGATGAGGAATTTCTGTAGAGTTAGGTTATGGGATGAGGTTGACTGTCAAGCCATGTCTGCTACCACACAAGCCCTCAAGATCCGACAGATGAGTGGCGATGCACAGATGCACTGTCCAGCTGCAGAGGTGACACAGCCAGCTGTCCTTGCTGTCCAGGTATCTGGGACACCACAGGTGATTATCAATCAGTGTGCAAACTACCGCAGTTTCTAACAAGACACTTTGAAGTGAGCTTACGCTTCCCTTCAAGACCCTCCCTATGAGCTGCAACACATCAGCCGTAAGAGGATGGTGTTGCTGAGAGCTGTGGCCTTATTGGTCATCTGATTTGCCAGCACTACTTAAAAATCACAGTGCTCTGATGAAAGAAAACTTCAGTGGATTGGGGTCTATTGCCTTGAACAGTGAGGTGTGCATCCTTCTATACAGTACATAGTATCAGCTGCAGGTAGAGTTTCATTACAAATCAGTCAGAAAATTCACAAGGTCATTAAAACATGTCTGCAAAGCACTTCAAACATGAATGCATGGGCAAATATGAAGTGTTGTGTGTGTGTGCAGCCCAGAATCAGATACCTTGTGCCTGCCAGCCCTGTCACCTTTTGAGTCCTTCTGCATCTTGTTGGTTAAAGTCTATCTCATCTAGTGCAATTATCTGCTAAAACTAATGGGAGTTAAACGAAATAGCTACCCCAATGCGGCTAAGGATCGGGACACACAGGCTGTGGTCTGCTCCTTCCCCCAGTAGGGAAACCAGAGGATCTGTCCCTTTTGAATGCTCTGTCTTTCTCTTCCTTCAGACTGAAAATTCAACATTTTCCAGCAAATGTTAGGGTTATACCAATATATATTACCAACTCAGACTTAATCTTTATTAATTCTTTCCCACTGAGCATCTGCCTTTGGGCTTCTTTCCTCCAGTAATGCCAGTATAATGCTGGCTAATGTATTTCCGCAGTCCGTCTCAGTTTAGATGTGTGTTTGCAAAGGTGGAGAGGAGTGATAGAAACCTTTAACATCAGCAGGGCTTTTCTCCCCTGATCTCAATAGCAGATTTGACTTGGAAAGCAGAACTTGTCAGCCAGAAGATGCTGGCCCCTGCCACCACCTTTTTTCTACTTTCCTTTGGAGCTAGGTTCAAAGAAAGACTTAGCAAGAAATTGCAGCTGTGTCCCTCGAGACCTGTGACTCAGCACTGGCACACCAGCCTTACACATGAGGAAATGTGTAGTGCAAAAAATACTTTCTAAGAGGCTTCTGCCTAATGCTGGGAAGCACTGATGCACTCTGGCTCCAGGGAGGGGTAAAAATTTGATTGCCACCCACTCAATAACCATTTCCTTCTGCATGATCGATGGAGCATCATCAGAGACCTGTCTGGTGACAAGTGCCTGTTAGCTATCAGAGGCAAAGGATGGGAATGGCTCTGTAATATATGCACATGGAGTGGGAAGCAGTAAAGAGCACGGCAGCAGTAAAGGGAATGAAACAGGCTTCTTGCTGAAAGGAGGAGCAGGCAGTAGGATAAAGGAAAGAACATTGATTGAATTGAAACATTTCTTTATACTCATGGCCCCAACTACAGCACTCTCATCATGCCGTGTAAGGTTTCTTCCAGTGCATGCTTGGTGCCATCTTGACACACTGATTTTAGCATTGCTCACTCTGTAATCCCTGAGGAAAGATATCTGAGATCTGAACAGTGTTTTTGAGTAATATCTTCCAGCTAAATTCATTTTCCACTTCCCTCCCTGCCAAGGTCACTGAGTTTCTGATCTCACAAGCAAAAGCTTTACAGAAAAGGTAAGTGGAAAGAGGAATGAAGACTTGTGCTGCTCCTTTGGGGCACCAGCTGGTACAGCTCAGCCTGTGCAGTTTGTGGGCAGCATTAGCTGACAGTAGGCTAAAGCTTTCCCATGTAGGCAGAGCAGGAGCACGGCAGGGAGACAGGCTTTCCTCAGACACCGTGTGCCCTTGTCTTGCTCTGGAGACTGCACAGTGAGACAATCTTCTCACAGGGCTGTAAGATAAAGCCAGGTTGTTCTTAGATCTACAAGAGAGACTGGGACAGCCCTGGTCAGGATGGAGTAATTGGTGGCAAGGGAGGAGGCTGAGTGTAGGACGTGCCTGTGCATCTCTGGCTGCTGCCCAGAGTGGGTCATGAGGATCCTCAGCTCTTGTTCTGGGTGAAGGACCTGCCTCTCCTTCCATCAATGCAGAATTAGAAGATGAGAGAGCTCCCAAAGCAAAAACATTCAAGTGTTAATAGGAAGGTCTTTCCCTGCATCAACCAAGATGTTTTGTTATAGTAACTCTTTAAATATCATAGAATCATAGAGTGATTTGGGTTCAAAAGAACCTTAAAAGATCATCTACTTCCAACCCCTGTACCATGAGCAGCAACACCACAATATCTTCCCCATCCCAGTCTGTAAGATGCTGTTACACAAACCTAGGTGTTCCCAAACACATGAGCCAGCCTGACTGCAAGAACAGTGCTCACACACACATACCTGCATGTACGTGGGCACGGGGCAACTGAAGAAGTTAATAAGCTTCAAAGCATGCGACGCAGTAATCAGAAGTTCACATCAGGACAAGGAGAGAACATTGGGGCCTTGCATGCACAAATAAATGACCTTTGAGTCCCATGTTCCCTGTGCATTCAGATACAGACCAGACTCTGTTACCAGTATCTCGGTGCAGGAACATTCCTCTGGAAGAGCAGTCAGTGTGACGGTACCTGGGCCCCTCTGTCATCAATGCCAACCAACTTCCACATCCTCCACAGGGCACTGGGTGCTATTTTGTGGCTCATCTCTTATTATTTACCCCCTCCACAGAGTATGAGGAGCTAGGGTTTGGGGTTTGATGCTCACCCATAATGTTGTCCTCAGGGAGAGGAAATACTGGGGCAAGAGTTTGCTTTCTACACAAATGTTTCATCAAGCCATCAGACAGCAGCAACAACTAGGAAAGATGAAACCAACTCAATTTCAGCTGAATAGGACACCATTATGAGGAGCCTTGAGGAGTAAGGAAGGCAGAAGACATCAGAAACAATTGTGAAACCACCCAATAAAATAAACAATCCTTCCACCTGTAAATGTTTGGCGAAAATCCAGACTATGGCATAAATTTCTTCCATGCAAAAATATAACAAAATACATCCACAGATTCATCCCTATCACACACATATCCAGAGGTACCATGAAGGTACAGACTAATGTACATGTAAAACACAACAAACCTATGCCTTATTGCACTCATAATTTGAATTTTTCACATGAACTGCTCAAATATTTTTTTACATCTGCTAAACTGCTTTGGCAGTAGCACGAGAGTACACTATGTTTAATAACATAAGGACAACTTTGAAGCTTCATCTTCCAGATTTTTACTCAAGGAAGTATTAGTCATTAAACTTGGAGATCTTTTACCTTTTCCAGGGAAGTGTTTAAAATATTTCCCATTTCAATCTATCCAAAAGGGAAAAAAAATTCCAAAGCTCCCTGAGAAAAGCCACTTTTCATTAATCAGAAAAAAAAGTTTTATTTAAACTGAAATATGTTTTTGGTATTATCTTCCCCCTTTCTCAGTTCTTTTCAGGGTTAATTTCTAAACTGAAATGCCACATTCAACTGAAAAGTCAAAATGTTTGCAATAGATAACTTCTAGTAAGGAATGTTGCAATATTTAAAGGAAATTCTTTCCTGTTTTATTCCATAAAGTTGACTGAAGTTGTTAAACTGTCCTATTCTGACTGATTTTTTTAACAGATCTTCTGTTTCCCTAAAAGAAAAAGATTCATTGATATTTACTGAATGTCCATCTCTTATAACAGTAGCAGTATATGGGAGCAAAAAAATGAACCCAACCCCAACACACTTAATAACTGGGTGTGTTGTCTAACTCTGCAATGATTCAGGATCTTATCAAAAGGGATTTCTTAGCATAGTTTGCATCAACCTCTTCCACTGACTGTGTAGAACCCTTCCAGTGAAGAATATATATAAAAATACATTTTAATTATGTATCTTTATAAATTTACATATGCATTTTTAAATGAGATTTTGAATAATGCCTTTATTTCCTTTAAAACACATATGGAAAAAAAGTGTATTTCAATTACTAATGTAATATGTACTCCCATAGGCATATAGAATATATCTAAACCATGCACTTCATGGGTCATAGAAAATGTTTTACTTCATGTCTCAAATGTACTGAATTTGTTATAAGCAGATACTTTTGAAGATTTCTTTTTTAATTATTACTGATACTTTTGTAAAATTCAGAAAGTGTTTCACTATAACTAGATGACCTTTTTTTTTTTTTGGTACAACACAGAAGGCTTTCTTCAAAAGTCTGGAACATTTCATTGCTTAGTTGAATTGCGAGCATATTTTCCTGACCTTCAAATATTGTCAGTCAGACCTGGGAGTGGACAATTGCAAAGGGCACACGGGTTTAGCACAAGATGATTTGGGACTGGTGGGCTGCAGTAAGTGTACAACTACCAGCCCCTTCATGGGTGCCCTGAGCCAGTCTGGACATGGCAAATTAAGACAGCGAGTCAAACAGCCTGATGACTGTCTTGTTTACTGTTAAATACAGATAGCTGAGGCAAGGAAGAAGGGGAGGAGAAAAGGAGAAAAGAAATTAAAATGCTAGAAATTTTTATTTCTGTACTTACACTATTATTCTTCTTTATACAAAAAAAATCCATTAAAGTTCCAGAAAAAAGGAAAATACATTATTTCTGCAGAATAACCTTGAGCCCAGATCATTAGCCGGTATAAATGTCCATGACAACTTAGCTGGAGCCCAGGTGATTTATTTAAGGGTCTCCCTCCTCACTGGGTATACCGAGATCACAACAGCACGGGACTGTTGTAGCTGCACCCTCCACCCTCCCAGCCTGCCTTCCATCATGTCACGAAACCCCCATAAAAGCTGGGTTTTGCAAACACCACCACCCTGGGCCAGTCACGGACAGGAGATAGGGCACTCCTTTCCCCCAGGGTCATGGCCTTCGAGATCCTGCCTCTCACTTCTAAAAAGTCATAAAATGAAGACACTCGCTGAAGTACCCCAGGCCTTGCCTGAGGAGGAAACTTCAGAGCCCTCCTTCTGGGGCTGCCTGCCTCTGGGATGCAGGCACCCCCGGAATTAGCTCTTGGAAACAGCACAGGCATATTAACACTGGTGTTTAAAGGATCTTGTCAGATGAAGGCAATGCTAACATCATAAACAGACCTGGGAAAACTCATCGTGCACAATTCCAGTCATCCGTTTGCAAGGCAGGTGAATTGACAGGGAAATAGGTGCAGAGGAAGATACTGAGCTGACCAGGGACACAAAGAGCCTGTTTTATGAAGGGATGAGAAGTACAAGTTTTGTTTAGCTTCACAGGACAGAGCCTGACAGAGAATGTAGTTGCTGTCTCTAAATATTCCATACAGATACATGCCACGGAAGAATTATTCAGACTATGGGATCATTGTTGGCACAAGAACCAGAGCAAGCTGCCTGTGAATACCATTAATGGAGAATAGGGATTCTCTAACCATCAGAGGAAGAAGTTTTTGAAAACATAAGAAAATATGTGAGATTTTTTCTAGTTAGTCATGGAAATTTGTGACTTGAGCAGAAGGACTGGACTCAGCAACCTTCTCATTCTTTCTATATCTACATCATATAAAAGCCAAACTGAATTTTGCCACAGATTTAATTGGGCTTACTCTGAAAAGTTAATTCTATGAACATGTACATGTGGCCTAATCAATTTTGGGTCTTCAAATGATTCACCACAATTTTTCAGACCAGATATGGACTTTATACTAAATGAATGCATAAACTGCATCTTCAGCACCAGGACTCCAGACCTGGGTATGCAGATCCCAGTGCATAGAATAAACTGTGGTGGCTGCAGATACAGTTTATTAATCAATTATCTCTGTTTATTGGAGACCAGGATCTTCCTGCAGCTGCTAAACCTAATGACATGCAATGACAATTATGTAAACTTTCATGGAACTCCAAAAAAGCTATCAGCAGTTTCCTGGCTGTAATTTTTGAGCTGATCTAATCTGACATATGGTGATTTCTTGAGTCATTTGATAGTGTAGACAGCTAAGTAAACCCCTCTTCAAACAGCCATAAAACGTGGTCCTGCAGTTTTTCCTCCTTTTGGAAATCCAGAAGCACATTGCTGCAAAGAGTCAAGCATGAACACAGAAAGGATTAGATCTTACAGCAGATCTTGACCTTGGGTACATCAAACCTTTTAAAAACAAAAATATATTTTCAGATAAACAACTGACTTTTATAAAAAGAACCAGCCCTCTGAAGAAGAGCATGACTTTTCATCAGAAAGTGCAAAATCTAACAGACAAAATGTTTCCATCCTAATATAGGAATTTTGTCAACAGTACACTTGCTAAAAAAAGTTCAGTTTTCAGCCATTGAAGATGAAAACAACTCAGTTGACTTTTCAGTGAAAAAGTGACACTAAAGACCCTTCTGCAAATAGTAGACATTTATTCTTCAAATAAATTTCATCCAGACATTTTCCAAGGCCATATTTTTCATTTCTGTCTTAACTGGACTTCTGTTTCTTGCTTTATTTTTATATCATTTGATCCTTGTAGAATGGTTTGATCCATAAATCATCTATACATGTAAAAACCCTAATTTTTACACTTCAGAATAGGATTGCATATCCAGACCTGTTTCTTAAATATCCAGGAAACACTAACCAAGAGAAGACCTGTCTCAGATCAGTTATACAGCTGACACATACAGAATGAAAGAGATATTAGCCTAAGAAAATTGTATTAGCTAATGCTGAACTGTATATCTTGCTTACTAGTAATGCCACATCTAAGTTTAGTAGAAAGGAAATGTTTGTAGAAATCTGAATGTTATCTCACAGTGATGCAGCATCTCCTGGACAGAACTGAACTCATCCTGCTTCACTTACATCAGCCTCTTAGTAATACTCTGTGTGCAGATGCCATTCCTTGCTTCCACAAAGGCAATGTTGCTTAAATTTTCTGTTATTGAGTTATAAGCCATTGACTCCACTCAGAACTATAAGGGAAGACCCTGCGATGTGAAGGGATTTGGTTCCACCAGCAGCTGTAGCTGCTGATTGTGTCCTGTAGAAGTCGGCGGCACATGGGAAAAAAATGAAGTGAAGAAAAGGACCAAACCAAAGAGCAGAAAAATAGACACTGGTGTGAAGTTGAATTTGTGCCTGCAGCTAAGACAGAGAATATCAAATGTCAGAAGGAAGTTTGTCCTCTAAAGCTTTCCAGCCCCATTTTGCACAACAAAGAGATCTGGCTAGTTCAGATAAGGGGTGGATGAACATCCCAACTTTCAGTTGCATATTTATCTGAGGCACTCCACCCTTCACTAAACATCTCCTTTCCTAGAATGATTCAAGTCCCTTGATTAAAACATTGTGGCACATTACCGGAATACCACTCAGTTCACAGTGTTCTGCCTGTCCCACCCCCGGAGGGCCATCACCGAACCTAGTTCTGTCCTCCCAAGTTAGCAAAACTCCCACCAACTTCAGTGGCACCAAGACGAGGCCTGGATAAATAATTTCTATCCGTACACAGGTTGTCTTATTCAGTCATTCACAACAAGGTAGGATATTCACACACACACCTTTCTTAAATAAAGTTTTTGTTTCCACAACTGTGTAAACACCTTGCATGGAAGAGACCTTTTATTTCAGAACAAAAATTGCTTGCAATAATTGAGAAGAGTGTGTATTAATAGGCCCTGTGCAGAAGAGAAAGGACAACCTTGTCACAGCATAGATCTTACTTTGCCTTTGAAACCTTGAATGTCTCAGTCAAATTCTTGCTTCTCTCTATCTGTGTGTTCAACCAGCTTTAGTATGCTGACTTGGGAGACCCTGCTTGATCGAAGAGCAAATCCTGCACAGCCAGTGTGAGTAAGCTCACTTTTCTTGGCTATCTTCTACCAATCCACTGGAAGTGCTGCCTAGGCTTACCTTGATGATTGACATGTGGAAAAATCTTTCCTGCTCACTAGCCTTGCTGAGACTTCCAAAGAAACCAAACCTGACTTAGTGAAATGCAATTTATCCATCACAGAGCTGAAACTGCTTTCAGGAGGACCAAGTTGCCAAACAGTTGCTCAAGTCTCAATACACTAATATTTCTGTTCTGTATCTGGCTAAAAATACATATAGGGTACAAGTTTAAATGAACATCCAAATATAGTTATGTTTTCTCTGCTGAACTCCAATCTAATATCCTTAGATGAGAAACTCTTCTAAGGTTTACCCCATCATCTGTCACCCTGAAGGTGGCAGACCCTTACTATCTCACCTTCTCCTCATCTGGCATTTGACTCCTGCCAGGTCCCAACACTAGTAAAGATCTCTCACTTACTTTAACTTGTAAGTGAATTAGTTCATAGTTTCTTCCCATATTTTTATATCTTTGACTATTTTACCTTAATATATCATTCTATTGTCTATCTCTTTCACTTGGGTGTTGGAATTCAAATAATTGAGCTTGAAAGATCACTTAGTCTATTTTTTCCATATGCAAATCAATTTACTGTATTGTTTGTTTGAAGAAATTTTAGCTTTTGTTTGCTTGTGAGATGCTACACATTATTAAATTTCATCTTATGGCATCAGCACAGTTAAAATTCTCACTTAGTTTGTCTCCCTTACAATTCCTATTCATCTTCTAATGAACTAAGAATTAACCAGCTAGATAAGGGTCATTAGAAATGTGTATTCATCTTTAGCAAGATCAAACAGCACAGTTGCAATAGAACACATCATTTTATACATTGCAGCATTGCAGTAGAAAACTATATGACTTCAGGAACTACAGACATTAGCTGGCATTTTTCTAAGACTGGTAATTATCACAGCGCACAACTTACAGAATTTCCCTAGACATTGTCTGCAGATAATCTACCACTGTGAATCTTTGCACAACCTTAAGACTTGACCTGAATATGGTTCCCTGTTTTCTCTACACACACATACAAACCTGTCATTTCAGCAGGTTGCAACTGATCAATTAATGGGTCACTCATAGACTGTAATGTAGTCAAACATTAACATGAGAACAGAGTATGTGACCTCCTCCTGCCACTGCAAAACCTTTGCAGCAGGGACTTCAGTGGGTGAAAAGAAATTAACCAGCTCTTCTGGGATCTCCATGAGTAAACATCCCACTCTCAAGCGGTAAAACTTCACTTGCCCTCTGGAATATCACAGCATCAATCTGTCACATATTAGGGATTTCCCCTTCATGCTGTTAACATACCTCAGTCTCAAATACCAGTGTAACTAACAGGCTTGTAGAGCAAAGAGAAACAGCTTACTTAGTCCTTTTCTATATATGGCATTATTTCTATACCAGTGAGGACAATCCTTTTCTTGAGCCTCTGTTCTTCCTAAGCTTACTTTGCACAGAGAGACAGGACTGAGAATCTAGTGTGTACCCCTGATTCTTTCTCTCAGTGAATACATTTTATGAAGAGTTTCTCAGGTTTTATTTCCTCAAGCCAGCAAATAGATTGATTTAAGCTCCAACCTTGTCAGTTTTCAGGAAGCTAAACTGCTCTGAATCTAGATCTTGCCCAGGGGGGAAAAAAAGAAAAAGAAAAAAAAGAAAAAAAAAGAAGCCGTAGGTCATGGTTTGTGCTGCAAAACTAGTGCCAATGATTTCGTGGCAGATAGTCACACATCTGAGTCAGATCTAAACAAATGTGGCTAGATTGTGTCAGAAGGGTACAGAGCCACCAGAAGTGCTGTCTTTTAGATTAATCATAAAAGCAAAGTTCAATCCTTGCCTCTGCAGGTACATTAAAGCTAGTCCCTCTGTGTGCTCTTTGTGGGTTACCAACTTTAATGCCCTTCATAAATCTCAGCAGGGTGAAAGATGCTGGATTCCTCAGTAGGTGTTGGCAGGATAAAGGTAATTTTTGTTTCCTAGGAACCTGCAGTCCAGCTGTTCTCTGCTTTTTGTGGGACTTCTCTTCAGCAAAGAAAAAGAGATTTATTTTTACTTACTAAGTAAAATTTCCCCTCAAAAAATTTCTGGGGTTTGTCATCTCTCTTTATCATTTATTTCTTGTGGAAAAACTTATCATACCACTGTCTGGGGAAAAAAATACCAATTTCTTGTTCATGAAAACTCAGTATCTAAAAGTGTATGAATCATTTTAAAAAAAAAAAAAAGTACCTTCCAAAGAAGCCACTGTGGAGGAAAAAAAATCAACAGGTTGTATCTGTGGAGGCACCAAGTGCTGTTGAAGAAAGGCCACCTTTCACCTCACAGAGTTTCCTGAACCAGCCCAAATTTCTTCCTCAGCTCACCATTTTCATTGCAAATGCAGATCTGGGAGGTCAGACCTGGTGTTGGTGTTTCAAAACTTTTTGAACTGATATAGATAACATTTTATGCTGATATAGGTATATTTTTTATGCTGATAGAGGCAAGATGGGCTTCAAAATGTCCATCAGAGTGTGCTGACACTGCTGCAGTCCGCTTGTCCTTTATGGAACTGTTGCTTTTTGTGGAAGTGATGGAAACCTGAGGACCAAAATAAAGGTAGAAAGTATGCTGCAATGCTGCTGAGCAACTAAGGGCAGTCCCTGCTTCTACTGCAGGCTGCAACATCTTTACAAGAAGATTTGTGGTCTGGCTCAGCCACTTTGCAATGAGTTTAAACAAACTTATGTCAACAACAACACATTTCCCCAGAGAAATCCAGTCATTTTCCCAAAGCCATCTATCTTCCAAGGCCATGTACAAAGTCAGTAATCATGGTTGTGAGAGACAGAGCATGTAATGAATGATAAAAATTAGTCAGAAGGGGTAAAGGACACAATGACACCTTCTCAGTTCAGCATTGAGCCAGTGAGTGTGGCCATCAGTGGGCAAGAGTGAAGATGGCAAACCAAGTTGTGCACCTTCTTTCCCTATTCCCCACTCCATGGTATCAAGAGAAGGGAAATTTGGCACAAGGGCCACAAAGGAGTTGCTAACAGATTCTTCTAACTCACTTTCAGCCCTGTCCAGGAATGCATGATTGCAGATGAAGAGGCATCAGTCTGTGTAACCTCCCTGATCACTGTGGAAAGTTCCAGGAAGGAGCAAGACTTTGTGGCTACTACTTATTTTTTCATGTTATAGGCAAGGAACATGGAGTGCAGTGTAATGATGTTAGAATTTACTGTAAGAAACTTTTAGGAAGTCATGACTCCAGATTCCAAGACTAGGAAGTAAACAGGTACGTTAGGACAAAGACAAGATGTCATCATTTAATGCATGGTAAGGAAAGACACTGGGCTTTTCTGTGGAGACATGCCTGTGGGGATAACCTCCAGCCATTCTGAGTGGTATTAAACCACATGTAATAGTGATCTCTGCACTTCATTAATTACTGAGGAGAGTTTGCAAACAATGTTGCACTTGAGTCCTCAGGACAGGTCTCTGTTCATGGTGGAAAAGAAAAACTAGTTGCTCTGTTACACTATTCAGCTGTGTGGCATCTGGCCTTTGGTTAATGCTGAAAACCTTTCTCACACTGGCAACAAATTCAGTTTATATGTGACTATGCAGCTGTAAAACAGCAAGGTTGGAAAAGAAAATTTTTAAAAAGTAAAAGAAAAGGTCAAAACCCTTTCAGGGTTATTCGCTTTTTAAAATTACACTCTTCTTATTCCCATAATACCAGTACAACAATTGTCCAACTCACCTCTTTGTAAATTAAATCCCATGAAGAAAACTCTTTTTCCTTTTCATCATAAAAACATAGGTATGTAAAAACACTGACCCTATGAATCAGGGGTCAATTATTATTTCTAAATGTGTGCTTACAGACAGGCAAGGAGACGCTGGACAGACCCCAAAACGCTGTGGACTATGTTCTGGCTGCCTATTACAGTCATTAAGTAGGTGATTCACTGCCTAGCATTTAGGACTGTCAGACTGTGCCTTTCCACACAATAAAGAGGGAGAAGGAGCTGCAACATCAAAGTCAGGCACTCACAGCCAGCCATCTGCCTAACACTTTGACTTATGTGCCTTTATTGTGCTTGTACTGTGATCTCCTATCAAACATCAACACTGTTCTAGGTGCTCGTGCTCATAGTGGGGCCCTGCCTGGCAATAAAATCAGCCTTATCTAACGTGGGTCATGAACAAAGTACACAAAGTCATTGCAAACAATATATGAAGGAAGGATGGCAATGCTTTAGAGGGTTTTTTTAGCTTTCTCAGAGCAGGCAGTCAGCTGCCAGCTGACAGCAATGTGTGGCACTCCCCCATCCACCAGCATCTCTCATGTGCTGACCTCAAGGTGCTCTGCTTGAGTAATGAATGTTCTTGATCCCCGTTTTCTCAGGTAAACAGAAACATCATAATGTCACCAAGATTTCACAGTGGGAGTCAACACAAATAGTTGCTCTTCAGAGTCCTACTTAACACAGGGAGGAAGAACAGTAAACTGGCCCACTACCAACCTCCAAAGCAGCATTTGGAGCCAGGACTGCGCCACTAATCCCATGCCTCATCCACCTCAGTGCAGTGTAGTAACAGGCAGTCAGCATGTCTTTGTAGCATGAACTCTGCTGCCATGTATGCAGGGCTGTCAAAGCCACAGGTCTGCTGTGATCCTCTAGGTTCAGATGAGGAATTAAGCCTGGAATGAAGGCAGCAGGTGGAGGTGCTTGGCAAAGTTGAGGTGTTTGGCAAAGCCACTCTTCCCTTGGGAGTCAGAATGCATTGCTTCCTGAACAAGCCCAGCCATGTTTGCTTACTTAATTGTACACCTGCAGGTTTGTTTCCAGCTCTCACTGTTGTCACTGGACTGCGTAAGACCTGCTGGGCTCCACATAACAGACATGAGACCTGCATGCTTGACTCCTGTCTCCATCTCTGGTACATCAGGCAGTGATGGAGCAATACTGCAGGTGACACCAGCAGAGTGTGAGTCACTGTGGTGCAAAAAAGCTTCCATGCACCACTGAAAACGTCAGTGGCACAGCCAGGCCAGCAGGCAAATAATGGCAAGACACTGTGTGGCTCGGGATCATTCCTGCACTCTTGATTCACATTTCCTATTGCTAAGATCCAGATGAGGCCATGCGCTGACAGCAGGGAAGGATGCAGCTGTCAAGAGCAGTTACAGAAAGCAGGGGTGGGTGCTGGGGATGAGGGAGTCCTGGTCACTTGGCTCATTCTTGTGCAGCAGAGCCCCTGCATAGGACACGTCCCTTCATGAATCCACCCCTGCTAGTGGGAAGCTCTGTGGAATGTCTGGGCAATTCTTAGAGCAGCTACTTGTGAAGCCCTTTAAAACCACCAGTGGCTTCACGCACCCTGAAATATTCACATAGCTGAATACCCCATTCAGATGAGTATCTTGTCTGTGGCTTGCTTTTAAGGACAGTATTTAGGAAATATTGTTGCAGCAGTAACATATTTATTCCTGCTTGCTCATTTGGCAACTTTGAGCCTAACCTGTTATTTCTCTTGCAAAAACACATGCATGCTCATGTAATTCATCATGCTCACACAACTCTTTGTGTTCTGCTGCTGTGTTTATTTGGGAATCACACATGCACACACACTTGAGAGGGAGATAAAATCACTCTGGCTGAAAGGCTTTATCTTGCCTATCTATTCCTCAAATGGGTCCATTTGACTTGGAAAGGAAGAGGATAATTTGATTCCTAACAGAAAACATCCTCCTTTGTTCTGATGTTTCTGCAGATTTAGCCATTCCCCAACAGATCTTTTCTGTGTGATGTTTTCCTTTTGTTTTCCTTCATCCCTGTCTTATTTTACAATAACACATTTGAGAGAACTTACCCTTCTCCCAGGGAAACATCACATCTAACTCATTCACTGTCAAGCATAACTGTAAAATTCACAGCATTGCCTCTTGTACCATTCTGGATCTTTAGATGATACAACACTGTGTGGCTGACCTTGCATTTAAGCCAGCAGACGCTAGTATTACTACATTTCAAAGAACCCCAATCAATCCACTTCCTTCATTGTCCTACTCTCGTAAAAACCTAGACAGAGAAGCCTGAGGCTTTGTAGTTTTTGAAGTTCTCTAATCTGGACAGATCTTACCATTGCTGTCATAATTGATTAAGCTGTTGCCAGCATCCTCTGCATCTCCTGAGAGCTGTCATGGTTCACATTCATCAGGGCATGCTCCAAAGTTCACACACTTCCACAAGGCACAGCTCAGTGAGAGTCGGACGTCATTAGAATAATAATACTTTGCACTTGCATCTCTCCTTTCATCACAGGCTCCCAAGGCACAGTGCAAATAGCGCCCATTTCTGCTACCCGTTGTCACACCCTGTTACACTGTACAGCAACCCTCTCTCCTTCTAAAAATCATCCACAGAGCTATTTGCAGAGCAAGATACACCAAGGACAAGTAAACACCAAAGAAGTGTCATGATGCTTTTGAGAGATAGCTGTTACTCATATTCTGAAGTAATGAAAAAAACTGAATGGTTTGCACTGGTCTCTGAAGTGTGACTGACAGTTGTCCCTGAGATGAGGCTTGCCGGTCTCCCACACTGGGTGCCTGCAAATATTGCCTCAGTCAGGATCAAAGTACCCGCATGTAGGATTTTGTGAGCCCTAATTGTAGGCTTTATCTACTGGCAGATAGAGTGTGAAGGAGCCATGTGGGTGAGACTGGATGCATTGGGAAACATACTGCGTTTACAGGCGAGTTGGAGCATCTTCTATTATTCCTCTATGTGATTTACTAAAGAGAATGTAGATGACTCAGTATAGGAGCTAACACAGAGCAAAATGTTCCTTAATTGCTGCTCAGTGTTTAGTCATTACAGCTTCCCATCTTTCACTAGCCCATGGATTCATTAGCTATTTATGTATTGGCTGCAAAAAAAAGCACATATGAAATGTATTTTTACAAAAACCTAAAATTTGAATTTTCTATGTTCCAAACAAATAGGATACTCATCCAGCCTGAGCGTACAGACACAGATGTAGTGGATACATAATTTTTATAGGTGTATTTAATGTATGTCTACTAATTTCTGGGATGTTATTTAGATGATAACTTTATATCCCTACTTAACGACTCTCCTCTTCTGACCAGGCTTAAACAGAGAGAAGACAGCACATAAATAATATAAAATACCATAAAATAATATAATATAAAACAAAACAAAATAGTTTACCAAAGAAAGGGCAAACTGACTTGGAACACCAGGAGCCATTTCTACTCCTACCAGCTGGAGTTTCTCCCACTTCTACAGCCATTAAAGTTATGAAATGTTTGGATGTTTTACTAATTCCATTAAGAACCAGAAAGGCTGTTCCCACCATGACCAGAAAATGAAACAGCAGCAATCACACGGGAAAATGCTCAACTTTCCAGACTCAGCAGTTTTATTAGTGCAAATACCCTCCAGATAGCCACACATTTGCCTGCTTCCTTACTCTTAGCCTGTGGTGGCTAAGCTGGTGTTGCTAACCTTCTTCTCCAGCTCATTTCACCTGTGAGAAGGAATGGCCCACCCATGAGGACTCTGACCCATGATTCTCACACATCTTTTTTTTTTTTTTTTCTCTCTCTGTCTTTTGTGGATTGACTGGGCAACTTTGGGCAAGTTGTTAATTCTGTCTGTGTCCCAGTTCCCCAGCTGTGAAATGGAAATACTAGCACTTACAAGCTGCAAAATGGCATTAAGAAGGTTAATTTTGATGTATCTGGGATACGATGCTAATAAAAATCTTGAAACCACCATTTCTCAGGCTCCATCTCTAGCTTTAGACTAGCTGTTTCCTAGGACCTCTCTAGCAGCAGCAAATGTGGTTGTGACATGTATGGGATTTTTTGTGGTGTTGTGTGTGCTTTTTCCTTGATCACTCAGCTCCTAAATTCATGTGATTCTTTATAATCTCACTCTTCATTAAAATAAAACCTAAAGTTTCATTGTCAGGAGATTGGAGCATAAGGGGGTGGCAAAGAAAAGAAATGAATGCCTAAAAGCGTGAATGCAAAAGGGGAGCACTTGGAACAGCCCAACACAATTTATTTTAAAGTATCAAGACTTCTAAGCTGATGGAGGTTTTATTAAGGAGAAAAAAAAATATTTGCAAATGCAAGAGCTGACAATACTACAGTTTATTCTTCATGGTTTTTTCCCTTCAGGTGCTATCACAGTACAGATCACATCAGCACAATTCACTCCAATTCACCACAGTTCACCAGTACAGGCACCTAAATTACAACCCCAGCATCACTCAGTTCCTTGAGAAAGTGAGACAGCTCACATTGAGTTTTGAAGCCAGCTCACACTATGGCAGCCTCTCTAACAATGTGAGGAGTGTATTAGCACTTAGCAAAGGTATATAAAGCCATGATCCCTGCCTCGACGAGCTGACAACATTGTAATACAGAGGGACGAGAACAGGAAGCCACATAAAAAGAAAAAGAATTAAGCAAACATATTGGTTATGTATTCCTGCAACCACATCAAGCCTGGTCAAAGGGAGGAAACTATTGTGCCCTTGAATGCAATTCCCACTCATGAATCCAGCCCCTGGCAGTCACACAACAGTTGGTACCAATCGGCATGGATTCCCAGACCCTTTCCCAAGGGCCAGCCAACCTTCCCGCACCAGACTGCTCGGAATGCAGCAGAGAGGCATGCATAAGTTAGCTGTGAGCCACACATGTAATTAAATTACTGGTTGGTTCAGCTAGTGAAAGCAGGCACGAGCTGCATACAATCTGCTAACATTTCCAAACCTTGTCATTAAAAATTCTTCACTGCAGCCCATGCCAAATGGAATGAGTGAAGTCTGTGGGTCCCAGGGCCCTGATGCTCCCATCACAAGCCTCCTTCTTCCTACAGCAGCCATAATCCTGTCACAGCTACACAGACCTCAACGTGTCCTACACCCCTGTACCCTAGAAGTGCCAAGGCCTTTCCTGCTAAGACTTCTACCCCAGGGCTGGGGTGAATTGTGTGTGGTCTCAGTCTGAAAGAAGGGACAGCTGTGTCTGGCCTGGGTCTCATCAGAGATGGGCTGCCTGTTCTTCCTAGGAAGCTGTAAAATTCCCAGGCAATCACGCAAAGGAAAGAAAATCTTCTTAAGAGCCAAGGAGGAAAGTCAGACATGCAGGACTGTGGAGGGGCTTGTTCAAGGTCATATTGCAAGTCACTGCTGGAGCTGGATTGAGACACAAGGACATCCAGTCCTTCGGCTGTACTGTGCTCCCTTCCCACAGCGCAACTCAGACCAAGGCAAATCAGGATAAGAAAATGATCAGACTAAAGAAACTTTCACTAATATTAAGGATACCAGCACCTCTAGACAGTGATACTGGTAGCAAGAACCTGTTCCTAAAGCTGTAAAAAAGGGGGTTTGCCCTTGACTGCTTGGAGGAGATGAACTGTAACTAACACTGCTCCAGGTTGTTTGGGCATTCCAAGTCCGAAATAGCGGATTTCACAGTTTAAGCCAACTCGTAGAGGCACAAGGGCAATATAACCTGATCTTATGTAGCAGAAGCAGTCACTGTCTCTCAGATGTTTAGCATTCCTCTGCAGAATCCCATCAGGCTGCTGCTGCACATGCTGCTCTCCCTCTGTATACTTTATTGCTTTCTTAAAGGGGAAAGCAAATGGGCCAGATCTGCTGCTGACGTAAATCAGCATCTCCCTCCTGAAGTCAATGAAGCTACACCAGCGGGCACTAGCTAAAGATCTGGCCCAGTGAGTTTAGTGCCATGTGGTTATGAATCACTGTTATTATGTGGCGCTGCATGTAATTGCCTGATCCCTTCTCCCCATCTCCCCAAGGGGTCCAGAGCAGCCCTACTCATAATGGTGCCTGCAGCAGGGGGAGAGGAGAGTGTAATGTTCAATTATCTTTTGCGTGTTTTGCCAATAGTAAATCACAGCAGGGGATGTGACCCCCTGCTAATTGGAAGTCATGTCCTGTGGGGTTCTCTTCTTCCCTTTTGCTCCAATGTGTATCTATTTGTCTTAAATACTGATAAATAGCACAAATGCAGAGAGGTGGTAGATTGTGTGTAGTTGTGGCTCTAATGAAGATTTCTCACACAGATGTTTTTTCTCTAGCTTCAAAAATGTTCAGTCATGTTTATTCCAGGTTTTAGCATTAGAGGCTAAACTGATGGAAATTCCTTCAGCCAAACCTGACTTAAATCAACTGAGCTGTTCCTGTGTTACAGAAGGATAATGTTTCTTTCACTACCATCTACCACAAGGTCTGAAATCCCTCCATGACTGCTTTGTGTTTCAGAAAGGGCAAAACCCAGAGATGGTAATGCAGTAGACAGGAAGTGTTTCTGTGCAGCTCATCAACAAGCCAGTTTAGGTTTTCAAAGGGACTTAATCCTGACGAAATTCAACCCCATGGTCAATGAAGCACTTACATTCCTCCTGAAGCTCAGCAATAAGGCATAGCCACCGAGGGCTGAGATGGACAGTCAGGGATTTCCTGGGGGCAATACACAGGCTGTGACACCCCACTGGCACTGCGGATGATGGGTGTGCTCTCTCCTGTCACCCAGACCTGACAGCACACCTCTACCTGTTTCAGACCAGGGTCACCAGACCTCCTGGTGGTGTCTACTGTCCCAGGGTGGAGCTGCTGCTTCAGGCTCAGTGCAGGGAGACCACTGCTCTCCTCATGCTCCCCTCACCCCCTGGGTCTGTTACTCAGGCTTTTATAGCCTTGTAAACCCGTGGGGCACAAGTACCTGGCCAACCTGTTCTTCATGAAGTCCCCAGCACAGGGTGGCTGCTCTGGGAAGGGGACTGGACTGTAACCCAACATGACCTCCCAGCAGCATTACTACTAACCTCTTCCTCCACCCAGTTCCAACATATCAGATATGCTCTCATCCCATAAGCCAACCCAGCCCTGTCTCACACATGGAAGGATGATACCTGAGAAGCCTGTTACATCACAATGCTGTGAGACACATTTATACACCTTTGAAATTTACCCAGCACCTATTGCATCATGAGAGATGTACCAAGAACATGATTAGAGAAGGATAAAAGCTGTTTCTTTAATAACACATTAGCCAACGTGGTGTTTAATGAATGCATTTTAAATGCCAACTGCAGACAGAACAAGGAGTATTTCAACACACATTTGCTGATCAAGAGAAACCTCAGGAGGAAGTCTAAAGGGAACAAATAAACCTGGCAATCTGGAGAATCCAGCCCACAGAGAATTCAGTGGGAATTAGGGCCCCAATTCAGCAAGATATTTAAAATCAGCTTTTTAAAGGTATTTAATGAGTTAAACATTTAAATACCTTTAAAAATCTCATCCACTAACATGTAATGATCTCTGTGTTCAGATCCATCTGTGTTCATTTCAACAAAGTGAGCATTACTTTAATGTTCTGCTGAATCAGGACCAAAATCAAATTCAACAGGCTAATCCAGAAATTATCTAAATCCTATACAATCTACTAAAGGAAGATTCCTCCTCGCATTTTCTGGTTCTAGAACCCTCCTGTTAAATTACTTCTCAATATTTTATTAATTGCAGTGGGCTAGATTTAAAAAAAAAAAAAATCCATATCTAAGTAATCATTTGGTGTCAAATTCTGTCAGGCTTTCTGAGAAGACCAGAGGTTTGAATTTCAAAGAATAGAATCAAAAATCAAGCACTGTACAATAATTTGGAGATTTGCAACACAGAAATATGCACATGACACATAGAAATTATATTCTATAAACGTCTCTTCTCCCATTTTATATCTGATTAGGAATACAAGTCACAGTTACTTCCCAACAATAATCCAGAGGGAATCTTAGAGAAGGAGGAAATGAGAGGAAGCTCAAGTACCATGGGAATGGGCACTGTATAAGAGCACAAATCAAATCTAATGAGTCCTACCCTCAGCAAGTGAAAGTGGCAAAGATTTAGGGCAAATCAGATGTTTAAGTCTCCGCACCAGAGTTCCCCCACTCCAACTGGCTGATCATAAAAAGAGTTTGCAAACACATTTTAAGAGGGAGCAAAAGGGATTGATAAGGTGAAGAGACCCTTGACACTGTCTTGTTCCTTCATCGCTGCAGTGCAAGCAAAAGCGATCTTGATGAGATCTTGAGAGAGTGAGAAGATCAGATAGTGGTGATACTACTTTAAAGCATCTCCAGAGATGTGGCTGACACCCCATGCTGCAGTGAAAACCTGATAAGCATAGAGTACTAGGCAAAACTTCAAATATAAGAGTTTGAAGTGCAATGAGCTTCTTTCACCCCAAGGAGCCTCTGACCACATCTCCAGAGCATGAAGTACCCTAACTGCTGGTTGTGCTGCACAAGCACAGTGGTTTTGTCAGGTCCTTAATCCACTCTCATCAGAAAGCGTGCATATGTAGGCAGCTGCTGCAGCAAGAAGGTGTGATGGTGTGATGGCATCCTGTCCCCTGACACCTCTCTAGCATCAAAGAGCAACAAGATCCACCGCTGCCCTGCTTACCCTCCTTGCAGCTCCCACCCTGCACAGGCAAGTTTTACCTTCAGAGCTGAGAGCACTTTTTCAATAAGGGCAATACAGTAAATGTTTTGGTCTGCTCCACAGAAATAACCACTTTACAAAGAAAGGCCACCTCATGTTTGTCAATAGCCCCAAAGTATGCAAAAGTGTAAGAAATTGAACTACACATCTTTTACTCACTTTGCTATGATGGCAAAGGTTAGGGGGGGGATGGAGTATTTGAAGGAATTAGTAGTTCTTTCAAAAAGGCATTTTAAACTACAATTTTTATTGCCTAGGGCAAATCATCATATGCTTTGGGCCCAACATGAGCTACAAAGATCAAGCACAGCTGTTTGATTGGATGTGTTCCTGATGGGTCAGGATCATGTTCCCGAACAAAATTGTGCTGCTAAAGCTAACCTGCACTGGTGTGAATTATGCTCACCCAATCCACTCATGAGGTAGCAGAAGGGTTGTTGATGGGATTCTGCTGCTGCTGGCTTCACAGGGAGAGTGACTGATGTCAGTGGCATAACTGCTACTACAAAACATTTTAGACTGAGGTGGGATCCTTGGCTCACAAAACAGCAACACCACAAGATGCAGCGGAAATATCATTGCCTTTACAAAAAAAAATGTTCCCGGCTAGCAGCTCTGACTAATTCCCTCCAGGAAAATCACCCACAGTTGCTGTTGCAATGTGGTAGGCTGCGGGGCAGGGGAAATTGAACACGGGATGCTCTGCTGCGGGATCAGTAACCTCCTCATGGAAAGAACTTCTGCATCATGAACAAGGTAATTATTTACAGCTTCTCTGAGAATGTATCTTGGTTCAGGAAAACATTGCTATTGCTGTCTAACCTTTCTCACCAGCCAAGCAAAATCCGGCTGGCATCACCTGAGTTTTTCATCCTGCTCTCGTCATATTCCCAGCCACCACAACAAAGGTCTGGGGTGGACTCATTCTACAATCATATGGGGAATTCTATGGATGTCAATACACAAGCATAGTTTTTAATGTAAATTTTACTGTACAGGAAGCGAAGTGTGAGTTTTGTCCACACAATATTTTCTGTCTCAAGAGATCTCCTGTGGCTTAACTCCACTGTCCTGTGCATTGACAAGAAATCCAAAGTAGCCAAGACTGGCAGTGACATCCCTACCCTACTCAGACACTTTGTGTGCAGCATGGTGTGGACTGCCTACAGGTAGTCCTCTTTCATCTGGGTTGGCTCTGTTGATTGCCCTTGCTCAAGAAATGCAAGTGACCATCCCTCAGCTCCACTGCTGCAACAGAACATGTTGGTTCTTCCTCCTCCAATTCAGGACCATCAGCAGACCTGTTTCAAAACAAGTACTTGGACTATTTTGAGTAACCTGGTACAAACTAGGCAGCATCATTCCTGCGGATCCCTTCACCAACAGTCCTGGCTGAAGGCTGTCTTTGGCAGAGGGTTAATGACAAACAGGCAGAGGACATTCATGAGTTAAACCACTGATTTGCAGCCAGCAACAGCTGTAGCTGGAAGGATGCTGGCAGCTTACTGCTGTGCTTAGCAGCAACATGGAAACTGTGGAAACCCATTAAAGATGTAGTTTGCCCTGGTCTTTGATGATCAGCATCAGAGGTCTCTCTGCCTCCTGGACTGCCCACTGGGACTGTGTTCAAATGGGGGTGTATAAGAGCAGAAGTGTTAGTAGCTTGTCAGAGTCCAATGGTACAGTTAAAATGGGCTAAAACCTAACAAAAATCTGGAGAAATCTCAAAGTTTAGGGGAAAGAATTACAATGTTCCGTTTCAGGTGAGAAGTAGAAACACACACACACACACACACAAAAAAAAAAAAAAAAAAAAAAAAAAAAAAATAAAAAAAAAAAAAAACTGGGGGGCATGCAAACAGTGGGGGGAAAAGAGGAAACACTGAAATAAGCAAATGTTTTAATATTACCCACTATTCATAGATGATTCTAATGTTTCTTCCTATGGAAATTTTAATGTCTTTGAAGGCCTGCACAAGTCCAGACTTCCAGAGTTGGGGAACAGTGGCTGCTGACTTTTGAGAGCCCGGAAGTGTCCATGCCCCAGCTTAAGCTGAGATGGTCAGATTTTCCAAACTACCAAGAGTGCAGCGATGGGATGAACAGAGACTCCACAGCCTGGCGTCACACCAGCTCCATTTTGGTGCATCTGTGATGACATGGTGTCAAAGGCTCTGCAAGCTCTAGAAACCACAGCCCTTCAGACTGCCTGAATGAGAGAAGTGCTCTAGGTCTGTAATTTCTGGAAGCTTGGACTCCCTGATACAGTTCAGCAAGCAGAGTAGAAGCTACACAGGTTTCTATAGAAGTTTCCTTGGTCAAATCCTGTGAAGCGAATATCTATATACACCTTGTCATTTTTCCTATGTTTCTTCCTGAGGAGCCTGTGAAGACCTGGAGAAAGTAAGGAGTCCCACACCGTAAATTTCATGCACCTTGGTGAGCCAAAGGAAAACACAGAGTCAAGTGCTGGGAACACCAGAGTCAACCCCTGCCTCTGTTGTTGAGCGTGGTCTTGGGCAGGTAATATCACTGTTTGCTTAAGTTTCAAAAAACGTCAGAATGTCTGATTTACCATTTCTGAAGCACTTGGGTGATATCAAGTACCATGCAAAAAGTTACTCCCACAATTTAAGCTTTACAAAGCTGGGATTATACATAATTGATTGCTGCCAGCTTTGGTTTTTAAGTGGGTTTTCATGTGTATATTTTCCTACAGAAATATTTCTTTTGATGGCTGTGTGTAATTCAGAACTGCCAGGTTCAATTTCACGTGCTGGGCAGAAATTAAGAGGACGTTTTATGTGTCCTGTGAATCTTAAAAGAAATCTTTACAACTGCCCATTGAGGCAGCGTATGAAATTACACACACAGGAGTGGGAATTTCTCCTGCTTTTCCACTGAGAGAGTGAGGAAAATACCCATTTTCCTCTGGTGAGGGTTTAATTTTTGTGCAAATGTTCTTTGGGATTCCTGTGAATGGAAAACATGCTGCTGTGAAAAACAAACAAACAAACAAAAATCCAAACATACACTCCCCCCCCCACCCCCACCCCGCACATAAAAGAAAGAAGAGCTTTGAGTTTTGTCAAAGCATCTCACATTTCTGGTGCTTTCCAGCAGCACATATTTGATGAAATAACAAATGAGAATGAAGGGGCAAATTCAATAAAGCAAACAGTTCACAAAAATGTATTGCAACTGGAACAGACCTGCAGGAAGAATTAAGAAACAGAGTCACTAGTATGGGCCTAAAGGTTTGTAACTAACTACTAATTTCAGTTCATTAAGAGAAGATGCCTGAAAAGGCCTTTGCTTCCAGAAAGCAGTAAGTTGTAAAGGATTTCTGGAAGATGAGCCACTTACAAAGGTAGGCATGCAGAAGTTCAAAAGGGAAATTCAAGCCCATGGGAATTTTTTATATAAATTATTTGGAGACCTAAGTATTATTTTCTGCAGATCTCAGTGTCCCAATACTTTTGAGACAAAACATAGACCTGCTTCTCATAGAAAAATCTTATAGAAGTATAGCCAGGGGGCTTTGGATATGTCCTGATGCTCCTGCCACTGGAACAGGTCCTTGGGAGTAGGTAAATGTCCTCTTCAACGCTAACACCCTTTAAAAAACAATCCAAGCTGTGCAGCAGTGAATAAAAATTCCTGGTTAATGAAACTCAGCAGATATTTGGGTTTTTTGCCACTTCATGATTTAATGATTTCTTTGCCAGATAATGGCTTTAACAGCTATGAATTGCATTTTTTCTATCAAATTCTCATGCAGCCTGAGCATGCATTTCACTTGCACTCACAAGGAATAAAGAAATAGGAAACATATTTTCAATCCTTCTATGTTTAAAATCCTTAGCAACCCTAGGACACTTGTTTCTCATCCATCTTCCTCTTGATTAAAGGTTGTATTAGGCTTAATGCTTAATATCTATATTGTGTGCATCAGAGCTACACTTGTCAAGCATACATTTGCCACACTAAGGTTGACTAAAGGTAGTGGAATGGCTGGCCACGGTCCCATATCAGGCCTTTCTATTGGTGAGCAACAGCCCTGGAATCCAGTCAGTGGAAGGAGTAATTTGTGTGTAGGTTTCAAGTTTTCAGTTCTCATTTATTCCTCTAGCATCCCCTCATTACCACTGTGGTTGCAAAGGGGACAGGCTTTCTTGCAGCTTCCACCGCAGATGTGTATGAGAAACAGACCATGTTGCTTTCCTTCAATTTAGTGTTTTGCCATAATTTTTAGGGTTTTGGTCCTTTTTGTCATTCTTTGTTTCTTGTATTGTGTTGCAGGTACAATGAAGCAGCAAATTGGGAGGTAAGGAGCAATAAAAACTAAATAGACAGAAAGATAACATCACATTACACTTGAGCCAGTGTCAGAGCAGGCAGCCACCAAAAGAAGATGGCCACGTCTGTCCATTTCCCACCTCCTAGGCACTGCTTTCCTCAGATCTAACAACCACCTTGAAAAAATGGGTCTGTTTGCTACACCAGCAGAAAACAAACTTTTTTTTTTCTTGTGTGGGGTTGGTTTCCAAGTCAACTCACTGCACATTTACAAGATCTGCAGACACTATGTGATGGAGCGACAGGAATATGTGGATGGGGCCAGACAAGGGAAAGCAGGTGACATCAGGTTAAACTGAAGATAAAACTACACCCCAAATCCCCAGAGGAATATCTAAATTTACCAGTGCAATCATTAGAAGTCTGAATGGAATGCTGAATTACTTAAGAATCCATGAAGATCTTTCAACATAAAAAGAGAGGAATTGAGGAACTTTAGCTAAAAGTTTCAGACTATATCAGATCAGAATATTCAACAGTGAAATTAGTGTTTAGTGGTTTATCGTAATATAAAAAAGATCATTTAAATCCAAGCATAATAATAATCAACCTGCAGTATATTAATATTTAAAGACTGAAATGGTCTTTAAATGGAGAGCTAGGATGTTTTAGCAGAAATAGTCCGTTTAAGTTAACTCTATCATTAGGATTTGTTTTTTATTAAACTTGTAAAGTTAATGTTTGATCAGTCTATGATACTGTAATAAAGTAAGTACTGCTTTTACCAGTTACATGAAATGTGCCAAATGTTATGCAGGATACCTAGCCTAGTTCCTGCAGCACGTATCATTTGGATGATTTACAAATTTCAAAGAAAACTACTATTTGTGTTTGAGTCAGAGGAAAATGTTAAAAGAAATCTCTAAATCCTGTTATTAGAGATCTTGCTTTTCATTATATGATAACAAACTCTTAAAATCTCTATGTGTGAAGGTTGCAATGAAGAGTAATAAGGAGTGTTTATATTGTAACTGGTATTTTGGGCTACCTAAGCAAACAATATTTCTACAATCATCTCAAGACCATTCACAGAATTGCAGAAACCTGAACCTTTACTAAATAATGTGTATTTCAATGGGCCAGATTTGCCTTCATATTTATTAACAATATGTAGGATAAAGTAGAACTTGAAAAATACTTTAGTAGTATATACAGCATTACTGATACTTTCGACAGAATGTAAGTTCCAGTCATCATATCCAGTTTCAAAAAGTGTCTTGATAACATAAGTTCAGAAAATGGCTATGAGGATGTGTTTTATCAGCTAGATCTGTCAGAAATATGGTTGTAACACACATTCAGAATAACTCATTTCAGAAATTAGTTCAGATATTGGTATTGAAGCTTATGATTCAAACTTCTGCCTGTGCCTATGCTAGCCCTATTAAAGACAGCTTGAGTGTCTCTGCAGATGCCCACACCTGCACTCCAGACTAAGCCAGAGTGACTTTTGAAGCTAAAGTTAGGAAGACATCCAGAAAAGTGACCTCAGCTCAACCTTAAACTCTGCAAATATTGAATTCAATGGGATGGAAACAAAAGTGCAATAGTAAAGAAATGCTCTTCAGAACTATAACCCATAAGAACTAGAACTATTAAGTGTTCTGCAGACAACCAAAAGACCATCAATATTCTGGGAACTGACAGCTTGAGGGTTCTGTCTGCTTTTGTGGCTCCATGGCCAAAGAACATCCAGTCACTGAATTTTTTGAGTTCTGTATCTGCCAGAAGGAAAGAATATTACCCCAGATGTTTGTGTTGCAAAACCACTTGCCCTTTCCAAGACGCACACACTGATGTGAGACATATACTCACCAGGCTTATGCCATTAGTCAGATAGGAACTTGATGTCTGAACCAAGTGTTCCCTTACTAAAAACTGGGCCACTCTTGCTGAATCTGATAGATAAAATATTTATGAAAGGTGTGAGGAGCTCATTTGTTAAGATGTGACTGGTGTTAGCAGAGTGGCTCTGACTGACATGAGTAATTAATTAAAAATACACTGAGCTGCCTCACACAGACAGAATACAGATTTGAGGGTGTGGTCCAGGGTAAACCTATGTTTCTCCTACCAGCAGATGGTACTGGAATCCTGTTGAGGCAAGACCACATTCCCTCCCCACTGATTTTGATTACTGTGGCTCTGGTCTAAAAAAACACAGAACTGCCACAGTATGGAAAAAAAAAAAATTGAAACATTTTTCCTTTGGAAATAGACTCACAACAAAATGCTGCTTCAACAGAGTAGGAGAAGAAACAGAGGACCTAAGTATTGCTGCAGTACTCCCTCTTGGTTTTCCAGTAAAAGTTTCCACATTGGAAACCAGTCTCCACATTAACCAGTTGTTTCATTTAGCAGACTGTGCAACACACATGTGCAAAAGATGAAATATTATCAAAGCTTTTAAAAGATAAGCAAGTCCAGTGAGGCTGAAAAGCTGTCTATAAGCCATGCATTTGAATAAAAGAGCCATTGTGTTTAGAACATAGGTGTCCATGGCTGCCCTTCTTGTCACAGTTGCATCTGTAGATCTTAGCAGTGGTATAACCTTTATTCAGTAAATGAACCAAAGGAATGGAGAGATGAAGAAATTTGGCTGGGGGAAATGAGAATTTGGCAGCAGTGCTGACATGTAGGCAAAGTCTACACAAGACACCTGCACTACTTCGTGCTAGCTCACAATGGCAATTCTTCATTACCAGACACATGTTCCACATGAGCATGAACACCCTTCTCTGCCTCAACCTCCCCATTCCCTTTCCTTCCCCTTCCTAGAGGAGTTGTACAAGGAGTGGCTGAGGCCGCTTAGCTCTGGAGAAGAGGAGACTGAGGGGAGATGTCATTGCAGTCTACAGCTTTCTTATGAGGGGAAGTGGAGAGGCAGACACTGATCTCTTCTCTGTGGTGACCAGTGACAGGACCCGAGGGAATGGCCTGATGCTGTGTGAGGGGAGGTTTAGATTGGGTATTAGGAAAAGGTTCTTCACCCAGAGTGTGGTTGGGTGCTGAAACAGGCTTCCCAGGGAAGTGGTCACAGCACCAAGCCTGACAGAGCTCAACTTGACTTCTTATAGGCATAACTCTCAGCAAGTTCTGAGGATTTTCTCTTATGAGCTTTAACTTATCGACATGTAAAGCTGAAATTATAATCTTTTCCTTCCTCACTTATTCCTTAGTGTGATATTAATTACGTAGCACCAAGAACTCACTGGGAAGTTTTCAGGCAACATCTCTTCTAGTAAGTTAAATAATGCCAGAGTCATTCCAAGGCAAGAGACCTTGATTATTACCACTGTTGATGGTCCCTAGCCCAGGTTAGGTCAGTGCCAGATAGTATTTCCTGAAAAAAAATCCCCAGGCCCAAGTGAGAAACTTGCATGGACTAAAGACTACATATCCAGTGGGCAGTTTGGGTGCAGCCAACTCATCTGGTATGATAGATTAGTTGTAGGAGATGGGGCAGTTGGACCCATTGCCAGAGAATGGTGCTGGGTACAGTTTTTTGCCTGGATGTATATTCAAGCTATGAGTGAGGGAAGAACAAAGCAATGTGTTAGTGGCATTAAAATCCTGTTTATCATTGCCATAGTCAGACACATAAATAAACACATAGGATGTTGCTATCATTAAGTATCCTTATGCCAGGCCTCTGTGGGTATGTCTGCACTAAGTAAAAAAGGCCAGGGCCTGTCCCTGGATGGGATGATTGATGCCCAGACAGCTAGGCTGCCCCACCGCTCCTTGGTCAGGCTGCCAGCTGCTGAGCCATCAGCCCAGGCTGCCTCCAAATCATGCCAGGAAACCGTCCAGGAGAACTATCCATGGGTTGTCGTGTGAGTGAGATTTATCCCATGCCCTGACCCTTCATGTTGGAAGTTCATATGTAGCTCTGTGCTCTGGAGCCCTCTGCAAATATAGACAGTACAGTAGGATGAACACTTTTACTGAATACTTAGAGCACACTATACTTGGTTCCCTATTTTCTTTACCCTCCAGCCATGGCATCACTTCAGTGACGTGCCATGAGGTCATTGCATCTTCACCTCATTATAAGACACCCTAGCCAGTGAATGATGCAGGTGGAAACAGGCCAGGGCTCCAGAAGGAAAATCCCTTTTGTGGGAAGCAGGAGGCAGAGGTCCCCAGCTACAGACTGGGTTTGTGTTGAATCAGTACTATGAAAAATCTTTCTGTCCTCATTCAAGAGGTGCAGAAATTTTTTTTAACATCTTCATGTGTGGAGTTGGAAAATAGGTCAGGCAGAATAAGTGTGACAGGACAGGCCACTCACAGGGAGGTGGAAAGTTCAGCTATTATAAGTACAGTTGTGACAAGTTTAGATTTGGCATTTGCTGATCAGGATCTCTCAAACCTCTATTAAGTTCAACCTTCTCCTGAAAGGACAGTGTGCTTGTGTTTGTCCTTAAAACATTTTGTTAAGTTAATGGTAGAAAATAAAGGATTTATTTTAGGGGCTGAATATTCCATTAAATAAGCAATTCCAAGGTACTTGGTATAGCATAATATGGTAGTTTCAGAAATTACACTTAACATTACACAGTCAGTTTTAGGGCATTTCATTCTTAACTACAGCGTGTTAATGAGAAAGGTCTGATTAACAATAAAATTAACAACTGTGTGTGAGATGATCCATGCCTATTAAGACTTATTAATGTAATGGAATATTTTTAAATCATAACATTATTTATTATGCACAAACATCTTAATTTTGTACAGAACTGAGCAATACTGGTGTTAGTTATTTTAGTTATAAAACAGCTCTCAGCTTTCAGAGAAATGTCAAAAATTAATTTTAACAAGTCCATAATTTTAAAAGTGTCTCCTTAATAGTCATACCAGTAAAGCGGGAAATCTTGTATAATCTAAATATCTAAAAAAGCCAATTAAAACTCCAAATTTCAACCACAGCAGTTACAAGCCTGATCACTTACAAAATAACAGATGGTAACACAGAGTTCATAACTTCTGCACTCTTCTTACCAGATCCCGTTACACATGCACAGAGCCACACTCCTCCAGCTCAGTTATTGCCCATCTCATCAATCTACCCCAATGACACAGAACCAGTCTGATATTGCCACTGTTTTACAGGAGTTTATACCATCTTTGTCATCAAGACTAACAACAGGAGAAGAACACTAACATAGGATTTTGGAGATGTCAGTTCTAGTCCCTCCTAGGTCACATGAATCATAGAGCATCTGTATTTAAAGATTCCAGAGAGATTTTTACGCCTTTTCCCATTGGGATGTGCAGGAAGAAACAAGTGATGTTCCTGAGTGCTCAGGTACACCATCAATGGGGGTCACGTAAGCTCCTCCAGTGCTTTAGTATTTTCTGTTGTCAGCACCACAAGACTGCACTCAACATGCATACATTTAAGATTTACACTAATGTTAACAAGGGTGTTCGTCTTGAAAGCTGGAGAGGGACTTTTTATAAGGATATGTAGTGAAAGGACAATGGCTTTGAACTGTAAAAAAGATTGATTCAGATTAGACATTAGGAAGAAATTCTTTACCATGAGAGTGGTCAGGCACTGGCATAGGTTGCCCAGAGATGTTGTGGATGCCCCTTCCCTGGAAGTGTTCAAGGGCAGGTTGGATGGGGCTTTGAGCAACCTGATCTAGTGGAAGGAGTCCCTGTTCATGGCAGGGTAGGTGGAAGTAGAGGATATTTAAGGTTCTTTCCAACCCAAGCTATTCTGTAATTCTGTGATCTAGAAGGTTTGGGTGGTCTCAAAGTAATCTGAGAATTCATTTGAAATGCAGTAATTTATATATTTTATGTACTAGAAGTCTACTAATTCCTGGCAATATTTTTTTTCTCTTTCCTAAAAATGTCAAAAGCCTGGTGTGTTTAAAGAAGAGCCACTCC
Source organism: Acropternis orthonyx (assembly GCA_035583155.1). Classification (NCBI taxonomy): domain Eukaryota; kingdom Metazoa; phylum Chordata; class Aves; order Passeriformes; family Rhinocryptidae; genus Acropternis; species Acropternis orthonyx. Next base: position 143,477,520 of record JAWWEU010000081.1, on the reverse strand, counting down.
ACATGCTCAGAGGTTTTCATCGTAAACATATGGACTCCCTGCTAGTGCCCTTATACCATAGAAAAACCCTTCTCTGACATCCTACTTCTAGATCCAGCTTACATACTACCCCTTGCTTCATTGAAGCACAAAAGCATCCTAGGACCAGCAGCATTTTTTTTGTGGTTGTGCCCAATTGAGGCTAAGCTTCAGATATCAAAACAAACTTTCAATCTAACTTGCACATCTACTGGCATTTTGCTGTGATTCTCAGAGCCCTGAAACTCTCCTGGGAATAGAATTTTTGTACAAAAATCACCATGTGTGTGTTGCTTACACAGGAAACAGATGTATGACAAACTGTGCAGTTAAAAAAACTAACAAGGGTTTTTAGAATTATTTGGGTGTTACTTGACAGGTTTTTTAATGTAGGGAAGTAATTGATAGCAGAGTAGAGTGGGCGTAAAACACTTTTCAAATTAGAAAGGCTACCTTTTACACTTCACAGTCACTCTGCTGCACTTTATATTCTTTACATTTTATATTGTACATTGATAATAAAAATCAGATATTCTGAGTTACAAGGAAAATATGACCCATCTCTCCTACAGCCATGAAAACTTGTGAGATACCGTAACTTCTGCAGTTTCCTAGCTTTTCAATGCTCCACCTCACATGCATCAGACTGTGCAAATGCTCGGGGATTTTAAGGGTGACAGGAGATGAGTGGGTTCTGGTTTTGTTTTGGCCTCTTCTTTTGAGGTGGGGATTTGTTAATTCTTGTTTTGCATATAAATTCTTAGGTATTTTTAGCACAAAATAAGGAAACAAGAAAATCTGGTGCAGTGTCTAAATTTTACTGATTCCCACACTTTCCAAAATCTTTTTTCCATGCAAACTCTGTGGGTAAGTTTCTCCCTGTGGATTTCCTCAGCTCTTGCCAGACATCCTTCATACACAGAGAGTTTTACCTTCCCTTAAATCTACTTGTACCTCACAGCTTATTATCTTATTTAACTTTCCTAGAGTTTGATTCCTCTACGAGATGATCCGCACACCCATAAGTCATGCAGACAAGTCGCTGTGCATATATTACGTGTTCAGAGAAGCTCTTATATGAAATTCTGGTAAAGCCCACATGACATCAATGTGGACCATGCACTAATCCAGTGTGGCATCACATGCACAAGACCATATGTATCCATTCAAACGTGTTTAAGCACTGTGTAATATCTGGTCCTTTCCCAGCAATATGGAAATAAGCCTCTTTCTGTGCACTGTCACTTAATAGCCATTTGGTCACCCTTCATTTCTTCAGGGGGCACTTGTCAAATGGGCCATGCTTGGACAAGAGTGAAATCAAGGCATAGTCAGGCCAAAGTGAAGGTCCAAAACGAGACCTCAGAGGCATGAGGGTCTCTGCAGTTAGTTCCTGGCTCACACAATTTGGCATCTAATGGTTGGAATGATTTTTTTTAAAAGCCTGCCATTCTGCACTGTGTTCATAGTCATGAGAGGAAAAACTGCACAGAGACACCTGAAAGGATAGAGACACCATGCAATATTTACTGATTTGTAGAAAAAAGTCAGTTCCCAAGACATTTTAGGCTTGGGACAGAAGACATTTGCAAGCAGATTCACAGGCATTAAGGCATTTACATTTAACCCATTCCTGGGCTGCTGAGGCCACCACAGAGTTGTGGCTATCCGAGTGGATATGCTGGCTTGATCTTTACACATTCCCTTCTCACCCCAAGGGCAAACACTTCCAAAGACATATGACTGTAGCTTTCCAAAGTAAGTGTACAACTGGTGGGATGTGAATGAACTCTTTTGATGAGCAAAGAGGAGACATCACAGGCAGCGTCAGGCACACCCAGCAGCAGAAGTCTGGAAATCCCTAGCTTATAATACTGGCATTAAGCTCAACTTCTGGGCAAGATCATTTCCCATCCCAGAAAGTCTGATGCCCAGAGAGGGATATCCTAGATAGCTGCATGCTCATGAACAGAAGCGAGCCTTTCTGAAGGATCTCTGAATAGGGTCTTCTCTTGGGCAGCTGTTCATATCCCTTCTTTCAAGTAAGGGTGTAGGTTGTAGTTGGTTTTTGTTGGGTTTTTGTTTGTTTGTTTGTGCCACTGACAGCATGTGATTTCATTAGACATGTGAGTAAAATTGTGAGTTTAGTGTCTTCCTCCTGTGAACTCCCCTCCCACTTACCCCATTGCTTCCGAGAAAAAGAAGTTGAAAATGGCTGCTCAAGCTATTTCTTTCTGTCAAACTGAAAATGAGAGAAAAGCTGAGAATTTTTGAGCACAGCTGTACTTTCCTGATCAATAAGAGCTGATTGGGAGCCCAAAATGCTCTGCACACAGCTACAGCCCGGCATTTCCTGTGACTGCCTGAGGTGAAACCTTCCATTGCCTGCTGTGATGATTCATTTCCAAAACTTCAGTTAAATTGTCACAACGGCAGGTGACCTCTGATTTTCACCCCTGTCTTTTCCCCACCCTTGCTTTCTTTCATTGTTTTTCAATTAAAATGTGACTCACTGTGATGGAATTTTTTCAGCATCCATCAACCCTGATCCTCTTCCTCACCAAACCCTGCTCCTAATACATCTGTCACAAAATTTGGTTTTAAGTCTTGATATTTGGTCCTGCCATTTTGTTGGATGTATCTACAGCTCCAAAAACTGAATTCAGAAGGGCTCTGCTGTGCCAGGTGCTACACAAACATAATGAGACCAGTTCCCAGGAGCTACTTTTTAAAAGTCCTTTCACTTCTTTAATGGTAGACTTGCTCTGTGTGTTTTCTTGTTTCTCTTGCTGGTGCTCTGTTGAAAGCAGTAGCCTGGCTGCAAACTTACATTTTGCTACCATTGCAGTAAATTGGATTGTCTTACTGGAGATGGCAGAACTGCTCCGGATTTCTGCTTTGGGTACCTGACAGCAGGATGTGCTCCCATCTTTCACTCATTAAAAATTAGTCATGATACAATGGGATGATAGGTGCAATAAAAAAATCTTTTGAGGTTAGAGATATAATAAACCTTCCTTCTTTTTTGATTGTGTGCAATCCTACCTGTTTTAAGATATTTTAATTACTAATTAACTATGCTGTGCATTTGCTTCATTATATTCATTCCTGCTTTCTGCTGGGATTTCAGCATCTGTTAGGGAGGAAACCTTGGAAGAAAGCCAAAAAACTGGCTAGAGGTTTCAGTGATGGTCTTTTCAAGTCAGAACTGGAACCAGGGACACCATTTGATCATAGTCAACCCACTGTGTTACTGCCTTGGATCGCATCCTGGGAATGTGACACACCATGTGCTCATCAGAGCTTGGAAGTCCTAACAACAAACTGCAGCACATTAAGCAAAATTCACCAGACTAAGTGAAAATATTTTTTTTTAAGCACTACCTTATAAATTGTCCCCTCTGATTAAGAGACTGCAGAGGAACCCTTAACTTGAGCACCCTTGGGTGAACTCATACGTAAAGCCTCCCACTTTCCCCATGAAAAATGATCTCCACTTCAAGAGATAATAGGCAACAGCCTGGCCTACAGGCAGCTACATGCTGGTGGTGGAGTTAATGGATGCAAATGGCTCCAGGGTGTTTTGCAGAGGATCTCCAGAGGATCTTCAATGTCTTCACCATCCACACTGCAGCACAGATTTTAAAGAAATAGGTTACTTTCACAAGGCCTTCCCTAAGAAAAAGAGTATAAACAAGGATGAGAAACTCATCACCAAACTCTAATACTCTATTTGAAAGATGAAAGATGAAGTTAGGTGTCATTATTGTTAGTCTCTTACATATTTCAGTCAAGCTCTAATAATAGGTTTTCCCACAAAAAAGGGTAAATGCTCCTATGTGTCAGAGCTTATGTTTTTACTTCAGAGTTAACTCTGGTGAAGCTGTTGGCTCTTCCTCCTTCAAAAGAAACCCCAGATCTGGAGGTGTGTTTTTCCTTCAGTGCAGGATTACCAGTTGATACTCAGGATCTCTTTTTGCAAGGGCTGGCACCCTCAGTGTTAAAGATGCACTCAGAGCATTTGAACATTGAGTTCCTCAGTGTTTTCCCACACCTCTTGGATCCCAGAAAATCACTCAGGTTTACATACACTCATCTGGGTGAGGGTATGTCTACACCATCATCTCACTCCACACCTGATGCCTGTTCTGGATTCAATTATCCTCCGTATTACAGAAACATTAACTCACTCTCATGCTATTTTTGGAAAGTAGTAGGTAGGTCCTTGAAAGAAAAATCAAAACGTTATGTCTTATCTATTCTACTCTACTCTGGGAATATCTCCCAGCAGGCAGTATGGATTCAAATGTACCAAGAATTCTTTCTTCTGCTCTTCAGAGTCTCCCAGCAACTTCCCTACAGGCTTTGCAAACTCAAAAACTCCAGGCTTGTCATGTCTTGCATACAAGACCAAAATGCAGAATCTCAGCTTCGTTCCATGAACACACCAAGCAGCAGGAATGCAGCACAGATCACAGAAGGGACCCAAAATGATAGCTGTGTCTTAGAGGAAGAAGCACCAGAAGAAGTACATAGGGCCAGGTGTGGTAATGAGAGAGAGAGCTACCCTGCTGTCAGGGAGGCCAGCCTGTCTAGTGTGGTTGCAGCCACTAGTGGATGCATTCTGTAGGTTACACGTAGCTAGAGACCACCATTTAATTATGGGATATTACTTTCATGGCTTCAGAAATGCATACAAGTGTATGCAATCCCTTTGTGGAAATAACAAGTATGGAATACAGCCACAGTTTGCTAAATGGAGTTTAGATCTACATGGAATTCAACCACATTTTTACAATAAAGACCTTTCTGTGTAACTGATAGTGGTTCTTTTAATGAATTCTCAGATTGGACCTTTATTGGTACATAAGTGAAAATATGACAGATTCCTTAGATGATGATTTTGTGGAGGGGAAACACCACTGGTACTCCCTCACGAATCAGTTGTTTCTGATTCTGTTCTTCAGCTGTGAAGTTTTTTTCTAGTACAGTATATCGATTATCAGCTTTCGAGACAATAGAAGCCAGAGAGATCTCTTACACAGATAACCGACCCTAGTCTTGTTTTGAACGTGGGTTTTCTTCCGTGTTGCCCCTATATTCAAAAAGGAGCATATGTATTTGTGGGTCAACTAACACTGCAAGATTAACCTCAACCAGAGACCTCCTACCTGCAGTGAAAACACAACCAGTAACAGTTGTCTATCCAGCATTTGAAAAATTACCTGCCTGCTAGCCTGTGTCATGCCAACCAGTTTCCATACCCAGGAGTTCCCCAGCTGGTGCTGAGAACCTGATTCAAGAAGAACCATGAAATTCAAATCTGGAAAAAACCATGATTAGTTGTCTGTCAGTCATGATAGAGGGCAAACTCTCTGCTGCAACCTAAGATGAAGAGATTGCAGTGATTGCTCTAGTGTAAGATTGCAGAGTAGTCTTGTGTATATCCACAGAAGTGGGAAGGAGTGGAAGATGCTCTTCATGCTCATCTCACCTGGGGATTATGTAGGCAAAATGTGTGTAACTTCAGTGCAAGACACTTACAGTGGCTGCACCATTTCTGAGGACTTTCTAATTTCTATAGTCTGGATTTTATCTGTGGACACACTGGAGGATTAAGGTGGGAAATTTTCTCAGGAACTCACTGTACTTATATCTGCTGTATCTAAAGCCCTTATATCCGCACGTTTGGCTTGGATTTCTCAGAAGGACAAATACTTGCATGAGATTTCTTCAGATTTTTACTTCCAGAAAAGTCCAAAATAGTATAATAATATCAAGAATGACCTCTTTACTTCTGCTTTGGGTTTCCTGTAGAAGAAGGAAGTACAAATCTCCCTAATATGTTCAATTCAACATCATTTTTTCTGTGTCTTTTTGTCAGAGCAGCTTCTCCAAATTTAACTGTGGAAAAGCTACAAACCCTGCAAAAGAACAGCAAAGACATGAGAAGTGTTGAGTAATTGAGGAATAATTCAACTATCTTACCATCATGCAGAAGGAGTATGATATTGGTGGAAGACTCAAGACTTTCTTGTACTCTGAATCCCTGCATTGCTCTAATGCACAGGCACATTTACTGTATGGTAGGTATTGCTGGAGACAGAAGAGAGATGAAAAATCTCTTCCTAAGTCTGCCCAGAGTTCAATAGCAGAATTTTGACACTTTTTAGACCTATGCAAGCTTGTTTAAGTTGAAGTTCTCCCGGACAACTTCCAGCAATGTGGAACAAAATATCACGGTAATTCTCAGCTCTGTACCTCCACTGTGCCTGACCTGACCTACCCTGAGTAAGTACACACAACAGAGGGGTCAGGTAGCTTCGTTTAGGACAAAGAATCATTTACAGCTCCTATCCTCAGTAGTGTATCTCTGCTTTCTGATGTCAGTGGCATTCCTTCCTTTCCTTCCTTCCTTCCCTTCCTTCCTTTCCTTCAAAAAACCAAGTCATTCTGCATCAGGGGCAGCATTACCAGAATGTGAGTTGTTAGTGCCAGAGGATTTGTAACACAAAGTCTGCACTGCAAATAGGGTGGGAGATAAGGAATTTCTTCACATCTGGGGTGGCCGGCATATCTTCTTCACACTGGCAGGGTAAGCAAACGGCTTTGCTAAATGACAGTTGTTGGATTCAACAGACTGTTGGCTCTGTCCCTTTTCACATACTGTAAATATCCATATCAGAAAGGCCACAACTAACCCATAGTGAATCCTTGGCAGATAAGAATCAAAAGGAGAGATACCAAAGTCTGATGTCTTCATCCAAAGCTGACTGAAGCCAATCTCCTAAAAGATTTGGCATTTATAGCTATCCCTAAAATATCCTTTCATCCTTGGGGATGTTAGCACGGGCAGATATCTCTACAAAGAAGGTTTAAAGAGCAAGAGTATAACACTGTATGAAGTTGGTGTTGACTTTCTCAGATTATGTCCACAAAATCTGTAAGACAAGCTGGACCCTACACATCTACTGTCAGCCCTATAAATTCAGGCTTATTATAAAATAAATAAATAAAATTAAAAGCCTCCCTAGTTAAACTGCTCCTTTCAAATCCTCACTGGCAACTGAAACCTTATTACCAATCACTGATGTGAGCACTGCAGATCATTTCTAACATGAGTTACTGCCCATTTTCAATGGCTTGTGCAATCAGTGGGTTTTCTAATTGCTTTGGGGATTAATAACACAATAGGAGGCCATTTCACATTGGTAGACAATTATTTTATCCACCTGTATAAAGAACAGGTGATAAATTAATAAATTATAATCAGCCAGTTATTAAAGCTTAATGGCAGATGGCTGTAACAAGAATAAAGGGAGCCTGAGCCTAACAAAATGGTATTTTGATAGTATTTTTCAATGCATTTTTAATGAGAGACATATAAAATGCATAAAACTTATAAATCATTTACAGAAGAACAAACTGTGGAGTTGAATGGTCCAGTTATAATGCTATCATTATATTATTAATATCACAAGATCACACAGCATCCTGCAAATCTGACTGGCAGTTTATTGTGTCTGGTGCTGTACAAAGAGACAGGGCTGCCCTGGTGCTGAGGAGCTGCACAGCCACAGCTGGGTGCTGATCAGCTGCACACCTGGAAGGTGACCTGCCAATGTCATGGGAAGGCTCCAGGACTAAAGTTTACTCACTAGCACAAGTTCTGCACTGAAGTCCTTTGTGACTACTGAACCCAGTCTAGAACTCTGGAATTTTAATCCAGACATTTGTGTATTTCTTATGCTCTTCTCACACTGCAAAAAGCACCGTGTTGTACGACCAAGAAACGTCCTGCATGCAGGTGAGGGAATGTATCTGCAACATTGTGTTTGTCTGTTTGTTTGCAGGCATATGGTATTTCACAGCACAAATGACTGTGCATGTATGTATTTTCTCAATGCTATTTTTGGTATATTAGTCTGAAAATATGGTCAATCAAATCAGTCTAGGAAATCTATTGTCTTCCTGCCTCCTTTTGCTTCCTCTAAGGCACTGAATAGCCTATTGCATGTATTTTATAATTTCTGTATACTTGGATGTAATCCTCGCTCTTTTTAGATCTGTAGTAAAACTTTCCTGACTATGGTTAAGCCAGAATTTCAAAAATTGTCTTTATTTTCGAGGTCATAGGTCTGCAGAATACTATTTCTTCCCAAATACATACTCATACAGCACCCAAATAACACCTTGGGGTCCTAGTCCTATTAAGAACAGATAATAGTCTCAGAAGCCTAGCTGGTTACTGACTGGCTCAAATTCACCTCAGTCAGTTGCAAGTCAGGGTTTTCCCCACGGGCAATTTAGCGCTAGAAGGACACTGTTTGTGGGACATTGATGTACATCTGTTGGCACACACAAAATTTCAAGCTCCTTCACCTCAAAACTCACCTCACATAAAGTTTTCCTTAATTACTCCCTGCTGAATGTTATCCAGTGATCCAGTAAGGTGTATGGAGTATTCCAGCTCCCTAAAGCCAGATGCGTTCCTCACCAAACAGTCATCATTGGTAATATCCTTTCTGGCTGTATTAAACCAGCAAGCAAAAACTGAATAACCTCTGGAAAACAGATTATGCTTCTTATCCTGAAGGTAAATCCTTTGGCACTGCAAGACTTTAAAAATGTTGCTGACAGCCAAGTAGTCATCCCCAAACATGATCTGCCAGTGCAATGGATGCTGTCTCTTGATTTACCACAGCTTCTCTCCTTTCCCTCTCTCACTGACATTGTTGGCTGCTTGCTTTTCTTTCCATCCTACATCAGACACTCTGTAGGAGGATCTCTTTGTTTTTGGTCCTTGTACAGCCCTTAGAGACATGGGGAGAAGCTGGTCCTTGAAAAAGAGCCATTCCCACACCACAAACCAGAAAACAAGGACAAATACACAGGAAATACCTTGTAAGCATTGCCCTTACACTGAGTTTACTGTAACCAGTCTGTGGCTGAATACAGTAGCACCAGCCTGACACCTTTTCCAAGCAATGACACACCAGCAATGTGCACTCACAGCCCAGAAAGCAAATCACATCCTGGGCTGTATCAAAAGCAGCACGGCCAGAAGTTTGAGGGAGGGGATTCTCCTCCTCTCCCCCTCTACTCTGCTTTCATGAGATGCTGTGTCTAGTGCTGCATCCATCTCTGTGGTCCCCAGCACAGGAAGGACATCGACCTGTTGGAGCAAGTCCAGAGAAAGCCACCAAGGTGATTAGAGGGATGGAGTGTCTCTCATATGAGAAAAGGCTGAGAGAATTGGGATTGTGCAGCCTGGAAAAACCTTGGGCTTACCAAATTGTGGCCCTCCAGTATCTGAAGGGAGCTACAAGAAAGATGGAGAAGGATTTTTTACAAGGCCATATAGTAATAGGACAAGGGGGAATGGCTTCAGACTTCAAAAGGGTAAGTTTAGATTACGTCTTCGGAAAAATAATCTTCCCCGTGAAGGTGGTGAGGCACTTGAGCAGGTTGCCCAGAGAATTTGTAGATGCCCCATTCCTGGAAGTCTAGGAGAAGGCCAGGTTGGATGAAGCTTTGAGCAGCATTGTCTAATGGAAGTTGTCCCTGCTCATGGTAGGAGGGTTGGAACTGGATGACATCTAAGGTCCTTTCCAAACAAAACCATTCTATGATGCTTTGAAAATAAAGGGAATTGGTCTTTTGCAAGCTCTGAAGAGCACATTAGGGTCAAAATCATGGAGTTTCCCTGACTCTGAAGGAATTTCTAGGTGGTGGAGAGGACAGCACCCTTCCTCCCAGCAGACAGGCATGCAACAAGGTTCTGAGGAATTAGAAGTAGACAGCACTGCACTCAGCTGGTCCTGAAGCCCTTGGGATGGCCAGGTAGCCAGGTCAGTGGCCAAACTGGTCCCAGGCCACCCCCAGGGTGAGTAGAGCTCCAATGACTTCTCTGTCTCCACATCTGCACCAACATCAATCCCACACCCCAACAATCCCTCCCTTCACCATGAGCTCTTGTGCTCCCTCAGCTGCAAGCTCTGCCCTTGCTGCACTGAGCAGGTTCATGTGAAACTCTACTTTTCCTCAGTCAAAATGTGCATTAATTTCCTTTATGAGTAATTTCCCTCTCCCAGGTATAACTTGAAGGATTTTAGACTCTGTTTCTGCAAAGATCTGCATCTCCCACCATTCCCAGCTGTTAATACACAGAGAAACCCTCCATCTACCCCCATCTTTTCCCTCTCCTAATTCTAGGGTCTTTGACTTATCATGATGCTACATTTATCTGACCTTTCTTGAATATGCCATCTGCCATGCTAGAAACTTTAAAAAGCATTTAACTCTGTCTGTATCTAATTGCAATTTTCCTCATTGCACTCCAAATTTAGCACAAGATAATCTGGAAACACTGTGGCTTTCATTTCAGCCAATTATATCAATAACAATAATTTAATTTTTTTCTTTTTTAAGCATAAAAAATTGAAAGCCGGAATGCACCCAGGATTTGAAGAACTAAGAAATGCTTGCACTCCCTGTGGGTTTAAATACCAGTTAACTCTGTGTTATATTTTTACCCACTCTATAAACTTAGGTATCAACCTCAGATTCTCCTAACTGTGTTTTGTTCTCCCCCAGCCCACTGAGGTACACAATGGTCACAGTGAGTTGCCTTTTTTTTGGTCTCCCTGAGCAGCAATATCCTAAAAGAATTCCAGCCAGTTAATGAGGCATGCCCTTCCCTTCCTGAAACCATATTAGATATCCTTAATTAGGCCATGCTTTTCTAACTGTTCCTCCCTTAGTATCTCAAAAGAGGAGCTGAAGATTTTCAACTGCACAGATCTGCAGCTTCCCGGTGCATCCCCAGGCCCTTTATAAAAATAGAAAAAGAGATCACATTACCTCCCCCTCAACCCTAAGATATCTTTCCCCTGAAGGAAGCAAACTTGTAAAAATAGCAACTACAGCTTCTCTGGTTTCCCAGCCAGAGCAATATCAGCCTGAATAGATGTGTATTTGTCTTTTCTCAGCAAGGATGAGCCTTAGAAAGGTTGCAAATGTGTTTCAGATGAGCTAGAGAAAGCAAGGTAGCACACTCCCCTGCTCATCCACAGCTCATCTTTCTGTTGTTTATTCTGTTCACCTGAAACTTTACAAGATAATTTTATGGTTTTCTAAGATAGAGGTTTCTTCTGTTTTTCTTGGTTAGGGTTCTCAGTGTTAACCAGAACTGAAACATACCTCTTCAGATCATGCAAAATTTGGCTTTGTACTGGAAATACCAGAAGCTTCTGGAATTTCTTGTTTTCATTTTTCTAAAGATTGACCCAACACAGATGCTTGAAAGTCTCATGATTTGAACAAGCTGAGTTTAGAATTGAGGTTTGCAAACCATGGCCTAACTGATAAATTCTACCAAAACAAAATGATCACAGTTTACATTCCTGAAATAAGACCAAATCTGGTCCTTCCCTAGCTGCAATTACGGTACTGCCCACTCCTTTCCTATTACTCTTGAAGAAATCTGATTTTCATGCTTTCCAAAGAGGTATACAATTTCCTATAACGATCACTTCCTACCTCACCCCATCATTACATGTTTTAGTGATGATGGGGCACCTTTTTCAACAAACAGTTTTCTCCTCTTATTTTCTTGATGCAGGTTTGTTTGTTTGGTTGTTTGGTTGGTTGGTTGGTTTTTGCTTGGTGGAACTAAAGATGAATGTATCATTATTTCCATCCAGACCAGCCCGAAAGGGAAAAAAACCCTGAAGCCCAACTGTGGTAGATGTGTGCAGGACCAAATGGAGCCCAAGTCTTTCACAGTGCTCAGGTGTGGACTGAGCTCAACCTCCCCCCCAAAACTTTACAGGCTCCACAGCAGTTGCAGAAATTAACATCTGGCACACAAAGGCCACACAGATCAGTGGGACTGGGGATTAGGAGGTGTGAAAGTCAGTGCTAGCAGCTCGAACAAGATGCTGCAGACGGGGGCGGGGGCGGGGGCGGGGGGGGGTGGGTGGAGAAGCTGAGCTCAACTCTGAGACTGTGATACTTAAGAGGAGAGGTGGAAGCAGGACAGCTGCTTCAGGGGCAGGGCAGGGTTTCTGCCAAAATCAGCTTCCTGTTTACTGATGACTAACATTATTTTATTCAAATTACAGCAGTAGGACTGACAGAGTAATTTCTGAGACCAGTAACTGCATCATAAAAAATATTGCCACAGAGAGCTCCGGATTTTGCCGGTAGGTGACAATATTGACATGGAGAAAATCTTGAGAGGGTCTCAGCTCAGCAAATGTTTGATCTCAGGGACAGGAGCTACTTCCACTACTTTGAAAAACTGAAGAATTTATTTACTCTCCAAAAAGCCTTGCAAATGCCCTTGGTCTTAGGTAGCTCTGGTGATTGCCCTGTTTCAAGTGGGAAGTGAGATGGGAAATATACAGAGTTTGAAGCCTTTCAAATGGACCTTTGTAGTTCAAGTAGATCTCTACAATCCAATAGGATTAGTGGGTAATCTTTATATATATATGATTTCACTGTCACTGTCCGAGCTCGCTCAGCCGTGGCAAATGGACCTTAGGACTTAAACGGTGGGGCCAGTTCTGGTCACGCTGTGCCTCACCTGAAAAATCCACTGCTCAGGCTGCAAGGCCACACTCACGTGGGGAGAGCCCTTCCCCAGATCTTCGTTCGCAAAGTCTGGCCGTTATTTATTATATATATATATATATATAAATCTAGTTACTAATTGTTTGTATAATAATGATCCACTGAACAAGACGTGATTTGTGACCTTGCAGAAATAACCAGTGTATCTGAAGCCACCGAATATATATACCAAAATTAAAGGCAGACAAAAATGTATGACTATTTCTGTGGGAGACATTCACATTTGTCCCTATTTCTTGCAAGCACTGCCATCAAAAATATCTTTCGATTATGTTTGCACAAAAAGAAGAATGCTTTCCCCCATGTCACTTCTTCAGAGCAGTGTGAGAGAAATTTAAAAACTTTCTGTAAATAAAACATATCTCTTGTCTCCATCTTGCTTCTTTGTTTCTTCTTTTGCTGAGGACAATGCTTGGCTTATCTTCTTATCTCTGTGGCTAATAACAATTCATGCTTTTCTTTAGGGAAGCACAGACAAGACATTGTGATTTAAAGACACAGTACAGCCAAAGCATTCCAGTTTTACCTCAAGGTGAATTCATACAGGTCGATGTCAAACCTGAGTACAAACCTGACCCTGGGTAAGGTGAAGAGCCTTTTACGTGCACACATGCTGTATGTCTGAGTGGTGCAGGGTGCCCATCTCTGTAAGCCTACCTGCCCTCCAGCTTGTTATTCACTCCAGTGAACTGCAGTCCATTGCAGAGGGATTTCCCTGAGTTTCATGTCAGAGAAAGCCCCCTGCAAAAATCTGGAGGTTTCAGGTAGGTGTGCGCAGCTGGGGCTGATACTTGGTCCTCGCAGCTGTAGCCCCACATCCCTTGCTGGAGTTTCACTGCCGTTTCAGGATGGTTGGGTGGAGATCATCTCCTCTTCCCTGCTTGGGTTTGGCTGTGACTTGGGGGGAGTTTTTCTGCTCACCTTTTGTGTGTTACACTTTAACTTTTGTCATTGTTCATTCTCCTTTTATTGCCGTGGAAGGACGTTCTTTTCACTTCATCATTTGCTCACGTCAGGAGCAGATAACTCTGTGGGAGGCTGTGGGAGGCAGGTCTCGTCCTCGGAGGTCAACCCTCTTTGCAGGGAGGGGGCATTATTGTCTCACCGTCCTCCTTGAATTCAGCATCCCTGCTGTGCCGAGTAATGCTGACTGTCAGTTCAGCCTGCCCTCCCGCTCTCCTCTCTGCCATCACTGCTTCTGCTCCTTGCTTTCCTCCTCCTAGGGAGAGCATCAGAGGTCAAAGGGGCCTTTAATACCAAATTCAAAGCAGGGCTCACTTTGGTACACCAGTGGTGGGCCAGCTGGCCACCCTGTGCTTGCTACAGATATGAAGTCTGATGGCCCTGTCTGTTCACACATTAAATCTGACTACCTGGACATCCTTCATCAGTACCTGTGGATTTACCATTGCAAGACTTCGCAACCCTAAGGAAAGACTATTCCCCTTTTTACACAAAAAAAACCCCTGAGAATCATTATTCAAACACCTTAGAAATATTGGGTTTACTATATTTTACTGACTTTTACTGTACCATTTCTAAATGGGAAACCCCAAAGACACATATGGATTCAACCCTACCTGAATACAGCCCTGGTTCAATTTGCCAAATTATAAATTAACTGATAGAAGAGCATAAATAGGAGTCAAGTCTCCACACCACTTCCTTCCCATTTCACTCTTCCTCTTCACCTCAAGTGTTAAAAATTTTGAAAGAACAGAAGCAGTAAAAATTAACCCACTTAGAAGAGTCACTGTGGCAGGTCAGTGGCAAGTCACAGGCACTCTGTGCTGGAGCCCTGAAAATCCCATAAGCCATTCATTAAGTGGGAATGAAGCTATTCCAGTGATAAGCATTTATGAAAAACCCACCCTCAGAATCAAGTTGGAAAAAGCACTATGCTTTTCTTCCTGTTCTTCTCTGGAAATACAAATGTCTCCTTTGACATGTCACAGGCATTTCCTTGGAAAAATTTAAGTGGAAGTTAGGAATTCCCAGAAATATTTCACTTCAGACCAAAAATATACCCAAACAGATAGCTTTCTAGAGGCAGTTTATACCATGAAACACACTTGAATTTCTAGACCACAGTACCATATGAATATTGTATCAAATCTGGCTCTTTTCCCCAAGTTTACTGGTGATTCAGAAATTCAAACAAGTGCCCTTAAAAAGTGTTTGTTTAAAAACAAGTAAAAAAAAAAAAGATCCTTTACTTGCAGTGTTATTAATTGTATAATTAAAACATGATGCAAAATTTTAAAAGCAAGATGAATCCTTCTAAGAAATTACCCAACAGAAGTAATTCCATGGGAATTTAATTACCAAGTGTTAGAATTTAGGTTGGGGCTGAAGTGAAGGTTTCTCTTTCTCATTGTTCTCAAGTCTTTTATGATGTGAAGACATCAATATGAGATGTCTAAACATGTAAAGACATCACAAGAGTTTATCCAACCATAGTATAGCACCACTGTAAGGACCTAAGGATGCAAGATGCTTGTGCAACTGTCTGATTACAGAGACAAGTCTACACAATTTATTTCACCCTAGGGCTTACAGTTTTGTCGCTATTGTACAGTTGACCTTTATACCTGCAAAAGATAACTTTCTAGGGGAGAAGCCACACAAAATGAAACAGAAGCTACACCAAAGCAGCCAGCTTGCCACACACAAAGCAAAGCTTGTGCCGGCAAAGACAGTGGCTAAAGCTTGAAGTGTGGCTGAGCATTACAATTCTTTGCAGCAGAGCCCCTTCACTCTTGCTGGGGCTCAGTTTCCACTGGGGTCACATGTACTTTTGCAGTTTGAGATTCATTCTTCTTCTGAAAACAACAAGAGCCACTGAAGAAAACGGCAACTGCCTGTCCTACGATTTTACTGCATCATGCTTTATTGAAATTCCTTAGCTTGAGAAAAGCTTTTTCTTTTTTTTCTATAGCTGGAATCACAAAGGTACAAAATCAGAGTAACTGAACGATAAAACCAGACCCTGTAGCTTTATATTTTCTTATAATATTAATTGGCTGATGTAAGAAATGGAGTAAATTTCTCTTTCTGTGGAGAAGGTTGAAATTCTTGGGAATCCATATGCAGAAATAATAGAAGATGATAATTCTGTAGATTAATTGAAAATAAACCTTCTGAAATTTTTCTGCTTCCTTTTTAACTGTAGATCTTTTCATACAGATAATATCCAGGCATAATACAACTAATCTTACGTTGTTATTTTAATGATAAAAACAAAACACCAATAGTTACCCTCTGTCTCCCTTGGTATGAAATCCAAAGAGCAAAAGAAACAAGCCACCGAAGTAATCCTTTTCCCTCTTTTGTGTTTGAAATGTCCTCCATTTACACACACAATGACCAAAGGAATTGCTTCTCATTTACACTTTTTCTCTCTGCAAACCATAAACTGCCCCTTAATTGATTCAAAAGGTGGGTAGGGATTAGCAGAATCAAAGTCACGTGAGAGGGGGAGATATTTTTAAAGACTTCCAGTATTTAATACAGAGAAGGGGGCAATGCAAACACAATTAAACTCTTGATGCAAAGGAAGCAAGTACTCATATTGTGACTTGCAAGAGAATGAGTCAAGAAATGAAGACAATCAAGCTATGTCATGTTTTAGCTCACAGTCACTGTAAAGTCTGGGCTTTAAACTCCTTCCTTTCAGGCAGACAAACAGTGAGAGCTCTGTTCTGTTTTCAAGGGATGGATGCTATCACTTAGACAAGATCCTAACTCCCAGTGGGCGATAAAAGCTTATCACCCCTGTGAACAACACAGTCCAGTAACTGGTGGGTGCCTCTATCTTGCAGCTCCAGCTGCTGGCTTCCTCTGCCTTGAAGTAAAGGAAACATAAATAAAACAATCACCATATGGATATTGCATTATGTAAATGGCAGTGACTGTAAGAAATGCAGTTTCATATGGTATTGGCAGAGGACTGAGTTAATCACCAGCATTTTGAGGCTGGTTGAGCTGAGACAAACATTTGTCAGGCACGTTTCTCCACTGGTAAGGGACAACTGAGCATTATCTTCAGGACAGAGTATTCCTGGCTAGCTGACATGGGGACCCTGTTGGAAATTACTAATTGGTGGGTGAAGACAGATGGCTCAAACAAACTGCTTTAAATGAGCAAGACTTGGTACCAGAGAAGAATGTGGTGCACCTCATTTCTAGCTGCATTCCATGTAGCATCACTGTCCAGATTGCTCATACAACAAATAGTTTGGGACAAAGAGCTCCAGGAAACCGCATCCTGGGCCTGATTCTCTTGCCTAGTTAAAATCAGCAATGATAGCACTGAAAGATGAAACACAATGATGCAGTGTGACTCCTGGATTGCAGAGGGAGGGACTATGTTGTGCTTATCATTAAAAAAGGCCTTCCTAAGCTTTCCTCCATTTCAGACTGTGCTGTGCTGGGGTTAATTTGTTGCTCATGTCCATTTCCAGCCATAGTCTGTTATGCAGTTAAACCAATGCAAATCAGGAGCAGCCCCAGATGAAGCTAATGAGGTTTATCCTGCCTAGTAGGGGTGTATGTGCCAGCAGATTTCATCCCTCTGTGGTCAGTGTTCATTACTGTAAGCAAGGAGTTGGTCAGCTCTGGATGGAGACCCAGGGCCAGGCTGATTTACACGTTAATCACGAAAGTGCAACATGAACAATTCCCCTGAAGGACAGACAAGGACAGAAGTTAAGATCTCATACAATTTTTAATGGTTACAACACTGGCCTTGAATCATTGCAGACAGCCTAGAAGCAGTTCAGGATTCAGGAATCTAGTATGGGACTGAAGCTGAACATCAGTGCCAAATTCCCAGACTGATAGCAGTAGTCCTGCATTCTCCTTTCTTTACATTTCTTTGAAAGATCTCTGGCACATGTGCATTTACTTTTCCTGCACACAACCAGCCATGTCCCAGGCTGGGCTTATGCACTGCAGGGTCAAGGTGGTCCCCAGCCCAGGGCTCTGGTCCACGGGATGTCTTCAGAGAGTTATCAGCACATTCTTGGAGGTAAATGACTGGTCAATTTTAAATTCTATTCTGTAACATAAAACCAGGGAATCACAGAGCCCTATGCCTGTCTTCGGACCCAGCCCTTCGTCTCTGTGCCAGGCTCTCAGCACAGGTGTGATTTTCAACCTTAAACAGCTTGAAAGACTTCATTTAAATAAGCCAACAGTCTGAATTCCCTTTAATCTCTGAGATAGGGGATTTTTTTTTTCTTGCATGTTCTGTGCTTGTAAGAATGAAAAATGAGTGCTCAGACCAGTAGTTTGCAGTTATATTGGCTGTTTCCTTTTCCAAAGATAATGATGTTTTTTTACTCAATGAGTTGGTTTTCTTAATGACTTGCACTAAGGTATTTTTTCTTTTTTTCTTCTTTTTTTTAAACTTTCGTTGTTAATAATAACTCTAGAGTAGTCTTCAAGCAGTGCACACAGTTTTACAGAAGTGTGAATGCTCTGCTGTAAGCCCCACGCAAATAGACCACAACCCCTGGGAGAGACACACAAGCCTTGAAACTGACAGAGTAAAATGAGTAACCTCACTCACAAAAAGTATGAGACAACAATTGTTCATTATCCTTTTATATACTTAAGCAGAAGAACCTTTGACAAAGCAGTAAACTTATAAAACCTCCTGCCAATTTGGAGTATTTGAGAAAGCCATCCCAATCATTCAGTGCAGGAAGTTAATCCCAGAGCCAAGGGAAACTACCTTCTGATAAAGCTAGGAAGTACACAGAAATAGTGGAAATCATTCAGGGATTTCATAAATAAATTATTTTCTGGGATCCTTCCCATGGGTTACAAGCCAATGCTACTGAAAATAGTAATTTTGCTCATTATGAGTGATTTATGAATATTTACTTTCCTTTCCTCTCCTCTCCAGTAACGTCAGATACTAACAAAGTTGAGATCAGAGGCAGAAACAGGGTCTCCGCTGTGAGTACAATCCTAAAGCCTATTGTTTTTGCAGTGGATGTGTTGCCCTGAAGACTGAGGATAGCAGGAAAAAAAATCCTATGAACCTCAGGATACTCCTAACACCAGTAATACAATGATTCCTTTCATAAATCCTGAGAAGACATGGAGCCTTTATCCATCCAAGTCCTTATAGGGTGCCTCAACACAGGGCATAGAGACGGGCCTCTGTGATCAGTCTATTGAATTGCACCTGTCCAAGGATGTTTGGGATGCAACTTCTACAAATGAAAATATGAACTCAGAAAAACATTTCACATCTGCAAGTATTTTCTGATTGTTGGGACTGGTTGTTTCGGTGTTCACAGTTCGTATTTTCAACATTCCCCTTTTTGTCAATACAAGATAGAAACAACATTTGAAGAGGAAATTGAATCTTTCTGCTCACCAAAGTTTGACTAGGTCTGCATGCCTGCAGCTGGCTAGACTTATGGGATCACCTAATTATGCAAGCAGATCATTTTTCTCAATGTTATTTTACCTTCCTCTGTTCCATGGAGCAGCTCTAGCTTCAACTCAAATCAGACCAAGATTTTCTTTGCCTCCAGTCCTTACACAAGTCATTATCTTGGAACATCACCCTGCCCTTTGGATTAAAATTTGCAAGATGCATATGGCTTGCATAATTTCTTGCAGTATGCAAAGATCCTTTGAGGTGATGTCTATCCAGGGATTTGACATTTAGCATTTATTGATACACTCACAAGAAGAGCCGCCTTCTTCCTACACAGGCTACACTTTTTTCTCTTGCCAACGTTTGCACTTTCTCTTCCATAAGTGAGAACATGGTTCCTGGATTACTCACAAGGTATGTCTCAGTTGTAGTCATTACTCCTCACACAGATACAGAGCACAGAACTAATTTCAGGATTCAGACTGGCCTGAGCGGAAGAAATACTCATGTTACTATATCTACATCACTCAGAGTGCGTGAACTGGCCTTACTCAAGCTAACCCAGGGATGCCAACATGGTAGAGCAGAGAAACATGGAGTTCCCTGAAGCACACATTCCAAATTCTGTCTTACTAGACATCCACAAGTTTGGATGCTCTTGGGTAAGACACAATAAGCCCAGCATATTTTTATCCCCGATCTTTGCAGTGAATGGAAGAACATGATGGTCACACAGAGCCTGGAGTTCACCACCATGACTGCTGGAAGGACCCATAAATCTCTACCTTGATGTTTAGCATTATTTCCATTTTTTAATCCTATTGCAGTTGCAGTGCTTCTGTGTGCATTTCAACATCAGGAAGAATTTCCAGAAAACTTCATAAGTTGTCTGTCTTCATTATTGCCACTGACTGCTGAGCATACAAAACGCTGCAGTTACTGTTTCAAAGCCTGATAAGAGATCTCTTTCTTTTATTCATTGGCAGAAGGATGAATTAAAACAACTAGTGAATTTCTTCCCATATATAGGTCTCAAAGACAACTGAATATTTTGAATTCTTTACACAATTAGGCCAGTGCACGAAACCTTGAGTAGCAAATAGCAGACAAATAGGGAACAATTATTCATTCTTTCCCCTAAAACAAGAAGTAGAAAGCTAGCAATAAGTTATCAGGTAGAGGATTTAATCCAAAAGGAAGTATTTTTTATGTGATGCATACCTGAACAAATGGAACCCATTGCTACCAGGAGTTTAGATGAATTGAAAAAGCAACTAGACAAATTTATTGAATGAAAATCCATTAGCAACTATGAAAAATAAACACTTCCTTTACCCCAAGCTGATGGAAGGACATGCCAGGTAAGTGAAACTGAAGGCTTGATTAATTTTTATAATTCATCTTTAAACACTTACATCAAATCAGTGTCAGAGACAGAAATCCTGGAATATCTGGGTCTTGATTCTGGAGCTGGTCTTGCACTTGTGTTTAAAAGGCATTACATTTCTTCAACTTCTGTCAATACCCATTTCTTCTTGTAGTAATTCTGCTAGCACTGTCTTCAAAACAAGGAATGATTCATTTACTAGGCAATAGTTTCCATTTGTTTCTTCTGTACTTTAACCTCGGTTTTTAGCAGTCTCCTCTTTGCTAGAAGTGGCTACCATGTTTATTTCGATATTAATAGATCTTTTACAGAGCTGTTGGGCACTCTTTCTCTCTACCATTTCACCTTTTTATATTTTCAGTGAACATAAATTGAAAGTTTGAATGAAAATATGTGGTCATGCCTTGTGTGTCATGCCAATATCTATGGAATAGGTAATTATGCACAATATTTCTGGGCTTCATACTTTTATTGATATAGAATCATATAATGGTTTGTGATGGAAGGGACCTCTAAAGGTCATCTAGTCCAATCCCACTGCCATAGGTAGGGACGTCTTCAACACGTTCGGGTTGCTCAGAGTCCCATCCTGGCCTTGAATGTTTCCAGGGACGGGGCACATAACAGCTCTCTGGCAACCTGTTCCAGTTTTTATACACCTTTCCCTGTGTCCTTCTGCTATTAAACTGCCTTTTCCCACTACTTGAAGAATACCAGGGTTTTCAGTCTTGCAGTTTCTCCTAACTGATCTCATGTGAGTACCTCATGAAATCACTCTGTGTAAAAGATGGACTGGCAATTCCTTCCAGGCAGCCTTGTGTGCTTTAGCACTTCTTGCTGCTTTGTGTCATTGCCCAAAAATAAAAGCTGTGCATGACATGAAAACCTCTACACTTGAGATCTCTCCTCAAAGGAGGATATCTTTTCCCTTTATCTTCCAAATATGTTTCAGTGGCATGGAAGAGATTGAAAGATGCAGTGGCAAAGAAAAATATGTGATAATTGTGACCACAAATTCCCACCTCCCAGGTTCTGGTAAATATAAAGCTCACATTCTTTTAGTATAACCCCAGAAACACTGCTATTCATTTGGGAAACCCTCCTGGAAAAATCTCCTTCTGAACTTTTCTTTTGTTCAAAAAGCAATACTAATTGAGAGCAAGCATCAAATTCACAGCTTTACCTAGTAAAAGCACATACAGTTAAAGATTAGATCAAATGAGGATTAACTACATAGATACAGAAGGCAACTGCTAATTGGCTGTCAGTGAAGGAAATTTTTTTCTTAAAGGAGAAAGTATTAAGAACAAAAGATCCACACAGCATTTTAGACTTAGGGCCTCAGCCTGCAGCTACATCCCTTCTCCAGAGAGTGTAATCTTCCTGAGGATCTCTCTGAAGAGCTGGATACAAGTCAGCAGTGCCCAAAGTCACTGGGAGCAGCCCATAAATGCTGATTTAACTCTGGAGCTGGCTGTTCTGCACAGGTGCAAATTTTGCCCTTGGCAAATATAAGCAACGTAAGTGACACAGAAGCAATGACTTCCGTCACCTCTCTCAGATGATTTGCATCTGAAAAGAGACAGTTTTGGAAATAGAACGGTTTTGTCTCAATGTCTCCAAAATAAAATATTTTGACTTTTTGATTCAAATTGACTTTTAATTCTGAAACTTCCTTCAATACTCAGCTATTAAAGTCCTGAGGGGTTTTTTTGGTTTGGTTTGGTTTTTTTTTTTTTTTTTTTTTTTTTTTTTTTGTTTTTTTTTTTTTTTTTTTT
>JAWWEU010000081.1:143256661-143455204 GCA_035583155.1 Acropternis orthonyx | reverse complement strand
GATAGGTTTTCTGCAGTGATGATTCCAGTTCTAGAGAAGGTTTTTCCATCCTTCATAGCTGAGTCTATTTCCCACATGTGACCAATGACTGCGTTGTCTTTCAAGTGTTTTTCAATACTTCCCAGAATAATCTTCTTCATAACTTTAAAAGTGAGACCAACAGACCTGTAGTTTCCAGAGTCCTCCTTCTTGCCCTTGAAAATTGTGACAATGTTCACCAGTTTCCAGTCAGCTGGGACCGTTCCAGATTCCCAAAACCACTCAAAATTTTTTGAGAGAGGTCTTGGGATGACATTAGCAAGCTCTTTAAGGATTCTGGGATGAATCCCATCAAACGCTATAGATTTGTAGGGATCCAGCTGGAGCAGCAGATCCTGCACAATTTCAGGGTCAACTGGGAGTTAATCATTCTCTCGGTCATGGTCCTTCATCTCAGGGCATTAAGACATTCTTGGTCCATCATCTGTGTTGAAGGCAGAGGCAAAGAATGCATTAAACACCTCCACCTTGTCTCTGTCCCTGTTTGTGAGGTGATCATTCTCATCCTGTAATGGGATGATGATATTTCTATACTGCCTATTGCCTTTACAGAAAGATAGTAAAAAGGATTTTTAGCATTACTTCAATGAAACAAGCAGGACTTTGTGAAGAAGATAAAGGGGTCACAGAAATGGCAAATTATTCTTAAAGATGCCATGAATCTCAGGGAAAAAAATGTTCAGCTTACATGCTCTAATTCCAATCAACATCAAAACTGGATTTCTGCATCTATGAATAGCACATAATTAAGAAGCAATCAGTGAACAATGCTTTCAAGATCAATTCCTGCAATGCAACAGAAAAACCACACCACAGGACTCTTGCAAAATGTTAGTAAACACACTTTATAAGTACTCTTCTAGGACTAATCCCCCAATGCTCCGATCCCACGGTTGCACTCAGCACACTGCATTCCTCCTGCTCATGCACAGCCCCACAGCAGATATGGCTCACAAGCCCCACTCCCCTCTCTGGAGAGGGCAGGTTGTCCTATTTACCCTGCTTCCAAGCCCTGTGTGGGCTCTCCAGCTCGGCGTGTACCCTTGCGGCTTCCCAGACCCTGTATGTTGTTCACACACTGCCATCAGTGGATCGTCACCTTACTACAACTTCCTCATTGATAACTTCTTCACAGTATTATTGGCTTTAGTGTAAACATCCACATCGGTGAGAGCTTTGAGTGCTACAGCCAGGCAGAGGGACTGCCCTCCCACTCCTGCAATCTGGCTGCTGTGGTTCCATCCCTGACACCCAGAACAGGTGATATGGGCAATGCCCACTGTCACACTCCCAGGGCTCCCAGGCTGCTTGCACAGCTATCAGGGAATTGTGGGCATGAGAGAAAGATGAGGGGAAATGGATAGAGAGCAGCTCATTTGGAGGAAGAGGGAAACTGTTTACTCCCCAAGCAGATGAACAACATCAGTGGAAAAAGCACAAGTCAGAAGTCTCCAATTTTTCATTTGCCAAACAGGCTTCTCAGTTGCCCCACAGGTTTTCATCATCACGGCATCCTTGCCATGAGGCATCACTGTGTAATATTGTGACTCTTTTTGCATAAATATGCTGTGCAAGGTAAAACTGGTAGAAACTCTACCTTTGGAGGAAAGCTCCTGCCTTTTGGGACAGGATGTAATTGCTTGCCATGTGTTTTTGGTGAGAAGTATATGCTGTCAGCGGCAAATAAATAAAGGAATAATAATTATAATCTCATTAACAATAGTGCATGACTACCCTAATTTACAGCAACATTAATTAAAATTGCCCTGTAGGTTATGAAATTTTAAAACCTGTCTTTTGTGCAATGCCATGAAGTAAACATAGTTTACAAAGGGAGCATACTCTGATTTGGCAGCTTCATCCCAGAAACTGCAGGCAGATGGAGGCAATAGCTATAAAGAATTTTTGGAGCCTCATTTTACAATTACTTTGAAATCTTAGATAACAGTAACAACAAAAGAAAGATACAGAAACTATTCACATTCATTATAAGGCTGGGTTAATTCTGTCTCTGTGATGTACCTTATCACACAGCTTTACAGAAGAATCTTTCTACACAGAAATGTCACCCTTCAAAAAAAAAAAAAAAAAAAAAAGTCAGCTGACAAGTTCTGTGTTTTTTAATGCAGGAATGTTAATTTTTTTATCATATAATTTTATTTAAATAAGTTAGTATGTATAATTTTCTCTCTTCAGTTCTGCTCTTGTGACTCTTCTGCTTTTAATTGAATAAAGATCCACACCAATTGAATGCTGAAATAAGTAAGATAATCTGTGCACAGAGTCAAAAGCAATAGGGTGCTTGCTCTTTCTATCCTATCCACTAGCTAGTATGTTACAAATATAGGGATATACAGTGGATAATCTAAAAAATGTAAAAAATTATGCATAACAAATGTATTATGCTACATATAGCAATATATTATGAATCCTGATGGCAATGACCATCCTTATATTTTTCTCTTCCTCATTGTTTGCTCCACTTCTTCAAAGTTCAGGTTTTGTGCTCTGCTTCTCAAATTCTCCAGGTTCATTGGGGCATAAAAGGTCTGCTACCCAAGCCAGATGCCACATCTCCACTCCACATTCAGATAATATACAGTTATACATCATCCTTCTGCAAACTCTTTCCTTCAGGGAAGAAATTTTGTTATGAAGCTCTGAAAGGGATGCAGATCTCAGAGCTGGGGACTGGAGGCATGCTGCAACTGCACATGCAGTGAGGTTTAGATGCCCATCTGTTCTAGAATTCAGAAAGAAAAGCACAAGGAATCTCTAAATTATTTTTGGAAAGTGTGGCTGTACTTTTTTGCTGTTCGAAGAGTCCAACAGAAAGTCCATTTAACCACTGAAAAGGAATAAACAAGGAATATTTACCTAGGGACTTCAGCATAACTATAGAAAATTTAAAGGGCTGCAGATACACTTCAATATCCATCACTGACCTGATTTATAAATAAATAAATAAATAAATAAATAAATAAATATTTTCAGTTATGTATATAATATGACTTTCAGTGGTACTTGCCCACTTAGTGTTCTTACCTGTGGGGGGAAAACCTATTAACATTTAGTCTCACCTGTTGATCTCATACATGGATACTTGTATATACACAAACCTAAACCATTAATGTACTACTCTCTTTGAGAAATAAAATGTAATTGAGCCCTATAACTAAAATGTTTTCAATTAACTAGTTTTAATAAAAATTTAAAAGTCAGCCAAAATTAAATATACTAAGAAAGTACACACCAACATAAGAATATATTAACAATGCATCCTATGTCACGTACATCCAGTGACTAAAAGAACTTAGAGAAACTTCACATTAATTACAAAGGTCTTATTCACATTTTCAGGTGCTGGTTTCTGACTTGCCACAAATCATGATAGTAAGTCTGTATATGAAGATTTCAAGGTTATGTTTCTTAAAAGTTTCTTGGCTCTTGTTGAAAACCAGACTTTATAAAATAAATAAATTTAGGCACAAGAATTCATTATGAATTTCACAGTGAAAATTATGTTTAGCGGGATATG
Source organism: Acropternis orthonyx (assembly GCA_035583155.1). NCBI lineage: Eukaryota > Metazoa > Chordata > Aves > Passeriformes > Rhinocryptidae > Acropternis > Acropternis orthonyx. Next base: position 143,451,627 of record JAWWEU010000081.1, on the reverse strand, counting down.
ATATTAACTCTATTTCTCTGCTCTTTGAAATATGGTCAACAGAATCATAATTGTAGCTTTTCAAAGAAGAGTTCAAGTTTTTATCTTTTGTTTCAGGCTTTGAGTAAGGAAAAAGAAGAGATGAAAGGATCTGCCTGGGTTATTTTCCTATGCTACTGTGAATTTGTTTTATAGAAACTACAATATAGTCTTCTTTGAGAAATGCAGCTCACTTTTGTAAAAGTAAATAGAATTCCATTATGTCAGTTTCTATATCTCATCTATAATAACTTTTCTTCCATCTTACAAATCCCATTTGGATTTTTTTTTTTTTTTTTTTAGGGGACCAGACACTGTCCAATAGACTTTCCTGGATTTTACCCTTTGCTTTGAGTTCTCTTGCCTTAAACCTACATCAAAAAAATTGCCTCTTATTCATTAATATACTTGCAGCCTTTGGCCCTACATTCATTCGTTCAGGTATGTATATGTCATCAATTCCTTTAATTTGTTCTTTATGTAGCAAGTATATTTACAATTTCATAGGCTGTGCCCTGTCCATTTTTAGACAGACAATAACATTTCAGTCATAAGATTATATTTACACATAGGTCTCAAAGTCTTTTGCTTTTGGTCCAAGACCATCTGAGAATCCAAGTCCACCCTTTACTCTATGGATGGTGAATGTTTCCTCTAAACGGCTTATGAAGAACTTTGTTTAGAAGTTAAGTGTTCCAGGATAATTCTATATCATTACAGTTTGCAGAACATATTTTCTAATGCAGTATCAAGAAAGAAATACAGTGTTAGAGACGTCTTAGTCACACATTCCTTGAAATGGTAATTTCAGATGAATTCATAAGGTTAGCTGGTGTCTTCTCACCTGTGTATCCACTTCTTGCTTGGCAAGGGGAATTTTAGAGACTGACAGAAAGGTTATCACTCAACAGGCATGATTTGGGATTATTTTCTCTTCAGAATTATTTTATCCATTTGTAATCTTCTCTCCATGTTCTTATTTACAGCACAGATTGCAAGTAATGTGATTGAAATCCTTATATGCCTGGTAAAACTAAAAGATGGAACATTATTGGGAAAAAAAGACATTTTCTTGAAAAGTATCAGTATCTACATCTTTAGGAAGCCTGAAGATTATAGGAACAAATAATTTACAAGAAATAATTGACTTGTTGAATTTTTTATAGTTGTAGTAATAAACACAAAACTGTAGAATATGCTCAATCATATACATCATTCACTGAGTACTTCACAGAAAAAAATTTACCACAGGGAACATTCAAATAAAATTGCAGTCATTACTACTGTATGTGCAATTAAAGCTGCTTAAATTTATATTATATATGTTATAAAAAATGTGTATTGCATTTTATTGCCATATTCCTAGCTTACAATTCTCACTGTTTACTGTAAGAGAAATATAATCCAAAATGAGATGCAAAGCTATCTGATCTTTGGGATGGGTTAAATTTAAAATTTAACAATTCAACATAAAAGGTGAAAAGTTATCATAGAAGCAATATTTGTGCATAGTGGTTGTTAAGCATGATTCTAATATGTTACTCTTTCAAATACCATGTTACTCATGGCAGCTGAAAGTTCATGGGAAGAAAAAGAATACTGACAATTTAATTTTATTTCAAGTCTAAAATGAAGTCTTTGTTTTGCAACTTAGTTCTCCTGAATTTCCTTTATGTAGTATCTTTTACATTTACCACACAAGTGAGTGAGCTGAAACAAACATCTCTTTTTGAGGGTCACACAGAAATCCTTAGGACTGCTGGAAAGAGAAATTATGGATTTCTCTTGTTTCTAATTAGAAGTAATGAAGAAATGTTCTAAGGGAAAATGTACATGTCTATTAAAGAACAAATTATGTACCAGATTATCAAAACTACTAGGGAAGCTAAAAGTAAATTAGTTGAGCATACAGGTTTCACAAAATTTGAAAGCAAAGCTTGACTGCAGCATCGCACAAAACGTCCCTTCCTTCTGTAGATGTGAAAAGCTGTGATATCTTACGTGTAATGTCATTAGAAGAATTAGCATGGTTATTCTACAACCAACCTGACCTTTGCATGGGTAATGAAGCTCCAAAACTGCTTCAAAATACTATAAATTATTTTTTGCTGGAGTAGTTCACAACTGTATTTTTAAGTGTCATCTGAAGAGTTAAATGAAGATGTATGTTTGAGAAACTCATCTTTCACTGAGCTGAGTCACCACCCTAAGCCAGTTTTTCCCCATGAAATTCATGCAAATATAATGTGCATACTGAACATGCTTTGTTATATTACTGGTCTTACCTATTTCCTTATTATGCACTAAGTTAGTGTTATGAAGTATTTTAAGAAAGTTTTGCTATAACCAGAGTTTGCTCTTAGATGTGTTGGTGCCCAGTGTGCAACACCTGACCATCAAAACGCCTGCTCCCTAATGAAGGTTTTTCCCTTGAATGATGCAGCTGGATTCCCTGTACTGGGAAAAATCATCTGTCTATAAGTCAAATTAAAAAAAAAAAAAGTCATCATCTGAGAGGTGAACTAGGCTATAAACAGTAAAAATGTCATGGAGAGAGAGATGGAACAGTGTTTAATCTATTGCATGGAGGTACCGTGTCTGCTTTGACATTTCAGTTGCAATTCTCAATCTCAGACAGGTTTCTGCTGCCTCACAAACCTCTGCTACAAAGAGTGGGATATTTTACTGAAACCCTTAGGGAAAAAACAAAGCCACTATGGAACTATTGGATATTCTTTGTGCTTTCTGTAGCATTTTATGCTGTATCTGGATTACAGAGATCAGTATATTGCCTACTTTGACTTCAGCATGGCTTATGACACTCTCTCCCATAACATCCTCATAGGTAAGCTCAGGAACAGTGGGTGAGATGAATGGATAGTGAGGTGAACCAAGAATTAGCTGAATGGCAGAGCTCAGAGGATCATGATCAGTGGAGTAGAATCCAGTTGGAGGCCTGTAGTCAGTGGTGTTGCCCAGGGATCAGGACTGGGTCCTGTCTTATTCAACTTGTTTATCGACAACTTGGACAAAGGGATAAAATGTACCCTCAGCAAGTTTCCTGAAGATATGAAACTGATGGGAGTGGCTGATACACCTGAAGGCTGTGCTGCCATTCAATGGGACCTTGATATGCCAGAAAATTGGGCAGAGAGAAACCTAATGAAGTACAACAAAGGCAAATGTGCAGTACAAAAAAGACGAGTAGCTACTGGCAATAGTCCAGCACAGGGCCAAAAAGATGACTAGGGGTCTGGAACATCTCTCTTATGAGGAGAGACTGGGGGAGCTGGCCCTGTTTGGTCTAGAAAAGAGAGGACTGAACTCATCATTGCATATAAATATCTCATAGGTGGGTGCCAAAAAGATGGTGCCAGATTCTTTTCAGTTGTGCCCAGTGACTGGACAAGGAGCAATGACCATGAACTAACATGCAAGAAGTTCCATGAGGAAGAACTTCATTACCTTTATCCTGACAGGGAGTTTAGACTAGATGATCTCAAGAGGTACCTCCTAATCCTAACAATTCTGTAATTCTCTGATATGTACTACTTTCTTGGGGTAAAAACCTAACATGCATTGTATTTCCTGCACCCCAACCTCCATGGGAGCAAAACAACACACTCCTATTATTGGTATGAGCCACAATGTGCTGCTTTAATACATGCCACTGTAGGACAAACAGGAGACCACAATCCCCTTTTTTAACAGGGCCCACTTTAGGAGATAAATGATGGCATGAAGCCTCCTCTCTGCTCCCAAATTTGTTCCCAATTCTCAGACTGCATAAATGTGACTACATCAGTGTCAGACTCTCCAGCAGACTCAGGGCATGCAAATCCAGTGTAAGAAATTTAGGCAAAAGCATTCACCTTTAAAGAAGGAGACATGCACTTATTTTCTTCTTCAGTGAACATTTCTGTAATTAGCATAAAGAAGAACACTTGCAATTGTAATGGTAAAGTTGTCACATTATCTTTGCAAACAAAGAAATGGTCTTGCTAATGGCATACCACTCTGTGCTGATAGTGTCTGTTCATTCCTTTAGGTGGGTAGGTCACTTACTGTATGAGTGTATGACTGTATGACTGTATTGAAATGGAGATTTTCTTTAACATCTCATGGGGAGAATGCAGGGCTGAAGGGAAGGCGAGAATGGCTACACTGAAATAAACGCGTTTTATTACTAACTTCGAGTAAACTAATGTTTCATTCCCTCCCTCTTTGATTCATTAGTGTTGAATACTACCTAGAACCCTCTTTATGCTCCTATGACATCTAAAACTTTGTCTTTCCATTGGCACATATACTGCAATGACCACAGAAGCCTTTGTGTGTGATGCAATAGCAGATGGAAGGAAGTTCTGACTAAAAGCAACAAGAAAATGAACTTAAAAGACTTGGAAATTCATTTAGCTTAAAATCTGTTTCCAAGTTGCAAAAGTGCAAATACTTGCATAGCTTTATTAATTTTGAGTATTCATGAACTCATCACATAAAAAGGCATTGAACTGCATCTTAAAGTTTTATGATGTCTGAGTTATGAAATGATTGAAAAATGTACTTTATAATGAAACCACCACCACAGTACAGCCTTCAGTGACATTCATACTGCTGCTGTAATATCCACCAAACTATCGAAAATTGTGATCTGATCTGATTTTCTTGGTATATTGTGAAAGATAAATTATCTGCAAATTTACCTTCAACAGCTCCCCACACTCTTGATGTTTCATCTCTTCATAATACATGAGATCTTAGTTTGGAAAGGTCCTAGGAAAATACGAAGACAATAGATTTATTAGTCTTTTAATTCTATTTTTTGAGAAATTTGGTATCAAGAGAGGAGCAAAACCTATTTCCACTGTCAGCATCCTTAACTTGTATCAAGGCTCTTAGAATTTCTACTATAATATGTCAACAGGACCATAAAGAGAAAAAGTTGACATGCAGTTTTGCTTTCTTCATTATTGCCTTGTTTCTCTGTCCAGTGTTCTCTCTTCTGTCTGATTCCAAAGTGTAAAAATGTGCTAATATACTGATACTTGACACAAACTCAAATAGAATTATTTTTAAAAAAAATCACCCTGGAAATCTATAAACATCACTGATGCTAGAAAATGCCTGTAATAACTGTTCTATGTCCCTGATGCCTGGAAGCCCATATGTGAGTTCTCACATTCATAGCCTTTCTTTATGTTAATGTATGCCTCTGTTTCATGATTTTGACACATTTTTCTTCCTTTTGCACAATTTTGTTGATGTTGTGGTGTTTGTTCTACATTCCTGTCTTTATGTTGTGAACTTTCTTTGAACATGAGATAGGGAGACACAGTACTCCTTCAAGTTTATGCAAATGAAAAATATGTGCCAATAAAATCCTGCGGACACTAACCTACAAAAAGTTATACAGGCTATTCTTGAAAGGAAACAAATGCACTAAAGAAACTCAGATACATGTTATAAGACAACATTGGATCTTTAGGAATGTCAAATTGCTTAAGACCATAAACTCCTTGTGGGAGACAGACTCAGCTATAAAAAGTGGAAGGAGCACCTCTAGAACTGAAATCATCACTATAGAAACCCATCCGGGACCAGAGAAGCAGAGAAACTGTTTATCTCTTGTGTTTTCTTGTAACAAGTCTTCCCCTAAGCTCTGTGAATTTCCCACCTGGTAGTAACCACCACATGGTTTGCCCAGACACTGCCAGGCTCTCCTGCCCCCATAACCAGCCCTGCCTCTGTCCTAACCCTATTGATCATTTTACCCGTCCCTCCCCATCTTTCCCCCATCCCTGGATTCCCATTGGGTATGGATCATCCCCCTCTCCCATTGGTTAGCCGGGTCCCCTAACCACTCCCCTCCACCCAACAGTGACTAGTTATCAGCATGATCTCCATCATCCTCATTGTCTTGCTCCATCCTGTCATCAAGTCACAACAGCTGTCTCCCACGCCTCAGCCTTCTCCCACACCTCCTGTTCATATGGTTCCAGATTGGATCCTAACCAATCAGGCAATGTGGTTTTCTCTGGCTCAATCCTTGAATACTGATTCAGTGTGTCTTTTGGTTTCAGATCCCTCTAATCCATTAAAAAAATGTTTAGTTGCAATCCCCTGGTCCTTGCAAAAATGGTCGGGATTTCAAAATCAGCATTTACTTGGTTGTCAAGATAATGGAAAAACTGAAAACCAGGTTGTGTCCTGCACTCCCCATACCCTCGAATCCAAAACAGTCTCACCACCCCCTGACAACTACCCTGAAGAATTGGAAATTTTAGGTACCCTCCCCTCAGCCCACTGCTTCTATTAAAAAAAAAAAAAAAACAAAACAAAAAAAAAAAAAAAACAAAAAAAACAAAACCAAAAAACAGAGGAGAACAGTGATTGGCAGCTTAATGTAACATCCCATGGTGTCTATTCAAATTTTGAGTTCTGGTGCAAGGAAAAAACAAGCTCTGAAATCCAATCTCCCCCACTATCAGTGGCCCTCCCTGATGGGGTGTTCCTTATCTGTGGACTCCGGGTATGGAAATCAATCCCCAAGGGGGCAGTCAGGGGGCCTTGCACCTTTGGTCAAATATCACTATATAACCCTGCAAGGGCAATCCATTCCATAGCAATCAATCCTCCCAAGAAAAATAATAAGGTGTGACCTCACAACCCACCCCGAAAAGCAGGACTCACCTGCAGTAAGGAGACTCAAGGAAAGTTGCCAACCACTCATTGCAGAACCAGTCATTAAAACTATAGTCCTTCCACAAAACACTGATCCTTTGGTTAAGCAGCATCCCCTTTCAAAATTTCAAAATGTAAAGGAATTTACAGAGAACTGTGATTCTGATCTCCATTTTTGGTCCCACGACCAGGACATCTGGGGTAGTATTATACTCCCAGCAATTGACACAACACATGCCCTGGACTTGCTTACAAAATTGGGATGCTGGTTAGCCAAGGAAGGAAATGCCATCAGCGCAGCACCAGAAGACCTGTTACTAGATTCCCAGCAGCTTAAAAAGGTATTACAGAACCAAGCTGCAATTGACTTTCTGCTGCTAGTCAATGGACATGGTTGCAATGAATTTGAAGGACTATGCTGCTTGAATTTCTCAGATCACTCTCAATCCATTCACTACTGCATAAATGAACTCCATTACCTTGGTCAGCAGATATTAGAATCAAGTGGGTCTAGTTGGGAAGATATGTTTGGCTGATTTTCCCTAGGAGGACTTTCTCTGCCACTGAAAAGATTCATATTGTTGTTAGGTTTGTTTGAACTGTTTATTTTCCTTTGTATCTTTCCATGTATAATCAAATGTTTCCAGTCTTTCATGTTACATAATGTAGCTCAGGTTCATGTTGCTTCACTAAACAGAAAAGGAGGAACTGTGGGATACAAACTCAGCTATGAAAAGTGGAAGGAGCACCTCTAGAACTGAAATCATCACTACGGAAACCCATCTGGGACCAGAGAAGCAGAGAAACTGTTTATCTCTTGTGTTTTATTGTAACTCCTTAAAATCTTCATTCTCAAAGATTATTTGTAATAATTAGTGTGTTGTAGTGTGTGAAAAGCAGATTATACAAAAATAGGCCAACACACAGCTGCAGTGCTAATAATAACATGCCTGTTCCACACTGTTGTGAAATAAGTAAGCTATACTTTGCTCTATGGCCCTCAGACTTTCCATAGTCTTGTAGACCAAGCAGTGCAGAATATGACAAGGAAAAGCTGAACAAAGACAATACTCAAAGGCAAAAGTAACAAAAAAAAAGGCATGCTCAGCCATTAGCAAAACTTCAACAGCTTTAACAGTACTTTTTTTGCCTTGGGCTGGTTTCTGTTTCTCCTTATCTGCTCCTTACAATTTCTTCCTTACTATCATGCTCATCTCTCTCTTGTCCTCTCCATCCCTTTCCCAAAGGTATCTGCCTCTCTGTTATTTTCACTCCTTTCCTTTCTTCTCAGTGACACACCCTAATTAAACTTTTCTTCCCTCATCAAAAGTTTAAGAAGTACTCCCCAAAAGGTGGCATCTCTTCCTCCTCTCTACTCCAATAGCCAGTGGTTGTCTGTTACTTAATGTGTACCTTGACACCACAGGGCAGGTGCTGTCATAATAGACCTGATTAATACCTCAGCAGTAAATTGGCTCTTTGTTATTAAAATATTGACAGAAACTGAAATGGTTATTGGCTTAAACATTGTTAAGATCACCAGTCTTTTGTCCACTGCAGCAAACTGCAAAGAAACAGCGGCTCATGTACCAAAACCCACCCCTCCCTGAATATGCCTCCAAACTGGGACTGTTAAAGGACTTTGAGATAAGATATGGGGGTGAGATAAGATACCCCAGGTGCAGAAGTGCATGCAAACCTGAAGCTACAAACTGGATTTCCAGATAACAGAAGAGGCTGGTAAGAGGCAAATCCTGGAAAGTGGGATAATCCTTATCATGTCAATGTCCTCCCTTTCATGATGGCTCTGCCATGAAGACCCCTCTGGGGAGCATCAAAGACATCAAAGCCTGAATTATTAATCTTGAATGATGGACCATAATGGGCCATGATTGATTCAACTACACTGACATAATAGACAGCTGTATCCTCTTGGATGTCAAAGGCTCATGACATGTATCCTGATCTGATATTACGTCATCCATTGTAAAACTCCCTGCCCCAGGGGAGGTACTAGACACTTCCACCTGAACCTGAGTGTATATAACTCATTAGATATTTGAGTTTTGGGACTTCCCCAACCCCTAATGGATCAAGATCATCACTTTGACAGGACTGCAACCATTACAACCAACCGACATCAAAGCTGCAACTACCAAGTCTCATCCAGCAACAGATGAATATATGTAATGTTCCACTTTAATTTTTTTCTTTTCATTATACATTTTCTTAAGTGTTATTTTTATGCTTTTATACTGTCATATTACTAGAGATGAAAACAACTAAAATGGTTACAGACCTGTTTTCTTTGCAATCAAATTGTTCTAAAATAAACCCCATATATATATACATATATGTATCCCATATATATATTTGCAAGCACCATTCCTTCAGTGTCATTTCCCTCTAATCTGCTCCAAGGGATCCATTAACAACAACCTGAGCTACCCTCACCTTCCAGGGTTGAAAAGTCCCAGGTACAAGCCACAAGCTGCCCAGGTGATTTACTTATATTTGAGACTCTCAAGAGTTCACTCAGTCAAAGTCTTGGAGAGCCTTTGGTTCTTTGATACCTTGAATTTGCATAAAGAGAACATATTACATGCATTCCCCAAGATATTTCTTTTGGTTTAGTGAGAAAAATAGGCATTTTGGCAAAAGGTTTAGAGGAGTAACCAACAACCAAGTAGAAGAAACATTTTACAGAGCACTCAACACACAACAATCTACATCAACTAAGTAAAATGTAACCCATCAGTTTTAGGTTACTCACAAGAGATTGAGGAAAGAGTACAGGAAGCAGAGTGATTAAAAGAGTAACAAAAGAAGAAGAAATAAAAACAGTTACTTCTGTATTTATGTGCCCTGGCCGCCATGGCCACCCCTCCAAGGTGGGACAACCAGTTCACTGACCAGTCGGTGCCCTTCTAGCTGGAGTGAGGAGTGCTGTACCAATCAGAGGTTCTAGGGGGCTGTGATGTGGGCAGGTTACCAGGGGGTCCTGTGCCCTGTGCCTTCTCTGTGGCCATTGGTCTGCAGGCCATGTGCCTCTCAATACTGGTGGTCTGGCCACTCCACCCCTCCCTCCCTGAGGCAGTTGCGTTGACTCAATTAAATAATCCAGTGGGATACAAATCCGGTCTTTCACAGTGGCATGGGTCTTAACAATTATATATGAGGGACAGAAAGGCTGCAGAGGAAATACTGAGGAAATGCACTGGAAAATGTAATCAGAAGAGGCTGTTCTGAAAGGAAGAAAACCTTCCCCCCCAAAAAAATCCAACACCAACCTAAATACCAAAAGCATTACAGAACTGAGTTTGCTATAATTTCAAATTTTTTAGATCATATTTGATGAGCTTTTATGGTTGGGATCAATTACAGAGGAAGATCAAAACACATAAATAAATATTAAGAAAATCATTAACTTGGCTTCAAATTACTTCTGAATTGTTTTTCCTTTGGCTAGATATATATTCCTACATTAAACTAGCTGTGTTTACATGGACCTTTGTGAGGGAAAGGAATAACATGGTAGGTAGAGACATGTCTGATATGTCTGCAAAACCTTGAGAAAATATTGGGAGAACCGTCCTAGAAGGATGAGGCCTAAAACCAACCCCCCAGATGTCTGTTATCACTTCACCTTCAAGGCTATCTGGCCTGAAGTTACTGTGTACTCCCTATCCTGTCCGAAGTCTGTTCTGTATCATGCCTTTGCCCCCCTATACCTTATGGTCGTAAATATAGTTAACTCCATAATCCTTCCCCCTCCTTTTTTAGTTAACAATGTATTCCTTTGATTATTATGCTCCTTCTCGTGTTTATCATAATCCAGTCCCTTAATTATAATGTTCCATCCCAGTTTTAGAAAAAACTCAGCCCCTCATTGTGTCTATATACATCATGACATGTATGCAATAAACAGATTCCTATTCATGCCCCTGAGAAAAAGAGTCTTGTTTTTGACCTTAACAGACCTTCTTGAAATCATCCCATTCTTTTCATCTTTAGGACAAACTAAATAATTTTTTTTTTTTTTTTTTTTTTTTTGTGGCATGTTATGGATATTTATAAAACCATGAAAAAAACCCATATGTTTTCATTTTTTCTTTCCACTGAGTTAAATTTGTTTAAAAAACTTGAATTCAATCAGAGCATTAATTTTTAATGAACCCAGTTTTAAATTCTATGTATAAGAAAACTATTTCAGAAAACCATAAGTCTTGCTCTTAATTATAGTGCTTTATCTATAATGGTAAAAAAAAAAAAAAAGAGTTTATATTTCAATAGAAAAGTCTTCTTTAAAAAGGAGTTTTTTAATATTTTGCAAAGAGTATCATGGAAACAGTAGAGTCAAAATATGTATGAGAAATATCATAGGCATTGTTGTGATCTCTATTATGATCATGAAGGGTTTTGCATCCAGAAAAACACCAGATTAATTCAGGTTAGTTCAAAGTAATATTAATAAGAAACTGGAAAACTGAGATATTTAAATTGCTATATGTTTGTGAAAATTTTGATCAGTAGGTTTTGATTTCTATTTGTAGAATAAGGAGCATTTCTCATAATCCCTCTCTCCTTGCCCCTTTCCATCATTACTCCTTCTGAATTTTCCCAGTGAAATGCCTGCTTTCACATCCTGCAGTGCACAGGCTGAGCCATGAAATGGACCACAACAAGAGTTATGAAGTGATCATCAGCAGAGAGGTAACAGCAAGTAGATACCTGTATTCCATGTTTTAGTGACTTGCTGATTAACAGAGTTTGGACATCTCCTGTGAAAAAGTAATAACTTCACGTTATTTTCCACTTTGATTTTCTCTCATGGTCTAGCTACTTTTCTACAATATATGACAGAGAAGCACTTTTTCCCATTCTCTGAGATTTTTTGCCATGTCATAGATTTCTGCCTTTGATATTAAAGCTACTGTACCAGACAGCAGTACTAGATTATAAAGTAAGATTCTATAGAGTCAGCAAATTTTGTGGTCAAAAACCTGTTTTCTGTGAGAAATTAGAATAATCTAACTCATATTTGAAGTGGCAATTTTTGCCAAACTTTAGTAAGTTATCTTAGAAAACTAAAGTGTATGGTATCAAGAAATATTTATTTCATGTTTCCTTACTGAACAATAAAAGAGGAATTACAAGTTTTATTCTAACTTCTGAAACCCCAGCTCACATGTAGAGCTATCAGTCCTCACAGTGGCTCTATCTGCAGTGTTAATTTCAGATCTTGGACTTACTGTTTTAATTTATGACTCTTAAATGCGCCTCTGATAAACTCAAACTAAAGTTTTTGTACTAAGACTAAGTTGTAACACTTCTTTGGGAATGATTGCTTTTGCAGGGGCTTGTGTTCTAGGGAGCTTTGGGGAAAATTACTATGTTATGGTAGTTACAGATTGTGCAAGCAAAATTTTACTGAAAAATTAAGTATCATTTGAATGTGTTTTAACAGAGTTGCATTTTTTTTTCTTATACTATCTGTCTGAGCACAGAACTTTGAGTTTTAACAAAAGAAACAAATAGATCCATATAGAAATTCTAAGCAAAATTGAAAATTCTCTCTTTGTGGGATCATTTTTCAGCACAAAATATTTTTTCCTTTTAAACTAACACTACAGAGGAAAAAAAAAAAAAAAAAGAAAGAAAGGAAACCAAATAAAAAACATTGCACATTGTTTTGTCGGGTCCTCACTTAATAGTAATGACAATGAATATTATAATGTTGTTGTTTGTCTTATGTTGGTATTTAAGAGCCAGTTGATACAGGTTTGTTTCAATTCCAGATAGCTCACTGTTCTTCTTTAAGAGCTTACAAAGTAAAAAATCTGAAGTAAAAAGGGAGAAATTAGTATAACCAGCCAGGATGTATCTACAAACAGGTTTACAATGATTTCAATGATACAAAATGTATCCATCAAAATATTTAGAAGACACGAGAGGACATAAAACAAAACAAAACAAAAAGCAAATAAGACACACACATGATTGCAATTAAAGCTGTAAAGAGTAAATTGAATAGTCTTGTTTCTCTTGTAACAAAACAGTATAAAAAAGTTTTATCCTGAAGCAATTCTTTGAGACAAGTCAAGACATAGACACATCAAGAAACCCATTTCTAGTATGTTTACATCAATACCTAGAGTTTCTTTCTCTATTTCTTTCTCTTTGTTTTACCCATAGGTCTGTAGGTGAAAACATTTAGAATGGTCATAGAACGTCTGATTATAGATGACAGCTTTTCTGTCTGAGTACCTTTTCATTCAAAATGCTGCTTGAACCATTACTTGAATAAAGAAGGCAAGACTTAGTTTCTGTTTCCTCAAACAGAACCATGCACCATGGCTGAATATATTAGGGACCTGCTATAACTTTGCTAAAGACATTTGTTAGTTTGGATATAACAACATTCTTAATTTATTTTAGTGCCCTAGTAAAGCATTTGACCCCGGCACAGATGGAGGATTTCATGGCAGTTCTGTGTCAAAAACCCTTCTCTTCTGAGTTACCACAGGGCTGCATATATGTATGTATATAGGGACATGTCTGTACTTCCTTGACTAGTGCATATACCTTATGTCTCTCATGCCTGGCTCTCCCAGCCATACAACAATACTACTGGTTGCCTGTCCAGTGTAGAGGTCACATTCACACTACTCAATTGCAGGCTTCAAATTCTGGAAGCTGCTTTTACTAGTCTGCTCAATTTTCTTCTCTGACTACATCAAGAACCTATGCATCTTTTAGGAGCCAAAATTAGAGATGTGAATATTGCCCTTACTTCTCTCTTTGCCTTTTAAGCATGTTCCTTTCAAGGAGCATGGATCACAAGCCCAGAAAAGAGCATATATTTTCTTCCTCTTGCTCGCCTCTTTACTGCTAGCAGATTTTTCTTCCAAATTTCAGAGCAAAACATAGAATTTCCAATAACAGAATAAGGGGAACCTAGAGTCAGATGGTGGAAAATTAAAATTATTTGACTTCAACAAAATACTCTTTATTGGATACAGAGAGACCTCATTCTAATTTTTCTTCAGTTATTATAATGGTAATCTTAAATCCCCAGCTAGACATGAGTAGATAGTGGAAAGCAGAATTACTGTGATTTATGTATACATAGATATGTGTAGTGACAGTGCAAGGATTGCTATACTGTCTAGTCAATGGAAACATTAACATATTTTTTCTAATTTTAGGTCAAAACAATTAATATGAGACTTAAATTGCCATGATAAATCAGAAGATGACACAGGACTAAAACATATTCTCTTCAAGAGTGGTACTTCAGAACAACTTTCCCTAAAGCACACTTAATGTTAAAAATGACCATTTCTCAATTAAGTTGACAGCAAATTATAAAAGGTCATTATGCATAAAAGGGCTATTTTTTTAAACTCTGCATAAGTGGAAATGAAACCTTTGATGAATATTTTACACATTAAAACAAAGGACTTAAGGAGATTGCCTGGCATTAATTAGAAAAAGAACAGTCATTTATAAAACAAAAAATGGTTTTAGAAGAAGAAACTATAAATCAGGCTTTAAGTGAAGTTAGAATAGTCCAGAAACCACAAACTTCATGACCCTTGTTTAGTAACACTTTCCAAGAACCTGTGGACTCAGAGCTGACGCAAAAATAACTATTTTTGGTATGCCTATTATTAATTTATACAATAAACAGTAAACTCAGTGCTGTTAGAAAAAGGAGAAAACTAGACTTTATATATTGTATTGAACCCCCATGTTTCTCTCCATCCTTCTTGTATGTACTGCTATAACTTATAGTCATCATCCACCATAATTAATACTGGAAATATATATTTAAAAAAAAAAAAAAAAGTCCTCACTTTGCTTGCTTGTTAATTTTAATGAAAATATAAGAATTTTTGCTAAGTAAAAATGTTTCCAATTAACATACTAGAATTTTGGGAATATAAAGAATATAACTCCTCATACAACACACCCAAGATTTCTGTTTTATTATACGTAAATGGTCTACCATACCAGTGGAGCATATTGATTGCCCAGACTTTTCCCAGCTTTTTCTTCCTATTTCATGTGCTTCTGAGCAATAGGTGTGACAGCCACACTGTCTTGCACCCTGTGCTTGTTCATGTTGACCACCTCTTTCAATGCCCTGCAGGGTTTTTGGACAAGGCTGGGAGGAAGATTTATTTGGTTTTGGTTTTGTATTCCCAGTTTTAATGTTACAGCGATGCTTTGAGTGTGAGGTTCTCAAGCTGCCATGGCACCTCCCATAGTCTGTTGTGCTCAGCATGTTTTCTGTAAAGGGAAACGTTGGCAGATTTATCTGATCCATTACAAAACCAGATACTCTTGAACTATATGTGTTTTGAGTTTTTTCATATATTTTCTATTTGTCCCGTGCCAATATAGAGTTGTAAAAAAAGCAGGCTCTGGAATTTATAATTTTGAGTCTGATATTTGGTGAAGTTCTTGAGTTTTCACTTTTGTTCCTTTCCCTGCCTCAGGACCACAATTTGGTAAGTCTGTATTTCCCAGTGGATAGATAAATAGCTAGCTACTATCCATTATTGCTACAGTGCAGTACCGCTGTCAGCCAGAAGTGTAATGAAGTGGCAAATATGTATCTAAACTGCAAGAAATGTATCAGTCTTAACCTAACATTTACCAGAACTTGGATGATTATTTCTCTAGGTATTTTTTTAAACTTATTTTCATACAGGGATCTTTGGAAAAAAAATCATTTTACTTCTTTTTTATACTTGCTTCTGTGAATGATAGATTAGAAAGCTGTCAACAGTGTTTCTCTAATCACTGTTGTTTTACTGAGAATGATTAAATTATTTATGTTATGTCCTAAAATAAATAAAGTTAAATTTAATCAGATTAGCCTAATGCTTCTCACCAAACACTATTATCTTTCTACTAGTGGCATGTATTGTTTCCAGAAATGCAGTCAACTGCAGTACAACCTTTCATTTATCTTTTAAAATGAAACTCGTGTCTGTGATTACATTATTCCATTTTGGCATTTTACAGTAAAATAGTATTAGAAATTATGTAAACTCTAGAAGATAAGCTATATAGGTGGTTTTTTTTTTTTTTTTTTTGGTTTGGTTTTTTTTTTTTTTTTTTTTTTTTTTTTTTAAGGTTAGACTCCAGAGGATTTTTTGCTTTTCATTTTGATCCAATTCTTACTTAAGAGAAAATTGCCAGAAAGGAATCAATCAAACTGAGTTATTAACAGTCATGTCAAAGTGAAACAGAAGGTGTTGCCCACAAAATTTCCACAGCTTTGCTCAAAACATGTGGGCCTTTTTTGATATTTTGGAGCTATTCTTTAAATGTGTGAACAGCAATACTCACATATAAAGAATTTGCAGCCAAAGCTACAAAGAGGGCTGTGTGCCTGCAGAATCCTGTCCCAGGGACCTCACTGTAGTACTGGGCCTTTGATATCCATGGCAATGTGGATTCTCAGGAATTGTAAGTAACCCCATGGGCAAATTTATCTTATAGCACTTGGGAAAAATAAAAGGCATCCAGCATGAGGTCATCAGTTCCTACTGGGGGAACAACTGATAAAATGTGGTTTAAAGAGGCAGAATTCATGTGAAATCCTTCTACATCTGGAGCTTCCTTCTCATGTTACAGGAGCCCCAAATGTTCAAAATAGTGAACCATTAGTTACTGAAGGAGCAGCAAAACATCTGTATAATGCATGAAATGTCTGGAAGTGTCTGACTCTCTGGGAATCAGCTGAAGCTTTCAATTGATGCTTTAATGGTGGTAATTGAAGTTTGCAGTACTGGCACATCCTAGCTCAGTAATTAGAGGGATTACAATCTTTCTTGTTTGGCAGCATTCTTTAAACAAGCTTCAGCTTTTCATATAGTCAACACTCTAGCAGAGATAAATGTCACATCAGTTCAGAGTGAAAAGTAATTTAAGGAAAGACTCAAATTTATCTTCACTGAGTACCAAACAGGAGATATTTCAAAGACAGGACAATGGCCCTTTCTATTTTAAAAGAATGGCCCATTTCTCCCATATAAAGGCTATCTTGTGAAGGGGAATCTATGGGTGTGCCTTTCCCAAAATCACTGAAGCTAAACCTGCTTATAATATTTCAGTATTCTGTCTATGTATTAATGAATGGATGAAATTCTGGCATATAGAATTGTGTAGGAAAAGGAAAAAAGGGAGAATTCCAAGGGAGAAAAATATATTGCCTATCACTTAGCAAGGTAGAATTTGTCACTGTGATTGGAAACCAAACAGCCAGTGAAAAAAATGAAGCCATGAGAAAAAGCTCTATGCTGGGATTATTTGAAGTGAAGTTAAATTAAGGCAGTAGAGACTCTGAAATAGCCTCCATCCACAGCGAAATGGGAGACATGCTTTTCAGTCACTTATGTCTAAACCTTGCTTCTGTAAATCATTTTCACTCTTAGCCTTAAAACAGCAGCATCTAGCTTGTGCTTGCTTTAAAGCTCCTGATAAACGTGTTACATTTTCCTATCTTACTTTACTGGTGACCTTTGCAATTTCAGAAGCAATGTTTTGAAACAGGCTCTGTTTCCTAGAGTTCATATCTAGATTTTCTCCTATATGGATGTTTCAGTTGAGTGATATGAAAATTTCTAAATATCAGTGGACTGGTTCACCTAAAGAACTGAGCAGTCTGAGGATTTCACTGGGCAAATCCTCATCCCTGTGTCCTGGGAACTGGACTGCATGGTTGTGTCACCACTGTGATTGAGGAAGACCTCCAAAGCAGAGCAGACAGGTACAGTTGATCTTGTGATCATACTACTGACTCAGTTTCCTCTACAGCATCACACATCCCCTCACCTCCTTCCTTCCTCATTCAGCAAAGGGACAATGTTGATGCCCTTGCTATCCTACCAGAGTCAACATATTTCATGTCTGGGGCAAGTCAGGCTGGCAGAATTCCAATGGCCAAAAGGGGATTGAGAAAGGAACTGTACATCCTCTCCCAGTTTTCATTCGTCCACTTCCAATCATGTGCACTGCACCTGGAGGAAACTTAGTAGCTGCCACCATCATTATTCCCTTGTTACAGACTTTGCATCATTCTTGGTTCCCCCATGACTGAACAAAGTTTTGCAGTACAACTTCTCCCCACACTTTTTCCTTGAAACATGAAGACCCTGTGACTTCCCTGTGTGAGCTGGTGGGTCCCATTTCAGTCAAATTTATGAAGTATTGAAGTCTGAATTACTGAGACATTGACCTAGTGTCTATTGCCATCAGTGAAGGATGCTACTGCAAGTAATAGCCAGGAGCTCATCCAGTGTTCAGCAAAGGTTCCCAAGGAAAAAACATCACACAGGACATACTTCATTTTCTCTATAATTTGCAAGGTGCACAGGTACTTAAATTATCAGAATAAATAAATAGAATAACTGACAGAAACTGTTTCTGACTGTAGTAAATCACTCTGTCTGGGCTGTATTTTGAACTTTGCCGTGAACTGTGTCTTGGGAAAGTCCCTTGAAGGCTATTTCCAGTCTGAAAACCATCTACCTGAAGGTGACAACACCTTACTCAGCAGATCTACTTTCCTGAGTAGTCACAGTGTCTTTGTTTCATTTAAAAAATAAATTAAAAAAAAAATTAAAAGGCCGCTGGTTTTTGGTATTTTTTTCAAAGAGCTGAGCTCAGCTGTAGGCTGCCTTCTGCTTACTCAACAGAAAAAAAAAATAGTTGTGTCCCTGCAATCTCAACATCACAGGCAATTCAAGCAAGGTCCTTGTGGACTTGATGGTTTGCACAGTGTCCTGTGCAAAATATGCTTGCATTTCCAAGAATGAATGAGTGTAAACTGATTTTGATGAAAGACTGTAGCACCTCTAAACATCAGGGCAGTAGTTTACCAGAAAAAGCTTCATGTAAGAACATTCGGGCATAAAACATATTAACTACTTTTAAGACTGAGTTTAATCAGTTCATAAAAGGGATTATATAATGTGATTACCTACACACAAGAGACCCCTTTCAGGCCTGCATTCCTTAACTGCACAGTATATCTTAAGGCTAAGAGATCAATCGATGGTAAGGACCCTTCAGAGATTTGACCATGTATGAGAGGTATAGTTTAAATGAAAGTGCTTTAGCTGTACATCCCTTCCTGTCCTGCAACATATTTGGCAATGTAGCATTTAGAAGGTTTATGACAAATTGGTAGTTAATGATAGGGCACGGATATCCTGGGTGAAAGAAAACTCTGGATAATGCTGCTGGCAGGACTGGCTAGAGTGCCACAATCCTTATGCATTCTGGAGGTCTCCAATCCAACACAGTGCAAAAGAACTTCAGTGGAGGTACAAAATGAAGCACTGAACCATAACAAGCTGCTTTCTGAGAAGCAAGCACCAGGGATGACAGACAAAGCCTCCCATGGTGGACTTGCAGTATCACTCCCACATTCAGCTGATAAAACCTGATTGTCACACCATGGTTTCCACATACCTCTGCCACTCATGAACCAGTGCTGAAGAGTGACCTCAAGATCTAGTTTAAAGCAGTGGGGCTTATCAACTGGTACTCAGTGCCATGCAGACTGTAAGTATAGCTACACTATTTTGAGACCAGCACTGTCTCTGAAAGCAGCATAGGCACATGCACTTGGCATTGTGCCTGCACTAATAAAGGATGACTTGGGTAGTTAAGGTCTGGATCTCTCAACACTTACTGCATGGCTTATAGGCAAAATCTACCTACGGATAATGATGAATTGATTGTACTGCTAAACAACTTCCTTTCCCATACGCACTCTATCCAACCAATGGCCACACATACATACAGGAACTGAAATCCCCATGTGAAGCCAAGACAGAATTGCAATGTCTTCAGGAATTATAACTGTCTGATGTAGAGGAGTTGCCAACAGCTCTCATTCACCCATTTGCAGTCATCTGTTGCTAAATTTTACAAAGCCCTCATCAACATCTTGACTGTATAGTTCACAAAGCACATATTCTTCCTTCTCCAGGATGGACCTTTGAGAAACACAATTTGGGAAAGACCATTTCAAAGTTCCTTCACAAAACACAGGATTTCATTAACCAGGAACGTGTCTCGGGATTGTTCAAGATGACAGTGAATACCTGCAGTATCCATAAGGTACCGGGTAAAAAGAATTGGAACAACTCCTACATCAAGTGTGGAGCATGAACTTGATGCTTAATGGTTACCATTGCCTCTTGACTTGGGGGATCTGGTACATGTGAGATATAGAGGTTGATAATCTTTTGCTGAACTTTTATATGGAAAAGCATTATAAAGCATATTCTCCAAAGCACTCAGCTTCCAAAGTCTCACCCAAGTGGCATAAAAACTGTGTAGACTGCACACACCCTGGAGGTCAGATCTGCAGCTTTTGGAGGTCTGTAAATGGCATGGAACTGATACGACCTGATTGCAGAAGAGCAAATTATGCTCCCTGTGGAACCACTGCCAACTGGCTCTACTTATCTTCTGAAGAGTGGCAGGAGGTCAGACTGCTGGAACCCCATTGCAGCATTATACTTTCTTTATATTAAACAGAAATGTGTTGTAACAGTTCCTTTTTCCTTCAGACCTTGCTTCACACTGTCTCACAAGCAACAGGCTTGCAACTTAGATATACATGCATATAGGAGTTGGAATTCCACAATCCTTGTGGATCCCTTTCAACTCAGGATATTCTATGATCCTTTATATATAATATATATATATATAATTTTAAATGGGACTGTGGCATTTCTTTGTGAATAAGACAATATACATGAACCTTATCAATGCAGAGGTATGAGTGTGATCAAGGTAAGACAGAAAACAGAACAGCTTTTGCATTAGCTCCAATAAGTTCAAGAAAAGAAAAAAAAATAAAAATATGTGGACTATTTTCAACCTGACACAATTTTATTCATTGCTACCTGTGGAATTTAAGTGGAGAAGGTCACTCACACAGCAAGAAACTAATCACTATGGGCAGAATTCATTTTGTCTGAGATTAGCCATCTAAGAGGCAAACACCTAACCTAAGGCAGTTTTTCTAGGCTCCAGTACTGGACGGAGAGAGAAGGCAAAACCCATGAGCAGAATCACTGACCCTCTGAAGACAATTCTTTTTGCTGACTACAGAGGGAGGTCAAATTAGTTACTAGTTTACTTAAAATGCTTGGGTTTTATCCAGCTGAGGTTGCAAGAGGCAAAACTCCCTCCAAATATTTAGCACCTGCAATATTCAAGTCATGTGTAGTATGCCATTTTGACTGATATTGTCTGATAATGTTGGTGTTTTTTGCCAAGATTAGAATATACCAGATCATAATGGATAATATAATATAATCCCTGAATAATACACAGAGTTTGGGTGCCTTTTCCCTTCATCTGTAAGAAAAATATGGATCATTAATGCATTCAAAAGGGGGAACCAGTACTGAATTTCAACAGGATGTTCATCAATACGTGGTACTGCAATGGCTGAGAAACATCTATTGTTGGGCATAAGTCCTGCTTAACAGACTATGGATAAAAGCCATAAAGCAAGCAGGCACTCGTGGAGTTTTGTATCCTCAGAAGTGTGATGGAAAAGCAGTGACTGGTTCACTGCACTATTGTTCAAAGATTAAGACAAGCAGAACAAAAAGCAGCAAGGTCATCCAGTCCATCAGAGGAGACACACTTTCAACAGTGAGTTCCTGAGTGTTTTGTCCAATCTTATTTTAAAAGTCTCACGCTGTGGGGGCTACACCAGCTCTTTAGGGAGTTTGTACTAGTCTAATAATAGATTTTGGCATTTGTCCTGTAGTTGCCCTGTTATTCTTTGCATGGTATTATTATGTTGCTACATTCAGATCTTGCATATTTCCAGTAAGTTTTCCTTCAAATTTGGAATGTTCATATGCTTATACACAAACTTCACTTTATCATCTTATAGACCATATTTCAAAACTTTGCTGCTTAGAAACAGTAAAGGCAAAAAAGTCTAGGTGCAAGGCTCAAGATGTGAATTCACGCTCATGTGAATATAACAGATACATGGATTTCTATTCTATACAAGTATCAAAAACTTCTTCCCATCCATGAAGCTACACACAAATGTCAGCTAGAGGAGTAAAAGACAGTTTCGCAGGTGCCTCAAGCTATGAAAACCTCGTAAGATTTATCTCACCATGCTAGTTCCCAGCACTCAGGATGCTTTTTTCTTAATTTGGCCTCACACTTTCTTGAAGGACTTTCTGTTTGCCAGTGCTATTTTGACATAACAAGTGTCCAGCACTGAATATTTTGTCATAGGTATGGTTTGGAAAGCAGAAGCTTCCGTTTCCACAAGCATCACTAATGTTTCTGTAGCACCTGGAGGCTCTGATGCCCTTGCACAACATGTTGCAAATTGAAAACATAGTCCCTGTCTCATAATTAGATAATTCATTTGTGCAAGGGAGCCTAATACAGCGTATCATGCTCTTTTTCATTAACCCATCAATGACTTCCTCAATCTGACTGCATATCCTCATCAGGCATCAATTATCTCAGTTTTTTCAATTGAGAAACACACAATGTTTTATCCATATTTCAGTACTAATTTAAAGGAAATGGCATCAATATGCTTGCCCCTAACAAGCAAAATATTCCATGAAAGTGAAGGGGTTTTTTTTAACTGCTCCTACAGTTAAAAACAGAGACAATATTTGAGATGGGGGGGGAGAGTGGAAGTTGTTTTTCATTAATAAAATCTAATTAATTCTAAGTGGAAACAAGGGAAAACAGTCTGAGAAAGGCAGGCTGAGAAGGCTTTTAAATATCAAAATACAGAGAAAAAGAAATAGAAACGCAAGTGAAGAAACTAAAATATGACATTTTTGATTTAAGGCTTGGTCTAGTCTCAATGTATTTAATACAATTCCTACTACCCTAAATGTTCAAATTTGCCACCACTAGGGAAAATAATCATAAGAGGAAGTATACCGTAGGTTTAGAAATTCCCACACCCACATATTCTTCCTCTGTCTGTCCACCCCATTTTTGTCTGTCATTTTTCTCATAGAACTTAATTTATTTTGCTTTCTTGATCTGTATCTGGTCATGATCTTTGCTGGGGTAAATTTCACGTTTTGGTTTCACGGCCCCTGTGTTGAGAGTAGATGTGTTCAATTCAGAGGCTCACTAGGATAAAGCTGGCCAGTGCTTAACTAATCCATCAGCTCTTCTTATGAGTAGATGTTTTGTCCTGCAAGTCCACATTGTGCTTTCCATTTCTGCCACATGACCTTTTTCTGCTATTGCTTATTCTCATATATCTGAACAGGCTTTCATGCAGTCAAAGCATCTGTGTCTTCCTTTTATACTGCTTTTATTGACAATTGAGCCTGGTGCACTCTTCTGTGTCATGGGGGAGATAAGGCTCTTGATGCTAATCAGTCACTCAACATAGTAGATACAACATGCCTCTAACAAATATTTGACTAACCTTTCTTCTAGCCATATATATCTGAGTGAACCTCTGTAAAATTCTATAGCCTACCAGGTCCATCTGACTCTTCTGTGAGAGGTTTTATTGGAAAATTTATGGTGTGATGAATGGGGAGAAGAAAAGAACACCAAGTTAAATACCTAAAATTTCAGCTGGTATGAATTAATAAAGCTTTACTGCAATTAAGAGCTATGTCATTTGACTATAGTTAAAAATTAGAACACAGAAGTATGTATTTCCCAGAACCTTTCCTGGTATAAGCCTTAGAACTGAGAATTGTTTCAATCAGGCAATGATTTGGCATCAAGTTCAGCCACTTAATGGATTCAGTATAGAAAAAGTCTTATGTAAAAGGCCAGATGAAGTCAATGCACACTGATGCTTCCAGTGGAATTAGTGCATCTCTTTCATCTTTGGAGAAGACCTGAGTTTTAAATAGATCATCTTTTAACTGACTTTATACTCTCAGCTTGAATGGCAATTTCTTGTAAAAAGATCACTCTTGGAGAGTGAAAGCAAAGGAAAAATTTCTTCAGAAGCCAAAAAATGTGGGCAGGAAGTCAGGTGATGGGAAAGCCTGAGAAAATACATTAAATGGATCTTGCTTCAAAGAGACCTCTAAGTAGCCCACAGTGATCAGTGTCTAGACTGACACACCAACTGGGGATAATGTAATTCCATATAAACCCAATTAAAACTCTGACAGGGATGAAGATCTTTATCACATTCCTAGATCATTAATGTTGGGATAGGAAGCAAGACTTGAGATTTAGGTGGTTAGGTTCCCAACTCTGCAACGCGCACGTGGAGCTTGCTACCAGGGACTGGTCGAAAGGTTCCAAACATCTTCAGGAACCAGCTGCTTCAGGAACCAGCTGCCCTCATCACTCTTTGGCTATGACATGTCCCAATGTCTGGGATGTGGTGACAATGTAGGTTCAAAATGTGAAGTACTATTCAAAATTAGAGACAAGGAACTGACTAATGGGAAGATGACAACAGCCTGTGCACAAAGGGAAACTGTTGGGCTATAGAGAGTATTTTTTGAGTTTCTCAAGGATTGTTCTCAGAACTGATGTGACAATAATGTCATTAATAGCTTTACCAAAAAAAAAAAAAAAAACAAAAAAAAAAACCTGCTGTAAATGGAATTTGCTGATAGGAAGTTTAAAATATCTGGCATTAATAACGCAGAGAAGGATGAAAAAATCATACAGAAAGCACCACATAATGTCAGTGATGGGCACAAGAGAATGACCTTTAACAGGCAGAACAAGCTTGGCAGTCTCACAGGGGTCAAAAGTCAAAAATTTGGCAGAGAAGTAGGCAAATCCCTGGCAACCACTTGACCGACTTATTCTGCAAGCCTGACATGTTGCAGAAGTGGGCATTGTGGAAATGCTTGCTTATACCACTCAACATATTCATTTGGGATGCAAGAGACACACACTCAGATGAATGCACTATCTGGGAGGAATGCAGCTCTGACAGGTGTACAGAAGCCTCCACTCTGGGACAGAAACACAAAGCCACACCTGCAGTCTCCCATCAGGCAGAATAAATTGCCGTTTTGGATCATAGCCCTTGGGCATTAGCACAAACTAGCAGATCCAACCCTGGAGTGTTTCCCCCTTAAGGTATAAAACACAGAGGCCCTGGCTTTTTGTTCTACAGACTGTTTTTTGGCACTAGCATTGGTGTTGTTTTTAAGCAAATAATATAAATTTTTATTTTGGGGGGATGATTCACAACAGGTTTTTCAGGGACTTTGTGACAATATGTGTAATGTAAGAAATTGTAGGCACCAAGATCTACAGGCTGAATTTTGCAGAAAGAAAGGGAAAAAAATACGACTACCATTCTAACTCCAGGGAAATTAAGCCAAGGTCCATAGATTTCCCACTCTTCACTGCTTCTTGAGAGCAAGACAAATACTCCTGAGCAGTTAACATCTCACTACTCCAATAAGTGAAATTGCCCCTTATAAGCCTAAACCTTCCACTGAAAAAGAACACCTAAAACTACTGCCTGACACAAATGCTAAGACTTATATGGCTCCGGATTTTCAGTCAATCTGTTAAACCAACAGACACACACTTGCAAGTTCCTATTTAGCCATACACCACCAACCTTTACCTATTCAAACACGTAAGTTTTGTTCAGGCCCATTCCCAGTGAAGATGTTATCAAAACTAAAAATGTCTTACACTGCTGGTAAATTTATTACTCAGAGGGTCTACTTGTCTGGTTTCTTGTCAGCCTAGAGAGGTTTTTCGTTGTTCCTGTTTTTTCTTTTTTTGACAGCATAGCAACATTTTGTTTCTTCAATGCTTCATTAGCTTGTCTTACTCATGCAATTTTCCCCATTTGATTTCATGTAAATCAAACTACTCATCAGCTCTCTAATGCCACCAGTGTACAAAGAGCCTTCTATAAAAAAAAAGTCACATAGTAAAAAAACCAAAAAAACCAACAAACAAAAAAAACCCCCTGAAGCTTATTTATGCAGGTAGTATAAGTTTTTAGAGAACTATTCATAAGATATACATAAAGCTAAAGGCTCTTAGGGGACTAGCAGGACATGGGAAAAATTTTAACAGAATTAAATTCTTCAGTATGTGGCTGAGGTAAGATGGTCAAGAAATATTTTCCAAACCAGGGGATTCTTGCCTTTCTATACCTGGTCTTTACATTGTTACTTTATTTCTTTTGGCACGTGTGGCCAATGGTGCTCATGCTTCAGTGCCTTAGTTCATCTGCTAAGTATTCCCCTCTTGAAAGGATGTGTCATAAGCAGAATATTCTGTTTATTCACCAGAAGAAACAGGTGAACTGCAAGCAGTTTACAACTTTGCATGTATTTTCTCTTGTCCCCTGCAAAAGCACAAATGGCAGCAGAACAGAGCAGTGGGGCTGTGGGCGCAGACCTGAATTTGGCTGTGTGAGAGAGGTTTCTGTGGGAGTCACTCACTCACCCACAGCCATGGAAAATGAACATGCACAGGTCAGGTGGAAAAGGGGGTGAAAGCAGAACAGGACATGAGGTGACCTGCCAGAGATCCTTCTCATGGCCTGGGTATCTCCCCACTGAGGACAAGCTCCTCCTTACACATGTAGAATGCAGGGCAGAGAGGTGGAAAGCAGAGGGAGGGATTGGGAGGATCAATACCCTAAACACCCTTGCAAATCACAGGGTCTGAGAAAAGCAATTTACCTAGAAAAAAAACCAACATTTTTTTCAATTATTAATCCTGTTATACATCTGATGACTAATACTTGGATGCATAGATATATGTATATATGCACACAGTTCATTGTTTTTAATTGTCTCATTTTACGACTTCTTTTTATTCTAACGTTAAGATAGAGTCAAATACTAAACAAAACTCAGACACCATTAAAGCAGTAAGAAAGCAAATGGCTGAACTCTGAGTGAGCAGACAAGAGAAAATGGTATAAATCATACTTTGCAAACCCTTGTGGGCCTTTCCCAAGCATGATCAATAACAGGAAAATCATCTGAGCAGAAGATCTTTCTTCCAGGACAGACAGGCAGCATCACCTGAGATTTGTTTCTCATGAACAGATTATACAGGAAAGGGTTTCCAAATATCATTATATAACCAGCAGGACTGGTGACTTGTAGGATTGTCTCATACACACTGAAAGTGAGGAGAGAGAGGTCCAACAATGTGCAGGTTAACCCAGGGAGCAAGCACTGAAGGTATATCAGTATGATGAGACACAAGAAGGAACATCTGTAAGAAATTTAAAAAAAAAAAAAAAAAAAAAGAACAGTTGATCAAAATCACAGGGAGAAACTGGATCTCAATTTCATTAAAAAGAAACTTTCACTTGCAACTAATGACCTTGCTTGCAAAAGCCTTTTGGTTTTAACAGAGAAAGAAAGCTGGACTTTGAAAAGATCACTGCTCATGGCAGGAAGGCATTAATTAGTTGGTGATGTGAAGCCAGAAGGGGTCTTTTCTCACAGTATCACTGCTTTCAGCCCTGTCTGAAGCTGGGAAGTGTACCAGTTTTTGAGTTAAAAAATTATCAGTCAGTTTTTCACCAGAGTTCAGTTTTCCCTCGTTCATTGCATTTCCAACAATTTAGCCAACTATTAAACCAGCTGCAGATAGCATACCTAGCTGGGGCTAGTGAGCCTTCAGCGTGGTTTATTCTCCAGCTTCCTTTCCCAACGACTTCTCTGAGTCAATTCAAGGAAAAAAAAAATAGGTCGAGATTTCAACATCTACCTCAGTTCTTGCCTGTGATTTGTCTCTGAAATGCACACAGTAGCATAACAGTAATCCAGAGCCAGCGCCTGACACATCTCTAATTAGCATTGTTCTTACAGTTTTACTTTGGATTTTTCCCCCGTGAAATCATTCTTTTTGAGTCAGAACATTCATTCCAGCTTAAAGCTATTTCTGAGGCATTTGTTTGAGATTATTTGTATCTACCTGATCACATCTAAACACTCTTGGAATGGGTGGCAGTAGCTATATTTTTAATCCAGAGGAAATATACAGATAGCCAAGAACATACTGCAAAAATGTTGTCCTTTATTCTACTTACTCATTCTTTTTTTACATGATTGCAGCTGACTGAGGTGGAAATTTGCAGAAGGTAAATGCTGAGCAAAGGTCTCTCCTTGCACTAACCTCATATTCATGTGAGAAATCTTTCTGAAATTTTAGCAGACCTACTTTGTGATTTGATGTTGTCCTTTTGGTTCTTCTTACCCAAACATGTCAAAACTTCACTTGTAAGAACCCCATCCTGCGTCACTATTGACTCCTGGGAATCACATCCATCCCAGAAACCCTGTATTTAGTAAGAATGGGACATAACGAAGCTGCTGTTTCCAACAGATCAGTGAAATAAGAGTACCTCACCAGTGGGAGGCACGGATTACCCCTGTGAACAAATTCTGGAGCTCCAGCATCTCCAAGGTCTTCACACACAGGAAGCTCTGGAGAAAGGGCTACAGGACAGATAGGTTCAGGTGGTCTTGTTAGCTCAGTGTCAGCATCATCAACAGGTTGTGAAGAAAGTGGGGACACAGGAAGGGGTGAACACATGGCCAGTCTGCTGAAAAGAGACTTGGCTGTAAAAAGGTCAGAAGCTGCCCACACTGATACACTGCTGCCAGGTCCTGCTCCACCCCAGATACAGAGGAAGATGTCCATTTATACCTATTCACACCCAAATAAATACAGTATTTTTTCCTGGAGAACATGTATCTGTCCAAAAGCTCGGAGGACGGAGAGCATAAGCGCTCTTGTTGAGCGATGGAGTTTGTATTAAGGCTGAGAGAGCCTCATTTGGGCCTTGCTGGTGAGTGATGCTCAAAACCTGTTTTATAGGTGGGACAGTGGGAACACACAGAGCAGGCTGCCTTCCTGCATCAAGTGCAATGGTGGTTGGGTTGTAATCCTGAGAAAGCTACAGGGACTACAGGTTTCTATGGCATCTATAGAAGGAACCAAAGGAAAACAAGACAATGATTTAACTTCCTACATGGAGATCCACACCTCTTGGCAAAATAAGAGGTTTCATCATATGCAAATAAACTGAAACCTGCAGAGACACACAGCACCACAAGATGCAAGGCAGGGACCATTTTGCATTTTCTGTACATGCTTAACTGAAGGGACACACTATTTTCACAGCATCTTCCAGAGTCTCAGAGTTTCACTTTTGCCTTACACTTATGATGTCTTTGCACCCCCACCTTGACATCACCTCCAGCTGTGTCTGCTGTACTTCCCTTGCCACAGTTGCACAGATAAAAGCCAGACAAAGGAAGCCAAAGGGTCAAAAGTAGCATCTTTTTCTGAATACAGATTACATGGCTGAAGTCACAGGGTGAAATTTACAAAGGCAATCCTTCTGCACCAGGAAAAACAAGCACTTGTACTGGACTCAGGGAACTCAGGAGGCTGTATGAGAATACTGGTGCTTGTCCCAAGATAGTGCTCATATGACTTTGTGCAAGAGTGGATAATGAAATTTTGGGAAAATAGGCAGTGCAACGTTATTGCAAAAGGGCCCTCAGTCTCTTCTTGTCAGAGAAGAGCTGCCTGCTTCCTTCTGCCCCTCCATATTCTTCTGGATTTCATAGCTATGAACAGGGATAAGACCCAGGAACATCATAAGCAAAATTTTTCACTGTGCTTTTGCAACTGATGTGGGGCAACCTCTGTTGAGATTTCCCGGTTGCAGGAGGACATCCAGTATTGCACCAGCCCAAATAATCCCTTGCTCCAGGAATGCACTGGGAATGTGCCCTGACCAAGTCCACACCCTGCTGCTGCCACATCTTCCTGAGGGTCATTGAAATGAGGCTGCTCAGATTTGCTGCAGTGATTCAAAATATCCATCTGGTGCAGGGATCTGGAAAACACATGCATGTGAGCTTCACTAAGCTACTCAGTCTTCACAAATTTTGCCAAAGTGAGCTTTCAGAATCCTCAGGTCCTATCGGTATAGAATATTTCAAGCTCCCTTTGAACAGACTGTGGGAGTATGTTTTGAAGAGCAAGACAGTGAGATTTGCTCCCCTCTTTTTTGGATTGTGTCTGTGGAGGGCAGGAAAGCTCCTCTCTCTATCTCAAAGAACTGGGAAACCAGATGACCTGTTCCTCCCAACCTCTCTTACCTGCCTGCCCCCGTCATCAAATTTCTCAGTGTTCCACCTTCAGCAGAGATACACCCTCAGGTTTGCCCTCACTGGCAAGTCTTTCATACTTAACCCTCCCAAGAGGGTTTCTGCAGCAAGCTTCAGGCTCCTCGTAGTAATTCAATGAGACATATTAGTGATGTTCAGGAGAGAAGACACACTCTTTTCTCTGCTCAGCTCCAGTGGCCTCTGGAGCAGCCTAGGCAGAAATTGTACCACTAAGGCAAAGGAGACACTACTTCCCCAGCCCACAAAAATGAAAATTATTTGATTTCTATAATACACCAAATGTATACAAGATACTTTGCACCTCTTGTATGTTCTTATATAAAGTATGAAGTAAGAACAGAATAGTCATTTCTTTATTCCACAAGATCATATCAGCTCCAAAGCACTGGCAAGAGGTGTAAGTCCAGTGCAGCTGTAAAAATTAAAGGCACCTAGAACTGAAAATATCACAGGCAGCTCCAGAACTACAACTGTGGGTGTATGCTTCAGTAGATGGTACATTCAGAAAGGCTGTAATGCCTGATTTAGGTCCTCTAATACAAGCACCAAAGGTGAGCTTTGACACCAGTTATAGGTCATTTCCACCTGACAGTCTCCTGGGACCATGGTGGAAACAGGCACTCATTCTAAAACCAGTGAATTATTAAATTGTCATCTATGATACAGAAATTAAAACCCAATAAGAAGTATTAGGTAAGTCTGTGCTTTCCCTTTTCTACGTCAGGGGCCTTCCCTAACACACATTGTACAGCAGTCTTCTCAGCTGATTTTTAAAGGACAAATAAAACATGGATTTATCAATGGCTCTGGTATTTTCACTGCATTTGTCACACTTCTGCCGCATCCAACCCTCCCCTCACTTACCTCTACTTAATATGTGGGTAAGATACCCCACTTAATACATCCGCCTTTAGCATAAGCCCCTTGGTTCGATAACTTAAAAGACTGATGAAAAGGATGCGAACAGAACTAACTTCAGCATCCACATAGCGCACAACACACAACTCTGATATGAATTTTAATTATTCACATAATTCAGTTTCCTTGACTCAGATAGCACATTTTTGGCACCACAAGTCTCAGAACAGCATGATGCTTGCAAGGGTGAGGCTCACCTTTGCCAGGCAGAGATGGTCTGTCAAGTCTATAACCTCTGCCGAAGTGGCCACCGACTCACAAGGTCATTAGTAAGAGTTTGCCAGCACGCCACACAGTGAGTCATACTTAATAGCCCATCTGCTGTCACACTTCATAAAATGTTTTCCTATTATTTCTCCTTCCTGTTCTATTCCTAAGGAGCAAGGCAATCCTCAGCGGATATGTAACTGCCAGAACCCATTTTTGCAAATAAAAGAGCAGGAAGATAGTTGTTGCCTTTCCCAAATATCTGATACCTCTTATCATTCTTGCTGACATTTTAACAATGCTGACTGCTGTTAGCGATAAGCATTAGGATTCCTAGTCACAAGCCAGGGCCTTATTTTACTAGGGACTGTAAAGACATAACACAAAAGCTGCACCCGAAAGGGCTGCAGACTAAATACATTTACAGGGCAATTCCCTTCTCACTCGGTATGGATTCCCCTTTGGGACCAGCCTCCCCATTCTTGCTGCTGACTTTAACCAGCCTTTATGGAGATTCTTTCTCAATACCTAATTCCTCATTCTTTTCCTTTATTGGCATGAAACAACATTTCAGTAGGTGTGGTATTTTATGGTTGTCTCTGTCCCTATCTTCTTTTTTTTTTTTTTTTAAATGAAATAAACTGTCTTACAATTCTAAAGCTATTTAAGTAGCAGAAACCTTTAGAGAAATTCTGTCTTCATCCTGCCATTTTATGCTATGCAATCCCATTAGTCATCCTGAATTCTAGTGGCTCCATTTTGCTGTCTGGTTTTTTCCTAGAGGATTTGAAGGGGGCAGGCAGAAGAGATTATTGTGGATGAACTGATCATTTTCTGAAATCATTAAATATGTCAGTAATTATTAATAATTAATGACAACAGTGGTACATTCCCCTCCTCTCCATGATGCCAAGAATGCTCTTTAATGGGTGTACAGCAATCCTTTGAAAAAAAAAAGACAATGAATCTGCTCCTTGGGGGTAACAGTAAATTATCTGGATTGATGCTTTCCATTCCTCTTCCACTGCACTTTGCATTTAACATGAACTTTAAAGAGAAAGGATTTGCTTTCCAGTCAGTTAATATTATGTTCACTTCACCTCTGGAAATGCCTTGAAGTCTAAGTGGCAGATGTCACAGAACATCCTCTGGAAACCTTTTTGCTACTTTAGCTCTGTGATGAAGCTGCACTCTGCAAAAGCCAATAATTCTTTCTGCTGAAGAAGTCTTCAGAGACATCAGCTCCTGAAACCCTGCATCATGTCCTCGCAGGAAACAAGCCACCCTTCCCCTGCCATGGAGGAGAATGGTGAAGCACAAAGAGTGACTTGCAGTAGCCTCAAAGCCAGAGGACAAGAAGAGAAAATGAGAATGACCAGATTCCTGACACAGGTGGTTGGACTGTCCTCATGATGGTTGGGCAGCATTGATACTGGTATCAATGGTCACATACTCTGTGCCTCCTTCTTCCAGTCTGGACCAAATCAGTCTCTTGTGGCATGCTGTTGTATGTGATTTTTTTTCACCAGTGGATGACACACCTACGGCAAAGAAGGGATCTGAAGTGAAGGATGAAACAATCTCACTCTGAAGGAGACTCAGAAGGTCTGCTTGTACTTTTATTGCAATGAATATTGCTTGTTTCGATCTTGTATGACTTAGCTGTTTATCCACAATCAAAGGGCTGAAGTTTTCTGGTCATGAAAAGTAAAACAACCAAGAAAAGAAAACAAAAGGAAAAATTAGCTAATGATCAGTGTATTTTTGAAGAAATTCAGAGTTTTGTGTAAGGATTATTTTGTCTTTATGTGAAACAGAGAAATGAGATTGCAGGTTAATAACACTAGTGAAATTTAACAGATTTCTAATGTAATACAAGTAGAGCCTTTTCATTCTTCCAGTTCTAGTAACAGAGGGTGTACTTCTGCAAAACTTTAAGGATATGTGAGGGGAGCAATCAGGTCTTGTTTATATCAGTTCTTCTGTCCTTTGAATCTTGCACTGTATTTTACATCTTTTTAAAAATAACAGATAAATTAGAGTTGTCTTTCCTTATTCCTGTGCAAAATTCCTGGGACATTACAGCCATACAGAGGAAAAAAAATGATAATAATAATAATAAAAAAAAGCCAAAACACAAAAAAAGTGGATTTAAAGACAAAATAGTATTTTGTAGATTTGTTATGGTTATAGGAAAAGTTATGGTTTCACCTGTAAGTAAAGAGGAAGAACAGGCTGATTTGCTTTAACTGAAAATAAGAAGACATACTTTAAATATTTCTGTCTAAAACACAGATTCATTTCTGGTGACTGATGAAAAATGGGGCACCTTTTTTTCCTAATTATTACTTTTAGGAGACAGAGTAGTGAGTTTGCCTGTGTGTGTCCATCAAAGGATGCATTACTGGTCCTAACAGCAATTTTACTCTATTGCATAAGCTGGCAAAGAGGAAGGAAATGTTCATCTAGAGAAGCAACAGTGATGAAAGATGCAGATTCTGCCTTGAGTTTACAACTTGGAGAAATAAAACCAGCTTTTTCTAAAAAGACCATGGGAAGGCTGTTGTGATCCTATGTGGTGAGGCAAATTACACTTGGATGTTGGACTCATGTTAAGTTCCACATGAGCAGAAGAGACACATGCTGTTCTAAGGCACAAACAAGAGAGAAACATTCAATAATGTTTAGTGTCTGTGCTTTGGACTGAAAGGAGGAAATTCGGGAAAAATCTCAGACTTTATAAGTCTGACTTCTGAAGTCCAGAAGGTCAGGTTGGATGGAACCCTGAGCATTTTGTTTAGTGAAAGGTGTCCCTGCCCATGACAGGAGGATTGGACCTAGATGATCTTAAAGGTCCCTTCCAACCCAAACCACTCTATGATTCTACAAGAAGATAAGGTTGAAATTAGCAGCCAACCAGTCCAATCCCCCCATTGTGATGACTTGTGCAAAGCTGAGGATATGAACCCTGAGGCAGATCTGTGAGAACTGGTTTTCCCAAACCACTTCTACTTTTGAGATTTCTGTTGTTTCACACCAGGGCATTTCTATGACATCTAGAAGATTTTGTTTGGACCTCTGAAAGCCACCCATCTCGGCAGGGTCAGTAACCTGGTGGGCAGGGCTTCCATACTGGACAAAGACGGCTAAAGTTCAAGTCCCTTGTTGATCCCAGTCATGGGCTGGAACTCAGGTTTTCCATGTGCCAAGCAAGTCCCATAAATACCTGTCTTGGGTAGGGGAAGATTAGTTAACTAAAAGAACACAACCTCAAATCTAGACCTGCTACGAAAAACACAGAAAATTAAACCTAACAGAACTAGCAGGAGAATTAGTGCATCTAGGAGACATCTCAGTCTGGGGAGACTTTCTTTCATGGACTGGTGAACCAAATTGCATTTGTATAGCCCACATGAGCTTCAGGGGGAAGAAACAGTTATGTGTGAACACAAAAGCATTGAACTGACTGGGAGAAAGGAAAGATGACAACTACTTGTGTAGTAGGCAGCTCCAGAAAAATGGAAAGATAGGAACAGAATGTGAGATATACACCGGAAAACTCCAGAGAGTAAAGGGAAGTGACATGAGAGAAACAAGCAAAAAACAAAACAAAAAACAAAACAAAAACAAACAAACAAACAAACAAACCACACCCCCCCAAAAACCTATTAAGCTTTAAAATTAATGGAAAAAGTAAAATTATGAAAGAGGTCACCACAGGAAAACAGGCAGAGGTGGTGACTTAGGGGAAGTTCAGAGGGTTTCATCTGTAAACAAATGTAAGAGATTTCAGAAAAAAATTAAGGAACTAATAGTAGCAGCAGGAGGTACACAGAGAAGAGTGTTTCAACATCACAGGCATAACCAAATCAGAGCGAGGAAGTGAAAGTCCGAGAGGATGGATGATCAGGAAAGGGAGTGATGTAGCAGCTAATGACACAAAAGCTTTCATATTTTAGCCTGGCAAAATTGAGATATTGGGTCCTGCAGTGATTTTTGAACTCATCTGCATGTCAGAGTTGCACTGCAGGAAGCATCACCGTCATTGTTACCAAAAATCTGCCCTCACACTCCCAGGGATTGTGTCCACATGCCCTACCTGAGAAAACTACTATCAATTTACAGGATCAAATTACCACTGAAAACCAGAGTTGGAAGGCATCTTAGGAGGTCTCCTAGTTCATCTTACTGCCCAAGTTATCTGCATATTTTTCAACTCTGAGAGACGTTTGTCTGATCCATACAAATTTCTTACATGTTTGCATCCAAATTAAGTCAGTGGTGTAGTGAGATTGCATCAGCTTCTAATAAATAGATCTCTTTAGAACTTGCTTCTGGGTCTGCCCAGAAAGTTGTCATCTCTACCTGCTGAGTGAGGAAGCAAGTTCTATTCTGGGCTGTAGGAGTCTGACCACTGTTTCTCTGTGGATGGGAATGAAGCTGCACATATGGAACAGTGTTTTGTTAAGTACAGTTTTGTTCACTGAAGCATATATTTAATTCACTGACACACACACACAGCATACAAAAAAAAGGTCTCTGCATTGAAAAAAAACAAGACTTTTTTTCTTTTTTTAAAAAAAGGTAACATTGGCTTAAAATGTTCCAGTTTTATCTGAATGTGAAAATGAATGATGTCATGTTGCTCAGTGCCAGAGAACAACCAGCAGCTACAGTCTTGGGCAAAGAGAACAGCCATGCAGCTTCTCTTCCAACATCCACCAGATGTGATGTTCACACCTCACTTGCTTTGTTGCACCAGCACTTTTAAGCCTCTCCAAATCCTCTGCTCTGCACTTGTGGGGACTGGAAGACAGAGTCCCATAGGATGCTACAGCTGAAAAGGCTTGGGACAGTAGGTATGGAATCAGGCAAGGCTGACGGCATGAGTCAACCTAGCTGGTGTGGCCACTCCAACTCACCACAATTTCACCAACACTGTCCCACAGCAGCAGCTATTCAACTGACCCAGCACTGGTCTTGTGTAAGCAACCACAGCACAAGAAGTTCACACAGAGCAACACCACACTGCCAGTTGCCAAATATTTATTGTACAAGCCTGGCTAACCATAACAGGAACTTAGCTTGACCAAAACCAAAAGAAAAAGATGCTTATCTTGGGATGGAAGCCAAGACAATCATTTTGTAAACAAGCTTGGTTCCCTTCCTAAAATGGAGATCAGATCCTCATTTGGTGTAAAAGGGTATGGCTTAAAGTGGTCTCAAAGAGCAGGTCAGGAGAAGCAGACAGGCACTAAAAATCACTTTGTAATGCCTGCCTTGCTATTTAATGCTCTTCAAAAGGTCAAGCACAACCTCCCCATGATGTTCACCTCCACTGACTGCAGTACCAGTCCTGTACTGGACACCTGCATTTCCATCCCTGACATTGACTGGAACACTTAATCTATCAATGGCAGTATACCAGCAGCTGAATAGCAAAATGCTTTAAAAAGGCTCAAAACTTCCGCCATGGAAGGAATGCCTCAAAAGATGATTGATACCTCTCTGTGTAGTTTGTTGCTTTACCCACAGCAGTAGAAAGTCAATGTAGGAGAGTCATCAAAATGGGATGTGATGACCCTCCCTCAAGTTGCTCCTGAAGGCCACCAAGGAGGTGGCAGAAGATGGATAGAACCTCAGATGCCTGGTGAGTTGGCAGACAGGAAAGGATGGAGCAGAAGAAGAGCCAAGCTGTTCTGCTGTGACTCATTCATTGCCCACTTGAGTTTTTGACTGTTCTTACAGTGAGAAGAAAAAAAAAAAAAAAGAAGGACCAAGTCTGCTTTGGGGTCTTATTTCAGTTTTTTTCTGAGGCAAACAGAGCTTTTCTGCATCTTTTATGTTCTTCACTTGGCATTTTATTTCTTAATATAGGAAATCTGATGTTACTTTTCTTGTGTACCCCATCTGATAGCTGATAGATGATTGTGGTAATCTTTGTTCACATTTATACAGAACAGAATTATTTTTAATCTTATAATGCAACAAGTCTGAAATTTGAGTGAATCCCATTCTGGACGGAAGACATTATCTCAAAGACTTGCTTTTCTAACTCACATTTAAGGGATCTGAGTATATTACTAACATTCAACTAGTTTGTTTTAAACCCTCTATGCCTTTTTTATTTTTTTGCTTTAATCGTGTCAGTGTGATATGAATTTATGCATCATGTTAAGAAAAATAAACATTCTACTAATCTCTTTTAACTGTGGTCTTTTACATTTCTGTAGACTTTTATTTAGCTATCAGGAGAAATGTTATACAGAAGCCCATTTTTTTACTTTTTCTGTACAATCCAATATTTTATATACCTTTACTATAGCCATTCATCTTCATCTCCTTTTTAAGCCAAGCAACACAGCTCTGCTGCCTCTCTCCTCCAGGTCTTGCCTGAATTTCAGACTTTCCTGTTTTCCTCTATGGAGCTGTTCTCTTTCTGCAATACTTGAGAGAGTCCCTGCAAGTGCCTATTACTTTTATTAAATACTGATCCCTTCCTGACTGAAGATTTATATGGGTTTTTTTAATGCATCCATATAACAAAACGTTTTATACATGTTTTTTCCAAACACAAGGATAAAACTTTTCTTCCATAAATGGAGATCTGAACCTCTATCAAAGGAAAACTAGCAAAGAATCACTCCCCTGTACACATACACACACAACCAATGGATTCATTTTAGCAAGAGCAGAGAGAAAACCTGGCAGATGAAGTTTTCCTCCCTCAGAGGTATTTTGGCTAATTTACATCCTCATTTCAGAGCTAAAGGCTCCCACTGAAAGGCAACCATGTGTTCCTTTTTAACAGGTAGATTTGATTAAAGGCTGGACTTCTGGAGCATGATCCTGCTGCCTCTGTATAATCAGCCCTACCAAGGATAATGAGATTACTCACAGGAGTAAAACACTGCAGAACAGAACCCTGGAGTCTCACCAATTAATAGGAGAATTTTCTTCTCTTTTTCCCTCCGCCCCTTTTTTTTTATTGCCCTTAAAATGCCAGGGGAGCTTCAGAGTTATAGCAATTATTGTTATGGAGAACAGGGCATAAAATGAACTGTTACTGCCTTTAAAAGAGCTGGAATCTCTTTACCTTTCAAGAGTAGGGCATAAAAATCTGTATGCAAATGAATAAATATAAATGCAAATATAATCTACACAAGGAAAAGCTGTTTTTCCCTGAGCTAAAGAAGCATAACGATAATCAGGCTCCCAGCTGTAAATGGTACTCAGTGTTTTGTAAGAGCTGTGGAAAAGTGAGGTGAGGGTTTAATCCACTTTCTCCTCTGGTTGGAGGAAACAGGTGTGGCTCCATTTGGAGGTAGCTTATTATTTTTCATGAATATATTACAGGTACTCTTTGCATATTTCAAGAGGTAGCACGTTTTGCTGTTCCTGATCAGGAACAGTCACTGGATACAGAACATGGACTGAGAGGTTTCACTGTGCTGCTTAGCTCAGCTTTGATGGTTTATGAGGATTTGAGGAGGCAGTTGAACATCCTTTGGCAAACAAAGGCTTCCAAGTGGATGGAAGATCAGGCATCATTTGTTTATTGAGAGGAATTAAACAGCAGAATTTCTTCTCAAACAATATATGCAACATATATCTCATACGGGAAGCTTCCAGGAGATGCCTGTCCCCATCCCATCTAGGGGAACTGGGAAAATATGGCTGAGACCTTGCTGCCAGCAGAGCTTTCTGAATAAATATTTGCATCAATTCACAATTAAACACTGAGACAAACGGTGAGTGAAAGAAGAGAGCATAGAGTAGGCAGCTGGGCTGAGGCACGCAGGAGAAAGCACAAGCACCTGAGTGAGTGCTGAGCCAATGAGAGCCATGTGAGTCCAGCACAACTGGGGAAAATTTGTTGGTGTGAGCACTGCATTTCTGCATGGTTTTGGTTCCCATGGCCCAGAATAACTGTGTTGAAACAAATCTACTCATTACCACTAATCACTGTGGCTTCAACACTGGGAGAAAAAGAAGTGAGGTACAGTGTGCCCTAGTCTCGATCAGAAGGGTTTGGATCAGTTTGGAAGAAATTTGATGATTTTAAAGGAAAAAGAGAGAAAGGGGAGGGAAGCAATAAGTGACCCCCAAGTGTGCACTGTGTCCCAAAATTCAGCTTGATACCTGAGACAAGTTAGTGAGAATTAAGTCCGTTTAATGAACAAGACAATGAAGAAAGCAAGAGATGGGGAAAAATAAAGGCAGTAGGTCACAGGGAAGGAACAAGAATTATTCAAAGGATAGCAGACTTCTTAAGATTCTAAATGAAAAGATTAGTGAAATTCAGATGCAGACAACAGTCTGGGAGAAGCTAAGAGTTCAGCAAAGGAGTCAGGTTTAAATCCCTACAGGATGTGACACAATTTATTGGCAGAACAGAGAAGACATTAAAAAGTCCCTGGTGAAACAAAAATTAAAGGGGATTATTTTGCAGCAACATTCACAAAAAGAAAATAGCAAAACAAACACATTTTTGATGAAGTGTGAAGGTCAGAATACACGAACAAGAAATCAAAACTGCTAGAGATTTGATTGTAGTGATAGGATTGTTGACAGCATTGAAAAGAATTACAAACTTCTGAGGAAAAATTGACAATAAACTAATGAGTAGGGAGAGAGCAATGAAAGTCGGGTACAGTGATGACCTTGACTTCTGTATTAGGTGGGAAGAAAATCAAGGCGTGAGATATTTTAATCTGGCATAGAATAATGTACTGTTGGGCCAATACATAATATGGGAAGAGGAGGAAACAATAAACAATATTAAGAGTCAAAAAGAAAACCCAGAAAGTTTCTTCAAATTCAGCTTTAGCAGAGACATATTATCATGGAATAATGGAATAGTTTGGGTTGGAAGGGACCTTAAAAATCACCTGCTTCCCAATCACGCTGCCATGGGCAGGGATACCTTCCACTAGATGAGGTTGCTTAAAGACCCATCCAATCTGCCCTTGAGCACTACCAGGGATGGGACACCCACAACTTCTCTGGGCAACCTCTTCCAGTGTCTCACCACCCCCTTACAGTAAAGAATTTCTTTTAAATGTCCAATATAAATTATTCTCTTTTAGTTTAAAATGTTAACCCTTTGTCCTCTCACTACAGGCCCTATTAAAAAGGTTTTGTCCATCTTTCTTATAAGAAAGACAGGAAGAGAAGTTGATGCTGAATGAAGTCAAACACTCTCGATGCCAACTGGCTCTACCGCATCCCAGCTGGAAGGATGGCAGGGAATCAGCAGGGTGACAGCCAGGGAAAAAATCTTATCAGGGAGAAGGGTGCCCAGGAGAACTATGCATGGGTGGGAGGCATACCAGTGTCCGGAAAAGAAAAGCATTTGTGAAAGAAAGCTTGTAGAGAAGACACAATGGACAAATGTCCAGGGAACCAAAATGCCTCAGTATGGCTCTCTGCTCACATTGATAAGTCTCTTGTGTCTGAAGCAGGTGGAGAACAGTGTACGTCCACAGCAAGGGAACCAGCTGGGACACAGCAGGCAGGGAGCACTGGAGAGGGGAATCATTTCAAGGCACAGAGGAAACCCTTACAAAGATGCATGCAGCAGGCAAACCGCTCTGGTGTGAAGCGGGACATAAATACCCTGGAAGAAACTAATGATAAACAGGGGTAAGCAAACCCAAAGAGATCATTATTTAGTGCAACATAGTAAAAAAAGCCCTAATGGTGTGAGCTGCTCTGCCTGGGCAGGCCCCTAAACTCACTCAAAATGTTACCAAATTCAATGATTTGCCGTATCTCTGCTGGCATCAGTCAGAAAAAGAGCACCAGGATGAGCTGAAAGGTGCTTACACACTTTAGTACCTCACTTTTCCCTGCAGTGAGCCAAGACCCAAAACAAGAAAAGGAGCCTATCCATGGGCCCTCATTTGATAACATGCCTGGGGTAGAGATGAATCGTTGAGATGGGGAAATCATAGTGAAAGCCTCAAAATGATCAGCAGAGTTTTCAACAGCAGTTGGAGAATTACTCACTGGTGATTCACAAATTCTGTGCTCAGAAGGGGCCAGTGATCATACCCTCCAATTTCCTGCAAAACAGGCAACTAAAGTTTTTCTTCACTTCAGGCTCTTCATCACTGGTTGATCTGGAGCATGCCATTTAGGCTGAGTACAAAGCTGTCAGAGAAATAGTCCACCTTCATATAGGTGTCTGTCATGTCACCTGGTGGTCCTTCTACAGCCTTCTACAGCTTCAGAGCTCCATGCACTTCATCCTAAATTAAATACCTGTCTTTGTCTGAGTGAATCACACTCTAAACTTGATTAACTCAGCTGACTAGATCCTCACCCAAAGGAAGTAAGACACAGAATTCCGTGAAGTGGAGGTAGATGTACTGGAGGCACCCAAAGCTGGGTAAGATAGATCCCAGTCCAAGAATCCAAAGTATGCTTAAATTTATTACAATTGCTGATCTAATTTATTCTGAGTGTATAGATACACACTAGAAATTAGCTATAATTTTTCTGCCTTCAGTTTCCAACCACTGACTTCATAATGTCATTTTGTACTTAACTGAAGAGCTGTTCACAATTAAATTACTCTGCTGTTATAGTCTCCTTTCTCTGGATCAACAGAGCTCTTTGTGTTATCTGTTATCACTGAAGACTAAATAATGATGTTGGATCAGATCAAATAGTTCTATTAATCAGGAAAGAAGGATCTCAATGAAGGTGTGAACCAAATAATCTATAAAAGGGATCTGCTTTGCCACTGCATCAACTTTTTATCCCTTAAAAAAAAATAAGAAAAAAAATGAAAACAAAAAAACCCAAGAACAAATATCAAAACCAACCTCAACAAATTACCCAAAACTCTTACTTCCAAAGCAATTATAAACCTAGATAAATGTGGATATTGATAGATAAAGGATCAGTTCCTTTCATGGGAAAGAAATGTGTAAAGAGCGAAGAACATGGTAAAGGAATTTCCTGTACTTGCTTGTCCTGGTGGATTTCCTCTTGGATGGCATAACAGGTGCTCATGCAGTGGAGGCTTTGCCCACAAAAGTACAGCAGCCAAAGCAAAGAGATATCAGGTCCTATTTTTCTCTCAACCTCAGAAAACAGTTTCTTCCTAAAGGCCAAAAGCAAGTTTTACATGAGCAAAACCCATTGCATCTGGATCACAGAAGAAATTGTGAAACTACCTGTAAAACCTGACAATCAGTTATCACAAACCTACCTCATGTTTGAGTAGAAAACTGCCACTCTGAATGTTGTATTCATGCATAACTTAACTGGAAAGGTGAAGATTTCTATTTTATTCATGCATAACATTCCTTTTTCACTAAAACTATTTTTATTCAAAAAACATTTTGTCTTTTTTTTCTTTTTTGTGTGTGTGGTTTTTTGGGGGGTTGTTTGTTTGTTTCTTTTGGGTTTTTTGTTTGTTTTTTTCACAAGCTGAACTCCATACCAGAGAGGAAAAATAAAAAACAAACAACATATGCTGCCAGAAAAGTGATACATCCTGTTTTACACTGGTGAAGGATAAAAGGTGCAGCTCAGAAAACACAAGGTTAGATTTGGTGCTTCTGTGCAGTTTGTTTAATAAAAACTGATGCCTGTTTTGCTGTTTCTCTTCCCCCACTCCAGCCAGCTGGAGCACAGACCAGTATTTCTCAGAGCAAGATCCTGTTGCTAATGATAACTACTGAATTACAGTGTTAGCAAAGACTTAAAGAGACCATCTAGCTCAGTCCCTGGGAGGGTCAGGAACACTTGGACAATCTCATGAATTCTGATAGCAGATGCCTCAAAGGTGTTTTGATACTGGCCTGAAGGCTGTGGTAGATCTGTGCACAAAGTGACAGCCCTACTGAGACAGCAGGAGATTGGGTCA
Source organism: Acropternis orthonyx (assembly GCA_035583155.1). Classification (NCBI taxonomy): domain Eukaryota; kingdom Metazoa; phylum Chordata; class Aves; order Passeriformes; family Rhinocryptidae; genus Acropternis; species Acropternis orthonyx. Next base: position 143,408,742 of record JAWWEU010000081.1, on the reverse strand, counting down.
CACATGCGTTTGGTAGACGCACTTCACACCAGCCCTGAGGACTCTGGGAACTGTGTATTAACATTCACAGCCCAAGGGCTTACCTTACCACCCAACAGCTGATCTGCTCCAGGAGCTCAGAGGGAAAGGGAAGCCAACCACATCTCTTCAGAGGGGTTTCCTAAATACAAAGCTTTCCACAGACAGAGAGGAAAGCCAAGCAGCACTGGTGCCCAGAGCTGGAAGGCAGTGAGGATGGAGTTCTCAGTAATTTCACAGGCAACACTAAGCTGGGAAAGAGTGTTGATCGGATGGAGGGTAGGAAGGCTTTGCTGAGGGATCTGGACAGGCTGGCTGAATCAATAGGCCAAGACCAATTGTATAAGGTTCAAAAAGCTGAAGTGCTGGGTCCTGCACTTGGGTGACAACAACTCCATGCAGTACTACAGGCTGGGGAAGAGTAGCTGGAAATCTGCTCAGCTTTTCTGCTGATCTGGGGAGGTTGGTCAACAGTGGCTGAACATGAGCCAGCATGTACTCAGGTGGCCAAGAAAGCCAGTGGCATCCAGGACTGCATCAGCTACAGTGTGACCAGCAGGACCAGGGCAGTGATTCTTCCTCTGTACTCAGCAATAGTGAGGCCACACCTTGAATCCTATGTCCAGTTCTGGGACCCTCACTACAAGAAAGACACTAAGGTGCTGGAGCGTTTCATGAGAAGGGCAAGAAAGTTGGAGAAGGATCTAGAGAGTAAGTCATATGAGGAGTAGCTTAGGAAGCTGGGTGTGTTTAGCCTGGAGAACAGCAGGCTCAGGGGAGACCTTATCACTCTCTACAACCACCAGAAAGGAGGTTGTATCCATGTCGGGGTCGGTCTCTTGTCCCAGGCAACAAGTGATGGGACAAGAGCTTCATATTGCAGTAGAAGAGGTTCAGGCGGGACATCAGGAAGAATTTCTTCACTGAAAGCGTGGTTAAGCATTAGAATAGGCTGCTCAGGAAATTGGTGGAGTCGCCATCCTTGGAAGTGTCCAAGAATGACTAGATGCATCACTTAGTGCTATGGTTTAGTTGGCCATGGTGGTGTTTGTTCAAAGGTTGGACTTGATCTTTGCCAACCTTAACAAATTATTCTATGAATGATTCTATGAGGGAAGGGTATATGCCTGAGGGACCACTGATAGGTATTTCTTTGGAGCTCTTTTGAGCTGTTTCCATAGCATTTGCTGTCGCTCCTTTACTGCTTGAGGACCTGGAGGAAAATTGGTCATTAAAGCATCAGTGCAGGGATCCTGCCCCCTCAAAACCATGACCCAAGGGGCTGAAGCATCTCTGATGCTTCATTTCTCATCTCCCTGGAAAATCCCTTCTCCCTAAAATACATATTCTTAGATATGCCCAGGTTGCCCATGTGACACTACCAGGCAAGAGCAGGTTAACAGTGTTCCAGCCTTACTCCTAGCTTAACATCCCCCTCTCCTTTTCATCCAGGATCTGTAGCAGTGAGGTACAAAGATCTTCCCAATTTTTGGGCACTTAATGCATTAAAAGGTGCTTTCAAGTTATATGGTAATACTCCATGCAGGCAGACATCTGATGCACTGTGGAAAAGAATTAATAGAAAACAGCACAGAGGTAAGAACTGGAAATTAGAATTCATCAGGTAAAAAAAATAACAAGCACAAAAAATCGGAAACAAAATCTTTCAGTCAATAATGATATTTTAGGATGGCTTCATTTCATAACAAAAATCATCAAAATTGCTCCTGAAAGAAAAAAAAAACACATATCCCCGTTTTGGCACTTCTGGTCTGAGTTGTACCAGCCATATTTAAACAAAATCAAAGGAAATGAACCCAAAACCACCCTCCCTGCCTGAAAAAAAATCCAAACAACCCACAAAACAAACCCAACAACAACAAAAAATCCTAAGAAAAACAAACTCAAGGGCTAAAAGCTGGACAAAAATAGTTTCTAATTAATGATTATTGACAATTCAGATGGATTTATATGAAAGACCACAGCGAGCTATGTCCCTGTAATTTTTTTTTTTTTAACTAATCACCAGTGCAGAGAGGTGAGCTCTCTTTTCCTTTGCATGTGTCAGTTCTGTTCTCCATTTTCTTGGAAGAGCAAGAGCAATGTCTATTTGACATTCTCCAAAAGCTACTCTTATGTACTCGTCTTTCCAGTTCTTTCTCAAAACCAAACTGATTTTTTCAACAGCGAAATTAAGACAGCATTTCAGCATTGAGATCTCACTAAAGTATCTTCTAGATACCATCTATATGTGATTCCTGCCCTACTTTCATTTCAACGATTCAAACAGCCCCTACTCAAGCTCAGGTATTTTGTGAGTTACTCTTGTCTCTGAAAAATACTCTTACCCATTTACAGTTCCTTCTTGGCCCAATATACTGCTGCAATCATTGCCATCATCTCCCTTTAGTCCACTGCTCACCAGGAGAAGCAACCTGGCAGATATGTGAGTGTGGAGGCTGGTTTGGGAAGCACAGGCACCCAATTTGCATGTGAGCTGGTAAAATTACCTTTCTCCTCAGCGATATCTCAAACTTCCTAAGCCACACAAGGCCTTCCTCTGATTATAAGCCAGCATTATTTTAATTCAGTTATTTGTATTCTGCTATAGCCTTTGTTCTGGGAACACAGCCAACTGAAGTACTGAATACCTACTGAGTATAATTAGAAAGGTAAGCAGCTCCAAAAGGAATGAAATCAACACACACACACACACACACACACACACACACACACACACACACACACACAGAGTCATTATACAGGATGCACAAGGAGAAAGCTGAAATGTGGAGGGCAGAGACTTGGACATACACACACACACACAAAATAAGACCCCCACACCCTAAGCAATTCGTCTCTACCAAACTGACATCTCAGCCAAATGAACTCCGTTGCCCCGATAATTTTGAGAAATGTTTGTTTGTGGAGTGGGTGGGTTGGACTCATGACCTGTTTGCTGAAGCAACAAAAGCTCTTGAAAAAGAGCCTTCCTAAGATCTGACAGGCTTTGGCCTTCAGCAAACAGCATGTTCAAAATAAGCAAATAATGAGCAACTTTCATCGATGAACTGCCAGGACACAATGTCTTCAGATCTCCCAGAGCAGTCCTTGCCTGGCTGTCCTTCAGGCCTGTTCTCATGGCCCCCCTAATCACATTGCTTTTATGTTCTCCAGCTTTGCTTTCAGCATTTGAGTCATTGCTATGTTTAACATTCAGTGCAGCTTCATAAAGAAACCAGCTTATCTCTCTCTGGATTGTTCCAGGTATTTACACGCTACCTGGATCATGAGAAAATCAATAGGAATCAAGTACTTAAATATCTTCGAGAATACAGACTGCTGTTCTCCTCTAATGCCCATCCATCTCCTGTCCATCCAGTAGGCTAAGAGCAATACTTTTCTACTAGTGATATGACACAACTTTCCTGTTTACCCACAAAGGTATACTCTGAGGAGCAGAGGTTTTGCACTTAACTGGAACAGGCTGCAGTGAGTAAAACTGGGAAAATACAATCAAAGTGACAAGTGGCAGGAACCACTCAATTGCCCCTCAGTCATTTATAGAATTGCTCTTGTTCAGATGGGTCCTTTGGAACCTGTTGGATAAGGATTACAGTATGAAGGTATTCGTATTACTCTTTCCCATCACTTAGCAAAACAGTGACCCAAGAATATAATCTTCAGGCCCTATCAGTGCAAGAAACATATCGCCCGGAACTTCTACAACCTGCTCAGGTCTGCTCTTGTTTCCAGAGGTGGGAGATGCTGTTTCACAGAGCACATCACAAACCCTCCTCCTCTCACATAGTGCAAATGTGCATTTCAGAGAGGAAATTCTGGATCCTGCTCTCCAGTTCTCACCAAAGAAATCTCATATCTGACTTTAAAACCAGGATGCTTCAGAATGCTAGAAAGTGAAGAGGATGAGGGGACATAATCTGAATTCAGGCTAAAGCTAATAATTTTTTTCATTCCAACTTTGCCCCATTTGGGCTGACATAGCTGTGCTAATTTCAGCAACACGAAAGATGCTCCATTACAACAGTTCTTTTGCTTGAAGAATTAATTTTGCTAGTGATGAGATGATGGAAAGGAGAGGCCTAAATCACCAGACAAAGCAGAGCCTCACCAGGATAAACTGTTCCTAGTAGGAGAGCTCTGTGACAAATACTCTACCTGGCAACACCTTCCAGCACAGATCTAGTCTAAGTGTTTCAGAAAAATCCAGGTGTTGGTTTTACCTGCACTGAGGGTTTATTTTCCCTGTCTCAGAGCTCACTCCCTAGAACTGTCTATGCTCTTAAACCACTGCCTGTGTCATGGCATCCTAATTGCTTTTCTGGTTCACTTTCACCTCCATCCATAAATAGTTTTGCCCACTCCAAACCTAGTTTTAACTTTTATTTTAGCTGATTCCCATGACAGACCATTGCCTCAAGCCTGAAATGAAGCATTAAAGTTGGACCAAACTCCAGAAACCCCAAGGCAGCCATGGTGACATTTCCAGAGCTAGCTAAGGATCAGACTCAGGAATTACTCCTTCAACTTTATTATAATCATCACTGTGGTCAAACCATTCTCCATTCAATATTCCTGCCTTTACTTCAGTCTTCCTTTCAAATCCAGTGTTTTGAAAGGGGAATGTATTTCACCTCCCTAAGTGGCTATGGGATGGGTATAATATGTTTGACGGGCACACTGGGATAAACATCCCCATGAAAGAACATAATCAGTATGCCTGTAGCATTTTAGGCCTCATAGAGTCCATTTTTGCCCTCAGACTTTGCATTTTGTCAATCTGGACCACAGCCTAATCTCAAAGTCAGTAACTGCTGTCATTCTATTGCACCAAAACATTAAAAGTAAAATCAACAAAATATGCAACACTAAGGGGGATTTCATGCACTGCTGAATTGGATCAGGCATTTTCAGTTTCATATAGTGTTCATCTGTAATACAAAACACTGGAAAGGGCAGTTTTGTTATGTCAGTCTTCTGGATAATATTTTAATCACTTAACCATCCCTCTGCCCATCGGTTGGAAGGGGAAGTCTTCACTTCCTGGCCATGTATTTCTGCACATTTCTACTTTCTGCTTCATTTTTATTCCACAGAGAATTGGTTTTCAGCTGTGAACAAAATGACCTTTGAATATCTGCCTACAAAGAGATCTGAGATTTTTTGGCTGAAGGTGACTGTATATCTAAGTCATGATTTAACTTTATTACCAAGAATAAAACTAAAAAAAAAAAAAGGAAAATAAAAGGAAAAGGAAAAAACCCTCTACAGCACTTAGACCCAGAAATCATGTCTAGATTATACAGAACAATATATTTGGACTCACTGTGCCTTTGCCACACTGTGGCATTACTGTTATTCATTGCCATTCTGTGTGATCCATCATGTCTTCCTGGTTAATTGCAACTTTACATGGTATTTTTCTACTTATGAAGATGCTTTCTCTTGAACTAGGGTCAGGTTATCGTAATTTTCAGTAAATAAGTTTTGGCCAAAGACCACAGTTTGTGCTGTCCTCCTTATGCGAACATGTCCCTGATGAAAAGCAAGTCACGAAGCTGCAGCTCCCAATAACTTGCTCACAGTTTTGGCCTTGTCTGTGTTGCCTACAAAGTATGTTTTTCACACAGGGATTAATTAAGGTGCATTAGTCATCTCCTGAAAGCTAACAACAGGGCAATACAGTGCTAACACAATAGGTCTTCCCAACTGCTTGGCAATGCTGTGCTTAAAACTGTGACTGGCCTGAACCTTGCTTACTATGGGACCCATTTCATTTCTGCTTCAGAAACACTCCCTTTCTGAGCAATGAAGATACAGCCTTAACTTTTAGGGTTTTCTTCCAGTAAGTGGGTGTGAAGGTGACAAAATGTGAATGTACAGTGGAGGCACTGTTGCATTCTGCAGCATTAGCATTGTATGTGATATGAGGTGATGTCAAGGCACTAATCCAACCACAGATGATGCAGCAGCCCCATTGGTGGGCAGAAAGGTTCTGGTGACTCCATCTCAAACCCAGCTCTGGTTTTGCCCCTGGTTAAGAACTGATGGTGAGAATCCGTAAAGATGGAGTATAACGGTTTCTACTACACTTTCAGCAAGGCAACCTTCATAAATAAAAAATTCATCAAGAGCACTTTATCCTTGCTGGGAGGAATGACCAGAGAGAAATTAGGAGCTGTTGGGCTACCACTGAATTTTTCTAGATTTCATCAGGATTTAGGTTGCTGATGCTCATTTTGACACTGTACTATTAGAGTTTGTGTGTGGGTAAGTAGATGCACACAAATCAGCTTCATAGGGCAGCTTGGGACTTCTGACTGTGATGGTTTGTTAAATGTCACTAAAACCTTCTGAAATGCTAAATGTAGAGAAAACCTATTGCCTGTCAGGACCTGAGCACACACTGTGTCCTGTCTAGAAGTTACACAGAACAAAGAGGAAGTAATTTCTTTATGACAGCATTCTTCCTGAAGGGTAGTCAAGAAAAGCAAGTCCATGAATAGGAAAAGACACCCAGTACAGACAGTCCAAAAGAAGGAAGGGCAAAAAAGTGGAAAAGTCCCTAAGCATAAAACCATAGACTTTTACTTGTGAACAAAAAGTACTCAGCACCTAAGGAAGTTTGTGAGGTAGAGATGAACTGGATGACTCAGTTACTTAGAGGAAGACAGCCTGTGAGACCAGACAGAAAGAAAAAAGTCTGCATGGTAAAGAGAGATGCTTTGTGACCAGACTCCAAACACAAAAAATGAGGAGAAAAATGAAATAAATATGTACAGAACATTGCAAAATGTGAAGAGAGCATGCTAATTTCTTCATGGTCTTTAGGAAATCCATCCCACGGCTTGATGCAAGATCATTTTATCATCTGAAGACTCTTGAAAGGGCCAGCTTCATCATCCATTGCCATCTTAAGTGCTCCTTCAAAAATTAACTATTGGATGAAGACCTGTGGATGGAAGAACAGAAGCAGGCACGTAGGCAAAAAAAGAAACAGTATAGGAAAGACACAAAACAGCTGATTTAAAGAAAAAAAATAAACTCAGTAATTTAAAAGAGAAAATACCCTGGCTTTAGCTACTTGAAATGTGTATTTCCAAATTCCAACTCTTAACTTCCTCTAAAAAGGCTATTGTGTGGATTTTTTGAAAGTGCCTGTTTGTCTTAGAAGAGCCCTTGGAAGCAGAGCAATGACTTGCCCTGTCAAATGCGTAACACTCACTAGAATATAAATATGTAAAACTAATATAACACAGTCATGGTGCTCTGTTGCTGTCTGAAAACTTAGCCCCACTCAAGGGCGATTCAATCTGCATTCATTGCTTCTGCGGGAACAATCCATTTGTCGGATGTTTTTCATGTTCATGATAACCTCTGAGAAGATCAAAATGAATTGCCATCAAACGGAGGTGACTTCTCAGGAAGGTTTGCCAGTTTAGCTGTAATCATATAAGCAAAGCAGAATCATTGACTCACGAAGAATCAATACAGCTATGCTAGTGCAAAATTATTTATAATAGTTCTCTTTAGATCATGTCTGCAATACAGACTTTGGAAAGCATCAGTCATGGGGGTGCTAGGCTGCAATGTGTGACAGACATACCCGAGAGTATGTCAAGAGTACCCAGCCTAAACTGATTTCCAAATACTATGCTTTAACCCAGGCAGAATACTTCACTAACTTACACAGGCAAAAGAGGAGTTTTGCCCATATAGCCTGTACTCCCTTTTCCATGCCAGAAATATACTTCTTGAAAAAAACCTGACATTATTCTGGTGTAAAACAGGTTTTTTACCAGTATAGGTCTCATTTGTGCTGAGAAAAATCCTTATACTACAACATTGTAAAGACCAGTCCTTTTTGATTCCAAACATGCCAGGCAATGACTTGTGTCTTCAGCTCCCTCCCTTCACCCTCTCCGATGAGCTAGAGATGAACTCAGGAGACAGATCTTCAGGTTCAGAACCTTCAAACAGGAGTGAGTACCATTCCTGTATCATCTACTGATATTCTACTGGTACTTCTGCATTAGTGTGAAGTTGGGTCCACCAGAGTAGACGAAACAGCCTCAACTCAGTGTCTAGATTAACCCAGCTGATTTTAGAAGAAATAATTTGAAACAATAGTCTGAGAGGTCAATAAACACCACCAGAAAACCATGGAAAATGCCTCAGAAAAGAAACCTCTACAAACACAACTGATCTGGAATGACATCTGCCCAATCCTCACCTGGTTTTCCTCTCTCTTTCTATGTCAGACCAACACATTATCATTGTTGGCATTTTAGCCTTTTTTTCACCAAGAATATGAGGCCTGTGTAATGATACTGTGTAAGATTGGTTGTACCTGTATTTTATGCCTTTCCAGCAATAACTTAAAAAACCCATTAACAATTTAAAAATTAATAAATGCATTGACAGAGAAGTGGAAGACACAGAAGTTATGCAAACAGGAGGATGAGGAAGAAAAAAAAAATCACATAAAACCCAAGCAAACAAACAAAAAAACCCCTGTATCGTATCTCGCTTTGGGACCACCACCCATTAGAAGAGGTAGACAAATTTGAAGGTGTCCAAGTGAAGAGCACTAAGATGGAAAAGACATTGAAGTTCATAATGTGCAAGGAGAGGCTGGGAGCTTTGTTCAACCAGCAGAGGAAAAGGCTATGAGCAGGGGGATGAAGTTGTTTTTTTTTACTGCCTGATGGAAAGAAAACAGGGAAAATGAAGCCAGCCCCTGTTGAGAGTTGTACAGTGAAAGGACAAGATGAAACAACTGCAACTTGCAATGGAGGCTATTCCATCTGGACAAAAGAAAATTGTTTCACCTTTAGAGGAGTTCAGGGCTGGAACAAGACCCCTGAGAGGCTGGATAGTGTCCAACCTTGGAGATTTCCTAATCACATGGAACGAGACCCTGAGAAACCTGATTTGACTCTAGAGTTAGGCCTTGTCTGGCCATGATGCTGGATTAGACACCTCAAGTGGACCCCTCCTGCCTAAATCATCCTATGATTCAGCTATCATTAGACACCAGAGACACCACAGAAAAAATTCTACCTCAAGATACAAGTCTATAGGAAATGAAACTCCCTTGGCTTTGCTACTCATGGAACTATCTGAGCTTTTCAGCAGTGGCCTCCTCTTGGTTTGCCTTTATTAAGAGGAAGTTGTGTTAAAGCAGTAGTGTGGAAAACACTACGAATGGAAATATGTGTTCAGCTTTCCCTTCAATAGGCACAAAAATTAAATGAAACTTTAATCATAGTGAAAATCTGCTCCCTAAAAGCTGAAAGGAATTTTGCTGTACAGCTTTGAGTCCTGAACACAAATAAGCCTATGAAAAGTTAGGGGTGTGTGCCCTTATTTCCAGTGTGGGAAAGGAAACACCAGAGCAGCAAGGTAGGAGACATCATCAGTGCTCTGTGCCCAGGTTTTTCTCTCTGTCTCATTGCATGTGCCCATAGCCTCAGTTTCCCTGCTGAAATTGATGCCCTTAGCTTTGGATGATCTGAAATGGGATGCCATACCTGGCTCTGGATGACTGTATGGCACTGCTTTTGCCACACAGAAAACAGTTATTGCAGAGAAACACTAAGTAAAATCTCTGACTTTACACTTCCCCAGCTAGATAGACCTTTACATACAGTAGGATGTCAGGCCCTGGCCAATGAGTGTAGAGAGTAGGGGAATGGGACAACTCCACAGACGTCTCTTGGCACTTGCAGGTGAACACAATTGCACTCAGCACCTCATGAGCTCTTGTGGAGTATCCAAAACCTCAGGGATAAAGCCCTGAGCAGCCCAATCTCAGCACTGCCCCTGCTTTGAGTGAGTCGACCAGAGACCTCCTGAGATCCCTTCCAACCTAATTCAACTTATGATCATACAAACATTTACTCAAGGGCTTTCACACTCAACTTATGGCAATTCAGTAGTCTTCATTCAGCAGCCTCAGAGGAAAAGAAAAATAAAAATTTCAACCAAATGTGGTTTTGAGGGTTTTTTAACCAGGAAAAATATGTAAATTAGGGTTGGCAACTCCTTTTTTTTACAAGTTTCTATCTAACCCACTGAATTGCTTTAGTTTAAAAAATTACACCCCCCCCATTCTGGAGCCATTCTCTTTAGGTAATTTTTTTCAGAAAAAACATCATCTTTAGACAGGATTTTTAACAGCCTTTAATTATTTTTAATTGAGAATGATTCAAAATTGCTTTGTCTCATTTGTTTGAACCTAACATGATGTTTTTAGCTCTCTCCCAAAGTTTGTTTATATAGAGACAAGGACTCCAGTCTCAACTTTTTAAGGTGTATGTTGGGGCTGCTCATTAGCTCAGCAAAAGTATAAATTAACATAGTTTTGTCAGTGTGAAACAAATATTGGTTGCAGACTTTGAAAGAGCAGCCCAACCAAGAAGTGGTTCCTCCAGTGCCCTGAGCAGCTTGTGTTTTCCTGTATCTCCCGTTTCCAGCTCACCATGGGTCCTTCTCTCCAATTTGGCCATCACACCAGAACACTGTTCCTAGGGCTGTATGTCTTCCCGCCTTTCTGACAAAGCTACTCTTAGTAAATTACCTGGAACAACCAAACAATATCTGCTATAGCTTCAGATATGCTCTCCTAGAAAACCTCATCACCAGCCTTTTGGTGGGGAAAAGGAGGTTGTTGCTATTGCACATCACACCCCAGCTCCTTCAAAGAGCTAACAGCAGGCACAGTCATGCTGGGCCTGGTATTCCTCTTGAAAGGGACCAAACCCTGACATAATCCCAGGGGGATGGCCAAGTAGAGACGGTTAGACCATATGTTAACCAGAAGACCACTGGGACATTTTATGTGCCTACAGCACTTCCATTACCTCCCCTGAGAAAGTAGCTTTTCTCAGTCTGGAAAAGACCAAGTGTCCCTGAGACAGGAAGATCAAAGACAGTCTATGACTGGAACTTGTCACTTGTCAAAGTCCATCGTGTCAATTTTCATGTATTGAGTGAAATGTTTACATCAGGTGAGAGACTGACCATACCTATGCAACCTGGAACAGATGACTCCTAGGCAAGACATCTGACTCCTTAAAATTTTGCTGAAAAAGCCACACGTTGAAACCCAGTCAGCTGCTGTGCCTTCCCACCTAGAAAATAAACGTGAGCAATCTTATATAATTATAATAATTAGCATTTGTAGTATGATGATGCTTTGATGCAACCCATTTTATGTGGCTTTTTATCATTGTTCTTTAATTAAAAAGATCTCTAGCTATTGAGATCATCATGTGTGTGTCACACCCAAATGAGTGAGAAAGCAACTTTACTCCATATCCTAAAAATAAGGATTATTCAGAATTTGGGTATTCCTAAAGCTGACAGTGCTTGCAGCTGGAGTTGGGTTTGCACTCGTGCCTTTAGGTACCAGCCTGTGCTTGGTGGATAAGGAAAAGGAGCAGAGCCAGTAAGCTTCCTAAAGCCACAGCAGGAGCTGGGATCAGCCATGCTGGGTCTCAGTGCTCTGTAGGATCCATCAGGCTCTGCGCCTTTCCTTCTGTAAAAGTTGCATATGTGAAAAACAGACAATGAAACAAGCCCAAATGTCTTACTTTTTTTTTTTTTTTCCCCTTTACCTTTTTAACAAAGATAATCCATTAAAATAATATGGTGTATTCTAAAATGTATAGATTTTACAGCAGCTTATAAAGTACAGTCATGGGACTGTAGCATACAACAAGTGTTTGAAGGTGCTTAACATTCATTCCATCTTTGTTCTTATTTAATTAGTAAACATCTTCAAAGGGAACTGGCTGACTGCTCAGGCAAAGGGCACCAGCAGTTCAGTACCACAACAGGCAAATAAATGTTTAAAGGAAGATATTTGGAATATGCAAGAGACTGGGGTTTGTTCATGCAAAAATGGGAACCAAAACTTTTCTGTGACTCACAACTCTAGTTAAAGACAAGGCAAAGTTGTGTCTGTTCTAAGGGCTGCTGTGGCACTAGGGTGTCCATTTACAAAGAACTGTGTCTATATGCAGATTTGCGCTGAAATGCACGTGGGATTTGCAACTCCATTACCTACATCAATACTGGTTTTTATGTACACAGGTTTTTTGTCACCAGTTATCATAACAATCTAAGAAATATTGACCTATTGGAAAATAGTGCCCCCAGGCTCACAGTAAGCTGTTTCAAGGCTTCTGCAGAGTATTTCAGTGCACACCTCAGCATTAAACCGGCTGGAGAAAGCCCTGGTTGTGTAAACCAGAGACCTCTTGAAACCAAGAGATTTCTAAATAGACAGGAATAGTTCCTACAGGCAGACAGTGTCAAGCTTTGATCTTTAAAGTTAAATAGCAGCCTGCTCTGCTTCAGAGTGCCTAAATGTCCTGTCTTTTGCAGTCTGTTTTTCAGGCTTTTCAGGCTTGGTGACCAGGTCCCTGATGCTCATGGACAGAGCTTAGTCAGGCACATAATCATCCCTGTGGCCCCTGCTGGTGGCCTTTCCTAGCAGAGCTATGCCTGCTCTGATCTGGCATAGGGCACGGGTGAGCAAGCTGCTGTCAGACTGGAATGGAGAAGAGAATCTGGACTATGAATAGGAGGGGTAGAAACACAGATATCTATGCCCCTGTGCTGTTCTGACAGGGCTGGATAGGGACTTAAACCATGCCAGAAACCTTCAGCAGAGGTCTTTTCATCACCACACCAAAAGAGATCAAAGGCACTGCCCAAAGAATCATGAACAAAATGAGGTAAAAGCCTTTCCACCAAATGTTATAGTTTGAGAAAATATATGAAGAAAAATTACTGGAGAGAAAAAGGAGGGCTGTTATTATGTCATCTGACTGTCATGTAAATTCAGTTCTGGATGACCACAAATTTTCCCTAGGCTTTTAAAAGCTTTTAGTGCAATCTGGATTCACTCTGCAATTCATATTCTATAATCCTTCCTCTTTGCCACCTGTCAATCACCTGCTGTTTGAATGTGAGTTTTTTCGGGCAAAGATACTTTTACTGCATAGAAAAGTGCAGACTGGTACCACAGAGTTACTGCCCCAGCTGGAATACCTATATACCCTTGAAACACTATTTTAAACATCAGTGAGCTTGTAAATCCTCTAAAAAGAATATTTAAGCAATCACAAGACATTTTAGGACTCTTAGATACTGAGGATTCAATAAATAATAATTGCTGATGAAGAACACTTTAGGAGACAAATAATGGAGTAATAAATATCCAAAGATTCTTTACTTTAAAATTTTTATCATGTAGCCTTATCTCATAATCATAAATTATAAAATTTAGAGCATATACATAGAGCACATAACCTATATAGAATTTGAGACTAAGGCTTATATCTGTAATTAAGTAACAAAAGCAAATATAGTCAGAAATTTTTGTGTCTTAAAATGAAAGTGCATGAATAGTTGTAGGGGATTTTTCAGTATCTCCTCCCTTGAGACAGACCCATAGAAAAATAAAAAATTTCAAATATTAAAAATGTGAAAAAAAGTGGAGATTTGGTTTTTTTGTTTTTCTTGGGGATTTTTGTAGGCTTTGGTCTTTTAATGGAACTTTCCCATGACTGAGGGGAAAACAGAACTGTTGCAAATGTTTCCATAGGAAGTACCTATCATTTCCCAAATAGCTCTCATCTTCTTTCTCTTGATTCATACTTTAGATTGAGGCTGTCTAAACTCTGAGTCCCAAAATGGTATTTAAGCACGGTGAAAAAAAGGGAATAATAAAATAGTGCTTGGTGGCCTACATATAACACTCAGTGACTTATGGGCTAATACCTGTTCTGTTATTATTGCTCTGCTGTGGTTAAGCAGATGACCTCAGGACAGCAGGGAATTCACTAAAATAATCCTTTCCTCTTCAACAGTTAAAAACCCACTTCTCAAACATACGAACCAGAAACAAAATGAACCTTTGCAGCTTTCTCTTCGCCATAAAAGGACTCCTCTCTCGGCAGCCACCAGAGTCCATTAGCTGGGAAAGCAGGCAGGTGTAAAAGAAGTTCATGTTTAACCTCACTGGGTTTGAAAGCCAGCGCTGAAGTTTATCAGCTCACAAGCCCATGAAGGGAGGAGGAAAGGCAGAGAATGGGATTTAGTCAAAGACTTACTCAGAGTTAACACAGGCCACTGGCGCTAATAAACAAACATTGCCAGACATCAAAAGGAAGTAAGTAAATCTGGGAAGGTTTAGTCCAAACAATGGAAGGGCAAGCTAAGCCTGTTGCAGGGTGGGCAGTAGGGCGGGTGACTTTGAGTTGTTAACCCTTGCCTGGGCCACACTGGCATCACAAAGGTAAGGCTGAACCCCAAATTTGTTCTAGAGAAGTGAGAAATTGTTCCACCCACAGTCAGAAAAACATCCTACATTCTGAACCTCTAATTTCTTTGCTCTCCATCTTCAGTTAATCAGTTCATGTCAACTTGGGACCCAGCCCGGTGCAAATATTAATAAATCAAACCTGATTTCCAGAGTTGAAGTCTGGCAATTTTCACACAGTGCCAAGACAAGCAGTAGGTAATGGCCTTACAGCAGAGACCATGGCTGCCCAGCACACCAGACCACGGAGGTTTCTGTATGTGGGACACAACCTGCGCTGCCACCAGGCAGTGTGACTGCAGCACATGAAGCCTGGGGATGGGGAAGCCACAAAGATGTAGCAGCACTGCCTTTTGCAGGAATGTCCCTGAGGTCTCCAATGGCTTTTTGAGGAGCACACAGTATCCATGTCTTCCTTGTTCAAAGGGCATCTCCTTACCCTAGGTCTCAACCCTAGGTGGGGTTGATTGAGAACAACCACGTCATGTACGTACACACACAATTCAACAGAGAGGCAAAACTGTCATTTGCTCATCCAAGGCTTACCAACCTGCATAATTCCCTTTGTCTTTTTTTCTTCTTCCAATTTCTGTTCAAATATCAGTTTTGCTCTGCCCGTAGCCTAGTGCCTTGTGAGCACAGCTACGACAGTGACTCCATGGAGGACAAATGAACACCCATGCTCAGACAAAGACTCTTCTGGAAGGAAAAGGCTTTGAGGATGCAGTCAGGAGCTGGAAGAAAAGAAATCTCCTCAGGTGACAGTGGTAAATGTGTTGAGTCTCAGAATTGTGGGTGGTCTCTGACCCATCCATGTTCAGAAGGATCTTCTGAACCAGAAAAATTCAAGATTGGCTTCACCAGGCTCAGCCAAGGGCCCCCTTCCAGGCTCAAGGAGCAGGACATGCTGCCTTGCATGGGATGTCCTGACACTGACCTTTCTTCAGAGCCAAACCTTCTCCTGAGAATTTGGCAAAGCTGGGACATGCTGCCTTTTACTGAGGCTCAATTCCACTTCTTTTGGAGGCTAAGAGAAAACAGAGGGGCGCTGAGGTGAGTACAGCATTGCTTGCAGAGGTAAGAGCACACTTCCCTGGACACATCAGAGGCAGATCTCCCATGGGCTCCTGCTGTGCATCTCCCCAAAGGTTTCTTCCTGAAAGAAAGAGCCACATGGTAACAACTCCATTGGAAGAAATGGAAACTTGGCTCTCAGCTCTATAATTCAAGTGGGAAGATAAAGACCTGAAGAGAAGGTGTTATGTAGCTTGTCTCCCTTTTGCCCAGGAAGAGTAAAGGAAAAGGAAAATCCAGACTTCCTTTATAGCAGCTGGATGCCTTCAATGCATGCACTCCCTCCTGAAGGGTGTTTCTCTGGCTGGAAGCACAGGCACTGCCTCCAACAGGCTGCCTGGAACTTAGCCCCTTCGGGGCAAGTGTGTGAAAGGGAGAACAGAGGAGAGAGATTGAAGGCCACAGAGAGCACAGAGGCTGCAACTGGGAGAAACAGACAGATGTGATCAGGTAGGTTTTGCTGATCACCATAGCATTGTATCTGTAGGGCTTAAACCTCCTCTCCCATTTCTCCCTCTGTCATTTTGCAGTGAGGATAACCAAGCAAGAAGTGTCTTGCTCCAAAGACAGGTGATACATTTTTTTAAAAAAAGGACAAACCACCCCACCCAGCCCGCTCCCCAAAACACAACAACAACAAAAAAGGGCCCCATAGAAACCACAATCAACACAGAGGTTTAAATAACATCATGCATAATACATTGCAAACTCCCACCTCCAAGCAAGGAAGAGATGGCTGAAAAGGAATGTAAACTGAGCCAAAAAGAAAGCAAGGTTTTTTCCAAAAGGTAGAGGCTGACAATTCTGTAAGGGCTTGCAATCTGCTGTAGCACAGGTTGTTTGAAGGCCGGGATGAAGAACAGCCAGCCAAAAAAGCCCCAGAGACTGAGGATTATTAACCTTTTTTTCTTTCTTTAGTTGTTGTTTTTGTTATTTCTGCTTAGTCAAGGCTCAGTTTGGCACCTCACGAACTCACATCTGTCGCTGGGAGCACAGTCACAGACCACCCAACACAAAGCAACCAGTAAGTGCAGAGCCACAACTCCAGGTGGTTCCAGCCCCACTCCCTTCCCACCCTCTCCACTGCCTGACTCCCTTTCCATCAGCTGGGATGCCTTGTTGGGTGCCGTGTCACCTCAGATCTCTTTCAGATCACGGTGTGCTGCCTTCCTTTGTCAGGCAAGGTAATGCAATGACAGGATGATGTGCAACGGGTCCATGTTTCTTTTATTATGATCGTGTACCTGCTGTCACTTTGGATAAGGACTATCTATTTCAAGTGGTTTCCTGCAAAGTCAACAGGCTGAGTTTCTCTGAGAGGTCATGAGAATTATCTGGAACCTCCAAGTGTGTCTATTCAGACCTGCATCCACTATCATAGCACAGCCAGCTTTGTTCCTTCAAGATCCCATCAGGTACATAAGCTCTAAAGTAGGCACCAGAAGCCCAAAGAACATAAGCACGTATTTAACTTTGAGCTAAAGGATTCCTCTAAACATCCATTTTATTACCCCTGTGCTTAAAGCTAGGCACATGTCTTTTGTGGATCCTAGCATCATCAATAATTTACACTGTGGAAGCAGCTAGAGGCCCCATTTATGTTGAGATTGTTGTACAAACAAAATAATTCACAGTCCCTGTCTTAAAACTCTTTCAGACTGGAAAGTGAATCTGCAACTGCCTTTGTAGCTTGCTCTTCCCCAATTTATTTTCCCCTCATATTAAATCCAACTTAAAAACTTCTGTGTAGCAACATCAGCATGTTATTTTTAAATTCAGCTCTTACTGACTAATGAGAAGAAGTGACCCTCATCTTTATTGTTAGAAAGGGCAGAGGCAGATGGGCTCAAATGCTGAAAGATTTACTGTAAAGCAACCAGTTCTGCAGAGGCACAAACGGAGATATGAGCCATAAATTAAGATGCTTCTGAAATACTTCTGTAAACTTTAAGCACTACCACAGGCTTCTTGTCAGATCAGTTGTTTGCCATCAAGAAAATAAAAATTCACCCTCCAGATTAACTCTTCCCCAAGATGCTTCGCTGACCATATTGGGCTCTACAGGAATTGGTATCAGTGTTCTTGCAATTTGGAACAGATGCAAAAGCCAAATAACAATCAGAACAAGCAGCTGTGTCTCCCTTTTCTGATTTATATGGTCTAATGTATTTGATGTCTGTTTGCAGTTCTAATCCCATACAGACCAGGGTCCTGGAGACAGAGAGTATCGCTGATGATCAGGTGTGTTGCTGCAGAGTCTGAGTGTTGCTGTGTGTAATTGTCATGAGCTGTCCTTGTTCACTTCTCTTCCTGTCAGGGCAGCACCCCTCCTCTGCAAAAATACTGTTTCTCATTTTCCGTTAACTGCTGTGGTCTCAACTCCAGACTGTCACTTGTCCACTTCTATAACATGAGGCCCCAAAATGAAACCCGTGGTCCAGTCACTGCTGAGGAAAGCAGAAAATTGAGTGAGGTTTTACTTAGTTTTTGAAGTACACCCCATGCTCCCTGCAGTACAGTACAGCAGATTCCTTTAGCACGATGTTGCCCCACTGACTCATAGTCAATTTATCATCCTCTAAAATCCCCCACTCCTAATTCATGATAGGAAAATAGTGGTTAGAAAACACTAAGTTTCCTCTTTTTTGTGACTGACAGAACTATTTAAAGGTTTTTACAGTAGCTGTTGTTTTTATCATATCCTTAGTGTCCACAAAGTTGACCACGTTCAATATTCTTCTTAATTAAATCTCTGTAGCTGTAATATAATAAAAGCTGAAAGCAAGTCAAGGTAAAATAACAATTATTTTTATTAGATTTCAGGTTTTCTGTGGAAAAGGACAGGAACATCCACAGCTTTGTTACAGATTCCCCATTATTCCCCTGTGTCAAATCCAATGCTCTCCCAGGAAGACACAGATGCCAGCTCCAAAGGTTAACAGCCCACTCAGCACAAGGAGATGAAAAGAAGCCTCTGTTCTTACTTATGTAAGCATTTCAGTAGTATCCAGAGGCTCCAGTCAGGGCCTTCAAAAGCCAGACACAGCTCACCAGTAACATCTCCACCAAGCTTTGAAGGGTCAAGTTTAGCCTCCAAAGGTCTCTGCTGAAGAGCAGCAATAAAATCAGCACCAGTCCCATCCCAGATGCCTATGAGGACAGTTGATACTGCCTTTGGCACAAGCAATATTCATTCTAGAAAGTACCAGATTAAAGACCTGAAACCCTTTCTTTAGGGAAAGGAGGGGAACACCACTCCCTATCACACGACCTGCTGATCCTCAAACCTGCTATCTGCCCCCCAGAGTTGCCCATATTGAAATTTTTATTTTTTCAGTCCAAGCAGAAGCTGAGTTTGCAGCTTTCCTTCTTCCAGTGGAAGCTCCTGAGTGATCTCAAAAAGCCCCATCTGATCCCAGGATCAGAATCACCCTACACACAAGGCCCAGGTGGTACACTTCAGATGGAAGAAAACTGAAGTTTCAGTGATTCCCATTTCCAGTTCAGGTGGTCCCTCAGTAGCTGAATCCATCCACTTGGAGTGACTGGGGGTAGCTGTCACTTTTATCAGATGCCCTTGGCCAGGAGGTCTCATAAATTGTCCTCTTCAGTGTTTGCCCCAGTGATGCTTTACTCCAAAGTTGGGTACAATGGCACATGTGATCCATCCATAAACCCTGACAGAGAGAAGGCACCATGGAGCTTGCTCCTTGGTGCCTCCAGGATCCCTCTATGCTTTTCCTCTTCCCCCATGAAGCCATCAAGGACTCTCTGCCCTTGTGCTCTTCCACCCCTTTGTGACTTCTGCAGATCAGATGCTCTTTTAATTTAGACGTCAGTCCAGGAGTCCATAAATAAGGAAAACTTCTATTTCTATAAAAGGCACTTCCTCAGGGATAAGGGCAATAATAATAATAATAGCAATAAACCCTCAAAAACCCCCAAAAAACCAAAAAAACCAAACCCCACATATAAACAAAAACCAACCAAACAACAACAACAACAAAACCAACCAAACAAACAAAACCCCAAACCCATATTCATTGATGATTCTAGGGTAAGATTTGAAGCCTTTTTTCTTAGTTCCTACAGATATTTGCAAGTAGAGTGTTGGTCCATTTCACCATACTGGCATATATTAAATGGTGAGATCTGACTAGTTTTTTATATCTTTTATTACAGCAAGGATGGCTAAAGTAGGGTGTGTGAGAAGTTGGTCCAGTGGAATTTGTCTGTGGGGCAGAGGAAGCAAGCTGCATAAAAAAGATTGCTTTCTCTTTCCTATTTTTCTACTGAATTGTATTTAATAGAAAATATTGGAACCCATACTGTATTTGGGAGAAAATCCTTCCTTTGTTATCTCTTTCTTTGGGATAAGCAACCCTCTGACATTTCTGTTTCAAGCAGAACAATGAGGTGCTACACTGAAATTATTTGATTTCTACCTTCCTGAGATCAGCTTTCTAAGAAGTCAAACGTGTGACTCTGATTTAGTAAAGGGGTGCAAGTGAGGGAGACAGTCCAAAGCCAACCAACATTAGAAAGACTTCCCTCAAACTGACTGGAGTTTGGATCACACCCAAAGACAGTTGGTCTGGAGAAAAAGAAATGAAGAGTAGAATTTGAGTATTCCCCAAGTGTCAGAGACAAGCAAGGCTGCATGTAATGGAAATAAGGAAAGGCTGACTGATAAAGATAGGGCAGTGGTTTCCTTACAAGCTTTTCTTTGTTCCTATGATTTAGGACAAGCCAATTTCTGACAGATTAGTCAAGTACCCATTTTCCTTCCAGGAGAAGCTGTGGTGAGCATCACTAAAGGCTGAATATGCTACACTGCAGAACAGCTCTGCTCTTTGAGTAACAGCCTTCAGCAAGGAGCCCAGAGCCAGCTGGTTTGAACAAGAGGCGGGCACACAGGGAGCGCTGCCAGACATGCAGCTGTATTTGCACTACACAACTACCTGCAACACCAGACAAGAGGTACAATGAAATTTCTCTCACTGAAATGCTGATGAAAGAGCACTGAGATATTCTAGGCCAAGGTAATGATAATCCACCGACGTGTTATCACTGTTGGTACAGAAGCAATAACCCTAAAGCAATCCAAAGGTGACAACTAGCGATAGGACAAGGGGAAATGGCCTCAAGTTGTGCTAAGGGAGGTTCAGGTTGGATATTAGGCAAATTTCTTCACTGAAAGAGTGATTAGAACAAGCTCTCCAGGGAAGTGGTAGAGTCACCACCCCTGGTGGTGTTCAAAAAATGAGTAGCTGTGGAACATCATAATATGGTTTATTTGCCATGGTGGTATTTGGTCAAAAGTAGGACTTGATCATCTTGGAGGTTTTTTCCAACCTTAACAATGCTATGATTCTATGATTTCTGGTGCCCTACAGCTCAGCAGGCACAGACCCCAAAAAAATCCCATAGCTCTTAAAAGAGAGAACATGAAGTTCTGATAAAATTCCATTTTTTAATAATTTCATGTTGCCTGCTTACATCTTCCCTATTGATAGCCCCTACAAAAAAACCCCAGACATTCCTCATACTTGGTGGTGGTTGTATGTGTGTCTAAGGAAAGCATGAACCAATTACTATTTATGAAATGCTTTTGATTTCTAAAATACTGTACGTTCCTCTACAAACACACCACATGACCATAAATTTTCTGTTGGACTCAAATGATTGATGAACTTTCAGGCCTGAAATACCATTTTGATAAACTAAGTCAAATCTTGGCACAAGAGAGGCCAGAGAATTTCCTGCAGCAGGTTTCATAATCAGATTAAAATCTGTGGTTATATTTTAGAATCATAGACTTGTTTAGGGTGGAAAAGGCCTCTAAGATCATCGAGTCCAACTGTTAACTGAACACTGCCAAGTCACCGCTAGACCATGTTCCTAAGTGCAACATCTACATGTCTTTTAAGTCTCCACCACTTCCCTCAGCATTCTAATGCTTGACCACCCTTTCAGTGAAGAAATTTTTTCTCATATCCTATCTAAACCTTCCCGGGCACAGTATGAGACCATTTTCTCTTGTTCTATGGCTTGTTATTTGGGAGAACAGACGCATCCCCACCTGGCTACAGCCTCCTTTCAGGTAGCTGTAGAGAAGAATGTCTCCCCTGAGACTCCTCTTCTCCAGGCTAAACACCACCAGCTCCCTCAACTGCTCATATCAGACTTGTAATTCAGACCCTTCAACACCTCCCTTGTCCTTCTCTGGACTCGCTCCAGCACCTCAATGTCTTTGTTCTAGTGAGTGGCACAGAACTGGACACCGGATTTGAGGTGTGGTCTCACCAGTGCTGAGTACAGAGGAAGAATCACAGCCCCCTGGTCCTGCTGGCCACACTATTCCTGATAAGAAGCCAGGATGCCATTGGCCTTCTTGGCCACCTGGGCACACACAGGCTCATGTTCAGCCACTGTCGACCAACCCCCCGAGGTGCTTTTCTGCTGTGCAGCATTCCAGCCACTCTTCCCCAGCCTGTAGCACTTCAGGGGGGTCGTTGTGACACAAGTGCCAGGACCCAGCACTTGGCCTTGTTGAACCTCACACCACTGGCCTTGGCCCATCAATCCAGCTTGTCCTGACTGCTCTCAAAAGCCTTCGTACCCTCTGTTGGAACAGCACTCCCACCCAACTTAATGTTGTCCACAAACTTAATGAGGGTGTCCTCTATCCCCTCATCCAGATCATCAATAAATATATTAAATAGAACTACTCCAAGTACTGAGCCCTGGGGAACACCAGTGGTGATCAGCTGCCAGCTGGATTTGACTAAATTTGCTTGTGGCAATAGAGGTAGCAAACAAAAAATGATTGTTTGTTTTTCCCAGAGAGAGGTGACACCTGACAGAATTTTAGCATGAATCTCTCAGTGATTTTAATAATTAAAAACATTTCAAGAGCTCTATACTAAGTTTTCATTTTAGGGAACACAGGTCTGTATTGCCTGTTGTATCTGTTTCTGTTTAGGGCAGAAGGTTTTTATCCTTCTTCTTCCCTGGCCCAAGAACCACAAAATGTCTTTTCCTGGAATGGCTCGATTGCATGTAACTATAAATTAAAGATGAGCTATCCCTATACTGAAGCCCTGTTCAAGACCCACATCAAAACATCTGTCCCACATTTACAAAATGCATATTTGCTTCATGCTAAGAAAAACTGACATTTTCAAGCAGCTGTGTGCTTTGTGCTTCACTGAAAAAACAAGTTTTAGCTGTGGTTTGTGAAAGGTGGGCTGCTCTCACCAGAGGCACATACTTTCCCAGGAAAGGAAGGACTGGCCTCATTAAGATCCAGTTGAGAATGAATTGCCCTGCTAAGAGAATGTTTTGGAAGTTCAGTATCTAAATAATGAAGAAAAACAAAGAACACTCAAAATAATAAAACCTGTCATTCATGCACAAGTTTAACCTGGAAGGCTGAAGCATGGCAGGTAGGAAAAAATGAAAAGCATTTCAAAGTTCCACGCCAAACTCTAACTGTGTCTTCCCACAGTGCCATCTGCCCACCCATTGCCATAATGGAAAGGGTGTCTCAGTCATATCAATATTTTCCCCAAGTCCTCTATGCCTACATATCAAAAGTCTTAGGAAAAAAAGTAATGCAAAGAAACAACCTCAGAATGAAATTCAGATCTCTTAAAATCAATGGCAGTTTTGCCACTGGTTGCAGCAGATCAAGATTTCACATACAGCTAACAAAGCAGATCATAAATGTCTACATCTGACCACTTCCAGATCCCATGCATGGAAGTTCCTCTTGATAAAGGGAGTTTTCATCTACGTTTCTAAAGTCCTAATTCAACCTAGTACTTACAGCTCTTGAGACAGAGGTTATTCACAGTGTTACACCAGTAAGATCTTCTCCAACTGCAGCCTAAGTTTTCATCTTCAGGGCAAACACACAAGTGAAAAGTAAGGGATATGTCCTCAGTAGGAGGATGACAAGACTGAGTTCTCCCTAGTCCTTGCTCTCAAATGTATATTTCTTTCTGCTATTTGAGTGACCAAGGAAAATATTTTACATTTTTCCCCTGTTTAAGGAAAAGTGGCACTTCCAGATCTTAGATAATCCAGAAGTGGATTATCTATCTGCTGAGTGCCACATTTTTATCAGTCATGGCACCGTCAACACTCAGCAGCAGTCCTCTTGCTTTTGGAGTCCCAAAGACCAGGAAAATCCTCTGAACCCCTAGGTTAGTTAGGTATGACCAGAGGCCAAGGGTGAGGTTCAGAGTGGTATCTTCCAGTCTTGACAGTTCCACTCTGAAGCAGATATTACCTACTCAGCCTCTGAGGACACCTGAACTCATTCTCCATGACAGCCCTGAAACCTGTCCTCTCCATAATTCCCATCTTCCAGAAGGAAAAAAAGTCCCTCAGAACCACTCTTTTGGTTGAAAACACCTTCCTGCATACGACAGCACATGTGCTACCTTTTGAGCTGAGGTGGTGTAGAGGTTAACCAACACCCAAAAAATGGGCAAGCTGTTCTTTTCAGTGTTTCCAGTTTTAGAAAGTCTCAGTCAGTTCTCTGGATAGAACACATTTCTAAAGAAAATGGGCCAGAAAGTCCTCTACAGATGAGTCACACCGCTGAATATCACAGCAGAACAATGGAGTTGTTGTCCTATCAGGTCTGAGCCAAAAACAGTTGTTTTCATAAGCCTTTTACCTGATTCTCATTCTCATTTGCACTGAAGTCCAGTGGGATGGAAGAACCAGTTTTACTTCAACTCTAAACTCTTTCAATATATGTAACAGAAGTGTATTCCTGAAAAGGATGTAGTAAATGAGATTGTTTAGCAAATTACTACAATATTGGCAGAAGAGGTGACTGTGACCTTAGAAGGTGGTGGTACGCAGGTCATGGCATCATTCTGGGTTTCTGCCTATGTAATAAAATATTTTTTTGCGCATTATAAATATTCCTCTTTTCATGTAAATACAACACCGCTTCCTTTTTTTCATATGCGAAAAGTAAACCCACTCTGAGTACTATTACTGACCACAGCTCTTGAAATAAAAATACATAATGACTGCAAAATCACTCAATTGTCTTTTTATTTCCAGCATTTCATGCTTATACAAGTCTTTCTTAAAGAGCAAAACCCACTGCCTTGGAGGCACATAAGAGTATGCTACAACTAATGTACACAAGACAAAACTTTCTTATTCCCTTGCAGCCAAGGTATCTTTTCATCACCCTCACCTCCATTTTCATCCGTGCTGAGTTAGGTTGTGTGCTCAACCAAAAGAAAACTGTGTCATGCCATGGCAGGGGTGTTTGGCCTAAATTCAAAATGGGCCATGGTTTTAGATGCATGAATTAAGACATGATATAGGGAGTAAATTTTCAAAAATATTAAATATCTGTCCATAAAGAGATATATAAAGAGAGAGAGAAGGAAATTAAAATGAAATAGAGAGGAACATTTTTCAGTTTGAACACTAGGAAAAACACAAACTAACTAAAGCCTACATTAAATCACTGGCATGAAAAGCCCTTCAATAAGCCACACAACACTCAAAGATGTCAGATAAATAGTACAGTATTACAGATCAATTGGCTGGCACAGAGAAATCAAACAATTTGTTCAAAACTGCTGTGGAGAAGACGGTAGAGCCCTGAAGTTGGATATTTCAAGTGGTTATGCGTATTCCTCCCTGGAAGTTGGCAGTAATCCTGTATGCGTTTTTTAAAAACCATTATGGAAATTGTCACGTTCTGTGACATGTTGATCAAGGTTCCCCACCAAGCAAGGGGCTTTACTTAACCTCAGACCTGCTTTTGAGTTGTGCACACACATCCAAGCACAAACATACAAACACAAGTCAACAGACCCGCAGTGACATGGAGCCAACAATATTCCTTCAAAGCTTCAGGCGGGGAGAGGGGGCCAGAAGCTTTTGGCAGTGCTCAGACCTCCCAGTCTGAGAAGGGGGACTCTCAGGTTGCTCTGTGCACATTTTGTCAAATGATTTCAGACCTTGGGAACATGACGAGCTTCGTAAGCCCTCCATTTGTGCGTCCCCTTCACTCGCCTTGGTGAGCATAGTCAAAGGATGGGGTGTGAGAGGATGCAGGGCAAGGAGACTGGGCGTTTTTCCCTCATCCCCTCAATCCATCACAAAGTGTTCATTTTCAGCACTTTAGGGCTACTCATTTATTCAATGGTTCTTCACTTTAGCTTGCTGAAAACATGTTGAAAACACTTAGGCAGCTCCACTAGCCAGAGCAGTTCAGCTGTAGCACCACCTGAGTCAAGTTTCAAGTACCTTCTTTC
Source organism: Acropternis orthonyx (assembly GCA_035583155.1). NCBI lineage: Eukaryota > Metazoa > Chordata > Aves > Passeriformes > Rhinocryptidae > Acropternis > Acropternis orthonyx. The sequence goes on along the minus strand of JAWWEU010000081.1, from coordinate 143,382,993 downwards.
AGGTCTAGTTTTGCTAAAAATCAGAAGATAAAAAAGACTGGATGGTTACAGAAATTGGTACAAAAAATTTCAGGACTGAGAAAAGGATCTTGCTACGCACTAAGCCCTCTGCGATACCAAAATAATCCCTGTTGCCTCCTGCTTTCTCCAGACCACGTGGCTTATGCTCATGGGGCTCCATTTTAACAGGTCATGAAGATATACCAATGTGGTACGAATAGGCAGGACCCAGGCTCACCTGCTACTTTGCAAGTTAGACACATTTCTAACCTTTGTGCCTTAGCCAAAGATACGCTAACTTCTCTGGAGGTAACCTACTTTGGGTCGGTGTGGAGAAGCAGAGTGCTGTTGATCTTTTGGTTGACCAACCAGGCGACTTTCTATGGTGAGACAACTGTGTAAGTTAAAAGACGTAATAATTCCTATTTATCTGGCACTCATGAGATTGCATCTGGAGTTCTGTGTTCAATTTTGGGTTCCCCAGTACAAGCAATGCATTGACATAATGGACCAAAATACATTTAATCTATAATTCAGCTGTGTTGGATTCCAGAACTACTGGTTTAATGCAGGATGACCTTTGCAGCATTGATTCAGATCAAAACACAGGTTTTTCCCCAGGAACATCATTCCTTAGATACAAGACTACTTATTTATTTGTATCAATTTCAGTTGGGATTTTAAGGGCAGGAAAACAGTAATTTTTTCAACTACAACCATTACCAGTTTGACTACAGTGGATGCCTTTTATTATGCCTATTTCAAACCCAGACACTGGTACAGATGTGTACAGACAAAACCTAGACACTATTATGTGACAAGCAAGACCCTGACCATCAGGTTGCCTACCATTTGTGTTTAGTATTTTGATATTTTTGAGCTGGTTTTCCTTCTGTGTTTTCTCCCTCTTCTCACAAATACGAAGAAACAGCACACTTTTTAATTGTATCATCAATAATCTGTGAATATCCTATAGTTTGTCTGTAGACCAGAACAAAACTTCTCCCCAGACATTTCACAATTCTTTCACACTGTGTTTACTGCCTTAAGTCCAAGGGTTTCTTCCCTTCCTTGCCATATGAGAACAATAATAGAAACTCATCATCTTTAGAGTTTTTAACAGAAATTGCAAAATTCACATCTGCTGTACCTCACCAGTGAGGTTCCTGTATACCAAAACCTTCATCTTGCCCATACATGTAAATAAGACGAGCCAAGGACCGTCCCTTTCCCAGCAGCTCGTATCCAGACAGCTAAGCCCTTTCACCTTCCCGGAACAAGATGCCTTCAGCCAAATTACTACCGGTGATGGCCACTGGCCAGTGCACGTCTCCAGACGGTGCCCAGGCGTTGTCTGGAGAAGCACTGGCCAGTGTGGGCTGTACGGAAAGGTATACACCAGTGCCCAGGGCTATGCCTTGCCCCTGTTTAACCTGTTGGGATAAACCTGGCCACAACCTCCGACAGGTCTTGCATTTGCAGGCTTTTCCTCTCTCTCTTCATCATCACAGAAGAATGGTCTTTGCTAAGACAAAGCACAACTGTATTTCAAGAATCTTGTCAGCAAGGGCTGGAAAACAGCAGGTCAGTACATAAACTCGTAGAGTTTATTGTTGTTATTTATCAAACCTGACTGTTTAAGGTGTCTTTTAAAGAGTAAGACGACTGTTGCTTTTTCAGGAAGCAGATTGATAGTCACATGGGGGAGGAATAGGGGGTAAAACCTGAAGTGTCTTTCAAGTTCTGGAAATACAATATTAGGCAAGAGATGACAGATCAAATACTGCATGTCTGTCACTTACAGCCTGGTCTCTAAACTCCAAAAGACACAGATCTTATTTTAAGGTCATGTTTCCACACCCTTCTACAGCATCTTTGCACGACTTGATTGAGACACATGCCTGAGGGGCCACCTTGTACATGCTGGCCCCAACTGCCATTTATCATCATGCTGAAAGTGCTCATGAATTACTCTCCACATATACTAGTTTATTTAGAGATTATTTGAGTTGCTGTATGTGTGAACAGGGCCTTTCATTGAAAACCTGCAAGCAGCCAGCCAAAGCGAGGGAGGGCTTGTGGGGAAGAGTGATAAAGTGCTTCAGGCAAATGACACCCCAAACTGTTCCATCTCTGCAAAGCCAGTAGGTAGCCCATAGCATGAGGGAAACACTAATGCAAAGAGCTGTCACTTTTTGCTTGGCCAAAACCAGCCATTCTGCATGTTTATTTAAACTCAGCTGACTATTAAAGTATACACACATAATACTGACCATGGGTGCAGCAATGACTTGGCTCAGTGGAATCTTGTTTTCCATTGAGCCTTTCCAGACAAATCAGAAAGAGGTAATTCTAGTGAGGAATAAAACAAAAACAAAACCCCAAAACAAACAAACAAAAACAAAACAAAAAACCCCCCCCAAACAAACTAAACAAAACCAACCAACCAACCAAAACCAAAACAAAACAAAACAAAAAAACAGACCAGAAAAATGAAGAATAAAAGCACACTTTCCACCTTAGTATCTTGAAATAACTTGGGCTTAGTATTAACAGAGCCTGGGTGGATGCCAGGTTTCCACTCTCCAAGAGGGAAGACTTGAGGATATGCTTCATTAATAAAGATATGACACCTAACACAGCACATAGCTACCTGCTCTGTGAATATTAATTACAGTGTTAAGCAATGTCATGCCAATTGCCTTGCAATTGTAATTACAATTACACCTTAAAATTTGAATCCATAGGTGTGGAAGGACACCCATGTTAACAAATCACTGCCTGGAAGTATAGTACTATTCAGAGGCCTTGCATGAACTTCCCTGGTCTTTCCACAATTTCCCATTCAGCTCTTGCTCTTACTCTTCTCAGAAGCCAGGTTGTGAGCCACCATCAACTGATATATGTAGAACTTAGTGACTTGTTAAGCTTCAGCAGAAAAACCCATCCTTTGGTAGTGGAGAGAACATATTTCCTAGTCTAAGTCTATGTGGTGGTTATTAAAATGTAAAAACAGCATGTTCCAATGCAACTACTGTGGTATCAATGGATAACTCCTAGTATTTCAAAGCTGGAAACTCTGAGCTAAAGATGTGAGCTAGTTTTGAAACATGAAAGAACCATACAGATCTGAGACTGTTGATGTATAGCTGCGGTAATTATGCCAACTAACTTCATTGACAAAACACACACACACATATATAAATATATATATATAATTACTAGTATCAACAGAAGTACAAAACTAGGCCACTTACTACACTGGTCTGTGCAAACTTTACACAGACCTCTCAGCTAAAAGAACTCTAGCTACCTTTCAGGAGGTGACAATTCCATCTAATGACCCCCATCATGGTACCAGACAGCAGCATGTAGTATCACAACAGTCACTTGAAACAAAGCTCACTGCTACTTGGAGAGACCTGGCTTCCAGGTTCTGGCAGAGAGGCTAAAATCTTGACTGCTAAATGCACAGAAGACTGGTCCCTGCTAAATTAAATTTGCAAGAGTAATATTAATGATACACAGAACTACAATTTACTTCATCTAGATCTGCAGATAGGGTTCTTTCATCATCACAAGAGCATCTTTAGAATTTAGGTGACAACTAGATGTCACTGTGAACCATTGTCATTTCCAGGCCAGAATTTGTTCTGTTTAAATAATTTGCCCTGGTATTGATACACAGAAGGATCTTCTGTTCTTTGCACATTAACATCCATAGTACTTTAAGCCATTTGTCTGGTGTCAACCACATTATTTCCCCATGCAGGAGAAGTGAAAAACAGTGACCTTTCTATGGAGAGATGCCTTCCAGTCTTAAGACTGGTGAAGAACAATACTATATCTACCTACAAAAAGGGCAAAAAGGAAGATCCAGAAAACTGCAGACCAGTCAGCTTTGTTTCAGTCCCTGAGAAAACTATGGAATAGGTCCTTACAAAAGCTATTTTCATGCAAACAAATATCAAGAAGCTGACTGTGGAAAACCAACAAGGATAGACTGAAGGGTTAATCCTCCTTGGCCAAACAACTTGTTCAGTGGATGAAAGAAAAGTTGTAGATATCATTTACATTGATTTTAGCAAGGTATTTGACACAGTCTCCCTCTAAATCCTTTTTGACAAGCCATTAAGATATGGACTGGGCAGATAAAAGAAAAGGGATGAGAAACTGACCAAACTTGAGCTCAGAGGCTCAAAAGTTAAAAGGCTCAAAGTCATGCTGGCACCTGGGCACAAATTAATTTCTTCTGGAGTCAATGCAATTCAGCTTTATAAGTGGTCTGGCCAATAGGATCGAATGCACTGTCACCAAATTTGAGGATGAGCCTAAGTTGGGTGAAAAGGTAGAGGTGCTGGAAGAAAGAGTCACCATACAGAGATCTCAACAGGCTGTTGAGATTTGGCCAGCAAGAAAGAGGTTTAACATGAGGTTCTGCAGAGATAAACGTCAAGTCCTGAACCTGGGGTGGAATAATCCCAAACAGGAGCACCAGCTGGGCACTGGCTGGCTGGACAGTTGCTCTGCTGAAAAAGGCACAGCGTGTCTTGGCAGACAGCAAACTGAACTTGAGCCAGCCAGGTATCCTGGCAGTAACAAAGGCCAAGAGTATCCTGGGCTGAATTAGTGAGACTATGGCTGGTAGATGAAGGGATGTGATTTTCCTACTCTGCTCAACACCTGTTAGGCCACAACTGGAACACATTGTCCAGTTTCTCTCTTCCCAGTTCAGGACACAGTGAAAGCCTAGAGATGGTCCAAAGGAGACTGGGAAAATTAGGGAGCTGGAGAACTTTAAAACTGAATGAATTTTGCTTGCTCAGACTTGAGCAGGGAAGGCTTAGGATGGGGAAATCAAATCTGTCTTCCAATGCATAAAAGGCAGTTGTGGAGAAGACATATCTCTTCACAAGGATGCACTACGACAGGAGAAAAAGCAATGGGCACAAGTGGCTTCAGGAGAGTTCTACCTGAATATTGAAAATTTCTTTGCTGTGAAAGCAACTAAAGAGTAGGATTAGTTGCCTGAAGAGAGTAAAATCTTCCTCACTTGAACTTAAAGACTTGGCTCAATGGCGCCTTGAATAACCTAATGTAAGGCCCTGTTTTCAACGGGAGGTTGAATCAGATGGTCTCAGGACGTCTGTTCTAACCCCATCTTGTCTCTGTTTCTGTGATTCCTTTCCACGTCTTCTTAATAGATACTTTGTTATGTATTTGTCAGGGGAAAAATTGTCCTGAACTTTTCAATTTGGAGCAGAAAGCAGTAAGGATCCAATAGCATTTGTTTGCCACGAATATCTAAGATAAAAATAGTTAAAGATATCTCACTAATTCAGACAGCAGCTCCAGCTCCCACATACCCAGACTTTTAATGCCCTGGGTTGCACTGTAACCTGGACACCTGGCAGACACTTTCCCTGCCAGGTTTCTGCCCAGTCTAACCCTGCCCAGAGGGGCTGTGAGTCTCATGCTTCTTGCTGGCCGTGCCTCCATGACTACAATCTTGTTTCATGCTCCACATCACGTGCCAGCCTGAAGCACGAGCCCTGCCCTCACCTCATGGGCATGGTCAGGCATGCATGGCCTAGCCTCCGAGTGGGAGCAGCAACCTCCTATGAAAGCAAATTAAAAAAGGTGACTGCTACCAGTAAAGGCAAAACTGGCTGTGGCCAAAAGTCTCAGCCTACCAGAAGCCCCTATCATGGCTTGAGCCATGAGCCCAAGATGAATTGAACCTCACAGATACCCTACTCCAGGGCCAGCAACCAATGGGTTAACTGTGGTAGCAATAACAAGGCAAATGATTGAGCTGTGAAATTTTTGACTGGGCACCTTTAAACTCGCCATCCCACAGTCTCCCTGCTAGGATCCATACCAAGATGGACATGATAAGGAGTGTGGGTTTATCACTCATGCCAACATTTTCCTGTCCTGAACGTGGGAGCAGGAGGAAAGGAGAGCCAGTTTCAGTGGGAGGCAGCTGGCAAGCAAGGCAGCAAGAGGGATGGCAACAAGCTGGAGCAGTGTTGGTGGCATGTGGCTAGGGAAGCCCTAGGGCCTCCAAGTGCTGTGGCACATTTTGGGGTGGCTTCCACCCATGTGAAATTGTCTCCATCACAGAATCCACACCTGAAATACCTCTCCAACATTGCTTCAGATAGAAATACCTCTTCAAAATTGCTTCCGATAAGCAGTGATTGCTTCCCTGAGGAGCTGGAGACATGTCTAACCCCAAACTCCTCCCTTTTCTGACCCCAACCACTAGCTTGTTTTAAGTGAGGGTGATACACACACCTCTGTCACTATTAAGTACAATGAGATGTCTGAGACAATGGGAATCCACTTGGTGCAGCAGTCTTTGAGGTACTTGGGGTGATGGCCAGCTGTGTTTCACTTGGTCCCATCCAGGCTTCCAGGAGACCCTGTGTCACTGCTCTCTGTCCCAAAAACACGCCAGGGCAGCCACACAAGCTGAGGAGGAAAGTAGCAGGGCAGGCAGCAGCTAAGCAATCTCTGTGGAGCCACCTGGAAATTAGAAGATAGGCAGAGTAGGAACCTATTTTTGTGAAAATGATCTGCAATTAGATATTAACTGATTCAGACCATGCACAGGAAGACAACATAGACTTGAAAACAGGCATGAAGCACAACTTCACAAACTTATGATAAAAGGGGGATATCCTAATTGAGGGTTAAAAATGGGAAATCCTATGGCTGAAAGACGGAACATCCATCACAAGGAGATGGCACCTCCACACTGAGAGAAAAAAACAAAGTTTCCTAAGAGTTGAGACGACTCAGAAAGTGTTACATTTTAGAGCTTTTCTTGAACCTGGGATGTTTTCTTAACTTAGCAAACCCTGAGGTCCTTATCAGTACTGGAAATTTAGACAACTTGGCAATCTTCCTGAACATTTTCTTTAAAATGAATAAACCTGATAAGCACAATGTGAGTTACAAACCTCCTTGACTTCCAGGAATAAGAAGATGGTTCAAAGAATGCAAGCCTGGAGCCTCTGATGGAAAAAGAGCATATCTTATGGCAGAGCCTTCCTATCCACACCCGCATTTTTTCAGTCAATTTTCTAACCCCTGCACTTTCGCTACCGGGCAGTTGGGATGTCTCTGTGCAGCAAGACTCGTTCCAACTGGCAGCTCTGGATCAAAGAACACTGGAAGCATTAATCAGTGTGCCTAATCATTTCCAATCACAAGAAACTTTTCTCTGTGACCTGGCATATAAACACCGAGTCATTTCATTCACTGGCTGAGAGACCAGAAACCAAACAATCCTTATCGTACCTAATTCATCTTACTCCTGTGGGTTATAGATGGATCAGCCTGCAGTCCTCCAGCAGCAGTGGCAAACTTTAGGTGCTTTACTTAATCAAACTGATTAGCAACCTGTCTGTAGTGCCTTTTATCTGTTGGTGCCAAAGTAGTTTACAACCATTAAGTGCACCTAATTTTGCGATAGTGCAGGAAGACATGGTGACTATATTCAAAAGCACCTCCAGTAATGTGTGGGAGCTCTTGTTTTAAGGGGGTGAGGAGGTTTAAGCGAGCAAGTTTTGCTGATGCATGAAAACCGCTTTGAAAATTAAATGAGTGAATGGCAAAGTCAGGGAGGGAGCCCAGGAATTCTGATTGCCAGATATCTGTGCTGCCCATATATTACCATATGGTTTGTTGCAAAAGGAAAGGAATAATCAAGCCGGACATCTGTGCCCAGAGCCTTATCTATTTGGGCACCATCCTCTGCAGTCACACTCTGAGCACAAACAAAGGGTGATGAGATCTCCTCTCCCCTTGGCAGGTCTGCAGGGGGACATGGTGCCTCCTGCACTGGTTCAGGTTAATATGTGTGTGATTGCCACCTGTTTGCTCCCATGGTAACACTGATTTCTTACTTAATGCCAAGAGCAGAACAACAGCCCTGTCATTGTTGCAGGGAAAGCTGACAAAAAGCTGAGGCTGCTTTAGCTTTCCTTGGTTTTCACTTGGGTGCCCCCGACTTGGGGAAAAAACCACAGAAATAATTGTGGCAAAGGTCAGCCTGTTCCAGGGCAGCTTGTTCTCACTTTGAAGGAGAGAGATGTGAAAGGTGGCATAGAAACCTGCTGCTACACCTGACAGGCTCTCATGGATAAGAGCTGGTGATGAAGCCCTGCAGGAGCAGTTTGAAAACTTGCACAACCTGCCTTGAACTTTGCCCAAAACTATCCTGTTCTTTTCTTCAGTGCGTGGTGCCAGAGGCAATCCAGCTCCCCTTCTCTCCTGAACACCAAGTAGTAAGTTTTCACCTTGAGAGTAGGCACCTTCAGGGAGAAGTGTGGGGATGTGAACAAGGGCTGAAAGAGATGCACAAACACATGGACACTTCTCTCCTACATCTATGTAATTCCATCTGCTGTGGTGGAAAGTTAAACGAAGGATTTCCTGGTGGAAAGGCTGCCAATCCAAAGCTTTGGAGAGCTGGTTTTCAACACCTGCTCAGCCACAAGCCTGCTGCCTGGCCTTGCACAAGTCACTGAAAAGTCAGATGTATAATGGTAGTGACATATCTGGCTCCTGGAAGTCCACGACACCGAGCTGGTTGGCTGCAGAGGATTAGGCATCTACAAGTAAGTCTGGCATGAGGCAACACATCCAATGATGGCTGCCAACCAGGGTAAGAGGAGATGCAAAACGACAGGAGCAAATCTCCCCCAGGTCTCTGCCATTTGAATCACACATCTCTGCAGGAGCCTGCTGGTGGGGAGGGCAGCAAGGGGCTGGTTCACTCTCTGTTGGTCCAGCACCTGCAGTGGCTTAGCACATTATCACTCCTTGTTCCCGTCTTCCTGCCCCAGGTTTCCACAACCATTCACAGACCCCAAACTGTGCTTTATCCCTTTGATTCCCAGTCCCAATCTGCTGCAGAGGCTAATAAACATGTCTGGACAAGCAGGGGGCAGGCAGGACAGCTGAAAGTAGTAACACTTTCATGAGCTTTAGGGAGCAATGCCAGGGCTGGATCTGGGTAACTCTTCTGTCCCTGCAGATGGCTGGGGACAGGGATTTTGTAGCTCTGCTCTTCACCTGGTGGTCAGACACTAGGGAAAGGGAGGCTCTGGATATGGAGCTGTACACAAGCTCTAGGCAGCTCTCAAAAGGCAAGCAGAATCCTATCTCCCTCCCATTATTCAGAGAGTGCTATTTCTTTAACGACCTGGCTGAGACTGCATTAAGTTTTGGTAATGTCTCAGTACCCTGGGGCTACAAGGACCCAAGCAGGCAGGAGAGAGCCATTCCAATGGTGTCCTTGGCATGCTTGCCCCAGGCTGGGCACTCCCATCAGCATCACTCGAAACACTGGGGATCTGTATCAGCATCCTACATGCTTCTTGGGTTCCCTACCTTTTCTGTAGCTGCTCAGCTGGCCTTTTCCTGTCACCAAAATGGGAATAAGGACAGAAGACACAGACAGTGCCTCAATCTCACAGTAAGAAGAGCAGAGACAGGCAGAGACTGAAATATTCCCTCATATCAACCATTCAAAAACCCCTCTTTTCCCACAGATAAACAGGTCATGTTGCAGCTTTTCTAGGCACTGGCTGAGAATGACAGTGAGAAAGGTCTCAGAAGCTGTAGCACCAAGATCACCCTTCCCTACACCTGACAAGTGCCAAAAAAAAAAATAAAAAATCAGGTACTTCTGCTGCAAGGCCAAAACTGGGAATGCCAAAGTCATGAGAAAGTGAACTGTTTTGGTAGTGATGAAGAAATTGCCACTAAACTCTCCTGAACCAAACACAAACCACACAGCCTGTGTGTGCTGAACAGCCTTCCTGACAAAAACGAGGGTCAGTTTCTCAGCTGGCACAAATCAACTGAAATCCATCAAGATCAATATAGAAGCACTGATTTCCTTAGGTATATCAAATGTGGTTCTCCAGCTGCATCTTCAGGAAGACAGTAACTTTTCCAAACCCTGATGAAGCTGCTGGCATGCCTTCTCGGCAAGGAAAAGGAGAAGTGCAGCTTAGCAAAATCTTGGATTAATCATAGCCAAAGGTCCATTTTCCCACAGGCCAGAAGAGACATGGGTGAGCTCGCTGGGCTCTGGGAGCATTGCTACTGAGCTCCCATGCTACTAACTGAAGGTGATGTACCTTCCCTCTGAGGAGGGCTTTTTGAGCTCAGCCTTGGCTCTAATGGCAGGCTCCAGAGCTCAGGGACCCGAGCAAGCACCTGTCTGTCTGTCTCTACTTATCTGCATTGATGGGCTCTACACAAGAACTAAGTGACACAGTTATGGTGACTGTGAGATCCACACTGCTGTCACCTGAAAGGGAGCCAAGGAAACCGGGGAGAGGAGTGCTGGAGGCTCCTTTTTCCTCATCCTCTTCCCGTCACTGGAAATTTATTACTGATAACACATAAAATATGGTAAGATACATTAAAACACCCCAATCTGGGCACACCATCAGAGCAGGATTGCTGCTAGTCTCTCCTGTCCTGGCCTGCTGCATTTTTGTAGTTCACATAATTACCCTTCCCATTCTGTATTTATTCACTACTGTGATTTGAAAGTGGGTCAAAATGAAACACTTGCTATTTTGCTGAAGCTTAAAAAGGAAGGTAAAAATTGGAGATAACCAAAACTCAATGCTTGACTTCTCCTCATCTCATTTTCTTTCAACACCAACTTGTTTATCAGAACCCATTTAACTTATGGAAACCTTTATATGTGAGTAAACATTTTAATTCCAAATAAAAAGCTAAACAAAACAAAACAACAAAAAAAAATTATGCAGAAAGAAAAGGGGGGGGGGGGAATCACAGCCTTTTTAATCCCATAAATACATCTAATTAATTCAAAACTTAGAATTAAATTCAGGGATTAAAAAATTTTATTCCTCAACCCCCCACCATTCCCATTTTTTGTAAAAACTCACACTTTTCAGAGGACTCAAAGATACAATATGGATGTGAGGTTTATAATCATATCATCACACTATGAGTTAAAAAATAAACAAGAAACCTTCTGTCATCCATCAGTGAATTAATGTCAAATAGGTTAAAGAGTCTGTACTTCAGTTACTCAGTCAGCCAAAAGAAAAAAAATAAGGAAAAAGACCAGAAAATCGAGATGTGTTGTGCCCAGGAAGGATGTGGTTTGCTCTCACTGTGTTGGAGAGCTGTCCAAAGGTCCTTGAGCATCACTCTGCCTGGGGAGTCCAGCCAGGCCTCAGCATGCCAGGAGTGACAGAGCCTTGCATCTTCCCAGGATCCAGCAAGGGTTCATGGCACCCCAGCTGCAGCCAGCAGGATGGGTACACACAGGAAGGGGAGAGCTTGGTGCTTCTTTGGCAGCTCAGCAGCCCTTCTGAGGAGCACATGGGCATCTTCTTCTCAGTGACATCATCCTGGAAGGCAGATATGGATTATGGTTTGCTGCAAATAGTCCACTACTATCACCTTCTCAAAGCCCAGAGATTTTGGACTTGATGTTTACCTGCTGTTGCCTCATCCGCTCAGACATCCCAAACTGAAGTCATAGCAAAGTGGCCCCATCTCTGAGAATCTTAGGGATGGGAGCATGGGCTCACCATGAGCCTTCTCTGCAGGCCATCCTGCCAGCAAACTGGGACATTTGGAAAGACTCCTGCTGCTCCTCACCATTGGCAAGAGCCCTTCCTCCATCACTGCAAAACAGGCTCCAGCCCAGGATGGAGCAGCCCCAGCACAGTTACCGTGTTGGAGCTCAGCCCTGAGGACATGTACCCACAGCTGCTTCCTGAACATGGCATGTCTGGAGAGACTGGGATGCAACAAGCCAGGGTGCAGGGAAAGAACTAGGAAATCATTTTAAATGGTTGAAAAGAAACCTTTTGAACACCTCCCTCCTTTCTGAGCAGCTCACAAAAAGAAATGCTGCAGAATCCGTGCTTACTTTTATTAATTAACAAAATATCCAACTCTTTCTAAATAAAGACTTACCACTGATTGCTGTCCCCTGTGCTTCTCTCTTTTTAGATTGCTGTACTTTCATTCTTCTGAAGGCAGGTTACAGAAGTGCCCAGTGCTACATTGCTGGAGTTCAGCAAGTGGGTCAGGCTTGCTACAGGACCTCCAGGGACTGCTCAGCTGTAGAGAGCTGATTAAAGTTTCCATATTATTTTCACCTCGTATGGAGTCAGACGGCTCTGCATTAGGTGCTTTGTTGCAGTAACGCCTCCTCGCTCATGCAGGTGAGAGGGGGATTCACCTCATGCAGCTTCAGACATCCAAAGTGCAGGAGTCCACATCCCAGCCAGCTTGCTGGTCTTCCACATAGTTGCTGAAGGCAAACATTCGTTACCAGAGGGAAAGCCAGGTATCTTAGATGCCTGCCTTGAGATGACTCCAAAGCATTTTGACCTGATAGTTTACACTATGCCCAGTGTTGCGGCAGAACTGCCCTACCCCAAACACTGAGGGAGGGAGGGGCTGGGGAGTACCACAGCTCTGAGCATAAAGGTAGAAAGACCCAAATGCCTTTCCTTTAGTACACTGCACATCGGTTCCTTCCACCTCTGACCTCTTCATAATAAGCCCAATGCTATAGACTAACCCTGCAACCCTAGAGAGACATTGTTATTTCCTCTAAAATCTGGAAAAGGACATAAAACTTCTAACGGTTCCTCCTCACCCCAAACATTCTGATCAAAATTTTCTTCCAGTAGATGTGGCAATCAAGTCACCCTCTTGCTTGCCTTCATCCCAATTAACCAAATGCACTGTGATCCTCAAACTTGGAGTTCTGGGTTGGCAATCCCAAGTCATCTGTGGCTTTCCTTTGAATTCTTCCTGGCATCTCCCCTTCCTTCTTCAAGTGCAGACACCAGACAGGATAAAGTCACCTCCCTGCTGCTATTTGCTTCTTGAGTTGCAGAAGTCCCTTCAATCTCACAGCTCTATTGAGAGTTCACTTTCATATGATTACACAAGGATCCCATGAACTCCTTCCCTGACACTGTCCTCCCCAGATGGGCTCACAGAGACTTTAGACAGAACCCGAATTCTTTGTTCCCAACACATTCAACTGTCATAAATGAGTGTGGGGTAGGTGTTTTTTGGTTTTGGTTGGGTGGGGTTTTTTTTGCATTGGTGCTATTTATTCACATACCAGCCTATAAGGGCTGGTTACATCCCTTACTATTAAAGAGTGTGAGAGGATACTCGAAACACTGCTCCTCAAATTGTCTCTGCTGTTACACTTCTCACCCTTCTGGCTCATACAGCCAGCACATTCCTGAATGAAGGCCAACAGGTACCATTCCCAATAACCAGTTGGTTTCAGTTCCCCAACAGAGAAAGTTGGAGAGTTTATGCCCAAGCTGTCCCATGCCATTAGCAAAGTGCCAGCAAACCTTGCATCCATCAAACTGTCTCGTCACACGTACCAGGGCTTCACTAGAAGAGGGACGTTGGCCTATTGCTCTAGACCAGTCTGAAACCCTGAAAACCTGACTGAAGTCCAGCTGAGGTCTGGATAGAAGTCTTGCTGTAGGACAGGAAGGGTTTCTTTCTTACAACGGACAGTGGATCCAAGCTGCTGCAAAGACAGGTCAAGCCTGGGATGTCAATGAACTGCTAAAAACTCCGAGTGCTGGGTGGTACTGGGTCACCAGCCCCATTTGGCAGGGAGGAAAGGGCTGCAGGTAGTAAGTCATAGACTCATAAAATGGTTTGGGTTGGAAGAGAGCTTAAAGATCACCTGTTTCCAAACCCCATGCCATGGGCAGGGATACCTTTCACTAGACCAGGATACTGAGGGTCCCATCCAACCTGGCTGTGAACATTTCCAGGGATGCGGCATCCACAACCTCCCTGGGCAACCTCACCACGCTCACAGCAAAGAATTTCTTCCTAGCACCTAATTTAAACATACTCTGTTTCAGTGCTCTGCTTGTGCTTGCATTTTAATTCCAGCTGCATACTGAGCAAGAAAGTGACATTATTTCACATTATTTTTATTTTCCTTATGTTTCCGACACATGGCTATTCTCTTCTTTCCTCCAGTTATTGCACTGCTCTGTGAATTCCCAAACTGAGCTTTCCTCTGTCTTTGCCTTCCTGCAGGGTCCCATGGTGCACAATTCCCATGGGCTATGTTGCAACGATGAGCCAGTTCTCAGATGTTAGTTAAATCAGGGCTGGCATTAGGCATCATTCATTCCTGTGGTCATGGAAGGCCCATAATAATCAAGGTAGAGTTGTTTTGACCACCCATATTTAAATTTAAATAATAAGCCCAATTTCATCCTGCTTCTGGAACAATTCAGAAGCAGCACCGCATGATGAAAGGAAGAGAGAACAGATGGGTTTTGTTGCCTGCACACTACCAAGGCAAACTTTTCACGGAAACTCAAAAAAAAAAAAACCCCAACCCAAAACACCATGACTATGTGATTCATAAATTCTAGAAGTCAAGAGAAACCAGCAAAATTATTTTGTCTGACCTCCTGCCTAGTAAAGACCACAGAATTTCATGCAGTGATTTCTGCCCAAAGCCCAGCAATTTGTGGTTCAAACAGAGTATCTCAACCAACCCACTGTCCAGCTTTGATGTGAGGGTGTCCAATGAGGCACTAACCACTTCCCATGCTGTCGAGAACTGGCTCTTCTACAGGTTGCCTGCATCTCTTCACCACTGCAAAACTTGCTGTAGCCTTCCCAAGGCCATTACAATTTTTAAGCATTTTCACCCTCTCTATCAAAACTCTCAAACCATTAAAAATAGAGAAAACAGAAGTTCTGAGGTACAAAATATCAAGAAAGTACACAGTAAGAGAAGGATAGCAAAGCATCTCTATGTAGCCTTCTGGTGTGATTAAATGGATGAAATCTACATCAAAATGCAACTCAAGGTCCACCCATTTTCCCACTCCAGATAACACAGTGAAAAAGTTATTTTGGTTCAAAACAAACAAAAAACCATTCCAAATGTACATCTATCTGTGTGACTTACAAGGAAAGTACGTTTATTTGGTTACAAAAGTAGTTTCTTCTGCAACTTACACAGCTTGCTACAGTTTCACAGCAATAAAAATTCCCACAGCAGAGACCTTGAGTGGAATTACAAAATCCACTTCAAAACCAAACCCTGCAGGATCAACCGACTGAAAAGAGCTCACTGCTGAACACCCCTTCCGACTTTTTGTTTCCAAATTTCTGTGTTTGGTGGCACTGATAAAGACAACCTCTTTTTTTTCCTTTTTCCCTTCTTCCTTGTATCTACCTTGTAAGTGCAGCATTCGATGACAAGCCTGGTGATTAAAGTTCCTCCACACTCAGACCTACAACAGCCCAAGTGACAACCTTGAGACCTCTCTATAACACCTCTCTGTAACCTGTAGAGGATGGGAGGGGGCTTCAGGCACCATGTCCTAAATCCACTCCCATTCCTGTTCACCACTAAGTAACCATATTCACATTTAATAAAACCAGACCAAAAGGTTCATTCCAACAGTGTCTCTTTAATTGTCACTTTCAAAAGAGTTGCTTTCTCACTTTCTGCCAGCATTTGTGCTATGGCCAAACTTGGGCTGAAAAGCAAATTCTCAGGATGGGTATCTACGGTCTCATTGTTTAGACTCTGCTGAGATGATCATGGCTCCATTTTCTGCTCCCCCTACAGAGGGATTAATCTCACCGGCAGAGCAGGTAAAGGTGCAGGTACAGCTCCAGCTTGTGGAGGTGCTGAGCAGGCTGTGGTCAGCATGTGCTGCTGATAAAGGTACTGAATGTGTAGGGTGACCTGGGGGCCTGAGGTCCACACTTAATTACACACTGTTACAGCCATACCCTTTGTGGCATCCCAGCTAGTGAGGTGATAGCAGTAACACCTCTAGCCATGGCTTTCCCAACCATCCATGAGCTCCTGCTACCTGCACAGGACTATGGCAACAGGAGCAGCACCTGAGTGGAAAAGAACAGGATATGTAGGCTTACAAATTACACACTCCTCTAACAGGCCACGTCTACACAAACCATCTAGTGCTTTTTTGCATGTGAATCTTCAGACTGTTTTAAGACAGGGTTAAGGTGCTCTTCTTTAAGGTTTAAGGCACCATCCTCTTGTGCATAGAAGCTCTTGCATCAATTAAAATCCTGTGTTGAAGTGTACAGGTGCAATCCAAACTTGCACAGCCAGCGTAAAATAAAAGCCCACCTGAAGCTCTACCCCATTTCTGTACCCACAGATCTGCAGGAATCAATGCTGCTGACATAATGTAGTGATGCTGTATGGACACATAACTGCACTGACACTGAGGGAATTCATACTCAACAGTGGTTCAGCTGAAAAGGTATTGCTTCTGAAAAAAAGCCTAAAGCCTGTTTTTTGAGGTTCTGGGTAACCAACAGTTAAAGCTCTGCTTTCAAATCATCCATCCTGAAGTGGTCATAAATGACAAAAGTAGTGATTCTCATAGTGCAGCAGCAGAAGAGTGAAACCCCACATCCAGTTTAAGTATAAGCCTCACAATTTCCATTACTGCTACTGTAATGATTTTGCAACTCCCATTTATTTTTCACCATTTCAGCTGCTAGTCTGTGGCAAATATTTTGGGAAAAAAAAAAAAAAAGAACCCAAAACCCTAGAGACTGTCCATCCTTGACAGGAACAGTCTTGGCATGCCTGGAATGTGTAAAACCACAAAAGAGCCATTTCTGTTCATATTACTCCTTATGAAATCCCCTTTTAAAGAAGACTCAGCACTGGAGGCTTCAGCCACTCAGCAGAGCCTCTTTAGGATTGCCTTTCTCTTTGAAATGTGACTTATCAGCCAGAGCCCAAGCGGGTTTGGGTATCTGACTGTTGTGCCCTTTGCTTCGAACTCCAGGACCGTTATGTGCACAGATGCCAAACTGGTCAAGTCATTTTCCTCCCCTCCTTTGTCCCCAGGTTCAGGGTAGATAAAAGCTGCACCAGGCTTGCTGCCTTACCAATACCAATTTGACTGTTAATTTTACTTTTAAGAAAAAAAAAAACAAATAATAAAACCCAACACCACACACAATGATTATCACTGTTACCCACACAAATGCTAGAGCAACCACAGCGTGATTCAGCAAGACCCAGGCTGCAGTGGGTTTCTCTGGACACACATGAGACAATGCACACACGGGCAACGCAGTTCTGCAGCTCTCTGGCATGTCCTTTTCTTATGCTGTTTCTACAAGTTTTTTTTTCACCCTCACAACTTGTAGCAACAGTGCACTGCTGCAGCTGGCAGCAGGGTGGGACCCTGGTGTGAGCAAGGCTTTGATCAGCTCCTGCACTTAGAGGGATACTTACTGGGCACAGGCTGAGCAGATGTTCAGAGAGTTGTGGATACCCCATCCCTGAGTTCAATGCCAGGTTGGAAGGGATCCTGAGCAACCCAGTCTAGTGTAAAGTGTCCCTGCCCTTGGTGGGGGGTGGGGGTTGAACTAGGTGACCTTTAAGGTTCCTTCCAAACCAAACCAGTCTGTGATTCTATGTGAGTTTGCTTTGCTGGAGCAAGGAAGTGACCAACTCACGTCACTATATCTGTGCAGTGCCACGCATATCTCTTGAGGTGCCTCAGGAGGGTCAAATCCTGCTCCTGTGTAAGTTACTAGGTAAACTTTTGCTGTCTTCTTTTTGGTTTTTACCTCTCCTCTTTCCTTTCCCCATCTTTCTGAAAGTTTCTGGGCTTCCCAGGTAGACCATCACTACAGGAATGTGGCAATCTGTAGTGTGAGGTTCAAGTTTAGCTTGAACTTCAGAAAGCACCAGAGCAATGCAGGGAAAAGCTGAAACACAGGGCCTGTTAACACCAATTTCCAGCACTTACTACCTTTTGTTTGCTCCATTTTTCATGGAGACCTGAAAAATGCAAGAAGCACTGTAGTTCATAAGCAAGAGGTTTGGCAGGACAAACATTAAAGACTGTAGGAGAACACAGGCAAAGAAGTATTTTGTACAGAACTGAAAAAAGATCAGTGATAAGCAGGAATTCCCCAGTGGGCTGAGTTTATTGGTGTGATTGCTTTCAGGACTTTTTTTTCTTGTTGTACCCCATTCATTTGCATACAAAGCATTTCTAACCGGAAATATCATCTGTTCTGGAAAAAAAAAATAGCCCAAGAAGGATAAGGATTTTTACTGTCAAGAGTAAAATGGCTTTCAGCACCATATGATGTGCTAAAAAGCCTCTCTCCTCATGAGAGCAACTTGCAGTGGCACATTGCAGCTCCTCTTCGCTCCCTGCTCTGTATCCCATCTCAGGGGCAGTAGCGCATGGCGCAGTTCCTCGGGAGAGCTTCCATAGTTAGAACATCTGAAAATAAAAGAAAAACAAGCAGGTGAGTTGATTTGCATTCCAGATTCACAATTAACACAGCACCAAATTAGCTTGTAGGAAGTGGAGGAGTTAAAAGGAAAACCACCAACTTGAAAATGCAAATCTTCACCCTACTACAATCACAAGCCACAGCCAGGATTCCTACAGGCTGGGAAGGTGCTAGTAAGAACACTTTTTTCACTACTTTTTCAATGTGGTCACTTTATGAACTCAGCAGTGGCTTGTGATATGTGGTTTCATTTCTATACCATATATAGTCAGTTTCATTTCCTGAAAAGAACATGAATGGAAAAGCAGAAAACCTTTAAAACGATTGTACAGGTCCTTCTGTCCTTTCTTTCTCCTTTTTGTATTTTATTAATACTACCTTGATGCACTAAAAAAGCCAGCATTTTTTAAATTGGTACCACATAAAAAATGGATCTTTTCCCAAGGCTCTTGGATCTTAAAGCATATAGGTTGCTGTTTTGAAACTCACACACTAACTTGGCAGCACAGCATGAAATCACAGCATTTTGTTTCAGTACAGTATACATACACAGATACAGACTATTTCTCTGCACATGGCTACCAGGAGTTGTGCTTAAAACTCAGCAGGGAGCCCGGAAAGCAAGATTTGTTCCACAGACCTTTGCAGTGGTATTGCAGGACCTCAACTATCTGTGGCCATCAACAGTCACAGCCCCACAGGAAGCACAAAGACGAGTAAAATCTTGCTTTACAGATGAGTAAGTGAGATGGTGTAGTTAAAACAATACAACTCTTTGCTTTTTTCTGCAGAACTCAGGTCATCGCCTCATCTGCCTGGGCTCTGTCCCTCTCTGTGGAAGCCCACATCATTAATAGGAACTATAGGTCTTTTCCACTCCAGGGATCCTCCACACTCCTCTTCCCTCCTGGCTGCTGAGAAACACTCACGCTTTACAAGCACAGTTACAGGTCCTATTTAAGCCATCATCTGTGCACAGCCCAATGTTCCAGCCGAGCAGCTCTGCCACCACTCGAGAGCAGGGTTGGAAGTTGTTGGGACCACAGGCCAACTGGGATCTCAGGAAAGAAACTGCAGCAAAGACCAACAGCATGCTGGGCTGCAGAAGCAGAAGCACAGGCAGGAGATCTCAGCACTCACCAGACCACGTCTAGATCCTGCATCCAGTTTTGGTACAGGAAACTTGTACATTAAACACACCAACAAACTAGAGCAAGTATAGTGGAGGAACATCAGGATGGCGAGAGACCGGTGGACTTGCCTGCAGAGAAGAGGCTGTGGCAGATGGACTTGTTCAGCCAGGGCAAGAGATGGCTTTGAGGGATCCAGCAGCAGCCCCAGCACCTGCAGGGAAGTTACTGAGAACACAGAGCCAGGTTCACAGAAAGCAGGGCTTGACTGAATGAAGTCATGAACAACCTGGTCTGATCTCACAGCTGACCCACTCAAGATCCCTTTCAGTCCATATTATCCTACAGGCCATCTTCTAACTGCCATCAGTGCAAAGACTTTGGAGAAAGGGTGGGAATCACTCAGTGCTTGGGGACTGCGATATTCCCCAAGTGAAAAACCTGGAGAAACAGCATCCCAAGACTATGAAGGCCCAGAAAGTACTACTGGCACCATACCTTATGCTCCCCTCAGGACATGGCACTCTTACATGCAGTCCCACAGTGATCCACATGCAACTGTTCATCTCAGTTTGGCCAAGGAACCTTTGTCCATTACCCATCTGGAGCACACAAGACCACCTCCCTCCCCTATACACGCTCATATTCATAGAACAAGCAGGATTCCCTAAGCTCCATATATAGTGCCAACCACAAAACAGCTCGCCATACTGCGCAAGGATGCAACTTCTATTCCACAGGACGCCGATGCCTCAAGGAACCTTCTCTGCCTCACAAACCACAATGCTCTGGTATAGGATGAGCAAACTACACTGTCAACATGGCCATCCCCTCCTCTCCATCCCTTGTGTCATAAAGGGTGTTGGAGCAATGTCTTGCTTCCGGTCAAAATAACCTACGTGGCTAAAAGACAGGAAATGTCACAACTGAGATGAAAAGAGATCTTAGCAATAATGAGCTCCATCTTCTCAGACAGATCCATACAAACCACAAGATAACTGTCACATGCACTCAGTGGGAAAAGAAGAGGTTCAACTCCTTCCTCCAGGTCATGCAGGAGGTCAGTGGCAGAGCTGTAAACCAACCTCCTTGTCTCTGTCCCAGAGTCTGGATGCTCCCTGTCCTCTTCATGCCTCTGCCTGATAGGCAAGCTGTACTAAGAGGTAAAGCTGTCCTCCTTATGGTGTGCATAACCATATTTCTTTATTGAGACCATTGTTTAAGGGATGCCAGCTCCCCACAGAAGTCAGTGCTGACCAAATATCATCTTTCAAAAAGGCAAACTTGCATACTCACTAAGAAACCTGTCCAGCTTTGACAATACACTCACCAACGTGTTTTGAGATGTGCTCTAGTCCCACAGGGCCTTAGAGGGCTCTTAGGGTTTAAACACGTGGGGTTTTTTCTGCTTGGAAGTGAGACCAGCAAGCATTTTTACACCTACCTATTCATAGGGTTTTATTTTCAGTACAGAAGAGGGTATCAGATTGCTCAGTTTCAGCTTCTGCTGAAATTCCTGTATGACCCAGGACAGCTAATTTCAAGCAGTTCTGAGTTCCCATAGTGACTTGTGCTAAACTAAATTTCTGTAACTGCACCCATACCAATGTCTGCACAAATCAGCAAGAGAAACATAGTTTCCGTCAAAATTAGTACCTTAGTACAGAAAAAAAGATTAAAAACCCCACCACCTCCTACTTGTTGATAGGTGAACTCTTGAAGCCAGATATGCCTTCAGAAACAGCCTCACTCTTCTCTTACCAGTCTCCCATTCCTCCATCCTTTGAGCTAGTTCTCAGGGCAATACTTTGCAGCCTTGTTTGCCAGAGGAGAAGGATGCTTTCTGTCTGGGAAGCTGGGAAGACTCTGTTGGAGCAGAGCAGACCCCGGGCATGCAATTACCCAGGCAGCAGTAACAATATGTTAATTCACTGGATCACTCTGAAATGAAGTACAGTGCAAGTCTCTGGAAAAAGTGAAAAGGAGCCTGTTAAGGAAACTGTGTGAATGCCTTGTGCACAGCAGCTCCTTGGAGTCCAGACAAGGATGGACTTTGCACAGACATCGTTTTTAGACCTGAACTGGCAGCCAGCATGCATCCTTTTCCCACCACAGGGCATCCAACAGGAGCGAGGGGAACCACGCTCAATGCTGACAGGGGACAACATTCTCATTTTAAAGCGCTGCAGACACATGGATTAGCCCCTGCAAGGGATGCTGCATCTGCAGTGTATTCACCCTGGTCAGTTCACAGTCATAAGGCCATGAAGCCATGCGCCCTCTGTCAGTATCCAGAGCTTTCTCGCACTTTTGGGAGAACACTCTCCTCTTTGATGTCCTCAGCTGCCAAGTTCACATCCCAAGCTCAATCTCTCTATTCAAGTTACCCAGGGCTCCTTAAGTAACTCCTGTCCTCCAACAACAAACAACAAAGCTAACATAGCAAGGAGAGGAGACAGAGACTGAAATGGTCCTTCGGTGAATTTGCTGTGAAAACTCAATGCCCTCAGAAGGCCCATACTGACTGACTACCTTCTGGTGCATCATCCTTCTACTACTAATTCCTCTAACACCCAACTAGAAACTGACCCCACAATGGCATCATGATGCCAGTCTTGCACTCCTAAACCAGAAGGAGTGTCTTGATGCAGGCAGGAAAACCAGCCTCCGTTCTCAGGAAAAGAGGCAGAGGAAGAGTCAAGATGATCTCCACTACCTCCCTGTGTTGGACAGACTGCCTACCTGCGTGCTTTGAGTGCAGCTTCCAGATGACTACAAACCTCCTTGAGGAGCAAGCAGTGATTTTATCACATGAAAGTGCAGCTTTAAATCTGCACAAACTCTTGTAGAGAGATTTCTATTGTAATGCATACAAAGACTGAACTCACCAAGTGGAAGAGCTGCACACCAAAGCTCTTTCTGCATAAGGCTGTTGACCACAGAGCTGATATACTGAGTCAAAGGCTCATCAGTACCAACACACTTCTTCAGGAATGCAAGTGTGGCTTACATGCATACAGACAGCTGTTACCCTGAGCAGCAGGGGGCAACCAGTTTAACAGGAAGTTTAAACTCAGTCCTTAGGTTGCACCAAAACTCCTGAGTTTCTGCAGAAAGAAGAATCAACAGCAGTGAACATCTAGAGAAAGTTCTTACCAGCTTCTGCTATGCACTGGCTTTTTCAGAGACTGTTTTTTGAGTGTGAGACTAACAGAAATCTTGTTTAAAAATGCATCCGTTTTGCATGGACTGAGTTTTGTTCTCCAAAGAAATGGGGAAAGCAAAACACAACACTGAGCTGCAAAAACACCAGTGCCTAGCCATGAGCCCTGGTCTTTGCAGAATTCCTGGTGGCTGTCCCTAAATGAGAGCACTTCATTGCCAGATGACATGTCCCAGATGAGATGAGTTTCCTGAAAAGCACTGACAACATGTGGTTAAAAGCTCAGTTCATACTAGCAGCGAAACAAGTCTGCCTTCGGGTTTTTGAGCTGAATTCAACACTTTCCAT
This sequence comes from Acropternis orthonyx, assembly GCA_035583155.1. NCBI lineage: Eukaryota > Metazoa > Chordata > Aves > Passeriformes > Rhinocryptidae > Acropternis > Acropternis orthonyx. The sequence continues at coordinate 143,359,998 of JAWWEU010000081.1, read as the reverse complement.
GTTTGCTCTCTCACAGGTTATCTGGGCTGCACAATCAGCAAAACTCTCCTGCTGGGGCTCAGCTACCAGTCAGTCTGTAATGGAGCTGTTCTGGAGGAAAACAGAAGTGTTACCGTGCTCATGGCAGTCCCAATACAATTAGTCATACCTGATGGAGAGATACGCATCCTCACATGGCTCCTAACGCCTTGTCAACAGATGAAGTCAAAATGAAAACATTCTAACTATCAACAACCAACCTGAAAGCTGAATCATGAATTCTGAAAGCAGTCTCAATGCTACAGAGATGTCTTCTCTGCAGAAGAAGACATCTGGATTCCTTCCATCTGTCCTGTGTTTCTTCTTCCCATGTAATTTCTTGATACTGCTCAATGAAATAACATTTCTTCTTTCATCTCTCTCAAGCAACACTCCTCTGCTCTGGCTGAGGGCTGCTATAGGGTCAGAAGAAGAAACCAAGCTTGAGGCAGAAGAGGAAAAGGCCAGAGCTTGAGTGGTGGGAAACAACATTCTAGTTGTCTTCTCTACATGACCTCAGACAAGTTCCCCAATGCTGTTTTGTCTCATTTCCCCACTGAAATATCAAGTTTCCCACCATACTGGCTGACTACCATGAGGATCTGTGTGGTAGGCCTGGTGTTACCAACCTACGGTTAAACACTGACAATAATCAGAGGAAACCGATCCTGAGTCTAAGCTTCCCTCCCATGTCAGCATTTCATTCAGTCACTTGGTGATCTTCAGCATAACCCAGACCACGATTTCATGCAGCACTTCTACACATGTGCACGTGACAAGCATCTCTGTTGGAGTCTTCTAGCTCCAAAAGTCTTGGCAAACATTCCCTATCACAAGAACACAACTGCCAGGATGGCAGCTTAGGAAATCCACCTTCTCTCTTCAGCACTTGACAGACACAATTTCACAATACATATTTTTGCAGACACTACTGAGTGATGGAGCAGACTGTCAAAGGAATGGGTGGAGTTCAGCTAATGGTTGGTCCCAGGGGCAGAACATCAGAATGCCACTCAGTTGTTGGATTAGTTGGGAAGTTACCTGGCCAGGAGACATCACACTGATCTCAAAGGGATCCTGGGCCCACTGCAGGGAGGATCCTGGATATATGCACGCATGCATGATGGCAGAGCTGGGATCAGACACTGAGTGGTTCCTCTTGATAACCACTACGGAATTCATTTGGAAACAAATTTCTTTTTCAGAAGCCTCCTCCATGCCACTGACAATTCTTTCCAGATGCAATTTGCACTGCCAGGGCTCACAGCAAAGTGCAGGGGGAAGCATGCCCTGCTCCACCTGCTCCACCCTGTGGGTGGCCAACAAGCCAAGAAGCTGCTCAGGGGCTCCACATCCTTTCAAAGTTCATAACTGAACACAAATCTTCCAGATTTGGGTAATTTCCAGGCAAGTCTCAACCAAAACCACACATCTGCGCTCACACCAAAGAGCAGACACACATCAAGGGCGAGGAGCAATCGCTGTACGTTGCCATGACAGTGTGCATGGGTAATTTTATCACCCTTATCAGTTGCAAAAGCATTTAGGCCCATTATCAGAGAATACTGGAGTATTTTTTTAAGGATGCCATAGGTGGGGAAAGCAGAAAATCAGTGTCAGCCATAACTAAGCAGTCAGCACACAAAGCAGGAGCCCTAGCTTTGAGAGAGCTGCCTCCCACAGGCACACGGACATTTACACAGCCCCAGGCTTGTGTTGGAGTTGACCAGCATTGCTGGGCTCCCCAGCAGCCCCCCAGCCCCGTGAGTTCTCCCCTGCACAGAGCGATGAGCAGCCCTCCAGGGAGCACAGCGACAGTGAGTGGAGAGCACTCGCCTGTGCTCTCTGTGGAGCCGATGGAAGTAGGTCAATCCTTCTGCTTTGCTGAACCTTTTGGCAGGTCGGTGCTGCGCTGCCGTCGCCGCTCGCAGCTCGTCATTTCTGCCGCGTGACAGCCACGTCGTTCAGAAGTTAACGAATTCAATACATCTAATTAAATCAAACTTGGCATCCATTCAAAACCCATCTCGTGGGGTTTTTTTTCCTTTCCCTTTTTATTCCCTGCTGTTGGTGGTGAGAGACCCATGAGAGGAGAGATGCAAGAGAGGGTTGCTAAGGGGTGGGCCAGCTTTTTATCTCTTTTTTTATTTCAGTTTTTTATCTTTATCTTTTTTATCTTATCTCAGTTTTTTATCTCTCTCTCAGTTTTTATTTCCCTGCTGCTCTCCTGTCACAGAATCATAGAATCATTAAAGCTGAAAAAGACTGCCAAGATCATCAAGTTGTTGCAGAGATGCTGTTTTCCTTAAGAGAATGCAACAAACCCATGTGACATCACTCCTTATGCCTCTTTCCTCCTCCCCTGCCTCAGACAAAATGACTTTTTCCACCTTCTTGCAGGCTTTGCAAATAGAGTCCAACACACCCTGGCTCTACTACTGACACTCACCACACTGAACATGGATTTGGTAAGCGATCAAGCTGGCATGGCTGGCAAAGGGAAGGCACACGCTGCAAGGTGGGAGCACACCTGCCACCACTAGACTGAGCAAAGCCAGAAAGCAGCAAGGATACCACTGTAGATAGTTCATGCCAGCCAGGATCTCCTACAGTTGCTCTCCAATGGAGCTCCTGACTTCAACCATACACCAACACTGTTTGACTGACATGGTCATGAACATGGGAAAACACTGAAGAAGCCACCCAAGACAGGCTAGTGGATGGCCACAGAGCTCTTGAAAAAGACCACAGGATGAGGAGCTGCCATCTGGATGACATTCTCAGTGACATGAGGATACACTGGTGAGCTGCCCACACCTGCCCTCTTCCACAGACCAACATGACACTGGGATACCCTGTCCAATCTCTCATGTCTATTCACTATGGCAGATCCTTCCTCTCCCACCAGATCTTCCACTTCTGCCATGTCCTCCCTACCCTATGACTACACCTGGAAGTCAGGACACAGCCTGCTGTGGTGACACAACCTGCTGCCTTTCTGTGCAATGACTCACAGATGCCAGCAAAACTGCCACTCCTGGTTGCGATTAAAGGTGCTTAAGGATCATTCCAGAAGAACACACCTCTGATCCTTGGAGAAAATTTATTATCTTCTCCATATCCCTCAGGTCTTCTGTAGCCTTGCTGAACTGAGGAACTAGGACTAGGGAATACACTAGGTGCCAGCAGACCAAGGCTATGTTGTTTATTTCAACCAAGCAGTTTCCTCCTTAGATTGATATGAAAGAGCTCTCTGCAAGGAGGGAAGTATTTTATATTTGTATGATGGTATTTTGCACAGAAATTCACTTGCAGTCTGTTCCCTGCTATCTCCTCAAAGCCATACTTGGCTTGACTTCTCAAAATGCAGCTGTTTGCCTTCCCATCACTGTACTATTCTCTCTCCTTTAATCCACCCTCCTTCAAAATAGTTCCTAAAATGCTCAAAGCAGCTCTGGGTAGCTCTTCCCCAAGACTCCTAAAATGACACGATGCTGCAGTGTTGCTTTGCTGGCCAGCAGAAGTCAACACATTGGAAAAGCTCCAGCTCCCAGTGCTGCAGCTGCAGCAGTTTGGTGCTGCTCTCCTGGCAGGAAAGGACTTTTCATGCAAAATCTATTGTTCATGCCTTTCTCAGGACTATGAAAATAGTCTAAAAAGCACTTTGAACTCCTATGAGATGAAAGGCACCAGGTGAGTGCAAAATATCCCTCTGCCCCATGGCAGTGGATGTTACACAAATCTCTCTGTGAGCACAAGAAGTCATTTCTCTGCAAGCAAGCTGCCCCTTCTCACACAGGAAAGATGATGCATGATGCTCTGCTGTGCTCAGGATCAGCAGTCCCCTCTGAACCCTTCCTCACCTTTAGCATGAGGGCCATGCCCCAGGCTGTACATCAGCAGAGAAGTACTCCTGGTTCGGAGGAAAGTAATAGGAGTACAGGATATTATTCAGGGCAACTACTTTGGCTGCTGTGAAACAGCACATCTTCCCCAACACCATCGTCTGTCAGAGTCCCTCCCATGTGCTGACTTGCTCTGTCATACATTGTATGTACATTTACATTTCTATAAATTTCTTTCATGCTGACCAGATATGAGCAGGGAAGGTATATGACCTCCATATGACTGAAGGCTGTCCCAGCCATCCCAGTGGTGCTGGGTGCTGCATGAATGCAGAGGAAGAGGCAGCCTTGGAGGAGATGTGGGTAGCCCCAGGAGAATCCAAAAAGACCAAAAGGCACAGAGCACTGAGTTTTAAGCAGGGGTCCCTCAAGCTGCCCAATTAAGCATCAACTGCCCTTTGCAGGGCAAAGGGTAGTGAGAGATTCTGGTGGATTTAACACTGGGGATGATGGGAGCTGCTCTGACTTTCAGAGAAAGAAATAGGGTAACCACTAACTATAGAGCAAATACCATGGTCAGTGGGCTTCTGGTCTCTCTGCAGTGGGTTTTGCAATTGGCTTTCTTCAAAGGATGAGGTGGTGTAAAAGTCTCACCCTCGCATTGCACATCATTTCTTCCATCAGGAAGGATCCAGTTTACAATGATGTGATCTGGACTGCTGGAACACATCATGTTCTAAACTCTACAGCATAGACCTAGGAGCTGTCGGAGCGCACACAGGACAGTAGTGATTTTCTAGGGTGAGAAAGAAACCAGAAGCTGCCTTTGGCACTCACACATATACAGCATGTTAGTGACTGCAAGTGAAACAGTGTCCTCAGAGGAAGAGCCTTCAGCTCAACATCTCCTCTGCACACAACTGCTTTCCCTTGAATGAACTCCAGATGTAAGCAAGGCCAAAAAGATAAACTAATTCTAATGTATTTGTTCTTTTACAACATTTAGGTACACATGGGGCCGAATGGTAGGACAGGTGAACAACTTATGTGTCCTTGGAACAAATACTATCAGCTAGGGAACTTCACCCTTCATCCCTTCAGCAGCAATTTTTCTCTCTTGTATCTTCCTCTCTCCCAGTCCTAGATGATGGGTCCAAAGAAAATTACTGGCAAAGATAGGAGAAAAAATTCAGAGGGTCAGTGTTCTTAGTGTTCCCAAATCCTGTGCACTCAGGTCTTCCAGAAAACACAAAGCAATGAACATCAGCCTGCCTCATGGCTGCTTCCAAACCTAACTGAGCCAGGACCAGCCTGCATTGGTCTCTTGATCCTTCCCCCCTTCCTAAAACAGGATCCTCATCACCGCCCTGAGCCCAGCCTAGCTTGCTTACCAACATCTACAAAGCACTGAGACAACTGAGCAGCACAGAGCAGCCTGTGAGTGCTTCAGCCAGCCCAAGGCCAAAGGCTGGGACGTTTCACACCACCCCTGCCAATGTCTCCATTGCTGGCAGGAGACCTGCGGGGCCACGACAGGAAATTGGGTCTTAATCACCATCTGACTTTTCATTCCCCACTTCAGTTCTGCTATTTTAGCAGCTGCTGCAGGCTGGCTCCTCACTTTCAGATGAACAGCCGTTGGGGCACGGGATTTAGCTTGAGTGTTTTCAGGCTGCAACTCCAAATGCAAAGAGAAACATGAAGCTGGGGGAGGCTGAGGGGTGACAGTCAGGCAGTGATCAAGGCTTTAAGACACAACCAAGGGAGCACCAGCCTCCTGCCCAGGCCAACACTGCCAGGGACAGGCAGCCAGGCTGTCAAGGCCACATGGGCAGGACACTGGCACTACTGAATGGGCTTGCTGCCCACTTGGGACAGTTGTGCGACATGGTTTAATGCAGATGTGTCTCCAGGTGCTTCCCCTTCTCCTTGTTCATGATACATCTATAGATCTGCTGCAATGGCAGGGCTGGGCTGTAGCAGCTAACTGCTCAGGCCCTACAGCAGCCACGGAGAACTTCCCCTGCAGGGAGGTGGGGGAGTCTGCTGCCACCATCTGCCACCAGTGCAGATGGCAGAGCCAGCGCCTGTACACCTGCACCAGAAACCACCTAAAAGGGAGAAGGTGCTGGGATCTGGAAAGAGACATGTCCAAAGCTCACTGGTGCAACCATTCCTGTGCACCAGTACAAGAAGACTCACCAAGTGCCCATCAGCCCACGCTCCCCATGCTCACATGGCCTGTAGACCTCCAGAGACAGCAGCCCAGGAAAACAAGAGGTTGGATTTTATGCACTACTTTAGTTGCTTCCTCTTTTTGCAGCTCCTCAACCCAGACACAACAGAAGTTAATGAGAAAGCAATCCCAAATCTCTCCAGTCCCGAGCACTCAATGACCCTTTTCGGTCCCTTCAAACTCAGAATATTCTGTGATGCCCAAGAAGGAATGAGCAAAGCAGCAGGGCTTACAGGAATGCTAACAAAGAAGAGATTCCCACAGCCAGCAGCCCTGCTGCTTCCCCTCTCCCTTCTCCCTTCATAGGGAAACCACCCCATAGCAAAATTAAAATCATACAATCACAGAATGGTTTGGGTTGCAAGTGACCTTCAAAGACCACCTAGTCCAACCCACCTGTCATGGTCAGGGGCATCTTCCACTAGATCAGGTTGTTCAAAGCCTCATCCAAACTGACCTTGAACACTTCCAGGGATGGAGCATCCACAGCTTCTCTGGTCAGCCTGTTCCAGTGCCTCACCACGCTCATTATGAAAAGCTTTCTTCCTCATGTCCAGTCTAAACCTGCTCTCTTTCAGTTTAACACTGTTGGTCCCCATCCTGCCACTACAGGCCCCGGTACAAAGTGTGTCCCCTTCTTTCTTAGAAACCATTTTATAGATATTGAAAGGCTGCAATAAGGAGGCCTTTTCCTTTCCTCTGCTTTCTGTGGAGCCTTCTCATCTCCAGGCTGAGCAACCCCAACTCCCTCAGCCTGCCTTCAAAGGTTAACATCCCAGAAGCACTCAGACACCTTCACATACCTCCAGGAAAACAGTCACCAAAAACCCCTCTTCAACACAGTGCCCACAATACCAGCAGTCAGCAAAACTCTTCCCTGTTTACTGTCACTACCAAGATAGAGGCACTGCAGAGACTGACCCTTCCATTCCATTCACATATGGATGTTTCCATTATAATCTGGTGCTGTGATGCCTTGTTTGGAAAACCCAGAAGGGCACGGGAAACACGAGCAGAGAAGCTGGTGACTTTGCCCTTGATGAAAACACACTGAATTGATCAGCCAAGATGAAACCTTACAACACCCTCTCCCTCATAACACTGCAGTCATTGTGATGACTGTTTTGAAGTTCACAAGGCCCCCTCCATGGTGATAAACAGCAGGTAGCAAGCATTTCTATGTCTCATTAATAGAAGTACAGCAACCTCCTGGAGTGTCCATAAGGAGAGGGAGCAAAAGTGACAATGGGGTTCTCACAGCTGGCCTAGTGCCTAGAGGATGACGTGCCAGGGTAAGATGTCAAGGCAGACTTTGAGCCTGTCATTTTGACTGAAATGCCAAATATTCCTCTGTTGGTTTCCCATCAGTTGCACGGTTTTCCCCTAAAGCCATCACACAAATGTGATGCTGTTTAAAATTCATTTCAGATGTCTGCTCCTTGTACGGTCACCTATTAGCCTATCCATGATAGACAACTATGGTTTCATCAAAGCATCCTGTGACACCTGCCCAACACAATTTGCCCAGACATGGTGAAACAGCTGGGGATCTCTTCTGTATAACTTAGGTACCAGCATCAAAATGGCAAGTGCTAAAATTATGAAATCCTTGAGCCAAGACACAAGCAACCTTTGCCACAAAACTAATTAAATCTTTGGGAAAAGGAAAGCCTTACCCATACTGCTTCAAGCAACATTTTTCCTGAAAAGCCCACACCTGGTTCTTGTGCCATGCCCTGTCCTATCTTTACCTCCCCTGTTGATGGATCACAGCTGCAGTGGGGAACAGAGTCACTGACAAATTGCCGATGTCCTATAGGAGTTTTCCCTTCTCCAAGCTGGCCTGATCAAGGAAAGGTGTTTGCAGTGTTGGCATCTGCATCTATACAAGTCAGCACAGGATGTTTTTGCAGTTGGTGAAGAATCTGCCACACAGCCAGGGAAGATGAAGGTGTAAATTCATCCCATTGATCAGATCCATCACACCTTAAACCCTATGGACAACGGTGACTAGATCTCCCTTGACTACAGCATAAACCAAAAGCTGCACTGCTGACCTACATGGGCAGTTGCCATGCGATGACTCCCAATTCGTCAACTACTCAAGTGTAAAGCAGCAGAGACATCCAGATGGCAAAACTGCTCTTAACTTCAGTACCTGAGATATCGCTGTTCCCACCTCAGTATATTTTCAGCCTTTAATTGTTCACCCCTCAAGTAAGGGGAGGCAGAATAGATAAGCCACATTTTGGCTTCCCCACCTTGTGCTCCAGCTCTCCCAGTAAGTAAAGACTGTTTTTACCTCATACAGAGCAATGAATAAGGCACAGCTGCACACCTAGCCCATCCTATAGCCCTGCCTCTGTGGGTAGCAACTTTTGGCAGGTGGAAACTGGGAGCATCTCAAAGAGCTCCATTGGGATTCATTTCACATGAGGATGGTTATCAGAGCATGCAGATGAGTTGCATATTCAGCACAGCTGTATTAACACAGCTCAGTAAAATACCCTGAGATGCCAAGACAGAAAATGCCACATGGGCAGCTAATTTCCACCTAATAGCACATTTACCTCTGGCAGAAGTTATAGACTGCAAGTGCTTCATGAGCCATTTGCAAGAACATTTGTGGGCACTGCTAAGGAACACAGGAATTTAATTATCTCTTTTAAAATGACCTGTGTGATTTAAAAACCTATCTGGACTTCAGGCGCTCTGGGATCTGTAATCCATGATCTAGTTGCTCAGTTGGCACAATCTTGAAGTTACCATAAAGGCCACTCATGTTGCTCTAAATTTTTCTACCTTTCCACCAAACCCATGAACATGCCCTAAAATCCACTGTTCCAAACCAGCAGAGAGAAGCAAAACCCGAACCACCTTATCCTTATCCGCTACCTGCCTGAACATCCCAAATGACAGCAAGAGTAAAAATCCCCTCTACTGGGGTCAGCAAACTTTCAGCACGAATGTACACCCAAGCATCTTTAGAAGTAAAATATATATATTTAGGGAAGTTATTATGCTTCTCGGAAACTTCTTGCAATACTATTATCAGAGCTCAGCAGCAGTTTTTAGAGCCCACTGGCAGTTCACAGCTTGAATCAAAGACACACCACGCGCAAACCCTCTTACTAATAATGGCCTGTGGGGCTGGAAAGCCCCTGTGCCTCTCTCAGTCCTGTGTGGCAGTGAGGTGACATGCCTGGGTGCTCGATTTGAATATGTATAGCTGAGACCACACACGGGGAAACACAGATCTCTGAGCTGCCATTCTGACACCAGTGATGCAAGGTGAGCAGGGCAGGGGCTGGTGTTCTCATTTCTCTACCCCAAAAATATTTCCCCCGAGTGATGGTTAAGAGCATTCATTAGAATTCAGGGGGGTTTTTTTTAGGCATGTCACTGTAGGAGGAAATGTCCAAAGTGGAAGAACACACTGGTAAAGTTCCTGATGTCCTGACCCTTGCATTCACTGGTTAATGCTACACAATCCCCAAAAGCCAAACCCTCATCCTTTCTTCCAAGAGCAACACTCAGAAAAACTTAGTCCTGAGATCAGTTCATGGCATGTGAATATCTGAAGCAGAGTCTAAATAGAGGAGGCCTTAAAGGTACTTTCTATTCTATGAAGTACGAGCCTCATTGAGTCTATGTTATAAGCCATCATGCAGGGGCTTTGGCTGGAGCCAGATGCAATGTAATATTTTATTTTTTATTTTATAGCATGAGCAGGACACAGCTCTTTATTCCAAAGTGGCACAACAGCCTGAAGAACAGAAACTCCAATGAGCATAGCAAAGCATCACATTCATAGAACCACAGAATGGTTTTGGTTGTAAGGTACCTTCACGTGTTATTTAGTCCAAAGCCCCCAGACATCTCTCACTAAATTAGGTTGCTCAGAGCTCTGTCCAGCCTGACCTTGAACACTTCCAGGGATGGGGCATCCACAACTTCTCTGGGCAACCTACTCCAGTGTCACACCACCCTCACAGTAACTTTTAACTCCAAATTTTTCTCATTGCTGTATGGCCCTTTGCAACCCTCCAAGCTAAAGCCACCTCAGTCCCCTGCCATCCGATGGGGGTTAACACTTCTCCAGCAGCTCCTGACATGCTCTATGTGCCCCCACCTTCACAGCTCAGCTCCTTCTGCATGTCTACCAAAGGCAGGTGCCTTCCTGTTGCTCATCACTTGTTAAATCTCATCACCTATTGCTCACACAGCCTTAAGGTCAGTGGTTTTGGAAGAGGGTAGCCTGCAAATTCACACCTGAATGTAGTAATTGCACAGGTTTCCACGGAGCTGAGTACACTGAGTACAACTTTCACTTGTCATTGAGTGAATTTTTTTTCTCCACTTTATTGCAGTCAGTATTTTACCCTTACTGACTCAAAAGTAACATGCTGCAAGAGCAGTTGCCTTACCTGTTTCTGTATCTTCTGTTTTGTTGTGCTGGAGAAGGGATGTAATGGCCCTGGAAAACAAAAACAACAAAAAACCAAAACAAACCCCAAAGAATCAAGGAAAACCACTAATGGAATCTCTTAAAAAGACAAAAATTTCATGTCCTGAAGAACAGGTATGAAGCTGCAGCCTTTCAACACTAGCTTTCATTTCAAGGTGACAACTTGAAATTACATGAGCTGCCCCATACCCTGTACCTCCCTGAGGGAAGCAAAATATCTTCTGTGAACCCTTTAGATGGACAAACTAAGGAGAAAAGGTGTCAGAGACCCAAAGCACTTTCATGGAAAAGCACAGATGGTGAAATTAGGGTTCCTAGCTCTTGGCATCACACGGCAGCTGTTATAAAACAGCTCAGCTGCACAGTTATCAATACTCTAGCATGAGTCATCTGTAGTACTTATCTAATGGTGAGTAAGCTGCTCCTGCCGGTCATACTTTCCAAATAAATCTGTGAAGAAAAGAAGAGGGAAAAAAAGAACTATCAAAACATGTTACCAAACATATAAAATGAACAGGACGGTATTTTGTCAGCAAGACAGCACCCAGTGTGACAGACAGAAAGTTGGCTTGCGGCTCACTGGATGAAACATGTACATCAGGAGAAGCAAGATAACTATTAGGGTCCAGGTGTAGTATGACTGAAGTACCACTAAACCAACCAGTACGTGACCCTTCTTGCTGGCGGACACTTCAGCAAACACCTGTGGCAGAGGTTGTACATGAAACAGCTTTGGGGACTGAGACTCAAATTTACAGATGTGGCAGTTTGGGGGTTTGTGCTCATCACTTCCTTGCTTGGCAGTAAGTGTGGGTACATATGAGGACCCAGTGCTGCTTGGGGTTGGTTTAGTAAACATTCCGAACAGCAGGGAAACCCCAACTCCCCCATGCACCAGGTGCAAAATGATCCTGAACATGGGGAATGTTTCCTCACTTATCCCTGTTTTGACTGAAGCTCAACAAATAAATTGCGAATAATTTAGTAGTGAAATTAATAACAGCAAAAGACAAAAACACCATCATTCAAAACTGTTTGATGAAAGCAACTCTGAACAACCACACTGACTCTTTTGTACCCTTTTGCGACCTTTGTGTTGCTGCTTGCCTGTGTCTTGGTGGACTCTGGTGAGCCACAGGAGCCAAGGCCAACACCTAGAGAACTTTCTCACGAGAGAAATTGCTGCTGAGGAGGTGGGGGAAATACCCCAAGGGTCTCTCAAGGGGGTTGAGTCATCACATGAGTGTCTTATGGAGATTTCAGAGGGGGAGTTGGGGTGCAGGGGCAGAGAGGGGAGAAAACTCCACACACCTCTGCAACTTCACACACCAGAAAGGGAGAGAAAAGCCCATGTATGAATCACCCTGCTCTGACATCTGAGTCACTGAAGTGTTTCACACAGGCTGCCGTGAAGGCTTCTGTCAGCAGAGAGGAGCCCATGCACTGTTCTTGCAGCCCAGCTGTGAGGCTTCATGTGCAAGGAGATTCCAGGGTGGGCACAATGCTTCTGTCAGCTTGCCAGCAAGTGGGAACCAGGCATCAGGGGATGGCCATGGGGACCAGCACAGACCTATCAAACCCCAAGGCCCCCACACCCAAGAGTAAAACCTGAGGTGAGGCCACCTCCATCTCTTGCTACCTGTAAAGGACTGGAAAATAAAAGCTCTTGCCATGGCTAGAACAGTGTTTTGTAGAATCACAGTTTGGGTTGGAAGCAAGTTTTAAAGATCACTTCATCCAAATCAACTGACATGGGCGGGGAAAGTTTCCACTAGATCAGGTCACTTAAAGCCCCATGCAACCCGGCCTTGAACACTTCTAGGCATGGGGCATCCACAGCTTCTCTGGGCAAGCTCTTGCAGCATCTCACCATCCTCATCATAAAAAAAATTCTTCCTCATGTCCAAACTAAATCTATCCCCTTCCAGTATAAAGCCATTCCCCCTTGTCCTATCACTCCATGTCCCTGTCAAAAGTTCCTCTCCAGGTCTCTTGTAGCCCCTTGAGGTGCTCTAAGATCTTCCCAGAACCTTCTCTTCTCCAGGCTGAACAACCCCATCTCTCTCAGCCTTTCCTTACAGGTGAGGTGCTTCAGCCCTCTGAACATCTTTGTGGCCTCCTCTGGACCCACTGGAACAGGTTCATGTTCTTCCTGTATAGGGGGCCCACTGCTGGGATAGTTTCACGCTGCACCCCCAGCACTGCTCAGGGTTAGCACTGTTTTCCCTACCTGCCCCAGGGCACAGACAAGTGCAGGAACTGACACCATCAAGAACAAGCCTGTGTTTTTCCTCTGGGATAAATTTTGTTCAAGTTAGTGTTGCAGTGCTGCAGGATCACATGCTCCCAGGCATTAGCACCAGGGATGGGCTGGAAATCCGTTTGGAAGAGTGAAGTCAGTGGGATCAGCCCCTTTGGCACTGGCACACTCACAGTGGATGAAAAGGGCCACATTAGCACGGCCTCAGACAGTTGCTCTCAGCACTTAACCATCAATCTTGGAATAGAACTGATTCCTTCATTGGAGCACAGGTTCTGTATGGGGACAGTCATTCAGAAATGAAACCAGGCCAACATATTCTCTCCTGAAACCTCAAACTCATTTTCATTAGATAGATTTTCTACCCTTTCTTTTAATGGGATTGAGAAGAACCTCCCTGGAGCGTGAACTCCATCTGCATCCACATCTGGCAAACAAATAATCCTGCCCAGAAACAAACCAAACAACTTGGTCCCATCACTCTTATTAAAAAGCTTCCCCAAAATCTCACTTCTGACATGATTAAAAACTTTCTTTTTATATTCCGCCTAATTACAGTCATGCCAGGTGAGAACCATTTGCTCCTGAACCATCAACATCCTTTTGCCTCAGCAGGTCATCTCCTCCCTGATAACACCTCTGTGGGGCTGAGCATGCTGCTCCAGACTCTCTTATCCCAAGTCTTCTTGTCCACATCCTCCCATCTGAATTTATCTGAAGAACACAAGAACTGGACCCAGTCAACACTACTGGGAGGGCAACTTGTCCTTTATGAAATCCCCCCTGTTTTCCTAGGCACACATCTGCTGCTCTAAGAACTTTTTATTAGTCTTTAATAACTCTGGGTTTGGGACTTGGTTTGTTTTTTGGTTTTTTTCTTCTTTTGAGATGCATGATCAAAATTTGTCTTTTAAATGCCTAAATATACATACATTTCATAGGAAATTAGTATACAGGAGAAGAGGGGGGAAAACTGTCAAATCTTACTGTCAAGATGCAAAGAAAGTGCTGAGCAGGAATTGAACTGGCCACAGATGTAATCTAGCCCTGTCAGTGCTTTTGTAGCACGTGTGATGAAATATTAGACACAAATTAGGAGATTCCCACAAAGGAAAAGACAATTTTGCCAGCTCAATTTTTGGTGGGAAAAAAACCAGAAGATAGGTCTATTTGGACAAACATAGCATTTAGCCTAGCCAGTTTTGCAGGAATAAAAAGAGAAAAAGAAGGAATCAATAATAATCTGTGTAGCAACCTATCACAGTTCTGCACATTTCTATCGGTAAATAAATGTAGTTGTATTACAAGGATTGCCCATCTGTATTACGATACAAAGGCAAACAAATGTGCACCATCAGCTTTGGACCAAGGCTCTGGAATTTACAGAAGCAAGGAAAAATCAACAGGGGCTTTGCCTGAATAAAGACTGCTGGTTTAAGCACACATGACTTGTGCCAATGTTCAGTGAACCAGCTTGGCTTGCATGTGAGTGTGCACAGTTAAAGATAAGTATCTTGCTATATTTATATCAAAGAGGGAGAAGGAAAAAAAAATCTCGTATGCAAAACATGGTGATGTTCACACAGACCTTGCAGATCTGGAGGCAACTGAATGGTGCTCTCACAAGAGGTCACAGCTCTGGAGCTGACAACTGCTCTGACGTGGGCATTTTCTGAAAGAGGAGTTCATTTTGCTGCCTCCGCACACAGTTGCTCTACTCACGGTTCAATAGTCACATAGCAAGCATGCAATGAGGTGACACAGTACTGCAGCCACCTCATTTTCTACATGTTGGAGAACATTTTTGGGTCCCTTATTTTGGGCTTAGAAGTTGGGAGACAGGATTCTTAAAAGCAAATATGTAAAAATAGTCTGTTCTTCTGAAGCACTGCTGTGTCTGTTTGCTTAGATAGCAGCACCATTATGCTGATACTGGTGAAGTGATTGTGCTTTTAATGGAGCAAAATTGCAGTGACCAGTGGCATGCAAGAGAACTGCAGCTCAGCATCTCCTCCTCTGTAGTCATCTACTGCTGGTTTGCATCTGCTTTTGGTCACTCAGCTCCATCCAGCTGCTCCGAGTGCACGTCCCAATCCCTACAGTAACTACTAATTCTCTCGGGGTGTAAATATAGTCATCATCTAAGATATCTGCAGCCATTAATTAAATCGCCAGCTCTAGGTAGCGTAAGATGGTATCTCTCTTCGAAAGCAGCAGCCTTGACTCAGCACACAGCAGAGGGAGAGACCGTGCTTCTTCACTTTCTTCAAAGGTCAGCAAGGGAACACCCCAGAAACCCTGAATAGTAACACCTCATCCTTTACCAATGTACAGGAGCTGTATTTAGGCAGCTGCCTGATCACAAGAGCTGCAAGGACACGTGTCTGCTCAGTAACAACCAACTTGAAATACAGATGCCTTTATTAGCCGCCCTTGTATTTAGCTTGGCTCAGAAGAGCGTGCTGCTCCGCTGGTGGGTCCTGCAGCGTATGGAAGAGTAGTTATTAGTGAAGCTAATTATCGACAACGTGGCTACTTAGAGGGCTAAAAATAGCGTGGTGTATTAATAGATGAAGTGCAAAACTGGGACACAGATGATGATGATTCTGATCTCAAGTGTGGCAGCATCCTACATGATCTTGGCTAAATCTCTTCATCTGGGTTTTCACAGTTTACAAGCCAGGCAGAAAAATCACTTCTCAGAAAGGCTGCAAGGCTGAATTCCTCAGCATCTGGGAGCACTGAGAGGTCCTGTCCTGTATCTCCATACAAGTGGAAAACACTCCTGTGTCAGCCGGACTGGCTCCCTCACAATAATTTCACACCATTTATGTGGTGACTCAGGTGACAGTTCCCAGAAAGCAATAACATTTGCCTTAAATACCTGAGTTCACTAAACACTGATCAAAGAAATGCGGACTTTGGAAATGGTTTCCAGTTGACCTGGAGCTGCTGGAGCAGAGCAGTAAGTGAAGCCCTTGGTGCTTTGGCTCACGCCTGGCACTGATCTGCAGACAGGAAGACCATTGCAAAGGGGGAAGTGTCTGACTCACTTATGCCATGCAAACTTTAGTGCCAATTTAAAAATCTTATGATTTGCATCTAGCTAATGACCAGGGACACAAAGACCTGTAACGACATTATAAACCCCTCTGTCTTTCCCCCAGACAAGTAAGGTCTCAGCCCGGTGCCTGAGAGCACACACATGAGAAATCAAGCCCTTCCTACCCCCAGTCTACAACCTCTCAGCCAAATGAGTTACAAAAGGAAACAAGCCTACCCTTCCAGCCTGGACAAATACCGGCACTGTGCTGGAGGCCATCTCCTTCACAGCAGCAGACCACACTAGCCACCAGAAGAAAAGAATATGAGCATGTCTCCCAAATCCTTTATGTCTCAGAGAAGCTCCAGTGCCCAAACCTGAACAGCCTTGCTGGGGTTCCAAGGCACCCTGGCACCATGCAGGCTGCCATCTCACTGGATTCCAGGCTTTTTTTGGAATTTCACAATGTTGTTGGCTACATGCAGGGTAGCCACATGTCCACAACCGCTCATCCACCACGGCAAGCTGCACTTCCGTGGATGCAATGCACTGCCTCAGGATCCCAAACAACCCCTCTACATCTCTCCCTCTGATACAGCTGTTTGTATGAAGAATTAAAAAAATTGTCTTTAATGACAATGCATCTGCTGTGCTATAGGAGATCTGACTCCTAATAACTATAATCCAACGTACCTTAACAAGTGAGAAAAGGGAGTGGAAAATTAATGTGCCCAGCATTTGCAGAGGGATTCATCTATTTATTTAAGAAAGAGTTTGCCTCTGAGACTGCAATGATGCAATCCCACGGTCAGTGGCAGTCCTACATTTGCATTGATGTAGAAGAGATAAGACTCTGCCCTTGAGTGTTTCGTTACCTTCTGCTCAAGAGTTCAAGATGATAAAAAAAAGGCAAAAAAACATAAAAGCCACAAACCATACAAGTTTAAATACAAACAAATAGTCATGTTTTCTTTAGCTTTTTCTACCATGGAAGGAGTGAGATAAGTGGACCTTTCATATGAGTGTTGTGAAAACAGCTGCAGGAAGATAACAAAAATTGAAATGTATGTTAGATTTAACTGTCAGCTACCAGCATCTCAGGCTGCAACTGTTCCCACACTTAATCTCCAAGATGAGCAAACAAAAACATGTAACATGGCTTCAAAAAGACAGCATTCATCAGCTGCACGACTGGCTTCCTAACCAGGAAGGGTGCTGGCACCCCCTAAAGTGGAGGGTGAGCCCCAGAGGCAGAGCCCTGAGCAGGAGGAGGAAGGACGGAGAGGGGAAGGAAGAGACCTGGTAAGGAGAACCAGTCTCCTTCCTCCTCCATGTTTCCCTTCCCCCCTGCTCTCATGGTACCAAATTTCTCAAGGTTTCTGTTACCTGCCATGTCTTCTAGTGGACATAAATTACTTTACCACCCTTGAGAGCAGAGTCTCAGTGAAACTCAAAGTGGCTTCAACAGTCAAGAGGAGCCCAAAGCAGCCCAAGTTCCTCACTGAGCTCCAGCAGTCCCAGAAGACTCAGCCCAAGGCTCAGGTGCCGGCACATTGTCAGGGTTTCAAGCTCCAGCTTTACCATGCAGTAATCCTCCTTGGGTTTGGATGAAGTGTTTGATCTCTCACAGAACTTCACAGCAGAAAGGGCGATAACCCTCCTCTTTTGTACTTTGTTTATCACAGTAACTCAGCTGCAGGACTGCTGCAGCCCAGCACCTGGGCAGGCATACGGGTACTGCTCAGCACTGCAGGTCTGTGCTGCTGATGAGTTCTCAGGGGTGATACTCCACAAACTACCAACAGGAACACAGAAAAAAAGCACCACCAAGTTATGACCCTGGGTAAAAATAAGGGACATGCCTGTTGCATGCTCCTTCCTTTTCAAGCAGATGGAATATTTTCAAACTTGTGACTTAATTTTTTCTAAAATATCCCTTTTTTATGTTGAGATAAAGCAATTTATTGAGATGGAGGTGCTCTCCAAATCCCCTGCACCTGTGACGGACCAAAGTAATTTTATCTACTTAAAGGTAGAACAAGATGTTTCAAATAAAAAACCAAATACGTAAACCACCAAAAAAAGTGACTTCTTTTTTCTTTTTTTTTAAAATAATCACCTAAATCATAAGCAAAATGAAATTAAATTAATAAAGGGGAAACTTTAGCTAGACAGTGGGAAGTATTTAACAACTTCATGCATCTTCCTTTTGGGAAAAGCTTCCCATGGGAAGGTCAACGGCAGGGGAGCACAGTCACCACCGGCTCGGCAGCCCGGGGCTGCACTGCCTAATCCGGCGCTGGCAGCATCCTGAGCCACGGATGAGGGTCCTTTCCAGCTCAGCCGCTGCAGGACCGAGCTCGGCTGACTTCATCAGAAGTGAATCCCCCCCTTCCTGTCTCTCCCTCCGGCCCCCCATTCATGTTAGGAAGGAGCCTGGAACTCTGGGGAGATTACAAGGCAGGGGAAGCAGGAGGTTAAAACACTCTGAGGCCCCTTTCAGTCTAAAAGACAAAGTAATCTTGAAGCTAGAACAGATGCTTTGCTGAAAATAATGAGTGGTTTAAATGAGTCCCAAGGAGAAGCCAAAAAATGAAAATACTATACAGTCCCAGGAAACTGTGAGCATCCTGCTCTTATAAGTAACTACAATACTTGGGTCTACAATAATATTGTTGCAACATTTTGAAATGGTGCTGAAAAATTATGTGTGTTGTTTGAAAGATAAATTTGAGACAGCACAAAAAGGATGTGCCACTGAGTATGACCTAAGGAGAGCCCTGAGTTTAAAAAAACCCCATATATTTACAATTTATTTCCATGAATGACAAGAAGAGGATTGACAAGACCAGCCACCCAGGCACAGGGATGAGCAATTGCCCACTTAAATGAGCTCCCAACAACCTGAACAAGAGATGCCAAGACAAAACCCATGGAGAGATTAAGTCAGCAACTGCCACTTCTAAATGTAATTATTGTTGAATCTTGTCCCATTTAGTAGGCTGACCTGTTCCCCTGAAGACTCAGAGAGGAGCGCTATTCTGAGAGAATATTTCTTTAGATTCACTGACATTTGTCCATGGCCTTTTACGGTGCTTTGATCCAGCTCATCTGTGCAGGTGAAGGGATGCTCAGGCTCTGGGCTCATCCACTCCTTCACCCTTCTGCTGCATCTGTTGCCTCCAAGGTGCAGCAGTTGCCAGCAGTTTCTTGGCATGAGCATGTCTCTGCTGCTTAATGGACTGCAGCTGTCATGTTTCTTCCCTCTCAATTAATGCAAATAGTTCTACTGCTAATAGCGGATCACAACTTGCAGGATTTCAAGAATCACAGAGTCACAAAATGGTTTGCGCATGAAGGGACTGTCAAAGATCATCTCTTTCCAACCCCCACGCCAAAGGCAGGGACACCTTCCACTAGACCAGCTTGCTCAGAGCCCCATCCAACCTGGCCTTGAACACTTCTAGCCATGGGATATCCACAGCTTCTCTGGGCAACCTGTGCCAGTGCCTCACCGTCATCACTGTAACAAATGTCTTCCTTATGTCCAATGTAAACATGCCCTCTTTCAGTCTGAAGCCATTCTCACTTGTCCTATCACTCCATGCCATTGCAAAAAGACTCTCTCCAGATCTCTTGCAGCCCCCTTAGGTGCTCTAAGGTCTTCCCAGGGCCTTCTCTTCTCTCAGCCTTTCCTCACAGGTGAGGTGCTCCAGCCCTCTGATCATCTTCTTGTAGCCCCCTTTAGGTACTGGAAGGTGTTCTGAGGTTTCTCTGGAGCCTTCTCTTCTCCAGGCTGAACAACCCCAGCTCTCTCTGTCTTTCCTCACAGCAGAGGTGCTCCATCAGGATACCATAGCAGATAAAGACAGCTCTCCTGGGGGTGAGCCCACCCCTGGGATTAGGGCTCTATTTATTTTGCCTACTTGATGAGCACCTCTGGCTGCTGTGCCTGCTAACTCACACTTTGCAATGGCAAAAAGACTGCATCATCTTCCCTCAGTCTCTGGAGCTCCAGGAGAGAAGCAAGTCTGCCAAGTGAGGGAGCAACACAACCAGCAAGATTTGGCTCTACTTCATGTTGCTTTCCAGAAAGCTTGAAACGCCTGTGCAACTGTGCTGGGACCTGCCAGTGCAACTGTGGTGCAGTTGCTCCACAGGTATTCACACTACACCGTGCTTCATGGCTTTTACATTCACTGGCTACTTATATGCCCTGAATTTCAGGATGGAGAAACATCTTCCTCCATACTGCCACTTCAAGCCATTTCTCACCCCACTGCCTGTTCAGATTCCCACCGACTTCCATTCTGCATCAACAGTTGATTTTTCATCCCCAGTTTCAAGCCAGACCAGTTCAGAAGTGATGACTCCTTTGTTTAGTTCTTATGTGGCCAAAACACCCATAGCTCAATTACAGCTAAAAACTCCTACTACCTGGTAAAAAAAAAGAAAAAAAAAAGCCAAATTTTCACATGCTGAATGTAGTGGCAAACAGGAGGATAGGGAAAAACAGAAGGGAAAAAGAAAAGGAGGAATGAAAAAAAAAAAGAACAGAAAATAAGGGACCAGGGAAGGAGACATGGAGAAAGGGATGGAAAGAAGAAAATGACTGTGTGGGGTGACTTTAGTAAGGTTCAGACGCCAGACCAGCACTTGTTCACCTGGCATACTGCCCGTGAAGAACAGGCACTGCATTAGGTACCAGTCTCCTGCACACTGCCGGCCCCAGGCTTTAGTCTTTCTCCTGCACAGACAGCCCCATGATCACGTTACAAGCCTTATAAATTATTTACATCAGATATGAGGAAGCAGAGACATTAGAGATGGAAAAGATGCACCAGCCCATCCCCTGGGGAAGAGAGCTGGATCCTTCCCTGTGTCACATGAGCGAAGCAGTGATGCTCTGTCTCTCCTTGGGAAGGTGTTTTGCTGCTCTGTGCCCTCACCAGGCTGAATTTCTTCATGGTATCTTTGCGTAAGTTGCATTTGTTTTGACCTCTAATCCCTTCCTCCTGGCATTACCACCTGTCTTTAACTCATGCAGCCCTCTGGAGCTGCACAGCATCACTGGGACTCCTCCCTCTTGAAAATTTTCAAAAGAAATGAAACATTCTGCAAAGCCCAGTGAAAGATACCTTAAAGAATAATCCAGCAATCGAGTATTTAAAAAAATAAAAATCAGACGAATTTTGAAAATGGAGGACCTTCAGCTAGAACTTTGCTCTTCCTGCCTTCACCTCCCAGAGGGGGAAGGCAGTCACTTGCTAGGGATGCAGTCAGCAGGAAAATATTTCCTGAGCTACGGACCAACTGCTTTGTAAAGTTATTCCTGCAGCACCAAAGGAAACAAGGGACTCCAATGCAGCTTCACTCTTCCTTCCACAATTTCAGTCAGTCAAGAGTTTGTGGGACGGGCCAACACCATCGTCTGCAACGCGTGGCAAAGTTCTAAACACAGAACACAAGAGAAAGCATAAAACAGCCCCATCCCCACCACCACATTTAAAGAACTAACTCCCCTCTGACAACTGAGATAGAGTTCAAAAAGGAGCATGTCATGCTTTGAACTCCACAGTAATTCACCTCCTTGCCAGGACTTACGTATTCTTTCTGTTGGCTCCAAGAGCTGCCAATGCTTCCTTCACTTACGGAGCTTCCTGAAGATGAAAGACTCCCACTGCAAGTCGCCAAGATTTACTGCAGTTTTGGTTCAGATCAGGATCAGGAAAGCGCTTACACATGCACTTAAATACTGCCATAGTCAAGGGCACCCAGCTGCACACTCCCATACTCCAAAGCAATCAAGAGGAACCCCTTTTTTTTCATTGGAATAAAAAGGCATGAAGATCTTAAAGCTAGGTGGAAATTAACTAACTGAGCTGTTTGTTACTGTAACAAATCAGGTGGGAAGATGACCAAGTACAAGACGAGAGGACAGAGACTTGATGGGGAAAAGCCAGCACAGAGTGTTTGCTTGAGCAAGCGCAGGGTGCAGGACACAGCACTTGTCCACAGCACTTCTGAAAACAGGCCCTGTGTTTTTGAGACACCAAAACCAGAGAGGAGAGGTCCCAGTTACTTTGTGGTGATGATTCCCCCTTCTAACAGATGTATTACGGCTTACTTAAAATGGTAGGGACCAAGCTTGTCTGCTTTTTCCCCTTGGTGTAATGCATTTCTACTGGTTTGTCCTGCCCTGTATGCACAAGCCTTTGCTGGTACTGGGAAGCCCTGAGCATGGAGCAGATGTTTTGGAGGCACTTCTAGATTCCACAACTCATATCTGGCTGGCAGAAATTGTGGTGAACAGATTTAGGGATTCAAGTATTTGGGAACACTTGGTAGTTCATCCCATTCAGTCCCCATTCCCACACTCCTAGAGCTACACATGGGATATCTGTCAGACACCATCAACTGCAGCCCCAACAGGTTGTTCCACAGGCCTTTGCCACCACATCACCCTTGGCTGCACCACAGCAGGACCAAAACTGGGCATTGACAATGTTCCTGCCATATGCTACAATTGCTTCAACCTTCCCAATTGCTTCAACCTTCCTTGTAAGCCTAACCTAGATAATGGTTTATAGCAAGAATGCTGCAGGTTCCAGGTTGACTATGTCTTAGTGACTTTTCGCAAAAAATTATATCAGCTGACAAATAAAATGACAGGTTTGGGTGTTTGTTTTTTTTTTCAACCACAAACTTAGAACTGAGAAAGTGAAGACATGAGCTCTCCTTGCCACCACAAGCACTGCCACTGGACATGTAGTCTTGACATGCTTGTGCTGTTCATGCGTGGGTATGGTTGGGTGCATGATGGGGTATGTGGGCTACATGCCATGATGTCATGGGAGCCTGGGTACACCTTGGGTTCTGATGTGAGGTGCACACTGTGGGTATGCTGCCTGAGTCCAGCACAACCAAGGTTATCTGCAACAATTCAGAAGTCACAGCCAGACATGATGCCTGAGACAATGGACAGAGAATGCAGTTGGAGGAAACCTCTCTCCTCTTTCTTTTGAGAAATCAAACACAATCCTGCAATAGGATAAAAAGCAGGCACCTGGCAGGACAAACCAAGCTGACTCATCTGGGACTTACTTGGCTATGCCAGCTGGTCGCATCAGGTGGCCACTCGCCCTGAGCACAGCACTTCCCTGGAACCTCCCCAATCCCCCACCGAGGCAATGACCTATTCCCACAGGATGGGACAGCACTGCACCCAAAGGCAACAGGTGATAAACAGCCATCTCAGCAGGAGCCAGGTAATGGGGGAAAACATGACTGTGGTGTGATGGCATGTGGACACACCTGGGGAGCGAAGCCCAAGGGCCAGCTGGTCATCCACAGCCCTGGAGACCTCCATCCCAGCATGACCTCAGGGCACTGGTTGCTCAACCAGTGATGCAGGGCCAGGGGCCAATGGGCAGGCCTGAGGTTGCTCCTATGAGGTTGGGGTGACCCAGCACAATTCAGGGAGGAAAATGGTGAAGAGAAAATATCTGAAGGAGGAGAACCCAGCCCATATTTGGTGGTACCTAGAGGTTCCTGGGACCCCCATGCTGCAAGCTGTGATGGGTGCTGGGCTGCACCATGAGAAAGCAGGAGGCAGGACATGGAAAAACCTCAAAATCAGGCTGTGGATGCTGTTTCAAGAGGAGGAAAGTGGCTGCACATCCTCAGGGCAGTGCCACCCACAAGAAGGGTGGCAGTGACCCACTTTCTGACCCCCACCACCCTACCTTGGGGATGGGGTACTCTGGGGATGCTGCATCCATCAGCCCCAGGAGTTCTTACAGGCTGACAAAGAGGATGGCTGCTGCAGATGGCAGAGGAGCCTCTCCAACGAGTCACTTATAGCACAGCCTTGGCCCGCTGCCACACCACAGAGGGTTGTTATCTTTAGGCATCTCACGGGGCACTGCAGAAAGCAGTTCTGGGGATTTGGCTCTTTGAAATGAAGCAGTCTTCTCTGGGTAGGATCGCTCCAAGGCCTGTCCCATGCTCCCAAGAGCATGCCAGGTTTGAGCCAGCAAGGGATGGACATTGTGGGACCCTCAGACACAATGTCCTCACCATACTGGGCATAGTTATCACCCTTACACTGACCTAAAGAACGACTTTTGATGGATACCTGGGACTTGACCTCCTGCTGTGCATTTCATGGCTGCCACAGGCCAGCTTGAGGATATTTTTAATTAAAGGGAAAGTGAAGTCATAGGAAAAAAATTAAAAACTCACAGAAGAAATGGTGCATGTTCAGTTTCTCTCTGTCGAAGAAGGCATTTTACTAGATTTATTTTGATCTAAGAAGATGACCCTGCCCTTAGAAACAACACTACAAGAGTACTGACCTGTGGAAGACACCTTTTTGCAGGGAGAAAACATGCTGATTCAGAGCTGCCTTTCCCAGGAACCTCTTACGGAGAGTTTGACCTCACTTGGGTGGCTGGGTGGCTGGACTTGCTTCCTGCCCAGGAGGGCTCCTATGAACAAACCTGCCATTGTGGACAGTGCTCAGCTAAAGGAAAGGACCATTCACAAAAGGTCCCCCCACTCTCCACCAAGAGCTTTGCCCAGATGCCTTTCAGAAGATGAACATCCCATGCTGTCAGTTCTGCTCTGCTAATAGGCAAAGAGAAGACAAATGGAAGGTGCTTGGCAGGAAGAAGTTGTAAGGAGGAGCAGTTGTTTCTCTCTGTCTCTCTCCTGTCTGCTAAGCATCCAGATAACTCCTTGAATCATCAGTGGTTACCAGATAAACTCTAAAGAGAGAAAGGGAAAGAGAGGAAGGAAATGAACCTGTCCATTAAAGAGGTGGGAGGATGGAGAGATGCAAGCTGTAAGTCTGGAGAGAAGCTACTGCTGTCCGTAGGAGGGGATGGCTTTTCACACCACATAACTGGAAGCAAAGCCTTCACACAGTGAATTCTGAAGTTATCAGCCATGCATACAACGACCTTTCAAGTGAAGATGCATTTGCACAGCTGTAAGACCCTCTGTTTTAATGAAATGAACAGTCTCACTTCCCCTCCTCAATCCCGTGTCCTCCCAGGTGCACAGAGAATCCTCACAGGTCCAATCTGCAACAAAACCTTGGTGCAAAGCACCTCTGACCTACAGACACAAATACATTTATTGCTGGGCTGGGAGGGTGGACAAAGAGCAGCAGTGTCTCAGAGCTGGGTGCCAGGGCCATTCTCTGATTCAGCAAAGCCCTTGATAAGAAATGTCATCCTCCATTGAGTAATTTTAGCCCATGAGATAAGAATCTCTATCAGGCTCAAACATATGGCTGGCTGCAGAGCACACAGCAAAATGAGACGGGTAATTTATTTGCTTGTGCTATGAGCACTCCCAGACCCAGAAAAGCTGATGCAATGAAATAGCAAGTGCCAAATTACACTCCATTCTTTGGAGACCTAGAAGAGGCTCCTGTGAGATACAAGGGGTTGTACCTCTCTCCTTCAAGCACCAATCCACCAAGGAAACAACAGTCCTACACTTGAAGACTGGGATGTGCAGGATTTTCTGAGGTCTGTTCTTCTCATTAAATCCTACTTGTTACACAGGAATTCACACCCACAGATATGACTGGTGCTCTGTTTGAAGTGCCAGTAGATGCTTTCCAGGGGAGGAAGTGGAGGGGTTAAATGACAAAATTACACAGGACCAAGGGTGTGAACTGTAATCTCCTGAGATGTGCCCTGGTCATTAGAGCAGGACCATCAGCCCACCAGGTGCTATGACATCTCCCAGCCATGTCCAACTTAGAACCTTTGATTCAAGTGACCTGGACTAATCCATATAAACATGACATTGGGCCAGACACTGCATGGCTTGGGTTGCTCTGTAACCTGAGCATGACAGGAGCACCTGATCCGTGGGGACAACTAAAGGACACTCCCAAGAAGCACTTAGCACATTTAACCACTGCCTGCTGGAAGGATCTGCTGAGGAAGGCTCAGCCCCAGAGAGTTCTTACACTCTTTTCTCTCCTGGTTGTCATCAGGGGAGATATCAAACTAGATAGTCTCACTCTCTACAGCCACTCCTATTGCCTTTCACCTTCAACGGTACGGTTGCTGTCAATGTATATCACACGCTCCCTCACCATCACCTTTTAATGGGGGAATTTCACTCTCAAACTTAAGATCAACATCTACATGTACATTCTGAAACAGAGACTTATGTTTAACCTGAATATATTTCAATTTAGTTCTTCCAAGGAACTGGGCCAGACCCAGACTCTGATTGAAATCTGCTTTAGAAATGTAGAAGCTACACACTTGGTCATAGATATTCTCTCCATTGATGTGAATCATTGTTGCTTCCTGGACAGTGGTATCTTCCCATCACCATATCTACCCATGTCACCAGCATTCTCACTAGCAATATCAGCAGTTAAACCAACCAATGAGTCACAGAGGTTAAAAAATTCTAATATGATCCTTCCAGCTCAATGCTAAGATGTGAGGGCGAGGGGGAGCCAGGAAACCTCCGATGTGAGAAAACAAGGAGATTTTCATCTCAGTGGAGTTCAATTCAGCACTTTTCATCATTGCAAAATTTATTAGGGAATGCTGGCATGATAATAAAGGTCTCCATGCAGATGCTGGCATGGCCTTCACAGCAACATCACACATACCAGCCTCAGAGGAAGAGTCTGATGAACCCTTTCCACCCTCAAGACCACACAGACTTCACATGAACCACAGAAGGCACAAAGTGCAGGAGAGAAAAGCCACATGTCCCTCATGCCTGTGGAGTTGTATTGCTAGAACAGACCAAGGTTGACATCCTTCTGTCATTCTGGCCAGCCTTGTCCTCCAAGGAATGCTTCCATTGCTCCAGAGTCCAGGGCCCAACAGTGAGGAGCCATATATGTTTATGAGGAAAAACACCTGCAGCAGGAAAGAAGATAAAATATAAATCGAGCTTCAATTTTCTTTTCAGCAGCCAACGCTTTTCATTTCTCCTAATGTAGTAAATTGAAACCAGGTAATTTTGCTCTAATTTTTCCACCTCCTTTCTCCTCTTATGGCTTTGGATGAAGCAATGTG
This sequence comes from Acropternis orthonyx, assembly GCA_035583155.1. Taxonomy (NCBI): domain Eukaryota; kingdom Metazoa; phylum Chordata; class Aves; order Passeriformes; family Rhinocryptidae; genus Acropternis; species Acropternis orthonyx. Next base: position 143,333,062 of record JAWWEU010000081.1, on the reverse strand, counting down.
ATAAGCCGATACATTTCAGCTCTATCTGTATCTCATCAGTTTGGAAATTATATAACTGTCATGCTCTGGAGCTGGAGCTGCAAACAGTGCAGATGAGTGTGAGGGACTTGGACTTGTCATCCTCACTTCTAATAACAAAGCAACAAATTCCTCAGGCATAAAGTAAAGGCACAAAGCATCCTCCAGAAGTGACATATTCAATGTGTATGTGAAAGCAGAAATGCTTGAAAAATTAAGTCTTAGATATGTGGACAACTAAGACAGTAGACATTTGCTGATGATTTTTACATGAAGCCTGCTCAAGGCACGGATGATTGCAGGACACAGGAAGTGGGCAGGGGAACAGAAGAGAGACTGGAGGCAGTAGGAGAAACTATTCAGATCAATGCATGGACTCATCACACTTCTTGTCTTACAGATATTGGAGTGAGGTAGACAGGAAAGAAAATGTTTTGCTGTTTTTTGTGGTTTTGTTGTTTTCTTTTTTTACCTTGTTATGAAGCTTCAGTCCCATTCTGGAGGTCAGGAAGCTGGCTTGTAGCATCACTTCTCTTCCTTCTTCCTGTATCTTTCCTTGGGCACCCTCTTTCCAGGCAAAATCTGTCTCTAAAACAAGACCTGTATGCCAGGCTTTTCTCCTTTTGAGCATTCTTCCCAACGGCAACAAAACATTGATTTTCGTTACTTGTGCAAAACAGCCAAGTAATGCTCTTTCTCCTTGTGTGATACTGGAGAGATAAACTTAAGCTTCACTGTCCCCAAAGTCTAGGGGGAGGATTGCCTGGCAAGTTCAGAAAGTCTTCTGAAATATTGTAATCCAACTCAAATTGCAGCTCAACAAGCTTCATCATCCAAACAGTGGATACGCCTATAAAGAAAACACATTTTTAAGATCTGGATCAGGACAGATTGATAAACTTTCAGGGTTTATGTATGATTTCTGTTAGTATCAAGAGAGAGATAGATGTCTGGTTCACCCTTCAAGGGACACCCCGACTTTGCAGTACTGACCGAAGAACATCTTGTTCTTGCCTGAAGATTCAGCCAATAGAATGTACTACTCAGAGACAAACAAGGGATGCCAAAGAAATCTGAAAAATCCAATTCTATCATCCTTGCAGGGTTTAAAGGTCTTGATTTTCTCTTTTTATTATTCTGAATAAGTGAGAAAAAATATAAAAACCTTGACATTTTGAAAGTTGCTAAATTGAAACATTTTGATTTGAAGCACTTTGTTTCAGCACTTGAAAAATTTCCCTTTCATGTCATAAACTTTTACACTTCGCATTATGAGTTCCATTAGAAACAAAGAGTCCTTTCAAATACAAATCAAAACGCAAACACAGGTAGAAAGTTTAGATGTACTCTCAGTAGCCAGTAACCTTAATCCAGTAACCCCAACCCTAACCCTCTCCAAAATTTTACTATGCTTTTCCCAGAAAGGAGGATTTACTGAAGCTGACTGTCTCCTGAGGGTGCATTCAACTGTAACACAGCGGTGTATTAGTGACAAAGTCACAGTCAGCTCAAATGTCAACACAGGAAACATTGAGCTACTTTAATCAAATTAAGTGGATTTTAATACACAATGCAATATAGTTAGCTTTACATGTAAATTCTGCCCTAAAACAATTTCAGTGCTCCACTAGAGACTCACAGACTAGAAAAATGACTACACTGTGTGTTGATTAATAATAATGCAGACATTGTTCCGCTGGGTATAACACACAGGTCCAATGAGGAGGCAGGAAAAACTCCAAAAATTGTATCTAGATTAAATTCTAAGTTTTATCAAAACCAGCATTTTTATGTGTGTGTACAGAGAGAAACAGAAACACAGTATCTAGGTACTTTATATAAACTAAACACTTTCATGATGTCCAGGAGCTTCTTCAGCAAATACTGGCCAAATAGAAGCAGCCCAATGTAATGGTCTTGAGAAAGAAACAAGCAGCCTTCATCTGCATTCAGGGACATTTGAAAGAGACGAAGAATCAACACAATGGAGATGTCTGCAAGACTTCTCTGGATGGGTAGAGCTGCAGAAGAAGAGGCTGGCAGCCCCATCCCATTAGGAACAAACTGCAAGCTAACTCCAATCCAGCAACTGAGAAGGACTTCCAGTGTAGGTAACATAGAAACTAGCTCAGGTTTAGGAGGCAGATGGGAATAACTCATAATTTAGCCTGATAAAATAAGAGATCTCTTATATCAATGGGTGTTTGGTCCTACCCAAATTTAAAGTTCCTAGTTACAGAGCTAAGGCGATAGAAATTGAAAACAGGGCCCAAGCCTTGAGGGTAGCAATACCCTCCACAACTCCAGAGATGCGTTTCTTTGACCATCCCTTGCTGCTTTCTCTGTTTACATGAAAAACATTTATATGCCACGCTGTCTCTCTTGCTGCTCCAAGACCTGCAGTGGTGTTTCAAGGTCCTGACTCTCTGAAGGACCCCACACACAAGCCAAGGTGCTGCAGGCTCCTCTGGGGTTGTACGACACTCATTGTCATGTCCATCTCCATCCTGTGAATCACTGGACCAGGCTGCTCCCTGCCACCTAACCAAAACCTCTTGATGGCTTGTCCTTGGCCAGGTCATGGTGCTATGTCACACATTAGAGAGGAAGAGACAGGAATAGGATGAGATCTACACCTTTGGGTCATTTGTCTCACAGTTACCTACCACATCAACATCTCCTTCACATGGAAAGGCCTTTGCCACAGCCCAACCACGCACTTCCACCTTCTTCCCCCATTTTAACCTGCACAACCTCCAACATCACCTCACCACCCCTGGAAGGAGATGACACACTAGCCCTCATTTGAGGTGATGAGATTCTTTTCTTCTTCAAAGGCCTTGTGGCTGCCAAGCACCTTTCAACATCAGGTGTCCACATCAGTACTTTCCAGTGAGCACCACAAACCAGTCTGCTCTGAAGACACACTCTCTGAGACGCTGAAAATCAGCTGCCAGCAGAAGTCACTGAGGAAGAGCAGCACGGTGTAAGGAGCTCCAGCATGCACCAGAGCTGGGTATGTATCGAAGAGCTTGACCATAAACTGAGGGTTTGCAATGTGCAGCCTAGAAAGAAACTGCATGGCTCAGGGTACTGGGAATTATGGAATGTTATCCTCAGGCTGCTGGCGATATTCCCTTGGGCAGGACACAACGCTGACACAGTGACATTAAAAGCACAACTTCCAATAGCATCCTGACTGTTCAAAGCCTTGGCATGAGGCAGCTGAGCTGTCCTGAAGCTGACCCTCCCTGGAGGAACACCACATGCTGACAATCCTGGCACAGGGATTAGCAAGGCAGTGTTAAAGTGCTAAACACAGATATAACCAGGGAGTGAAATAGCTTCCTGCGAATAAGGGGAAAGCAGGAATACCTTTTCACACATTCGTCGCTGCATAAGGAGAGCTTGCCCTGTTCTTGGCTGAAGTCAATGTTCAGATAGACGAATGTCTTGCCCACCTGCCTGAGTTGCAATAGCACAGGTACACAGTGACCTGTAACCAGGCAAACCTGGGGCACAGTACTTACAATTACATGCAAGACTACCTCCAAACACCCTATCTGAATAGTAAAAGCAAGAATAATTTGGGTTACAGCCTGGATTGCCTTCCTCTCCCACACTTCCTTGGCAGCTGCTTGTCCCTGCTTCTGCTGCTAAATTTCCCCCCTCCTCCCTACTCCTTCATTACTCATGAATTAGCATCATACACAGCAGCAGGCAGTAAAACACACCAGCAGTACTGCTGAAGGCAACAACTTCAACAGTGGCTTAAGCAGATGTGCTAAGGAAAGAAACATCTGGAAGTTATTACCAAAAAGCTTTCTAAGTTTCCCATCAGATCACCACCTCTTTTTCCTCTGAATCATTATACATAAGAAACAGTATAGAACCAACAATAAAAACACCTCAATTGGAAATACAGTCAACTTGCTCTGTCTAACATCTAGAAATTCACCAGCACAGACCCAAACTATGGGTCAAGTCAAGGAGCTTGGTGCTACACTCTGTAGCCAGGAATGTCAGGTTTGGCTGGCATAGGGCTTGCAGGTTAACCATCGCCATAGTTAATCTCCATCAGAGAAAGCAATCCATCAAGAGCTGAAGAGGTCAAAAATACTTGTAGGACTCTGGAGCTGGTGGCATGTGTCTGTCCAGCATAACCACACAGTGCAGACACATCTCACTATTATTTTCCTCTTGTGAAATACTTTCCTTCCCCCAGCTCTGTAAAATACATTCCTAGCAGCTCTCAGCTGTGTAAAGATTTTTGACATGTGGCTGGTACAGTGAGAAAGGTTGGACTAAAACTCCTTTCAGAATACAAACCAAGAAAAAAAAATACATAAAAAAGATTAAAGAGATGCTTGGTATATTAAAGAAATGGCAACATGGAAACTTTTTAAACATATGAGACCTACAGGACTGGCTGAGGTAAGAGGCATAATTAGCCCAATGTGAGCTCACAAGGCAGGTCCACAACATTTGGCTACACAAGCAAGGGATGTCACGTACTAGCAGAGAGGCCCTGCTATCTTTGGGCCTTGGGCTGGCATAGCCACTGGGAGTTCAAGGTTTAATACTTGTACCCACACTTCAAGAATAATGGTGGAAAAACTGGAGAGAGTTCAGAGGACAACCACAAGAACAAACCCAGGCTTGTAGCAAGGAGCTCAAGGAAGTCAATCAAAGAGAAAGTTAAAAGGCACCTCACAGCCTGTAGGTACCTGCCAGAAGTGTGTTCCGTAGTCTGCCAGACAAAGGTATAATGAGACCAAAGGTTGAAAGTTGAAGCTCCACAAAAAACAAACCAGAAACAATGATACCATTTTTCAACACGGTAGGTAATTAACAAAGAGAAAAGTCCTCCAACTGCCATGGCCCAGGATACAGCAATGACAATTATTAAAATAAGATGGGGTGCTTCCACCCTGCCTCTCTTGCTCCCCCAAAAATGTATGCCTGGTTCCATTTACAACTGCTGACCCCAGAGCGGAAACTAATTCAAGGAATCTCTGTTATACAGCAGGTCAGACTAAAGAAACACCATGGCTTTAAAGACTAGAAATTAATGAGGTACAAAGAATAGGAGGTCCAATTATCAGTGGTACAAAGAACAAGATGCCCCATTATCGGTGGTCAGGCTTGTCCATCCCCAGAGATCCCTGGCCCATCCAAAAGTCCTCTGCATCCCATCACTGAAGATGTGGGTTTTGTTGAAGAGCAGCAAAAGTGACAGATCCCCACCATGAACAGCAAAGCAAGATGCTGCTAAACCAAGAAACTCACTCCACTTTTTTTCCCCCCAACTAAAACAACAGGAAAAATCATATCCAGACAAAAGAAGTTTAAAAAATACACTCATAGGACAAAAAGAAAGCATGATACAAGAAATAATACTTTAAAGTGAGAACAATGATTCACTGGAATAACCTCCCCATGGAGATGGTGGAGTCCCCATCACTGGAGGTTTTCAAGATGCAACTGGACAAGGTTGCTACAATCACCTAGGCTCCCTTTCCCACAAAAGATTGGACAAGATGATTCCTTCCAGTCTGGGCCAGTCTGTGGCTCTGAGAAAGGCACACAAAACTTTCCTGTCTACAAGCACTCAAGCTAAAGGAATGAAGCTCCCAACTCTGATGCTCTGAAATGCCTATTGATATTAATCATAATTATGCTTCCAGGTTCCCTTTATGCTTCTTGACTCCAGGATTTTCACATCTGCTGGATCCCTCTAAGTCTCAAAAGCCCTTTCCAGGACGCGGTCCCCAACTGCAACCTCTCTCAGAGAGCTGGAAAGGCCTCCCTGAATACAGAAAGCAAATCCCAGTTCCTGGTTGGTTTGTTTAAAGGCTTCATCATCATGGTGCTGGTTCATAGTTGTGTGTTAGCAATACCTTCCCTCACTCCTGCCTCTTCTTCTTTCAGGGCTTAAAATGTGTGGGCCGCCTATGACAGCCAGAGGATTAAAATGTTAACTAATCTGTAGTACAAAAATGGAGGACCTGCTATTGCTCCCCAAGAAATCTGGAGGCTTCTGTCAAAATCCAGTCTCCTCCACCCCTAAACCTACATTTGGTAGCTGAAAATACAGGGGGAGCCAAAGATGGAGATGAACTTTTGGGGCTACAAAACATGGCAATCACTCCCTAAGACTTTAAGGACCATCGGGTCACTCAATCTGAATCTTGCATAAGGGAGGTCACAAGTTTCACTCTTACCTTTGATTTGAACAGTATTGCTAGTGTTTGCCTAAGCCCCACCTTCCAGGGAAGCATGCAGGCTCCATGCAAAGAGCTCAAGATATGGAGATGGTAAGTCACCTTTTTGATGGCTGGCTTGAATACTTAAAAGCCTTTGGTATTTAAAAAAGGCACTTTAACTCTGATTTATCTGCACTGCATTTGCGGCCAGGGGTGCCTGTGATATAGCTGCTGGCTGTGGGAGATGCTTTGCCTGATTTCCTCAGCTGTTCACAAAATCCATTTCCAGGAGAAACCCTGGGGCTCCCGTGCTCTCTTCCCCTGCAGACAGCCTGTCTTCTGCCCCCACCCTTTTTTCTGTATGTATAATCACCAAGGGAGAAGAGGAGCTTTCAAAGGATTTAGCACAAGTGAGCGGCAGGGAATCACTGCTGGGAGTGGCTGGTAAGCAGCGGAGGAAAGGAAAGACAGAGCAAACACTTTCATCCCCATTGTTTCCACTCCAAAGTGAATCCACACATTTCACCACACCCATTTTCCCCCCAAAACGCCTCCTTGCTCTCTACCAGCTTTTCCATATACTCATATAAGGCTGCCCTTCCCCAAACATCCTCCTCGGATACCTCACAACCACAAACTCCTGTGACCCTGTGCCATTCTCCCACAGCCTCATTAACAATAATTATTATTCAAGTTACTAAACCTCCTCCTCGGTGCTCACCTCTCAAAGGACAATTCTAACCTGACTGGCTAAGCAGCACTCGCCACCAAGAAGGGAAACCTGGGCTAAAGAAGGTGCTCATGGTCACATCAAATACTTCTGATAGAAACAGGGATCACATTCCACTATCCAAGCTGCATCTGCACGATGAGCTCCTCCTGCCCATTCCAGCTGCCACCTGCAGAATCTTCATCCCAGTCGCAAGGGCACAAATTTCGAGAGCCTTGTACTGAAGCTTCAGCACTTCCACACTCTTTGGTATTCAAAATGTTTATTTTAAGATTGTGTTTGTTTCTTTCTAAGCACAGATTCATTTCCAATTTATGTCAGCAAAATAAAAACCAAAATGCAAAACAAAAATGAAAAAAGAGCCTGCCTGACTTGGAAGCCTAAAAATAGACCTGCGTATTGCAAATAGTGAACTGTCAGGTAAAGGCTGTGGATTGAAGGTTCAAATGAATAATGTGTTTGTTTTTCCTCCTTCAATACTTTCCTGGTGTTATCACTGTACAAATAAGTCAGCACACGCTAATTACTCTGATGGCAATTTCCTGGGAACTGGTACTTAAGTATCAGGCCAAATTTATTGCTGAGCATCAGAGACTAGTCCTCCCCTTGCACTCCCAAACAAACAAACAAGCCCAGCTGCCAAATCCCCCTGTCCTTCATCGTTGCAGACCCAACACTGCCAGCATAGTCCCACTCCTGACTCCAGCATCAGCTGTAGCATCTGCCCTGAGCAACACATTTTTTCCTGACAAGCCCAGTTAAAGCTAAGATGCTAACATAGAAGACGGATCTGGCAGTGCCAAAACCTGGACTTATCTCCTTTGAGGTGTTCACTGTATGTACAAATCATGGATGCCAAGCAGTATTTGTGCAGTAAAAGGGGTTTAATCGTGGGAGCCAAGAGTAAAAGCACCTTTTCTGCAAGGCACACACATCAAGAAAGGATGGGAAGGGAAATGTCTGTGAAATGTTTTTATAAAGCACCCAACAAACCAGTCAGAAGCCCCATTTAGCCCAAAACCATCCTATAAGGCTCACAGAGTTTATATTCATGGGTGAAATACATCAAAGAACCGCCTAAACAATGCTTGTGGTTTCTGCTGGTATTTTTTTTCCCTCCACTTTATATTTATACAGTCATGGATTTGCACTGTAATTCAGTCAAAAGCATTAGAGCAAAGATGAAGGGACGAGAGAGGAGAAGAAAAGAAGTGTTGTTACCTGTGTTACATCCCAAATGGCATTGAATTTCTGTATAAACCTTTGCTGCAACCTCAACCCAGATGCAGGTTGTTTGCTGAGCAGGCAATCCAAACCCAGTATCCTCCTTTGTGAGCTTTTCCAGCCTTTCAGGGTCTTTTTCATGGGGATGGTTGGCTTGCTTTGGATTTATTGTATTATCATTCCTTTCTGCTTTCACTGTGAGGCAAAGGGTTAAGCGACCTTTCAGATCCTCCCTGAATGCAACTCCATGCGTAACAAGAAAGCTTCCAGCCCAGTGAAAACAACTTGAAAGAAGGGCAGTGACCCAGCAACAGGCTTAAGTTTCAGGTCACAACACCCCTGCTCAAAACCATCCATCTTCCCCTGGCCACAAGTTTGCAGCCAGTCACATCCCATTAGTGCAAGTCGTTTCCAGAATTTACAGGAAAACACTTTTTGGGGACCCAGCTGTTGTTAGCATCCTCTCTTGCACATGATATGAGAGCTGTGAGCTAAAAAGGGACACTGCAAATACACATCGATGCAGCACCCCCTTGCATCCAACAATAAGTGCTAAAACCATATGGACCGTCAGGAAGACTTAATTAATGAATAAACCAAACTGTGGTCATGAGCTTTGGTTTCGTATACTCTCAACTTCTGCATGGAAATGGATGTTTAGAGACCCTGTCAGTCTGGACACATGCACACCACATTGCACGGCAGAATCAAAAAGCTAGGTCAGGAGCATCATCCTGCTCCATTAAAAGCCCTGGATCGAAGGAAAGAGAATGTTTGGTGTTACTTCACACTGTATCAGGGGAAATACTGTTTCTCAGGAATGCCATGTGCTGGAAGAAGGCTGTGCTGGGGAAAGATGTGCCCACTCTCCCCTTTTCCAAAAGGGTTTCCCTCGGGTTAGTTAGAAATAATCACCTGCTGGATCACAGAATTGGGAATCATAGAATCATAGAATGGTTTGGGTTGAAAGGGACCTTTAAAGTTCATCTAGTTTAAGGCCCCTGCAATGAGCAGGGATATCTCCATGCTGCACCAAGGATGCTGGCAAGCAACCCACTGCTGAGAAAGCAGCCAGCAAAAGGTTCAAAACCCAGCTCCACACCAGCCAAACAGAAACACAGCTCCTCAGAAGGTAATCTTGGCTCATCTGCGGCAAGAAGGACAAAAAACATCAGTGTGGCATCCAGCCCTGAGCCTGGCACTCAGCCCAGCTCCTCCCAACCTCACACCTACCAGGGGTGGTCTTGCACTAAACTGATGCTGATAGAAAGTATCAGGAGGGGATGCAAAAAATAAAAAAAAAAAAAAAAAAAGAGGAGGATGTGAAAAGAAACATCATACATTCTCACAACCTCCACCATTCTGTGCAAGAGCAAAAGCAAGAGCACAAAGGAACAAACTGTGTTTGCAGGTACTTGGGTGCCGAGACTTTCTCATTTATCATCATCAGCCAAACTGCCTTGGGAAGCAGGGCAGGCACAAAGCCCAAGTAGGTTCCCAGTTCACCTGCAACTCCCAAGGTTTCAATGTGATTATGCCTGTGACTCTCCCCCACAAGCTTTCTGGCATCAGGACCAACCCATGATATTGTTTCTGTTCATTCCTCCCTCTCAGCCATGCCAGTGCATGCCAGTTTGCCATGCAAGACTGAAAACTGGACTGGGGAATGAAAAATGTACTGAATAACAACACAGAGGAAAGAAAAAATGTCAGCTGGATGGATTCCCTGTTGTGAGTGGGTTCAGCAACATCCTTCGCTGTTGGCAGTCCGAAATGGTTTCGGGTGTAGCAGTGCAGAAGGATGCCGGCTATTACAGTAACACTGCTCGGCTGCCCAATGGATGGAGCATCAAATGCGGCCGCAGGCTTTTATTTTTTAGCCACTAGCTCTATTTATGTTTGCTATCAAAAGAAAGCTGGACTGAATTTGGGAAAGTGATCCCATTTCTCAGCTGACTGGCTTACTCCACGACCCTGAAGCACCGGAGGATGCAGCTAGAAATACTGACTGCAAACCCAAGGCAAGGGCTTACTCCACGACCCTGCAGCACCGGAGGATGCAGCTAGAAATACTGACTGCAAACCCAAGGCAAGCTATTTCTGACTAGGTGCTGAAGAGTGAAGCCCACGGCTGAAGCTTGGTACACACCAGGGACAATGTAGGCACGAGCTGAAACACTATCAAAGGACATGAGAACTTCAACAGGTTCCCTGACCAACAAGCTATGCAGGAGTAGCAAGATGCTGATCTCTTTAAGTGCAGTTCGCTTTTACTGCCTTGTAATATACCCGTGTGGGACGGATATGTGGATTTATTTTATTATTTGATGAAAGTATTCATGCTATGTCCCAAAAAATTCAAATATGTTCTTTGGTGCTCAGAAAGGCGTGTCCTGTGGGAAAATGTAAAAAAAAAAAAAACGAGTTTTGCCCCTCCAGCCAGCTTTCAGACTCATGCATCCCACTACTGAAGCATAAGCACAGGTAGGGTCTGCATTAATTACCAATGGTTTTAAAAAGGTCCTGAGCCACCCATTTTGGGAGGAATTTGTAACTGAGCAATGTGAGTGCTCAGCTCGCCCGTGCCCCTCAATGCATACAACTATTGCTTTGCTGCCCATGGCACCCTGTGTTGGGTCAGTCTCTGTCTGTCATGCCCATGGTCAGTCTCTCTCCTCCACTCGTGCAGCTCCTGCCACTCTGTGACAAGGTGGGGGGAATGCCCTACACCCCACTTGCCCCTCTGGGTTAACCAAGTTGGGGGATGCCCTCACAGAATAATAGACTCATTTGGGCTGGAAGAGACTTTTAAAGATCATCTACTCCAAGACCCTGCAATGAGCATGGACAGCAACTTGATCAGGTTACTCGGAGCCCCATCCAACATGACTTTTAATCTTTCCAGGGATGGGGCATCTACCAACAGTCTGGGCAATCTGTTCCTCCTCTAAGGAGACAAGTGAGCACCCAAGCTGCTGTACCCTGATGGATCCAAAGTAAAGTGATGGCGTCACAGGTCGGTGGGAAGATGTGGGAAAAAGACCACGCGTTTCACCCAGTAACGCCAGTAACACTGGACACTGTCAAGCTGGGAACCACCTCCAGGGAGATCCTGAAGCCCAGATCTCTTTACTTGGTTTGGAGAGGCCAGAACAACCCACTCCTTCTCTCTGGCACACATCACTACCCCTTATTTACTAGCAAAGTACCCAGTTTGGGATTTTGAGCTATCCCAGGGCCACCAGCTCTGGAAGAACCCTGAAGAACGGCAGCATCAGAACTGGGAACTGTGACTTTTGCCCTGAAGATGCCTTCCACTGCCACAGAGTGCATGGGGAAACTCAGGGCAAGGGGTGAGACCCCCCCACCCCAAGCTACAGCATGGCTCTGATGGGGCACCCATGCAGGGGTCAGCAGAACAGCTCAGCACAGGCAGGAAGGGCTTGGCCATCCAGGCACTGCTGCTGTGCCGGCAGTAGTCGGTACTTCATGATTAACAGGGCTGCCAGCCAGGGCAAGCACCGATGAGAACAAGCCCTGGGGAAGAAAGCCTGTGTCCTGGCTTTACTGCCCAGCTCCTACGTGGCGAAACAAAATGAGAGGCACAGCTCACCCTCTGCAAGGCATACGCCCTTCCTAATGAGAGTCGACCCAGGAGCTATGCGGGAGTGGTGCCCGTTCCCAGGCAGGCTTCAATGCCACTGAGAGCCAGCGACGGAGACAGGCAGCCTCCAAGAACAGAAACACCAGTTGGAAATTTTGCTTTGATGCTGGCTCACCAGCTAGCTCTGGCACCAGGGAGGAGGAGGAAGCATTGCTGGTCTCGCGATGCTCCTCTGCATGTGTGTACATGCAGGGCTGAGCTCAGCTGGAGATTCTGGGAGAAGGTTGCAACAACCACAGAGCAAGTCACCAGCTGTGCCCTGCCTGACTGGGCAACACATGGCTGGCACAGCCGGAGCCCCGAAATGGCAGCCAACCACCCGCTGCCTGACAAGAAAGCCCATGGAGAAGAGCTGGCACTGCAAGGATGCTACAAAAGGACCGTGTCATACAACCATCCATCGTCCAAAGACATCGGTAGGAAAAACTCCATTATCTTTAGCTAAATCTGGGCAGAGCACAGTGCCAGGACCTCTTCTCATCCCGAAAGGTTACATTCCAGGAGACCTAAGTATGTTTTATTAGCTTTGCTGCTGCTGTTAGCACAGTAATGATATCAAGCATCACCCAGCAGCAACAGCAAGGTTCAGGGTCTCGAATTCACTGCAGTATTGATCTATCTCTAGAAAGTGAACAGTAGCATCTAGATCAGAATAAATACAAAGGTGATACAATGAAAAAGATTTCCCAATTAAATTCTTGACACTTGTATCCCTTCCCTTCCCCAGCTCGTCTCCTTATCTCTTTTAATTCACTTCCATAGATCTCAAAGCACTTAGACTACTTAAGTGCTGTTAGCACCATCATCCTGATGGAGAAACTTTGACTGGGTTGAGCAACCAATCCAACATTGCCCAACAATCCACTGGGAGAGGAGAAAGCAGGACTGGTTTAGCACAAGTCTATCCGTTCCTCCACGCTGCCTTGCTGCAGGGTATGAGTTACTGGCAGTGGCAGTGAAGCTGCTGTATTTCCCAGGATAGGGTGTGCCTCACAGTCAGAAGCCCTGGAAAGCCCTGACTACTGTTCCTGCTAAGAGGATAGTCAGAAATACATCACTTGTTTCTTTTGTTTTGGGTTGGTTTGTTTGTTGCTTGCTTCATCAGTAATTTTCTGTGTTTACAGCTCAGGAATAAAGACTTTCTACATAGAGCAAGGGTTGTCAGAGCAGGTAGCAGGTGTGCCTCAGTTTCCCCATCCATGAAATAAAATTGATACCTGCAGATGTTCAAGCAAAAAACCACCAAAAAAACTCCTATGGATTTCTGTTCTGTTACCACGAGCCAGTCCCAAACCCTGCATCCAAGGTCCGAGTTGAACAACTACACACCAAAGTGACTGAGAGAGGGCATTTCAAAGAACCAGAAGTTACATGGTGTGTGGGCCTCATCCCTATCAAAGCAAACAGGACCTTAGAGTTGCCCAAAGGCTGCAAAGTTGGATCCTCCCAGCAGCAGCAGACACAAAGCCTGAGGCTGCAGCTATGATGGTGCTCAACCGTTTGAGTCACTGGTACAGATGACCACAGAGAACACCAAATGGTCAGCAGGTCCACTCTGACTGGAGGATCATCAAGACAGAAGGTGATGCAAAGTATTTCTATTTGTCATATATGTTCTCCAGTGTGCTGTCAAGCAGCTGCTTCTTTTCAGTTCAGGGCAGTGAATGTGCCGGGTGGAAGAGCAGCCAGAAAAATCTTACCTTCTCACAGACTTGCTCTTAATTCCTTCACTTGCTCTACTCACCCCATTTTGTCCATTCCACCCTCTCACCTTCCTCTGATAATTCATTTCGTCACTTTGTAACCTCTTAAATTAAAGTACAAATGAACAATTAAAGGATTATCATCATAGCAATTGAGGACAATGCGTCCAAAAGTTACACCTCCAGAGAAGCCCAACTTGACCAAGAGGAAACTGGACAGGAACTGTCTACTGGTGATAACCCATGACCAAAACCGAGGCTGATACAGCACATGGAAGACCTCCTCTGCCCTAGCTCTTGCTGTACAACTATGGACCATGAAAAGCATGAAGCAGCTTAGTGACATGGCCCAAAATCCAGAAGCTGGGTACCGAAGCACTGCACCTGAGCATCCTAAACACAGCAATGGTTAAGAAAACCTCTTTACCACTCAACTCTCCATCACCCAGTCCTGCCAGGAAAGAGGGTTTAATTAATATTTCAAGTACAAGTGAAATTAATAGGCTCTGTCCAAATGCATCCCAGCTGTTGAAATACAATTAGTTTTACCTCAACTTTTAGGAAAAGGCTATCTCCTTTCTGGCACTGTGCAGCAGGAGAAACCTTGGGATCCCCAGTTAATGAACTGAATTAGGCTGATTCCATTCTCATCACAGACCCTTCAAAACGGTGTCCTTTAAACACAGATCTTACCGCTATTCCAATAAAACCTTCTCCACTACTCTGTGGCTAAAATTCAACCATAGCAGCCTCTATGAGGTCGACAGTGCTATCCTACACATGCTGCTCACTTCTGCTGACCTACTCTCCAGCCATCCAGCCCATGCATCCACAGTTCACCCATAATACTTGTCTACTCATTACGGATCCAGCGTTACCGGTTTCCTCAACTTCCCAGGTCCTTTATGTGAAACTCCAGTGGCAGAGCTGAAAGTGGTGACAGCAGCAGCTGCTGCAAGCAGTCAAGTTGTGCAGAGCACCACATTCCTCCTCTGGGAACAGGCAGCACAAGTAAACCTAAAATCGGATTTTATTGCATCTTTCAAATTCTTAACAAGCTAACAAAAATTACTGCTGACTTCTTTTTTTATTTATTATTTCCCAATTTTAAAGTGACAAGGCTTTTAAAATGAGTAGTTAATTTTTAGATGCTAGGATACTGTTAGATGCATCTGGGGATCATTAATCATAGCAACATAAATGCCCCAGCAGGATATGTAACAGTTAGGGATTGACTGTCCCCCTCTTCCCTGCCCAGAATCAAAAGCAAAAGAGCATCCATAAGTCTTGCAGCCCATGCTGGCACTGGGGCAGTGCTACACAGGCAGGGTGGCCCAAGACATGCAGAATGGGCTCTTTGGGAAGGAAGTAGGAGCCATTCAAAACTCAGTTTAGGCCGTTTGCAGGGCTGAGGGCTTGTCAGGGAGGAAGCAAAGCCTTTTTGGAAGCAGGCAAAGCCTTTTTGGAAGCAGGCAGCTGCCCACAGCACAGGAGTCTGGGAAGAGGTGTGAGTGGGGTGGAATGCAGGCTGAGATGCAAGATGGGATGCAGGGCAGGATGCATGGCCATATGTGGAGTGCATCCCAGTGGGAAGGACAGCCCTGATCCAAAGCATTAACTTAAACTCTTTCCTGGCTCCAGCCTGCCTTCCCAGCACTGTGCCACACACATCTGCACGGGGAGGGCTGGTGTGGCAGAGAGCCAACTCAACAACTCAAGAGGTGCAATTATCATTAAAGCCAAGCAGGCTGGAGCAGGGGAGAGGAGATGCCTCCTCACCAAATGAATAGGTTTAATGCTGCTCACATTCCTGCATTCCTCTGCTGAAGTGTAATGAATAAACCCTCACAAACTGCTAAAAATGAGGTGGTTTTGGTTAAACCATGTGAGTATGGAGTGTGTGTTTTGTAATCTTACACCTTTGCAGACAGAGCCCTGCTATGCTGGTAATCTAGGAGCTGAGGTTTTCCAGAGCTGGCCTGTGTAGCCAGGCAGAGACATCAGCACATGCCTGTTTTATGGGAACAGCATCCCCACCACAAGTGGGGAGATGGGATAGAAAGCACACGGAGCCAGACAGACCCCTTCCAAAGCAGGAGAGAAGCACGAGTCCCTGACAAAAGCACACACAGGAAATCACTTCTGATGACAGAATAGGATAGGATATGATAGAATTAGAATGGAATGGAACAGAACAGAATAGAATACAATAGAATAGAGTATTTCAGTTGGAAGGGACCTACAACAACCATCTAGTCCAAATGTCTGGCCACTTCAGGGGTGATCAAAAGTTAAAAAATATAATTAAAGGCATTGTCTAAATGCCTCTTAAATATTGACAGGCTTGTGGCATTGACCACCTCTTTAGGAAGCCTGTTCCAGTGTTTGATTTGGTAGGAAAGTGTTTTCTTGGTAAGGAAATACTTCCAAATGTTCAGTCTGAGCCTCCCTTGATGCAGTTTTGAATCATTCCCACATGCCCTATCAATGGATCCCCAGGAGAGGAGCTCAGCATCTCCCTCTCCTCATCCTCTCCTCGGGGAGCTGTGGATAGCACTAATGTCACCTCTCTGCCTCCTCTTCAAAATATTACAAGCCCAGAATGCTCAGCCGCTCCTCACAGGAAGTGCCTTCCAGCCCTTCAACTAACTTTGTTGCCCTCCTCTGGATACATTCAAGGACCTTCACATCCTTCCCAACTGCTGGGGCCCAGCACAGCACAGTGAGCTCCGGGTGAGGTTGCACCAGTGCTGAACACAATGGGATAATCACCTCTTTTGTCCACCTGGTTTTGCTGTGTGTGATGCACTCAAGGATGATATTACTGGCAAAGCTTTTCCCTGTCTGCACTGGTTTATCTGCAGAAAAACCTGTCTGGGTCTGGAAGCAATAATATTATTTATTCATGGTCCTACTGAAAAAAGTAGTCGTTCCTTAGCCAAAGGTCAGAATTCACAGGTCCCTCTGCTTGGCCTTGACTCCTCAAACCTGCCTCTGACAGCACCATCTCCCACATCTCCCTTCCTGCCTCTGCATCATCCTCCAGTTCAACTTCAGATTGTGGCTCCAGATGTGCTCCCATCCTTCTCTACCTCCCCTTCACCTCCACCAGAAGTTTGTATCATTATGATGACCTGTGTCCTCCTCCATGCAGACTGTCCTCTCCAGTCCAGACTGGCCTCCTTATGTTCAAAATTAAGTCTCAGGACTTCTTTTGAATGCTCTTTCACCCAGCATTCAAATCTGCCACTGTCATTGAAGCTCCTACTTTCCCACATCCCAGCTACCCTTCCCTGAGAAACCTAATTTCTCCTGACCAGAGAGTATACTACCATGTGGGTCATGTCTTCTATTCCACTTCATCTTCTCAAGGATTCCTCCTTTCCCTATCTTATCACACAAGAGCTCTCTAACGTTCAAGGCTTTATTCCATGCACCACAGCACCCACTATCTGCTGTTGACTCTTACAATGTTGACTTCTGCTTAGGAAGCTGGACTCCTGGGTCAGTCACTAGAAAATGTCCTCGATATCAAATGATATTTTCTCCCTTCCTGTGCCTTGTCTGATAGGAATTTGTCTCAAATGTCTGCCAAACCATCTCATCGACTTCATCAAAGTTCTCTTTTGCTGTGACATTTACAAAAAAACTCAATAACTGTGAGGCTGCTGGTGTTCTGAGGCATGTCTGTCAAGATGATCAATAATGTCCTGGCATTTTTATTTTACTCCCCCATCTGCATGTAACCAACCACAACCTCCCATCATTGATCCTGACCAACAGCTCCTTGGGGGATGGACAGCCTTTTATTCAGCACTTGCACAAAGAACAATAGGCTGTGGAGCATGGTTAGTGCTCCTGCTGTCACAGTGACAAAAATAACACTTTTAAACACCCATCAAGGTCAAGGGATACCTGCTTGCACTAGGTATGATCCCCAGGTTTACAGTAGAGAACATGACCAAGCAGTCCACTTACATAACGTTGCCAGGAAGCTACAAGATACCTGAGGATATTTCACAGTGCACTAAGACCCAGGTGTCCCATTGTTGCATCTAATTACAACATCCTATTTGTTCCCACACAAATCACAGCACAATGTGCTGTTACTGTTAGCACCTCTTGACATCCCACTCTTGGTAGCATGGAAGGCATCCCACAATGATTTTTTGGACATCAAAGAACAAAGCATCACCCTTGTTTGCAAGCACAAAACTCCATGCTGACGACTCAACCATGACTGTACTGCAGTGACATTCTCTCTACTAGACTGGAAATCACAGAATAGGTTGGGTTGGAAGGGACTTTTAAAGGTCATCCAGTCCATCCCTTCTGCAATAAGCAGGGACATCAACTTGATCACATTGTTCAGAGCCCCATCCAATCTGACTTTGAACATTTCCAGGGGTGTGGCATCTGCCATCAATTTGGGCAACCTGTTCCACTGTTTATTATAAATATTATTTAAAAATATTTTTCTTATATCTAGTCTGAATTTATCCTCTTTTAGTTTAAAGCCATTACCCTCTATTGTAGCAGGCCCTACTAAAAAGTCTGTTCCCACCTTTCTTATAAGACCCCTTTAAGTACTGCAAGGTCACAATAAGGTCTCTCAGGAGCCTTCTCTTCACGCTGAACAATCCAACTCTCAGCCTGTCCTCAGTGTCACTGTGCTCCTTGAGAACGTATGAGCTGGTCTAGATTACTGAATCTTTGCCATCCCTCCACTTTTGTCACCCAAAGGTAACCACTACGAAGCATTCCCTGCTGCCATTAGGCCCCAGGAGCAGGGGCAGCCCTGAGCAAGACCTCAGAGTGCTCTGGTCCAAATTCTGCCAATAGCTCTGGTCCCCACACGTGCACTAGCATCTCTGCTATCCAGTCAAGGAGATACCCAACTGGCCAGGAAGACAACCTGTGACTATCACATCTCACACCCTGGGCAGCTCTGACACAGAGCCACAGCTTTGCATGGCTCTGTGGATGCTTCTAGCAGACTGAAAGTGTTGGGGGGAAAAAGCAAGCCACATGGAAGTGACTTTCCCTCCACTGCCCAGAAGAGACTTGCAAGGCACGTTCTTCCACCGAGCTGCAGTAGCCCTGAGCAGCACAGCACTGTCAGCTCACTGACTGGTGACAATTCAATAGCCACATGGGACCTGTGCACTGCAGCACAAAATGGAGATGCACACACAGCAGAGCTGGGTTTGTTTCTCTTTTCTCACTCATCTATTAGATGAACTTGACCTGAACTGACTGTAACAACAGAAGCCAGGCATAAACCACAGACCTTACAGACCTCAGACACACAGTAAGAGCTTTCCTGCCTTTCTTTTAGTGCTTCTCACTGGGGATGAGTCGCATCACTACAGATTCAGGATTGATTTGCCCCATACATGGGGACCCCACAGCATCTGCACTGCATGATGCAAGCTCTGTTTTCCCTGCTGGGAAGCATTTCCCATGCTCACACAAGACATTTTGCACATATGCACATGAAAAAGTTTCTTGGGCAAGAGCTTGTGCCTGCCACCTTGCAATCACCTGTGCTGCAGGTCAGCTACAGCACTTTTGATCTGGGTTTCTCCAAGGAGTGGAAGGCTGAAAACACTTCTCTAAGAAACAGCATGACTCTGCTTGGTTGAACACAAACAATTCCTTTGTTTTTATTAATGTAACAATTTCACATCACAGGCGTTTTCAGGCTCTCTATGATTATTTTGTATATTCATTGCTACACAGTTCACAGGTACAGCCAAAGGCAAGAAGGTCCCTCCAAGGCTCTGATGAGTAGGGATTTCACATGATCCAAGTGGGATGTGTCTACTCAGACATGTGCAGACAGACCTGCTCTTGCTCCGCATGTGCCCAAAGCTGACTGGGACTCAATCCAGCTTAAGACAAAAGCCACACAGCCACATTAGTACTGCACTCTGCCCAAGCTCATATGACCAAAGTGGGTGCCCTGGGCAAACACCAACCAGACCTTTGATTTTGCCATCCACAACAGTTATATGAGAATGGAAGGGTTATAAATCATCAACAGCACAGAAAACTCCTAATAACTGTAACTACTAGAAAGAACAGAATTAAGTGAGCAAGTGTGTTACTCTGCCCTGGTTGAATGGTGGATTTCAAGCCATCTGGTCCTTGGGGACACGTGTTCCATATTGTATGGGCCTGTGCAAATAACACCAAAACCACAATTCTATTGTCAGAAGGCTTAAATTTCTTTGAATTTAGGAACTTACAAGGTGAGAAAGCCTTGGGAAACCAGTTAGAAGGTGCATAATGATGGGAAATCCACCCTTGGGTGGTAAGCGTTGTTAAAAACCCAGTCAACCAAAAAACCCCACAACATCAGTGACCTCATTGCTATGGTTTGTGAGGAACAGTTTATTCAACAAAAAAAACCAAAAACAAAACAAAACCCACCTGTTAACAAGGAAGAAAGTGAATTGTAATTTAGCCAATACAAAGATAAATGTGAATGTACAAAGAAAGGTTTTATGATCTTGGATGATCATCAAAAGGCACCTCCAGTATCAAGTGTCTCTTAAAGGTGGGAAAACAGCATTCCCTACATCACTAATGTCCTCATGTACAGATGGCACCTGGAAGTGCCCTATAATCCATGCAAGCAGCCACCAGGCTCAATCACGTTTAGCTTGAATGCATCAGTAAACACATGAGAATGAAGCATATTTCTACATGCAAGTGGGTGACAAGACAAATATACACTGAAATAACAGAAGCTCATGGTTTACCAGGCTTCTCCCTTCTGTTGAACTAAAATTATACTATATGCCATGACTAACTATGGAGAACTTGGGTTAGTTTCAAGATAGTTTAGAGGGAAAAAAATCAACAACCATCTACTTGTTGGCACTTTGAGGACTGTTGAAGCAGTTGACCTTTTTGGAGAGAGAAAAAAAAATCCATAAAACCTTTTCATCTTATAAACAATGTGGATGCAATCTTGATGGGTGAGGTTGACTGGGCTGAAACTCACTGTTCAGCTCCACAGTGTGCCTGAGTCCGAGCCCTCATCACTGCCAAAAACCAAGTAACCTTTCCCCACTTCCCAGAGCCACGGCTGGCCCTATTGCTTACCAAACCCCTCCAGACAGTGATATAGCTCACTGGCCAGCAGAAATCTCAGACAGCATGAACACAAACTCACTTTCTATCAGCACAGTGAACTGTCAGTGCTGGAGCAAGCACATGGGCTGAGGAGAGTTAGAGAAGACAGTGGTACCATCCACATCAGTGGCAAGAATGGTGACAGCCCAGAACAGCCAAGAAGCAGCAGAAGGGAGAAGTGGACAGGAAGGAGGAGGAGAAAGGGAAGATGGTAATAGATAAAATGCTTCGTTTGTTTTGGGGAAACTGCCTGTTAATTAAAAACCCAAAGCAAACACAAACTTGGCAGCTGGAGAGAATGGTACTGGGTTCTGTTTTGGATTTGAGTTTGATCAGCTTGGTTGGCAGGACACCTCTAAGTAGCTCACCCTAAAGAAAATTCCTCAGATTTTCCTTCAAAGTTCCAAGCTGCTTCAAACAAACAACAGAAACTATTCTCAGGCATTGCCCACCCCCAGGTTCCCTGACCAGACAAACACATTTGTTTTATCTCTGAACAAATTTTTGCCAGCCTCTACCTCTGCATGAAGAAATTAACTAAGGGAGAGGAGAAGACACCTGCTTAGTTCAGGAGAAGAAAACCAGAGTATACAAATGATATTTTGAAAATTGCACAAAACACTCAAGTGGGAAAGCAAAGTGAGTGAACAGACAGGAAGGTTGCTCTTGCCCTGGTACTGGGTATGGGACGATGAAGCCTGGATTGGTCCTAGAGGTCCCTACAGCTGGTAACTCCTACCTTGCAACCTCTGCATGCCCCGTGCTGGGCTTTCTCTTCTGTTCATTAAACCACAATGAAACACCCTTTTTGAAGTGGTTTGCCAGAAAGGGCTTCGACAGATTTGAGCTGTGGCTCTGACACTGCTCTGTCAATCCAAATTCAGGATGCTGCCTCCTGGCACCAATGCTGTTGCACAGCCACAACACAGCTCTCCATCTTCTTTAACAAATGACCTTATTTTTTAAAATATATATATATAATTTAATTAAGGTTGCTTTTACTTGTACCAAATTCATCAAAACTTGTGTGTAAGCAGTAACATGCATTTGCACAAAACTCTGCTCTGTACCATCAAGTTTTATTCCAGGTGAGATGTTGACTGTAAAGCTGGTACAATGGTGCCATGCATCCCATGCCAGTAAAGCCCATCCCAAGTCAGGACCATGTGTCCCTTGCATAGTCAGGCTCCAAGTGGCAGTGGCAGAACACCAGAACCGTGCAGGAAGCAAAGATGGATACACCACCCTGAGCACACAGGACCTCATGGCCCAGCATGTCCCTGCCCTGTCCCACATGCAGCTCCTGCTCCCTGAAGACTTTGTCCCACAGACCATGGAATTTCGTACACTGCAGACTCTGCAAGATTTCTGATTTAAGTGATCACTAGATCTCTCATTCTTTTAGGCAAGCTTTGGTGGTTCTCTTTACTTTGGCTTCACTTGAAGGTATTATGAGTATGCACAGGATGCTTCAAACACAGAGGGAAGTAATGCAGTACAAGAAACTTGCAGAAAGCCAAGCAGTAAAACCAAAAGGAAGTAAGTTCTCAAAATATCAAACATAATGAGGATGACAGAATCCTACAAGAGGTGTAAGAGCAGCCAGAATTAAAACACCAGGATAAATGGGAAGGGTATGAGGGAGCCTCCATGCAGTGTGGGGATGTTACAGAGCCTGGGGAAGGCAGATGAAGTGAGTGCCAGGGCAGTGCACAGTCACGATTCTTTGGATAAATTATCAGGACTGGGGTGGAAATACCTTGGTAAATGACACTGTAAAATCCACTCAGTCACTTTATAAATAAAAAATACTGCATAATTTTTGTATAATAATGTCATCTGTTGCTGGCACAAGACCTGAGGACACAGTTCACTTGGTTGCTAGCATGGGCTTTGCAGTCACTGCTGCCACTGCAGAAACCCTACATGGTGGCAGGATGTGGTGATGCTTGAACCATCCATGTCTGCTCAAAAATGGTGCCAGGTAAAGTCACACCAGGCATCATCTAGGCACCTCACTGATTTTGCACAATCCAGTATCAGCTGTCCTCCTGTGGCCAGCGTGAAGACAGTCCAAACACAGCAAGGCATCATAACCCTCACATGGCAAGTTCAGCCTTATCCCATGGAGAGCCAACTGAATGCCCAGGGCTGATCTGGACCAAAGCCATGCTGCTGGATCACCCCACTGTGCCAGCCACGGGTTGTAACCACTGTGAAACCTGCACCTGAGAAGGGTACGTGAGTGGAAAACAACACAGCGCCCAGTTCCTTCTCGCACGGAGGAAGAATGAGACATGACAGCAGCTGCTGCTATTGGTCTATAATCCAGAGCACTGAGGAATGGTGAGTTCAAAATAAATTAAGTTACAATTCTGTCACTTTTTATTGTTTTCTGCATAAACCAGAGTATTTTTATATATATATATATATGAGTATTAAAAAAAGAATAAAGGGGAAAAAAATTATAAATGCCTTGTGTTTCAAAAAAACAGTGTTCCCAAAATAAGCCACATACAGTCTCACTACTAACTCAATTTAGCAGATATATACATTCAGAAACCAAAAAATTAAAGAAATGCTGTATTCCCCACTCCTCTTTGGCTCTTTGGTTTTCAAGAAGATGCCGACTCCAGAGACCAGCTGGAGCCATTTGGATGCTAACCCTACGGAGCATCTGCAGTCTAAGAAAAAAAACATTTTGTGAACCAATGCACCCACCTAATCCATTCCCTCCTCTTAGTCTTTCACCAATTGGCTTTACACCCACCTTTCCCCAGGATAACTCTTCTATCTCAGTGTTCTCTGGACCTGAACCAATCCAAACTCCCTCCTCCCCTCAGCTCCCTTTCCCGTAGGCCCTGCAAACCACCAGAGGCTCATCCCGAGGCAGGGACAGCTGCAAGATCTCCAAACACTTCAATATTTGATATCTACTTTTTTATTATTATTACATTTTTTTAATAGAATTCGCTTTGCAAATTATTTCCACGGGGTCACCACTGGCCTGTTTACAGCTTTACTCACCCAAAAAAACCACATCTCCCCTCTGAACCAACTGATGCATGTGAGACATCTTTGGAGATGCCCTCACCAGCATGGCCCCAGCATTTCATACAGCAGCATAAAAAGAGCCACCAAGCTCCAGTGTTTAAGGAAGGGGATGTTGGGGGTGACTCATCACAGCCACCATCGGGGTGACACTGTGGCCAGAGAGTGGTCAGCAGCACTGGCAGTCCCCACACACCACCCACTCAATCCTTGTTGACTCTGCCTACAGCAGCAGCCTTCAAGTTGTGACTCCCTGCAGCTTCCACAAATTTTGAAACCTAAACACAAGCTGGAAAAGCTTCAGACCTAACCTCAACTAACCTCCACGTGCAGATTCATGTCCAAAAGAGGTTCCACCTGGACAAGGTGATGATCAGGCTTCAAAGGACTCTGCTGGCCATCTCATGCAGGGTAGGCAAGACACCATGTGAAGAAGAATTGCACTGAGAAGGGTTATTGCTGCTGAGAGCAGGTATCTATTGCCATTGCTATCCCAATCCCTCAGGGTATCACTAAGGGAAGTCAGCATGGTAGTACAAGGCCGATGTGTTGCACAGATGCCCATGATGGTTCTACCCAGACATGTCAGCTGAAGAGCTGGGAAATGGAAAGCAATCTGGGAGGAGAAGAGAGGAGAGCTTGCACAGAGAGGAAAGGTGCAGCAAGTGGGAAATTTGAATCTCTTCCCAGTTTCAAAGGAGGGGGTTCAGCCAGATGAAGTATACATTTCCTCTGCAGAGCTTCCCCAAACACCCAGACTCTGCTGCTCATCAGTCCAAGGGACTGCCACTTTGATGCTCAGCACAGCAGCACTGTGACAAGCAGCAATGCTGCTGGGTCACGTGCATGCCCCAGAGTCCCTGCACCCATCACCAACTGGTCTGCTGGACATCCAACTGCAAAAGCAGCAAGCACACAAAGTCACACATGTGCCATAAAAATAGCTGAAATTGGGATTCCTGCCCCTTTAATCAGCTTTTAACTGCCAAGGTAAAACAGGCCAGATGCTCAACAGGAGTTGCGCTTGAAAGCATCAGAAGTGCGGTAGGCTTTTTTGTGGAAATATTCCTTTTTTCAACAAATGTATCTTTGAAATCAAAAGCACCCTGTGGGAAGACTTGGGAAAACCTGAAATAACAGCAATGATCCAACCGGCACGTACTGCTCAACACAGAAAAGGCAAAAGCACTTAAACTCAGTGAAGTTAATGGCACACCTTGGAAGTCTGTAGGTGAACAGAAGGTTAAAGAAACACAAAGCAGAAAGACTCAAAACTGTCATCAAAAGAGATGGGCAGGAAACAGAAAGAGAAATGGAGAGCGGGGACAGTAAATCTTCACCAATCACACCAGCTGTTGGTAAGACACCATGGGTAATACTGGAGCACCTTCCTTCAAATGACAACACCATTTCATGAACTGCACACTGGCATAGCCCTGCCACCACTGAAACTTTTTATATAGTGTTCTTTTACCACACTAAATACCAGCAGCTTATGGGCAAACTGCCTGTCAAGCTCTTGCCCAGAGAGCAGCAGGCTCAGCAATTTGTCCAGGGGTCTCTATCCCAACTTCAGGCTCTTGGAAAGATATCAACCTGTGTAAGTGGAGTGCTGTAAAAAGAGCTGAGCTCATCCAGATGAAGCCCTTTCCAGCCTGGGAAGCCTCTCACCACATTTTTTTAAATCACAGTCATGAATGGGGAGGAATCCTGGCACAGGGCTGGAGCACCAGGGTACCAGTGTATCCTCCCTGGTTGAGCACTGTGGGCAACGAGCAACAGCCCTAGCAGCCTCTTAGACAACACCAGGCTATTTATGTTTTTAACTAAAATGGTGAAAACAGAGGAAGGGAGGGGAAATTCACTGCAAGCTAGGGTATTAATCAGTCAGGAAGAATGTATACTCTTAACTATCCCCTCCACACCACATAGTACTCCAGTATCATGCCAAACCCACATAGTTGGATTAGCAATGAACTCTCTGGAGGTCAGTGAAGAAGGAGGGGGAAGTGCTACAGATGCTTACAGACTGTGGTGCAGACCATGGTGAGAGCACCTGTGCCCCTACAGCCCATGGAGGTCAACACAGTGCACAGATCCACCTGCAGCCCATGGACAAGACCCATGCCAGAGCAGGCGGATGCCCAAAAGAAGGCTGTGACCCTGTGGGAAGCACACACTGGAGCAGGCTCCTGACAGGAATCTGTGAACCTGTGGAGAGAGGATTCCACGCAGGAGAAGGTTTGCTAGCAGGACTTGTAACCTTGTTGGGGGACCACGCTGGAGCAACCTGTTCCTGAAGGACTGCACACTGTGGAAAGGAACACATCTTGGAGCAGTTCATGAAGAACTCATGAGAAGGACCCATGCTGGAGACGGCCGTGGAGAACTGTCTCCCATGGAGCAGGAAAAGGACTCTTCTCCAAGCAGTGACATAAACAACCTGTTATGAACTGACCGTAACCCCCATTCTCTGCCTCTCTGTGCTCTCTGGGGAGAAGGAAGTAGAACCTGGGAAGGAGGGATGAGTGGGTGGAAAGTGTTCTCAAGATTTGTTTTACTCTCATGATCGTACTCTGATTTTGATTGGTAATAAATTCAATTAATCTCCCCAAGCTGAGTCTGCTTTTCCCTTGACAGTAATCAGTTTGTGATCTCTCCCTGCCCTTTTCTCCACTTACAAGCCTTTTGTGACTATTTTCTCTCCCCTCTCTACTTGCGGAGCGGAATGATAGAGTGGCTTTTGGCATCCAGCCAGGGTCAACACACCACAGTAATGAAGGTTGGATAGAAGATCCTGAGAAGCTCTTCACCAGGACAT
The DNA here is from genome assembly GCA_035583155.1 of Acropternis orthonyx. NCBI lineage: Eukaryota > Metazoa > Chordata > Aves > Passeriformes > Rhinocryptidae > Acropternis > Acropternis orthonyx. Next base: position 143,306,502 of record JAWWEU010000081.1, on the reverse strand, counting down.
CCAAGTACCTCTATCACAGCCATGTCACTTCATTTACCCCCCATGCAGCACTGGCTGTGGGCATTTGAACTGCAACTCTGCTGCATCCAAGCTGAGATAGATGAGCACTCTCTAGGCTTTACCCTGCTCAGAAAACAGCTCTGATCTAGCAAAACTCATCAGCCAAAAATTTGGTCCAGGACTGTACTTTTTGCCTACATGCTTCTTCCTTTCTCTTTCAAGACAGAAGCAAACATGCATGGGGTTAAGTCCAGCCTGGAATGCTCAGACCCTGCAGATGGGCAGACTGAGGGATGAGGAGGATGAGCATTTCTCTGGTCCACCTGAAGCCAAAGATCATCTCCTGCCACTCCTCTCAACATCTTTATTCACCAGCTGCAAGTAAACCTCCAGAGCAATTTTCAGCACTGATTCAGAGGCCTGTGAGGTACTTCCACATGATTTTGTTTTTTACTGGCTGCACACTTCTGGCTAAGTCAACAAATCCAGTCATTGCTGTTACACACTGTCCTCAGTCTGATATTTATTTTTGCTCATGGTAAAAGAAACTGCAGTTCTTTCTGATTAACTCCATAGAAATGTCTGTTACTCAGACAGGAGTCCAAAAGTTGGTTTGAACTAATCATCAAATCAGTTTAAAACAATTAAGTTTTGAGGATTAGCATCCTCTGACATACAAAATGTTATTCTGAGAGGTTTATTCATTTCTAATGTTGGCGTTTTTTGTTGGTTTGTTTTTTTTTTTTTTTTTTACCATCACCATCAGGTTAATCACAGACAGAATAGAAACATCATCAAATGCAGCCACCCCATCATGGTATAACTCAAAATAACACAATTAGTTTCCATAACCGGTTTCTCTGCAGAAGCAACATACTGTATTCCAGTCTTGGCTTTCTACGTGCCTTGTGATTCAGTTTTGAGGGGAAGAAGTTCACAAAGAACTGATTTCGTGCCAACCTCAAAAGTGCATCCTGCAGAAGACAGTAAAGAGAAGACCCCAAAGACGATTTCACAACTGCAATGCTTTGCCTTAGAAACACAGAATCATAGACTGTCCTGAGTTGGAAAGGATCCACAAGGATCATCGAGTAAAACTCCTGACCCTGCACAGGACAACTCCAAGAATCACACCATGTGCCTGAGAGCATTGTCCAAACACTTGAACTCTGGCAGGCTTGGGGCTATGACCACTTCCCTGGTGAGCCTGTTCCAGTGCCCAGCCATCCTTTGGGTGAAGAACCTTTTACTGATACTCAACCTAAAGATCCCCTGACACAGCTTCATGCCATTCCCTTGAGTCCTATCACTGGGCACAAGAGAGAGATCAGTGCCTGTCCCTCCGTTTCCCCAAGCTTACAGCAGTCTTGCCCAGCTGACCAGGCACGGCCACTTGCTAGTGGTCCAGTACAGGGCAGTTCACCCTTATAACAGGACAAATGGGTTTCAGCAAGTCAGCACAGCCTACTTGACTGATGAAAAGAAAAATGCCCTAAGAAAGACTTAGAGAGCATAGAAAAAGGCAAGGCTGCGAAGCTGAAGAGTTGCACAGTGCCTCTTTGTGCACCATTCCCCCAAGTCTGACAACAGAAGAATGTGAGGCTGCAGGTGCTTCCACCACTAGTTGGACTTTAACAGGAGCACAGTGCCTGTGCTGATGGTTTCAAGTTGGCATAGGGTCAAGTGATGCTCCTCAGTGTGGAAAGAGTCCTGCAGAGCTCAACACAAAGAACAGTGACTCTCTTCTCCTTTCCCTGTTGTCAAAGCATCACTTGAAGCAAGAGCCTGGAAACATGTTAACTGGGAAAGCAATGCAACCACATTAGGGAACGAGAGCACAAAGCACACAATGACATTTACAAGTGAGCTTGAGCTTACTCATTTGTATTTCAAAGACCAGGTTGACACAAGATACTTTTTTTGTTCTAGCTTTGGCTGTGAAGGGAATAATACAATAATTTTCAGTGTTGTTGCCACTGCGTCAGCCTTACTGCAGAGTCAAACACAACAACATTCAGCCTGCTTCACTTAGAGAACAAAACGACCGATCTTGGAAAATCCCCCTTCAGCTGGTAAGGCTTGAATGAATATTAAGCTAATTGTGTTGACTGTCTTCCCTCCTTCAATAACTTCACACCATGAAACCTTTCCATTTTCAGAGCTCTCACTGACTGCTGATGACATTAAGTGGCCAAACTCAGGTTGAATGGTTTAACACCTTTGTGGCCTCTATCACACTGTAAGGTCTCCTGCTTTGCAGGAAACTAGTTTTTTTGACCCCACCACCAGTAACAACCCCAGCAGAGAGAATGGAGGACCACCAGCACTGCTCGGTCACAGTCCTCTTGGTGACAAGCCACACTGCTCCTTAGACCAAGTGCTGTCTCTTCCTTCAGCACAGAAACATACTATTGAGCTGAAAACCAGTTTACAGTCTTCCTTGTCATACCAGATTCACCAAGATCCTTGCTAGAGGTGGCAATAACCTTCTCTGACGTAGCACCTGCCTTAGCTGACAACCTTGGAACTGGCAGCCAAGGTACACAATGCATTTACCTGCAATAGTTTCAGCCTCACATGCTCCTCCTAGTAAACACCCAACTGTCTCAAAGGAATAGCCCCTACTCCCCACTTTTCACCTTACATATTTTATGCCTCTGTTTTCAGGTCATCAGTTTAGAAACTCCTGAGATTCCTGGAAATCTTACCTTGCCTACAACAAATTCTGTCACAATTATGCTGGATAAATATGTAAAACTTACAAGGTCACAATAGGCCAGGTCTCTGGCTCCTTAGTAGATACTATCATGACTACCTGGAGGCCTCAAAGAGATGCCATCATAACAAAGGCGATGAATGTTCATGCAATGAGATCGTGCACTTCTAAGCAGGACCAAAAGATGGGCACATTAAGTGGGCATTTTGCTCCACTGGTTCCTTCAAGTCAGAGGTGACCACAAAGCTTCGTTCTTCCTCCATGACTGGATCCCACAGTTAACTGACCCCTGTTCTGCCCCCAAAGCCTGTTTGCACTGTCATAGTCCTTCTACACATTTATTGGGTCCATGAACATGACCCAAGTAGGCACATGAGGAAAGCAGAGTAAAAAAGCAAGGTGTGCAAGGAACCACAGGGGAATCAAGCTTCCCCAATTAATGATCTTCACATCCAAATCAGAATTTTCCTTTCAAATATGCCATCCAGTGCAGCTTCTCACACCGATCTTCTCCACCTGCCCAGCTGCTGTCTTCAGCCTTCATTCATGCCCACGACACTCATGGTTCAGTATGTTTCCCCTCCTCTTTCAGGGCAGTTTTATCCCTACTTTTAAAGCCATTTTCCCCATATACACTTTGACCACATTTGTGGACCCAGGCTCATTTACACACACACAGCTGATGAGAAGTGTAACTTGGGAGAATTGAACTCTTCCACATAGCAGCTCCAAAGTCCACACATCCCTCACCTACAGTCACCTGAAATGATGTTGGATAGTTTGTGTCTTCTCTTACCTAGGTGAAGCAATGGTCTTGTCTGGGGACGAAGGAAAGCAAACTGGGACAGGTCACAGAGAGGTCAGGCAATGGACTGGTTGGACCCAAAATATCCAACTCAAGATCCCACCACAAAAGTGAGAATGATTTCCTTGTGACAGAAGAGGAAGAGAGGCTTTATACAAATCATATACTCACACAGAGCTATATATAAGATATATATATATAACGTACACATCAAAATAATATCAAGGAGTATGGATGCCAAAGCAGGGATAAAATTAGCATATTAGAGAAGTGGCAAAATCTTATAAAATAATGGAAAAAAGACCTATTTTAAACAGTAATGAACACATTTCAAAAGTATTGGATATTCTTGGCTTGGAGCCCTACATACCACAACATATGACGATCACGTCAAATCTCACAAGAGAAAAATCAGCCAGAAGGTCCATGGGAGATAGCCCAGAAAAAACAAAGATTGCATGTGGTAGGGCACTGCAGCAAATTATTTCCTTGGCACCACAGAGTGCACTAGTGTGCTGTCTAATCCAGCCTGCTGCTGAAATGTAATTTCCTTAAAATCACATGGCCCTGACATGGCAAAAATTAGCATAACCTCAGAAATAACTTTTCAAAATCTACTCCTTGAAGGTTAGTTCAACATTAATGAGACAAAAAGTAATGTTAGCAGGGAACACCAGGATGCCATCCCTGAGACTTAACCCAAATAAGGCTAAAATGTCAATAATGTCAAATGCATATAAATTAGAACAGAATAATACTGTTGTTAGGTCAATGATTTCATAACAATCAAGTTACAGTGCAAAATGAGACTGAAAACAAATGAAGACAGGCCAGAGAGTTTTTGCCACAACTGTGTAATGTGCCCAAGGGCATCAAAGGGGGCACATGAGCATCCCAGGGTTGGGAATCTTTCAACAACTCCTCTGGAACAGTAAGACTAATATAAGTAAGATAGTACTAATCTATAATAAAGCCTACTATAATATTAAACAACAATGAATTAAATTCAAATAAAGGCACTTTATAGATATATGTATTGACCAGTAAGTGCAAAATGTAATCAGAATCACCGAACCCAAAAACTAAAACCTCCTACCAAGATGGGGACAAGCACGGTGCATTTGAAGAGGCATGTTCCACTCCACCCTTTATGGACATCATGACTTTAATGCAAAAAACTGGGGTAAAATCCCTCCCCAGTGCTTTCTAGAAGCGAAATCTGTGCCCGAGACACCAATGCAGCTCTGAGCATCATTTACCCAGCTTAGCTTACAGCAAAAACTTGTAACTTTCCCATCCTTTTCAATGCTGTCTTCCTAGATTATTTGGTTATGGGCATGAGGGATGAATTGCAGGCGTGGAGTAACTCAATCCCTCTCTCCCTGGAGGAGCTCTACTGGCAGCTTGAAGTGAGGTGCTGACCTTAGTTATTTTATTCTCTTCCTTTTTTTTCTCCTGCAAGCAACCACAACAGAAACCTCAAGCCAAACTGTCCTAAACTCTCCTGAAGATTTGGATTTAAGTCCACCGTGGACCCTATTTGAACTTCAAGACAGGAACATCTTAAATAGAAAGGTTTGTGGTGGTGTGCAGCAGTAAAATTGATTTCAAAGCCTTAATGCACCAGCTCATCAGGAGAAATACAAGCATATTCATTAATTCCCAGCATGCTGGCAGTTTCAAAGATGCTACCCATGACCAAGATCAGCTGTTATCCCAAATGCAAGCACTCATCTGCTGCTATAGTCAGGCAACAGCTCCAAATTTTATATTTATTCTCTGTTTCAGGGAAACAAGGACTTAATATTGAACTCATTTTACATACAAGCAACACAGAAAACAAGAAACTAGAAGGTGGGACCACTCTCTCCCTAACCTCAGCTGTCTGGAAGTAGGGCATCTAATACATGCCACCTGTTTGGAAACGTTTCATGGTCCACAGAGGAACAAGCTGCTCCAAAAGCATTATTTGTTCGCCCTCTTTCCACAGAATTTAAGTGGAGTTTACACTGGAAAACAGGTTTTTTGGATTTCACACCCAACCTTACCTGACTCTTAACCACATCCATTCAGGAGCAGTCCACCAAATACCAGCTCAAACTAGCACAGTCATGCTGGTACATCTCCAAGCAGGTCAGCACTTTGGCTGCCAAGTCACACTTCTGGACATTTTTAGTTCAGCTGCATGACCTGTCCAAGGTCACATGGGAAGTATGTTGCAACACCAGGACCAGGGTGTTTCACACTCAAGCTTGGGCTCTTCCCCCTTTTGGAAAATGAAACTGCTTTTAAAGCCTTTATTTGTGCTCTCAGACAACACACATAAATCAAACCCAAGAAGCACCAAATTGTTTACTTTTGTGGGGTTTTAGCTCAACTGTTAAAGAAACCTATTTGGTATGGGACTTCCAGCAGTCAGACACAAGGAATGCCCATTCTGCCCCTTCCCACCTCATTCTGCTCAACTGCCCACCAGCTCTGCCCGCACCAGCAGAACTATCACAGAAGAGCTCAGGGAAAGGGCTGCAGCTTCAGATGTTCATCCAAAATACCAAGCCATTTGGGAGTAACATAAGATAGTCAGAACCATCCAATTTATGCTGTTTGGGACTATGCCCAGATAGGAAATCTTCCCAGGAAAAGATCATTTGTAAACCAGTATCTACATGGTAAGGTCTAATGAGTTAATCCCCACCACAGCTTATATCTGATGCCTTCCCACAGAAGAATGCAACCCAGCAGAGAGGTATTCCTGGTATGTCACTATACATGCTCAATTTGACCACAAGGAATGACAAGATGGAAAACCACCACCCATCTCATTCCAAGTCAGCAGCTCCCAGCCTATCTCCTTGGAGCAGTAAGGGCAATCCTTTTCTCCACACCTAAGCTCCCTTTATGGCTGCTAAGGACCTCTCAAGCCCTCTTTATTTTGGGAATCCAGGTGACAAATTCAGGCAAACACATCTGAAGGGAAAAAAAAAAGAAAAAATTAAAACCCAATACACACAGCCATTTGGTAGTTTGGACCATGTGTTTTCCTGTCCAATTTTTAAGCCCCCTTTCCATGACAGTACAGTGGCATTATGCACCCGCCAGCCCTATCAATGTGGACCCCTCAAGCCTCTTGGCTCCAGCTTCCATGCCAACTTCTCCAAGGTGATACTGGTTTGGTTGCAAGTTGCACTAGGGTGGGCAGCTATGACTCAATGTTACAGTTAAGAAGCACTGCCCCCAGAGCACTGGGATGTTAGCAGAATACACCCCAGTTTTAATAATTACCCTTTCTTGACATTGGCCTCCTTTACTCCATATTGGTTTTCAATACACAACATCCTAATTCAGAAAATGAACACAGTTTTCTTCAAAAGGGTCAAATTTATTAGGGAAAATCATCTGCACAAGGACAACATCTCCCCAAAGGAGCCACCTCTGTGGGACACGCTGCATGTGTTTGCTGCCCACCAGTGCCATCACTTGCTGCCCACAACTGGCCCAGAGGAGACTTCTCCCTGCTTCCTCCCAAATCCTTCCACATCTACTCCATGGCTGCCAAGACCAACTACATAACAGAAGGCAACATCCGCAAGTTGTGGCCACATAGGACACATGGAAAGCTTTCCTACAAGCAAGGTGGTGCAGTGCTGAAAGCGGTCACCTGCAGAGGTGGGAACTTCTCCATGCCTACAGATGCTGGACACCATCCTTCTGTACTGGTGGCATTAGAGGCCCCTGTGGTCCCTCCTGATCAGCATTTTGTGGGCTCTCCCTCAGGTCCTGTTGTGTTGTAGGAGATGCCAATGGCCTGGCTGATCTCTGGGACTTATCTGCCTTCCCCTCGAGCCTCACATCGCCTCAGATTTTCCCCTGCCAGATCCTCACAGTAGACCACGATGATCTCCCTCAGCTGTCCTTGTTTCATCCTCAAGTTTCCCAGGAAATTCAGTGCACACTCTGAGGAGACATCAAGGTAAGGGCAGCTCTGTGCATGGTAAGGAAGCCATGGCATGGGGGGGGCCAGGGGGAAGAGAAGACACTCAAGATAAAAATACAGACAATACAAACCACTTGTGAGAGAAGCTTTTTTTATGCATGAGTTAACCATCCATAGACATGCAGACACCGTAAACTTTAGGAGGAAGCAGCAGAACCAAACAACCCATTGATGCAAAACGTAAAAAAAACCAAAAAAACAAAGACCAGAAAACACCTGGTTCAACTAAATATAAACAGTCTGCTACTGGATGCCCTCCATGAAAACAAGACTTACAGAATTGCACAGAATCACAGCACGAGTAAGGCTGGAAGGGATCACACGGCCATACATGCCATGGGGTTTGCAAAGGAGAGTATACAGATCCATAGTGATGCCGTGATCTCTCTAAGCAGACATGTGTCACCACTGATAGTGGCAAGTTGCCTGCTGGCCCAGACAATGCTGGGAGCTGCTGATCAGGAGCAGCTGAATCCTGAAGAGGAGAATGCAAGAAGCTGAGGGGAAGACCCGACTGAATAATGTCACCTTTTTTTTTTTCCTTTTTTAAATACAGATTTATAACAATGGTTCTGTGAGAATATAACGCCTCAAAACCTTTGCTCGAACGCCTGGATACCCACATGGGCAAGAATAGAGCCTACAGAGAGCACAGGGCTGCCCAGACTGCTGCTCCCTCCCCACCTCCCCATCCAGGCACCCTTGGACACACCGCCCCATGAAGCTACTTTAAAGAAGCAAAAATGTCTGAAACTGGAGACAGCTCAAACAGATTTTTATCACCACATCCTGCACATATCAAGTGAAATCAGAAAGGGGAGGTGCAGTCCACAAAACAAATAAGCAATTAACCCTCACAGTGAAAGAATCGGCATCTTGGTTTGCAGGGGACTGGCGCGGGGAGTTGCAGTTGAGGAAGAGCTCATTATCATCGGGAAGATTAGTGAAACTACCAATGAAGTTAAGCAGGTCACACTGCGGAGCAGCAGAGCACAGGTGAGAGGTGGGGGGAGACCGGCCCTCTGTGGCCACCGCTGAGCTGGCAACTCGCGATGGGACACGTGCGGGTCCAAATCGCAGCGGAACAAAAAAAAAAAAAAAAAAAATATATATATATATATATATATATATAAAATTAACTTCATTACAAGCTCTGGTCTGGTGTAAATCCAGACTGTGTGTAAAACTCGCGTGCAGCAGAACCTGGGCAGGACGCGCAGAGCGACATCACCGCACTCCGCATCGCCAGACTGGCCATGAAGGGTCCTGAATCCACACCAGTTTCGAGCTACGGGGTCTTCACCGCTTAAGCCGCTACCGCTCGAGCTGCAGCAACGGACTGCATCAAAAAAGAGGAAAAGCGCAGCCTAAAAGCCCTTCCAGGTGGGTTTTAACCTAACCGGTCTAATGTGGTGCCTGTTTGGGCAGCAGCTCAGCAGGCTCTGCTCCTCACTGTATTCAGTTTAAACTGCTGTACACACACCTATACTTGCGATCAGCGCTGGTTTAGCTGCGTTACTGTGAAACCTGGAGGAAGCAGGGACCTCTCAAGTCCCAGTCAAAGGATTCAGCTCCCTACCCAAACAGCAGCGCCATAGTCCACCCTTTCCTGTTGTTTATGTCCTGCCCTCTGAGCTTTGCCTCTTTTTGCCTCTTTGAAAGGTCCTCAGGTTTGCCAAAGTTATCTTGTTCTGTTGGACCGAATTGCTTTTTCTCAGGGTTGAACAACTTGTGTCATGCAAATTTCGCAGGGTGGAGATAAACAAAAAAAAGGGACATTCAGATGGTTCCTTTTATGTTTCACAGATCATTTGCATCCTTATTCTCTGCCTTTAGGGCAACTCTCAGTTGACTGAACACCTGCTTTTAGCTGCCGGGAAGCACATAACAAACCTCCTTCTCCACCTACCCTCAATTCACACCCCTTCCGAGTATTTAACTAGGGTCACTGAGACTTGCAAAACTCTTTTCACTTCAGGCAAGCTGCTCATTTTATCTCGGTCAAGATGGAAATGACCATATTCTCCTACTTATCATGTCCCAGAATCCCAAAGTGTCCCAGCAAATCAGACTCAAGGAAAGCAGAGGGCCAGGTCATAGGCTTGGTAGCTTCACATCTAGGAGCCCTGAATGCTCTTGCTGATGTCCAAGGTGTCAGCCCAGCACAAAGATGCTTCAAAAGAAGGAGTGATGGAGAAAGAAAGTCAGATGGAGTGAACGTTATTGTAGAAAAGACAGACAGATGTTCAGCAGTCAAGTAAAAATTAGGCTGGGAACCACCGATACTGCAAAAAACATCCACCCTGCTTAGACGCAGCCCTAAGACCTCCTGTTACATCCCTCATCCTTAATGTTAATTCTCACTGCAGCTCCAAAGAATCACTTTATTCCTGCTCTCTGGACAGATAATCGAGGTACCACTTGAGAGCAAAGAGACCAGCAGCAGAAGCAAGCACCAAACCCAAGGACACCATGAGGCTCAATATCTTCTGGTCCCCAAGGTGGGACAGATGGAAGGCAGAAGATGCCTGTGTCCCCCATGTGAACTTGTCCAGGGCTCAGGGAAAGGGCAATGACCACACAATTTCACCGTTACAGTGTTTCCATTGCTATAAAAAGGAGAAATTCCTCTTTCCAGGGTGCCAATGAAAATACTGCAATGACTAGTAATACAGAAAAGCTAACAGTAAATTGCAGAAGAAACTCTAAATATATAAGAATGACAACACACATTCTCCATGCCCACTTAAAACTAAAGAAAGACATACTACAGTAAATTACATTTCTTCCTTGACTTAAAGTGACAACCTTGATGATGGACCGTCAAGAAATGGAAATCCCTCTTTCTGAACAGGCTATGAGAACATATTGAGGGCATCAGCAGAAGCAAAAGCATACCAAAAATCTTCCAGAGCTGCCTCTGCTTAGGCATGACAGCTTGTACCTCTAAATTTCAAAGAGTGTGGCTATTTACTCTCACTGTAATATGAACTAGCCAGTGCACGCTGAGCACTCCACAAGCAAAAAACAATGTTTCCATCCCTCAAAAAAAACAAGAGTGGAAGCAGGAGGAGGTGGCCTGGCAAAGGCAGGTGAAGGGATCTGTGAGGGGATTTACCCTGGCTTGGAGATGCAGTAATGTGCACAAAAGCTCTGGAGGGAGATTCTAATCAACAGAGACCTCACGTGCAGGTCCCAGTTCTTCACAGCTACCTGAGGGCTGCTGCACCTTAGCTGAGTTACCAGGATGTGGATGTCCCACTACAGGTGTCAGGCTCCCACAGAGAGATGACAAGTATCATTCCAAACCTTGCTGTGGCTGAAAAGCCACAAGCCACATCACTCAAAAAGCCAGCAGACCAGAGCAGCTCCAGGGCTAGTTCCCAGGAGGTTCCACTGCAGATCAAGCAGCCTCACTGGGTCTTAGTGCAGTGGCTCCTGGGGCTGGAGTCATCTCCTGGGGCTTGAATCATCTTTCTGGTTCCCACTGGGACTACAACAGCCAGTGTGAGGGTGACCCAGTTGGACTGAAACCTCCTCAGCAATCATACACTATCCTTCAGGAGGAACGCATTTATGCTGCCAGTCAGGGTGTATAAATGCCAAGAGCAGGTTCAGACAAGTGGCTCACAGACTTAAGCTGTGTCCAAACCTTGAAGAAAATTTAAGGGCAGCTTAGGAGAGCTTTTACGTAGTGGGTTTGGACACCCCATGCCACAAGCAAGCACCTTGAACTCCAGTCCTCCTACACAGAGTACAGACATTAAATATGCCTTGCAGACCCTACATCCAAACAAGCTGTCTCAGCTGTGCTGACGGTGCAGAGAAACAGGTATTGTAGGGAATGATTCATTCCATTCAGATGCCTGCAGCAGGTCAGGGTCAGGCACTTCCTAAAAATATCCATTTCCCTCCAGCGACTATAAAAGGAGGCTGGAGGGGGATTGGATCAGTAGTGGGTAATTGCAGCAGAGCTCTCTAAATCTAGAGGAGCAAAGTCCCCTGATGTGAAGTCCAAATACAGCCAGAAACAAGGTCTGTGTGGTGCATAGACCTTAACATATTCCAGATAGTCTCCAGCCCTTCTGAATCTCCCAATCATATCAGCAGTCTACAATCCTCCTGTCTGCCCTGAAGAGGCAAAATACAGGGAAACCTGGACCAAAAATAAAATCTGGAGTATCAACAGAAGAGATCTCACTCAAAGGGTGCAGGGAAGCCCAGGAGGGCTTCTATGTTCAGGTTTATGAGTGCTGAAATACATCACCACTCACCTCATTTCCCAGGAAACCCTGTCAGGATCTGACCTCCCTTCCACACGCTCCTCCTTTCTCCTTTTCGCAGTCAACCGAGACCTATATGACACTGCAACAACAGAAATGTCAGCAAGCCCAACCTTGTCCCCACCCTCAAACCAAAAGGCTTAAATTTTCTTAGTTTTTCAACATAAGGCTGCACTGGAAAGTAATTATATATAAATTGCATCTTATATATTTAATATATATTACCTTTTCTACGCACACACATTGCAGCCACAAAAGGACAGGCATCAGCGCTGGAGCCTCACAGCCTGCCCCATGCTGGACACCCATGATGACCCAGCAATGTGACATCAAAGCAAACATGATGAAGTTCTTCTGAGTTATCTGTGCACTGTCAGCTCTAAAGTAAACCCTCAGACATTCCTAACAAGTAATGGGAGGAAACACAGCCAGGAATGCCAGGGAGCCTGGGATGAAGAAGAAATGCCCTTGCAGTGCATGCCTGGGGCCAGCCCAGAGCTATGAAGAAAAGGGATGGAGACTGGGACTCCTGCTCCATGACCCAGAGCATCCCAGCATCATCATGGAGAGGATGTGGGCTTTTCCTCGTGGTGACATCCAGACATTGGTGACACCCCATATGACAGCCTGAGGGTCACACAGCACAGCCAGACAGATATCAGGCTGTTCTTCAGGTCTCCAGGACTCTACTGGGTGGTAGTCCTAAAAGACTGTTTTCTCCCACCGTCTAGGTCCCCATTCTCTCCTTCTCAGGCCACTGAGCCCTTTTTGGCCTGGCCATAAGTAACACAGCCATACATCCCACAGCCTGCTGGCAGTGTGAGCTTGAGGCAAAGAAGGGAAGGGAACCTGTATAACCATCAAAATCACCTCATCACTCAGCTTACTTAACCCAGCCACATTTGCACTGCTAAATTTGGGAGAGTATGAGAAGCATTCCATAATAATGGGAGGTGGGGGAGGGACAAGCAGGCTACCGGCCTCCTTTAACTCCCTGCCAAGTGCTCTGTAATTCAAAGTCCATGTCAGGGAAGACCCCCAAGCTGCACAGCTATGGCCCAGACCCAGCAAACCTAGAGATCTGTTGCCTTAACCGCTTTGAGTCGGCATCTGAGCTTGTCTTTGGACTGAGTCAGACTTTAGGAAACAGCTCGCACTGAAATAAGGGGTTTCCAGGAGGTATGTGGGGGGAATTCTGGACACCTCCCTGCGTGCAAGGAGGCGCTCAACTTCAGATAGTTGAGTTTGAAGACCCTGCCCTAAAGGAATGCAGTGCTTAGCCTGGTACCTGCTAGCAGCATCCTTACCTTCAAACTGATTTAAGAAGCTGTGGCTGACTATTTTTGGGTGCCAAACAGATGAACAACTCAGGAGAGTCAGCATCAATACCTGAAGCAAGAGGGGGTCACCATCCCTGTCAGCACATAGAAGCATTACCCTGACCTGCAGCACAGGACCTGAAAACAGTTATCACCAGGCTTTGCTTTCAAGATTGTAGAAGCAAATTAAACCTCTCTCCTTGTTGCTGGCAGGTACAAGAAGGAAAAGCATGTTATACTAACCTTTCTGGGCCTGTTTTCCATAAACACCATCAGCACCTGCACTCTCCTGCAGATGCCCAGAGAAATCTGCCCCTGGAAAGGCAACCCATGGAATATCTTGGGGTGGGGGAGGAAGTGTTGCTGATCACACCCAACAAATAAGCACGGTAATTAATGCCAGAGGTGCCGAGTCCAGTGGTGTACACGGTGAACCAGAAATCTTCCGTGGCACCCACACTGAGACGTTCAAGGGAGCTTTTGAGGAATCCAGGCATGAGCCTGGCTACCCAGCTGTGGAGCTATGGCTGCTCTCCTGAGACCTTTCCCAAGCTATTCACACACACACACACCAAAAAAAACCTAGGCTTGTTTTCAGTAAAAGTGGGCATCAAACGTTCTGACATCAAGAAGGATGATTAAAGACAGCTGAGTTGCAGGAAAGATTAAAAGAACTAAATATGCCCAACCTGGCTAAGCAATGAGTAAGAGGAGACGTGATAAAAGACTCCAGGCATCTGAATGAAGGGAGTGGCATGGCATTAAAGGACTGAATAAAACATCCTTCTGAGAAATGGATCCATCAACGATCTCTCAAGAGATAAGGTAGAAACCTCATTATTTAGGCATTTATAAAACCAGTCGCCAGAACTGAGGCTTTAGAGCAGAAATCCACATTGCCCTGAAGGGAGCATGCACCAAAGCTTTTCATCTCCAGCATAGGGTGCTGCGAGCAAGGGAGCACAGGAAACTTGGAAGGGGCAAGTATTTCATACCATCTCATCCAAGAGACTGAGGTATGCTTTTACACTGTAAAATTAAAATATGTATATACATTTGATTTTCACTCCCTGTTTTTAATTCAGCAGCCCTAAATCATACTGTTGCAGGTTTAGGGGAAAAGGGGGGTGGGGGCGGGGAAGAACATAATCACCAACCAATTAAAAATGAACAGGTTGGAGGATCTTACAAGTACTAGATTCTTTTTCCCACAATAATTAAAGATACATGGCATGACCAAGGAAGCAAGGCCTTGAATAAAGCTGAGCAGCGGTATTCCTGGACACTGCCACCCTTGCAGCTCTCTGGACACAGCCAGACTTAGGGCACACAAGGGCAAAGTGACAAAATCCTGAAAAGTTTTTCAATACCTGGCTCTGCTGAGACCATGCCCCTCAGTGAAAGTACCCTCTGAAACCCAGGAACCTTACACATTTTATAAAGATCAGAAGCAAGCCCTAAGGCCTGAGAAAACCACCCAGCAGGAGAGATAAACCTGTTATGCTGGCTATGCCCCAAAAAGCACATACCTACCTAAACATCAACTCTGTGAAGCCCAGGCAGTGGATTCTGTGTAATTTCAAATGATGTCCAGCCACGTGAGGGTCTCCTGAACATCAGCACAGAGTGCACCCAAGGAAAGGAGCCTGACCTAGCCAAAAGTAGTTACTGAATACTGACACATGGATGGTGAGTTTTCAGCTGATCACTTCATCTGATGTGCCTGGCGGTTGCAATTAACCCCCAGTGTTCTTTCAGGTGCTTCTGCCTCGTTATTGTTGATGCAACTCAGCCACCTGGTATGATTTACAAAGTTCAGTGGTATCTCAGATTTGGGTACCTGGGAGACTCCACCCTCAGCTGGGAAAAGGCTGAAGACATTTGTCAGTGGTTTAATTGTAACTCACAGTTAAATTCACACAATGGCCATGTATCCTGACCCAGCTGTCCCTGGCTCCCCTGAGCTGGTGAGCCAAAGCAGGGTAGTTGAACCTAAGAGGAAACTAGGTAAGAAAAAAACACAAAAGGTGAGCAATTTGCTTCTAATTAATTCCCTGAACTAGTTCAGTGGGGCTCTGGCAAGTACTAGACATCTTTCCCTTTTAGGCATGAGTGAGATCAGCTGAACTGCAACATATGACCACAATCCAAGGGAACATTTGCTTGCAAAACCAAGAGTGGATCTTTTTATTTTTTCCCCTTTTCCACAGCAACCTCTTAAGTCTGCAACTGTCCTTCTCCATAAGAACAGGAGATCCACCATTAACTGAACGGTGAGTTTTATTGAAGGGTTGAAACAGGATGTTCACAGAGGATTTTATTGTTTTGGTTTTTTTTTTAATAAGTGGAGCATTTTAGTAGGCAGTGAATCTTCTTGCTTTATGCTTGCTTGTCTCTTTGGGAGGCTGAAGTACAAAACCAGGCTGCCAGATTAATTTTGTATATTGAAGAAACATGATTCTGCTCTACTCAATTATAAAAAGACAACATAAAAAGACCAGTTCAAAGTACAGG
This sequence comes from Acropternis orthonyx, assembly GCA_035583155.1. Lineage (NCBI taxonomy): Eukaryota > Metazoa > Chordata > Aves > Passeriformes > Rhinocryptidae > Acropternis > Acropternis orthonyx. Next base: position 143,290,871 of record JAWWEU010000081.1, on the reverse strand, counting down.
AAACTATGCTCTTACAGTTTAGGATGAAAAGGGAAAAGGAAAACATCTAAGATAGATTATTATACCTTCTATTAAACCTTCCTCTTCCCTCAGAATCAGCTGCTTCCATCACTTCAGCAGCACTGATGCTGGAGATCACCTGGCTCAGGGTGTCGAAATAACAAAAAATTAAAGGTCTGCAGGATGTATTTGGCCAACTCCCTCCTTTTCTTTTCATGGTAATTTTGGGTATCCCTGCTCAGGCCATGACTGTAATTTTACTCTGCTCTCATAACCTTTTCACATTGACAGCCAGACCTGGCAGCCTTCACAGGCAATGTAGCAGGAGGGCACAGCCTCTCTCTGACCCACAACTCATCCTTCCAGGAATGACTGTGGGGATTTGAAGAAGGAAATGTACAATTTTGACTTGTGCAATTCCCACTTCAGGGAGTAAAGGTTATTCCCCCCCCCCCCATTCAGATAGTTAATGAGAAACAACTCTCTCTGAAAACACAGAGTAGTTTCTACTACTCAGAACAGTAGGTTGAGATAATTAATGTGTAAAAAATTAAAAAAAAAAGCAAGATGGGGAGAGCTCCCACAGGATGAACCCCAGGAGGGAGGTGTGTGCTGGGAAGCAGCCAGTTCCCCATGTCCTTCCCAAGAAATGCATTTTGTCATCCTGACACACATTTTGGTACATTCACTCCCACTCAGCAGAGCATTTGCTGGCATCCATTTTCTCTGGATATTTTACAAATGCCTATCCAGAGCCTCCCATTCTCACATGACTATAACTGCTATTCTATTTTCATTCCAGATTTGAAAAAGGTGCAAGAGAGAAATGAGCATTTTTAAGGTTTCAGGAACACAGGCACCTCTGCCGGCAGCCGCTCCTTTGTTGTGGGGTAGGGGATGCACTTGCCCTGTGCACTAAGTTCTTAGAGAGGGAATGAGGCAGAATGTAAGTGCCCGGACTGCTGCTGGTAGTCTGGAAAGAGTTACTGCTGGCCTTGCCAATAAGCTGGCCGGGGTGAAGAATGCAAGTGACGCAGCAGCATCCTGCAGGGAGAGAGGGGAAAATGTAAAAAAAGGAAAGGAGAAAAAAAAAAAAAAAGGCATTACAAAACTCCACCTCTTTGGTTGAGGTTCAGGATGACTACACTTTTACTGTAAGTGTTTGGTAACTCAGAGTCACATAACCTGCTCTGCCCACTTGGGGCCATGAGATACAGATTACAAGCTACAAGAAATGCTTCACACACACATGCCTGGCTGAATCCCTATCCAAGCAAGGACAAAAAACCTTTAACAAATTAAGCTGCATTTCCCATTTAAGAAGAGCCTGATCACTATTTATTTAATAATTTTTAAGTGTTATTTTAGCCTTCCTGGTTTGTGTGTGTTGAGAGACTGTTCCTGGGACAGGAGCCAAAGTTGCTTAGAGCAACCTGGCAGCCAGAGAGGGAGGGAAAAGCCGGGTGGAAGAGAGGAGGAAGATACCAGAGCAAGTCTTCACTGTGTGGATGGTCACCAGTAGCTCCCAGCCACAGAGTTGGATGGAGACGAATGGAAAACCAGGCACAATAGGGAAAGAGAGCTGGGGTGGAGAGCTGTGTGTGCTCCATCACCATTTGGTGGCTGTTGAGATTTCCCATTTTCAGCACACCACTGCCCTGCCCTGAGCAAGTGCGATGGGAGATGAGCAGGTGAAAGCCAAGTTATGGCAGTCCTGCACACACCAGCATCCACCCCAGGAGGAAGCCACAGAGTTCTCTGTGGGTACCACCCAGGCGAGGTGCTGATTCTGCCTGAGAGATGCTCTCACAGGAGAACTGAGCAGAGGATGGATGACCCACTTGGGCACAAATGCTGTTTGGTATCCACCTGCTCAGAATGTCCCACAGTACCAACAGCCCTGGGACAAACAGATCAAGGGAAGAACAACAACATTAAACACCTCCCCATGGGTATCAGATGAGTCCCAATCCACAGTCCTGCATCCTACTGCTCCTGCCATCACTATACTTCCAAGTCAGCCCCCAAAAACAAGGCAGGTAGAGGTGAGACAGATGTTGATGATGGATGCTGCCCCCAAATGAGCAGCTTTCCTGTCTGAATCCAGGGAAGCCCACGCAGTACCCACTGATGAGGGCTGTCGAACACATAGCATGGACCAGTCCCTTCCACCTCCACACTCCCAATGTGAACCTTCTGTAGGTTAACACAAGATCACTCCTCTTTCACCTGTATTGAAGTACCTTTAACCACGAGATCCCCCTGAAAAGCTTGAGGGCTCCTCAGCCAAGGTGGTTCAAAGCATGGGCACCTCCTCAGGCTCATGTACCCCACCACCTCTGCTGCCATTTGCCCAGGACTGGTCAACAGTGAAACCATAATGGCTTTTCTCCATTCACAGTACAGGTGGAGAGCAAAGTGGAAGAGAACCTGGGGACCCATTGACACTCAATTCCTCTTCCAACACATCCCTTTGCCCTTTAGATGTCGGTGGGCAGAAGGACAGATGCAGACGTGGACTCACCTCTGGAACAAGCATGAGCAGACCATTCCACATGGCTTTTCAAGTCCAAGCAGAGAGAAGAAAAGTGCACATGTCAGCAGGAGCCCTGCTAAAACATTGTGGTGGGTTGACCCTGGCTGGATTCCAGGTGCTCCCAAAAGCCACTTTGTCACTCCCCCCAGCTGGACAGGGGAGAGAAAACAGAACAAAAAGCTCATGAGTGCAGATAAGAACAGAGGGAGATCACTCATCAGTTACTGTCATGGGCAAAATAGACTTGGCTTGGGGAAAACAGCTGAATTTATTTACCAATCAAATCAGAGTAAGATAATGACAAATTAATATCATATCTGAAAACACCTTCCCTTCACCCCTCCCTTCTTCCAGAGCTCAACCTCACTCCCTATTTTCTTTCCCTCCTCCCCACCAGTGGCACAGGGGGATAGAGAACATGGGCTATGGTCAATTCATCACATCTTTTCCTGATGCTCCTTCCTCCCCAGGTGGAGGGCTCCTCACACTCCTCCCTGCTCCAGCATGGGGTCCCTTCCACAGAACACAGTCCTCCAGAAACTTCTCCAACATGAATCCTTCTCCAGAGGTTGCAGTTCTTCACAAACTGCTCCAGCATGGGTGCCTTCCATGAGGTGCAGTCTTTGAGAAACAGACTGTTCCAGCGTGGGTCACAAGTCCCGCAAGCAAACTTGTTATGGTCTGGCTCCCAACTCCCCCATGGCTCAATTTACCAGTCTCTCATGCTGTCATATAAGAGCTGTGAATGTTTCTAAAAACACTGACATCTTAAAAAGCAAAGGTATGCAGAGAAGATATGAAGTAATACCTTCGCATGAAGTACTAGCCCCATGAAGTTATCAAAGCCAAGATTTCATCCTTACATGTAATTAATTACATACACCACTGTTATTAAAACAGCAGATCTGTTCCTTGCAAAGGGACTTCTGTAGAGGAACTTAGTTGCTATTAGTTTGTCTTCCTTAAAAATGTTTTTAAAACCCTTTATGCAATGTCTTTGCAGTGTTCCCTTTTAGCAAGCTGTCCTCTGAAGGCCAGCAGTTGCGGGGTTTTGCGTTTCCCCATTTAGAGCTGGTGCTGTTGAGTCACCTGTACAGCAGCACAGGGTTTCAAGAGTCCACCTTGCAGTCTTCAGCATCACCAAAATCACCCACTGCATTTTGCAGAAGGTGGGTTTTCCATATTCCTGAAGACACATCCCTGAGATGTCACTACAACTTAACAGACCCTACTGAAGAGCTCTGCAGCTTCACTATCAGCAGTCTTGCCACCAGCTTGCCATCTGGCAAACTTCATTTGGTGGTGACTCCTTTCTTTGGTGATGTTACATGGTACATAGAAACCAGATGGGGATTTGATTTCTTCCCACTGTAAGCCTCAGCCAGTTAGCCTTGATAAGGCAATGAATAGCAAACTGCTGGTTCCCTTCTTCATTTTCTCTGTACCCTTTTGAAGACAAATTACCATGCTGCTTTTGTTTTTTAAGCAACCTAGATCAACACAAGTCAATTCAGAGCCAGCATTTCATACATGTCACAAGCAAGCATATCAAGCGTTTATGTATTTTCTTTTCAGGGGAATTTCAGCATCAACAAGACTAGAACTGAAGCCTGGATCTTTCTAGCAAGGCTTACACCTACATCCTCCAATACCACAGACACAGACGCTATGCTCTGTGCTGTGCAGGGATGCAGCAAGTCAAGGGAGCCCTGCAAACCACAGGGGAAAGCTCTGCAGTCTACAAAAAATTGACCAGGCATATCCAGTAGGTTTGCCTATCTGTGATCTTCCTCTTCAAGGCACTTCTATATCCTCCAGTGATTTTAAAACCCAGCACACACTGTTTCAGCTTTGATGCTCTGCATTCTCATTATCAACCAACCAATACCCAAATATCCTTTCTTCTTGCAGTAAAACCCCTTTTTACCCTAGGGGGTAGAGCTGGTAAGACAGAACAGACAAGGCATTTACCATTTCATCATAAACCTAAGTATCAGCTTGAATCACTGAGGCTTGCACAGCTCCAGCACATTCCCATCAGCTGTAAACACCGGCCCAGTAACATCCCCATCAGGCAGCAGTTGCAGGGGTATTTGGTTTAGCATCTGCAGGGGAGGAAATCATCAGCTTACATCACAGCAGAGAGTGACCAATTTGTGGTCAACCGAACTACTCCCAAGAGCCAAAAAACCAAGTGCAATGCAGTAATGTCAGAAATTTGGATTCAGAACATGTTGAGACACTCAGCCTCAGCAGGACTGACAGGGGCAGAAGCCAGGCCAAAATCTGGATGCAAGGACTGCAGGAATGCTGGGCCAGGAGGGACGTCAAGCACCTACCCAGCCCTGAACCCTCTCTTGGCTTGTTTGTCTTTGTGCCACTCTCCAAGGCAACATGAGCAGAGCCCTGCCAAGAGCAAGCAGGACTCGGCCACAGTTCCCAGCGACGAGCACCACTTGCCCCACCATCTGGGAAGGGCTGCTGTGCTTCTAACAAAGAGGTTTCTAATGCTTTTTGGGCCAACTCCAGCATCACTCATTCTCCTTCACCACCACCACCAGGAGCTGGAACCTACACTTTGAGAAACGCCAGCCTACCCCGCCGCTACGAGGCTTGGCAGAGAGGATGCACTGGAAGATGGCGTCCAGAGAAGCACTTCCCTGTATTCAATTTTAGTCCTGTCATCAGACATGGAGAGACACCATGTGCTGCATTCTTCACATCAACTTGCAGGATGTCTCAAACCTGCTGTGTTACCTTCAAGTCTCAACTCTACCAACATGCTCAGTCTTCTGCTCCTCTCGTGCCCTCCTTCCTCTTGCACGCCATCTTTTACTCAGGAAAGCTTGTGCAACCATACTCTGAAATAAATGTGGATACACTCTTCAGTTTTTTCTAAGAGAAGTTCCAGCTCACAGTGTGAACACACAAGTTGTGGCTACACAACTGACCACACAGTGAGCTGTAACACAGTCAACACTGGGAGAACAGAGATACCTGGGCCCAAAACTACTGCTGAAGACAGTATTTCCATCAAACCATGATCTGACATCTGTGGGCTGTTGTTTTTTTCCCTAGGTTTAATATATGCAAATCTTCCAACTATTCCTCATAAGTAAATTTTCCCAAACAGAAGCATCTTCCCAAGCCATATGCTTTCATAGTTAAAAGAGAGGGGCTGAGACTGGATGCAGTCTTTCAAATGAGGTTTTATAGGACCATGAAGACTGAAGAGATGCCATTTTTCTCTGGGCTATTCAAGATCTGCCTTTCTTGTAACAGCATGTGACTGGCAATTCACAACCAGCTTGATTCACTGCAGCTCGTGGATCCCTTTCTGTAGTTAACCAATTTATTTTGAGACTTACTGCTCATTTTGGGTATGTGCATCCGTTTTCCAAGAGTGCTGCTTTGCACTTGTCCTTATCGAATTTAGTTTTCTTGTCTTTAAACTACGTCTACCTGGCAGCTCATTAAGGAAACTGTGAGAGAAAATATTATCACCTAAAGTACCTGCAATGTCCCTGGTTGCACTTCATCTTCAGCATCCTCTGCAGTCTACCATCTAATTCGCTACTGACCCTTAAAATACCTTCCTGATCTAACTGAGAACTATTTCTTTTAGCATCTTAAGTACCCACTTATGATGATTTCATCTTCAGCACATTTCCTGAGTTTGTTTACTGAACTGTTGGGATTTTCTCGAGTACTACTCAACAGCTTTCAGCACGTTTTTTGGTAAAGTCGCTAAAATACCAGACTTGGTATGAGATTGCCTAGTAGTTCTGCAAACTCTCCATCCTTCAAGAGAACTTGCCGCACCAGGAGGTATCACAGCTAACAGCTGGCAACTCAAGACAATACCTAAAATTGCTTGAAATATTCTGTGAAGTCAGATCAAGCAGATCATCCATTCCACATTCAGGATCAGCATCACCATTTTTCAAGCCTCACCTACACAGCTGTCTCTCCATTGCTATTTCCTTTGGCTGAGCTAAGACTTCAGGCCTGCAGGCACTTACAAAGAAAAGCTCATGTGCAAAGGATTGACACTTGTTACTTTCATGATCTTTAAATCCTAAATATCATTTCCACTTGTGCTGCTTTCAGCTGCGATGGAGTTAATTTTCTTCAAAGTGGCTAGTATGGGGCTATGTTTTGGACTTGTGCTGAACAAAGGGCTGATAATATAGAGGTGTTTTTGTTATTGCTGAGCAGGGCTTACACGGATCCAAGGCTACCATGCTGGCAGGGAAGTTGGGGGTGAGTAGGAGGTTGGGAGGAGACACAGCCAGGACAGGTGACCCAAACTGACCAAAGGGATATTCCATACCATAAGACATCATACTCTGTATATAAAATGGGGGGAAGAAGGAGGAGGAAGGGAGGTTTGGAGGGATGATGTTTGCCTTCCCAAGTAACTGTTATGAGTGATAGGGCCCTGCTCTCCTGGAGATGGGAACCAGTGAATTACTTCTTTGTTTTTCCTTGCTTGTGTGCACAGCTTTTGCTTTCCTTACGAAACTGTCTTTATTTCAACTGGTAAGTTTTCTGGGTTTTGCCCTTCTAATTCTCTCCCTGGTCCTGCTGGTGGGGGAGTAAGCGAGTAGCTGTGTGGTACTTAGCTGCTTGCTAGGGTTAAACCATGACACACTTTGAAAAGAGAACACTTCATTTAACAGACACAGTGGCTCTGATATGTAATGAAGGGTTTTGAAGGAAATTTAAAAAAAAAAAAAAAGGAAGCAAGGGGAGAAAGAAAAATAACACTTCCAGAAAGTTTTCTGAAGGAAATGAGTAACCACTTGTTATTAAATGATAAATCACAGTCCTCGGGAAGTGGCATTGTCTGTAGTCTATTTTTAATGAGAAAACACCCCTGTCAATGGCACAAAGGCTGAACGGGACACATCTGTGGACAGTGGGAGTGTTCACTTGGAGCCATCATCTCATTCCTGCTATTCCTATCACTTATCAGCAACCAAAATAGGATGAAAAGAACATGGCTTAGACAAAAAAGAAATGCACCCAGGCCATCAAACAAGGGCTACTCCTCTACATGGGTGGAAGATAGAAGGAAACACTAGTGACCAAGTGGAGGAACCAGATCCTGGGTGTGTAAGTCTTAGGCTTTTCTTGTTTTCCATGTGTGAGGGATGCACATGAAGCCACCAAGAAGCAAATCTGTGCTGACCCCAAAGTCCCCATAAAGGTTTAGGTGACCTCCCACGTGCACTAGCATTCTCTGTGTCCCCAAGAGGGGGACACATTGGGCACACAGCCACGAGAAACCTCTCAGATTCTTTTCCCCAGGGTCTGCCACCAAGACAAGACAGAAATTAGCCTCATTTTATGCTGATAAATGAGTCCCAGATTCCTGTGGCAAAGTGGCTTGCCAACTGGGAATAGGTACACAGTGTCAAGGGAAGGGAAGCAAAAGACAGCAGAGCTGGCTGGAGGCTCAGCTACAGGCACAGCCTCAAAACCAGATCAGAGGGACCACAAGCTCCCAGACACCCAGCCATCAGGCAGCAAGCCTCCCTGCACATCACTTCTGGCATCCTGTGCCAAGTCAACCAGCTCCCAAGTCCCAGACAAGTACTGCTGAGCCCAAGCCAGAGGGTTCAGCTTCAGACCCATGTTTACTGTGCTCTCAAGCCAGTTCTGGCCCAAAACCACATGCCTCGCAAACTGCTCAAACTGCACCAGTAACGAGCAGGAACCTACAGCTGACGTGCTGAAATGCAATGCACAATGCCTAACTGTACCATGAGAGTGACCCAGCTTGCTCAGGAAGATGGTGGACTCTCCATTCATGGAGATATGCAAGAGTCACCTAGACCTGGTCCTGGACAACTGGCTGTAGCTACCTATCAGATCACCTCCACAGGTCCCTGCCAGCCTCAACCATCCTGTGACTTTGTAATTGCAAAACTGTACTGCATCCCAGTCCTGCATGTTAAATTAGCTTTCACTGACCTGGTGCAAAAAAGACTGTAATTATTCAACTTCTCAACTATTTCTGACATTCTTTCCATACATGAGGTTGAAGCCTTTTTTCCCCCCTTCCTTTTAATAGGAACACAACCCCACAGTTCTCAGCAGATTATAAAACATGCACACACACATCACTCTTCCAAAACAGCCTCTGAAAGTGCTTGTTTGATTTTTTTTTTCTTCCCACCCATAAACCACCACCCTGCTGGTCTCATTCATTGTGTGGCATTTTGTAGTGAAGTGTAAAAGTGGTATTAATCATAGCTCTGAAAAAAACACAAACTTCTCTGAGGTTTGAAATAACCATTTGGAAGGAAAACTTCCAGGAGCCAGAGGGACTGACAGGGCTGGAGACTGAAGTCCTTGTTTTCAAAGGCCAAGTGTATCCCAATATATCCCTTGGACAGCTGCCCCAAGCCAGTTATAATACTTTATTCTTCAGTTCAAGTAGCAAGAAGGAGATTTGGTACAAAATCAGGACAAACACCTAAAAAGAATAGGGAGGTTTAGCAGGCAAATGTGTTGTAAATCTAATGAGAGGTCTGAGCTCTACCTACAGCTTTGATGAGGATATCTGAAGCCTCAGCCGCCTCTTTTCTCCAGGATGCTGCATGGGTTGTGACCAGGATGACCAGGTAAGGGCACCCATCCCTCACATTGAGCACCTGAGCATCCCAGACCACGGACTTGCACTCACCCATGGCATAGTGTTGCTTCAGCAACAGGCAGAAACAGAGAGATCTGCAAAGGCTATGTCAAAAAATAAAAATCATTATCATCTTTATGATTTCTAGCCAAACACCACTGGAGAAAATTACCTTCTACATAAATCAAGCTGTTTGCCCACCTCTGTAGATTCAGTGCTTCCCATGGAAGGGGAGTTTCAGTCAAAGATGGGATTGGGAAAAAATGTGAGGATCTTTTTTAAGATAAATGCTTTAGCTGAGATTTGCCAAGGTCTTTGGAATCCCTATGCTTTAGTGGTAAAACATTAATAATTTGAACACCGCCTTTTAAATTAGGAAGGGCACTAAAAGAAACTATTGAAAGAGAAAAAACATCAAGCTTGCCACCACCTGCAACTCAAATACTGACATTTTCTCTCAAACCTCAAAAGTGGTTTCAACAACCTGGAAATGAGAAATTTACCTTTTTCTTACCTGTCCTTCCCTTGCATTTTCTCCTCTGCCATTAATCTTCCAGGCACACTGATCATCCCGGTACAGAAAGCCCCAGGATGCTGCAATCAGGGGGAGGGGTGGTGCAAGCAGTTGCAAAGTATTTCACAGGGCAGGCCAAACATTTTGTGTTTACTGTTATATTAGTAGGACAGGATGGGATGGGATGGGATGGGATGGGATAGGATAGCATAGCATAGCATAGCATACCATACTATACTATATTATACCTTACCATACCATACCATACCATACGATAGTGAGAAGGGACCTACAACCATCATCTAGTTCAACTGCAAGTACTTTGGATTAGAAGAGCAAGGAGAGAAAGAAAATAATCAGTGATAGATCTTTTTTTCTTCTTTTTAATCAATAATCTCAGACTCTTGTATGGTGAAGTTCCCTGCTTATTCAAAGCATGTGTGCCTCTCCCTGTCTCAGCTACCAATACCACTCCTTATCAGCACATTTCACTCTTTCCCATTCTTTTAAGAGCTCTGCAAAGTGAAAAAAGGATATTTCCTTCATATTTAAGAGGCAAAAAAGGCTGACAGAGATAGGTCTACCTTGCTATCAAGACTTTTGCAAGAGCAGGAACAACATGGCAGCCTAAGATCTAGTGCTGTCTAAACAAGTTCAAGCAGGAGACCCCAGCTCTTTCAGCAGCAGCTGGCCCAGGCACAAGCCTCTCTCCTGGTAATGAGGTGGCCAGATCAAAGCACACACTTGGAGACACATGCCCCTCTTCCATGCAGATGTGTGAACTTCTGATGACTAGTCCAAATTTGCAAAGATGTACAGGGACAGGGAACATCATTCATTTACTCCATACCACAGTTCCTCTTGGGCATTCAGCTCAACCAGTCAAGCTGAAGAAGACCTCTGCATTAATCTGAGTCCCCAGCGCAGCTGTGTAAGCACCAAAAGAGTGCAACCTTATGACTCTCCAAAGGATGCTTAAACACTTCCTGTTCTTCAGGGGAAGGAAAAAAAGAGGATTAGCTATTCAAAACCTATATGCCAGCTGATCTGGTGACCCAGTGCCATCCTCTGATAGCTTTTCTAGACAGTCATGAACTTTAAACCCTTTTTGTCTCCTATTCTCAGCAGCTCCTAAACAGTGTGAGCTAAATATTTATAGAAGAGTCACTGTTTGTTTAAGTTTCAACCCATACTCCCTGAGGTCCAATATGCCTAGATCCCAAAATGACGGCTGATTACAGAAGAGCCTGAAAACACAGTAGAGGGGACCCTGATGCTTACCAGACCTTTCATCTGGACACTTTCTCCAGTGGTTGTTTTGGGGAGCTTTTCCCAGCTTCTTTCAAAGGAAGAGAAACTGGAGCTCTTGCCAGCTAAGGTCTATGTTTCATGAGATGCTTTGGCACAGCTCTGCTTAATGACGCAGAGCCCGAGGTTTTCGGGAGCCCTCACTGTGCTCCAGAGCCCGCTTCTCCCCAGTTCGCAGCGAGGCAGTTGGATTGCTGCTGGAAATGCAACCGAGGCACCCAAGCTGCTGCACAGCAGGCACTAAGGCACAGTGAGAACACTCCAAACACCTGTGCCACAGGTCAGGCATGGAACAGTGTCACTCTTGTAGTGTCTACTCCAGTGGAACAACAAAGTCCTCCCATACTTTACAAAAGAACTGAGCATACCCAAACATTTTGGCTAACTGAACAACCTGTTAGGAGTTGAAAAAAACACCTGTATGTGCTGACACTACTGCTATAAGCTAGCCAAGTCCAACAAGTCATGCAGCAGATGACAATGGCACCTTCTTACATGTGGTGTTACGCGGTTTCATGGGTGAGGCTAGAAAAAAAATAAGACTGTGCTTCATCCTCTAAAGTCATGTGTGAGCCCTGTTAAACACTCCTGCAGTCATCCATTTGGAATGTAACTGGGGACTCATCACCACAAAGGAGCACATAAGAAGCATGTCTATCAAGAAGGCATAGTACTGTGCCAACACATCCCAAATGAGCATCTCACCCTGTAGACCTCAGTGTCCAGCTCTGAAAGATTCTAGAAAAACAGCAAAGGTGGGGAAGCAACACCCAAGCAAACACACTTCTCAGCATCTTCTGATGACAACCTAAGGCTGGTAATTTCCTTTGGTTTTATAGTTTCACCTACAAATTCCCACACAAAGAACAGAGCAAAAGGTGCTTATTCACCTCACATGCGTAAGAGGTTGGGATACCTTTGCTCAAGTCCAGCTACTTCAAACCCAGCACCTGCTTTGAATGGCCCCTTTGATGACTGCATGTTGCTGAAGAACTCAAAACCCCCTGTTATAACCCACCCCAGAAGGGGAGGGTAACTCAGGTTCTTGTTAATAAATCCTTTGGGGTGGATTAGGGTGAAATGACACTGAATAATTGTTGTTCACAGATATATATAGGTAGAGTTTATTTTAGAACAAGTTTGGGTATATTGCCATTTTGGGTGTTATAATCTATAGTAATGCTGCAATATTAAAGCATAAAAATAACACTTAAGGAAATATGTAAGGAATACAGTAATATTAGAGCATAAAAATAACATCTAAGGAAAAGGTAAAGAAAGAAAAAGAAGACGAAAGGACATATATAGTCACCACCCACTACATCTAGTGATGAAACTCGGTAGTCAGAGCTTCCATGTCTGTTGGTTGAACAGATGGTCACAGTCCTGTCAAAGTGATGGTTTTGACCCATTGGGGCTGGGGGAGGCCCCCCCTCAAAACTGAAAGACTTCAGGAGTTATTATACACTTCAAGCTCAGATGAGAATGCCTTGTACCTCCCCTGGGGTGGGGAATTTTACAATGGATAGTGTCACTGGACATGTCCCAGGACATGTCATGAGTCTGTGACCTCCTAGGACTCAGAACTGATCATGGTCCATCATGGTCCAGCATTTGTGACTAACAGCCCAGGCCAGATGTGAAACCTCTTTGAGGTTTTACAGTAGAGTCATCATGCAAGGGAGGACATTGGCATGTTAAGAAGGATTTTCACACTTCACAGGATTTGCCTCTAATTAGCCTCTTCCCTTATCTGGAAATCCAGTTTGTAGCTTCAGGTATGCATACCCTTCTGCACTTGGGATAGCTGGACAATGGCACCCACTGATCTGATCTGAAGGTCCTTTGGAGCAGGCATATTGAAGGATGGGTAGGCTTTGCTGGGTGAGCAGTTGTTTCTTTTCAGTTTGCTACAGTCACGAAGGTCTTTTGGTGATCTTAAATGTTTAAACCAGTCTCTGCCACCCCCACTGACAGCTACTGCTGTGCTTTATCCCATCAAGACCAGCACTGCAGCAAGATGGGGCAACAGTGGTCTGTCCTGGGGCTCTCCGGAGATACCAGGGCTCTCCTCCCCTGCACAGGGTGTTCCAAGGCATTTATCCCCAGTAAAATAGAAAATGTGGTTTCAAGGAAGAGGATGACTTTTGTCATGAGGTGGATCTCAAGGACAGGGCATGCTGCCATTCATTAGGAGTCTTGATATCCAGTGTGAAGGCCCTTACATGGATGAAGGACTCACAGCCTGCACGTATGTTCTACCCAGGTGTGCCTACACACACACACACGTGGGAAAATGCCTGGTGAAGTCTTACGGACACGCTCATGTGTATGCACATGGGAATACGCCGGAGTACAGAGGCCCACCACTAGCCAGCCTTGCTGGCAGATGGGATTAAAAAAGGACACTGCAACATGAAGGCTGGAAATAATGACAAGCACTATCATCAGTAAAACTGCAATGACCCAACCAGCAACCGCCTCACATCTCTGTGGAGCAAGCAACACTACTTATTAGAGAGGTGCCTTTACTGTGATCTGACTTTTAGAGAAAGGAGAGGAGCTGCCCTGGCTTTCCTGTTTTATTTCTCCAACTCTCGGTGGAGACACCCCTTATTGAAAGCACAGACCCCGCCACACACTTCAACATGACTGGTGGGTCCACTGGAGCCAGCCATGACTGAGAGGTTGAAGGCACAAACTTACAACCAAGGAGCCTTCAAAACCACAGCTGGTCTTCTCCAGCATCATCCACACAATTAATGCCATGGGGTTGACTTTACTGATGCTTCATGGAAGAAAATTTTACTAGAGCATGGAAGAGAGACACTTTTCTATTTTAAATCACCTGGTTCTAAAGAAACCAAAAATAAAGGAGAAAAAAAAGAAGAAATTCAGCCTGTCTCTTTCCCCTTTTACATAAATATTGGATCTGAGCGCTCTATGCTCTTAAGAAGTTAAAAATAGGAAATAATATCGTCTGTGTGCTGCATCTTTTATCAAAGCCTTTTATAAACATCAAAACCAGCTCCTCTGCGCTCTTTTATGCTTTCCTGCTGTCACTCACAAATCATAAAAGGGGTCTACAGAGATACAAAGGGTAAGGCACTTTCCAATACTGTCACAGAGAGTCTGGGACAAAAAAACAGCTTTTTCTCAAAGCTCTGAAATATAAGAGCAATTTTATGATATAATGTCACTTTGAGCACAAGAGATGAATAATAGATATTCAAAATATAATAACACTTTCATAAATAAACAATGCTTTGCAGTGTCAAAGATTTTCAGCAGCAGTGTCAAGCCTTTGCAGAAGGATCAACAGCACAATCACCAAACACCATTTGGAAGCAAAGACTGTGAGAACACACGTTTAACCTAAAGACAGTCTCTCTGGCCAGCTCCCTCTGTGTTTTCTAGAGACACACATCCAGATCCCCTCTATAAAAAAGGGAGATAGGGAGACTAACAAGATGGCCCAGAAACTCATTACACATAAACTCAAATCAGACCCTGCCATCCCTGAGAGACTTGTGATAAATCCAAACCTCCTCCCCACCTGAAAGATAAACAGGTTTGCACTCACCTATATTCTAGAGCTATGAGCATTAATTAACTCCAACATTAAAAAAAAACACATTTGAAAGATGATAGCTGATAGAATATTCATGACTCTTACCCAGCCTGTTTATATAACTGGATATCGAGCAAATCCCCTACGCAAACCATGGCAAACCTGACAGCACCGTTTAGCTGTTCAGCATCTATTCCACAGAAGGCAAATTCCATAACTTGTGGTGACCACTAATTCTTTTCCTGTCCTGCACATAAGAGTTAGGAATTTGAAGGGAGGAAGTGATAAACCCATGATAAAAAAAATTCCAGCAAACTGTCAGCATTATCCTAACCAAAAAAGAATTTCCTCCTTAGTCATCCGCAGGCAGGGTAAGCCAGCTCCCCTCTGAATTACAGAAGAGCAGGGGAAAAGTGCTTATCTGGAAGATTACTTCTCTTCCTAGTACCTCGGTATTTAATTTTTAAGCAGGGCAAAGGACAAATGAAAACCACCTGATGGTGATGCAAATGTAATCCTGGATAAAACTGCACAGGGGCCTCAGAAGGAAGAGTTGCTCTTTGCAAAAAGTGTAATGAAATCAAAGTGATGGTGCTGGTGGGGAGGGTGATGGCAATTCAGCATCCATTTGCCACAAGGATGCTGCCAGCCAGCAGGAGGGCACATCCAGGCTGTGGAAGGGGCCAAGACAAAAGGCAGGAAAAGTCCCTGTAGCCTGCAGGGAGCCGGGGCAGTGTGGGCATCCCAGCACCCCAGTGAATGACCCCAGCCAGGCAAACTGGGCTGAAGAGGGACCTCTGACCTGGACAGTGAGCAGAGGTCCACCTTCCAGAGTCACCAGGGCTGGAATACAGCTGTGCCTCATCCCCCAGCTTGTCTACAATAGTATTTATAAAAATATATATAGGGGTTTTTTTGTTGCACACACTCAGGTCCCCTTTTTGCTGCTGGAGCCTCGGGTCTCTAACCCAGCCTCCTTGGCTTTGACACTGCAAAGATGCATCTTTGGGAGGCAGTGTAATGATGGTACCCTGCAAAAGCAGAGCCAGCAAAACCAGGGGATCCCCAAAACATTGCCAGGGAAAAACTAGGAAGCCAGGGGTGAGATTTTCTTCCAGCTCAAGAAACACCCTCAGAATAAAATACTGCCCCAAATGGCATTTCTGAACTGGGCTCCACACTGCAGGACCAGAAGATGGGGCAGAAGCCCTCCCGTGGTAGCAGGCTGGCCCCATGGCTGTCATTCCTGTACAGCACTTATTGTCTGCTGCCCAAAGTCAGCAACCAGACCAGCTTGAAGATTATTAAATCTCAATTAGAAACTCTTCAGATCATGTCCTGTTTGTGGTTTTGGGACAGTGCAAATCCTGCCACCTTCACCAGGAGCCCCTCCAAGGGCCTCTCACAGCCCTGGGATACCAGCCAGCTTTGAAGGCTTTACATTTTCATGGCATGAGACAAATTTCACTAAGAGTTCCTCAATATTAATCTACATAATACTGCTCAGCAGATGGGAGCCCAAGAAAACAGCCTGTCAACACCTTTAGCTCTGCATAGAGCCCCTCAAAGCAATGCAAAGGATTCAGGAGCGAAGCAGACACCTCTTGCTTTCCTGGCTTTAACAACGATATGTCTTGTGACAGTTCACTGCTTCTTTGCAACCTGAAAAGCACAGTAAGTCAGCAGATAGTTCAGTATTTACTGTGCAGAGTAAATCAGTACCTGCAGATGCAGGCACTCGAAGAAAAGTGAAGATCACGCATTAAGAAAGGTCTTTATTCTGAAAGTCGTAACTATGATGCTTTAGTCAATATCAAATTAAGAGCAACATCTCAAAGTAATAAATAGAGGATCTTTCAAGACATACTAGCAGAATTATTCCAGATCTTTTAAAGTATATAAATATTTAATTACTTACAGAAATTAACAGAAATATGGCCCTGTGTATCCCCAATTAGCTGCCTTGCAGTAAGGGCACAAAGTTTGAGCACAAATGGCATTAGTAAATGTACCAAGAGAGGTCAGCCCCTAAGGAAAGAAAATGCATGCTGCAAAAGGGGTTGAAGGATTTAGCATAACCTAAGGACTGAGATGCACAATTAATTTGCTTTGCTTGGGTTGGCTCTCACTGCTGCACGATGAGCAAATACAACATCCTCCAAATCAGGGTCTGAGGTCAGCAGCAGCAGGATGAACACTGGTGAATCACCATCCTTTATCCTGGGAAGCACCATCTCTTCCAAACTCCCCATGCAGGACAGGGAAAGAAAGGCTGAAGTGAAATTTTAGCGGCAGCAGCTTCAGCATTTTCCTCAAGCAGAGCAAGATGCGAATCCAAAGATTCACCTATAAATATTTTAAAAGTGGCAAATGGAGTTTTGGCAGCCAAGATAAGAATCTTTAAAAGCAATTGCATTTGCTGCCCCAACCCTTGCAAATCCTGCCTGCTGAAGTGGTAAGGGAGGTTGCACACGAACTGAGAGATGAAACTAGTTTCAGCCCCGATTCCAAAAAAACTGGAAGTTATTTTAGAAACAGGAAACCGCCAAGCAAGAGACAGCACTTGTAGATTAAAACCTTTTCCTCTGTCAGGCTTCAACACATTCAACTCACAAACTCCTAAAGAAAGTAAGACTGCCTTAAAAAAGCTCCATTGTCAAATTTGTTTTACAGCTTTGAGGGTTTTTTTATCCTTAAACCAATAAATACTTGCAATTCCTTTCTTTGCTGTCAGCTGGGGAGAGAGTTAAAAACTTCTGCAAACCTGCAATTTCAGTGCTTGTCTGTGCTGGGCACTAAAAAATTCCACTGGGGTGAGAGTGAGAGGGGTTAGTCATGACAAGAACATCCCTGCAATGTGCCAGGGCTGCTTTTCAGGGTCATTCAACCATCCTTAATACCGACTAAGCCTATCAATGATTTTTATAATCAGTTATGTGCTTTTGAAACACACACCCACATACATAACCCTCAGAAGCAGCCAAATTGAAGCATTTTGTATTTTTTTTATTTTTATTAATAACATGCATCTGTCCACAGACCAACCCCCTAAAGGACATTTTGATCCAAGGATCTGCACCCTGACTGAAAGAAAGCCTTTTCTACTTTACCAGCAAATATTTTAAATGCTGATGGGGTTCATCTTTTAGTTAGCACCCAGGGATGCATCTGACAGCCCCCTGATACTCATACTGACTGAGGGGGAAAGACCTTAAACTACTTACCCTCTGAAACTTCCCCACGTCTGTGCAGGACAAGACCTGCTCTGAACAAAACCTGAGGTTATTTTTCTGCCCTGTAAAGGACATCTGTGGGGCAGTCCCGTGGCGTAATGGTTAGCACTCTGAACTCTGAATCCCAAGGCCACGAGTTCGAGTCTCTAGTAGGGACCGTCCCCTGGGCAGTTAAATGCCTCCCTGCCATCTGATCCTGTCAGATCTCAGATGCTGAGGGCAGGGTCAGCCCCGCTGTTAGTACTGGGTGCTGTAGACAGTCCCGAGGATTTCACTGTCACTGTCCAAGCTCGCTTGGCCGTGGCAAATGGACCTTAGGACTTAAACGGTGGGATCACTTCTGCGCACGCTGTGCCTCACCTGAAAAATCCACTGCGCAGGCTGGAAGGGCACGCCAACGTTGGGAGAGCCCTTCCGCAGATCTTCGTTCATGAAGTCTGGCCATTATTAAAGGACATCTGTACATTTGCAACCAAAACATCGTTCTTGGCCAAGCTCTATTCTCAGGCCACCCCCAGATACCCCAGGTCTGCCAGGTGCCTGCAAGACTTTGTGTGACTAGGGAGTCACACTGCAAGGAGCAATGCAAAACACCAGATTCACGGTACATCTACCAGCTTTTCTCCTTGCTTGGTGCCAGCTCTGACCCATACAATGCAGAGGACAAGCACCCTGGGGCTGCTCTGGGTTACCCAGGTCACCGGCAGGTTTCCTTAGGTCTCCAAACAGACACCTCCAGAAGAACCAAAGGGACTGCAAGCACTGGAGCAGAGCAACTGATACCCTATTCGCTCCTAGTTACTTAAAAAAGATAAAGCTCATTCCACCTCAGTGTGCTGCTGACAAAGGACCTTTTCACATCTTACAGGAACAAGGGGAGAACTGATTTGCAATGTCTTTATCAAACAGCTGGCCACAAAAAAAAAAAAAAAAAAAAAAAAGTACTTTAAACATCAATAGTGTTTGTTTTAATTGTAGATAAAATGTAGATTAAAAGTTCGAACTGCCCCTGATCCTTCTTTCTAAGGTGCTTTAGAAGTTGTTAGGAGTTAGTTAATAAAACATCAAGAATTTTGGTGGTTGGAAAGCTGTGTTCTGTATTCATGAGAGAGAAGAATGGGCGGGACATCATTCCTGTTCAACCCGCATAGAGGGTCTTGCCCACCCGTAAAGTTAATTCAGGTTAAGAAAGGAAAACTCTTCCAGGGGATGCCTCTGCAGCAGAGCACAAGGCCCGTGTGAGCAAGCACAGGGGTCTGACACTGCTGGGCTGAGCCACTAGTCAGTCCTACTGGAGAAGGCTCTGCCTTGGCACATGACCATGCTGCACAGGACTTGACCATGTGCACATGGACCATCGCCACCAACCTGGCATGGTGCTGCTGTCCAAATCCCCGGGGTTAGTTCCAGCCTGTAAGACACTGCTCCTAGATAAAGCAAAGAAAGTCTTCCTCTACCACCTCCCTTTGGCCTATGAGCCACAGTCAAATTCAAGAGCAAGGCAACTGGTTTTTTTCCCCTGAACATGCTCTGATCACCCAGCCGCCCACATTTCCTTCCTTTGATGAAAAATTGCGCTTACAAAGCAAGAAAATGAAACTTTTAATGGCTCACAAATGCTGAGGGTAATGCAGAATAAATGTACAGTAAAGCATTTTCAGCCCTTTCCCTTCAGCACCTCCTCTTTGTATAGTAAAAATAAATATGTTAGATACAAAGAGCTATTTTTTTGGCTACCCCTAGAAGGAGCAATCTGTTCACCAGCACAAATAAGCATTTGAACAAACCAGCACAAGTGCCAAAAAGGATGATTTTCACAGCAAATTGATACCCCCAGAGACCAAAACAATGATCCAGTTCTGCTATTAAAGAAAATGGAAAAGAACCTTGTCACCTTCACAAAAACATCTAACTCATTGTAAATGACTATAAAAATGCAAATTTGGCTGTTATCACTACTGCTTGAGTCATTCACATCTATATTGAATAGGAATAGTTTTAATGTGAGAGCTAAAGGCACCTCCTTTTTAAGGGATAAATCATTCTCAAAATTACATTCCTCAGCAGAAACACTGTTAAATTAGGAAGACGGAAAATAGATTAAACATTTGTGTTATCCTCTTTGAAATGAGACAATGAATCCCGATAAACTGGCTGGTGCCAGCTGTGAGTTACAAACACAGCTGCCCAAGAGTCCAGGAATATCCAGGAGGAGGAATGAAGAGCAGCACATCCATTCCTCTCCTCACATACCGAGGCTAAGGTTGGGTATCAATACCTCCTGGAGAAGCTGACACCACTGCTCCACACAAACCTACATCTCAACTGGGTCTGTCCCAACAAGGAAAAGCAAACTTCAGAGCATGGCACCAAGGACTTTAGAAGGTCTTACCTTTGGCAGATGCTAGTAAGGAAAACAATGTGATTGAAATCCTAAAGATCAAGAAAGCAAACTGGCTAGACAATGAGAAAACCATCTACATACCTGCTGGACAGGAGTGTTGCTGCACTGGAAAAGCTCTGGGAGAAGAAAAATATCTTCCAGCTGGGTAAAGTGATGGCTCCATCTTGAGAAGGTGCCTGGGAAGGTATTCCAGTAAGTGACCAGTATGCTATAATCCTCAGGATAGAGAGGCTTCCTTCCCAAATGATAAAAGGTGACCCAGGAAAAAACAGAGTAAAAAGATGGTAGGAACTTCCAGATGCTTTAATCCACAGCAAGCATTCTCCAGAGGGTTTCATGGGTCCGTATGTCCATACATTTCACAATTCTGAAAATCCTTGGGAGTTACCAAAAGGACTGCACTGCCAGGCTACTCCAAACATTACTCCAGACCAGTCGGACATGAGGGCTTGGGACCTTCAGAAGAGAGGAAAGGGAGAGGTCATTACATGACAGCTCTTACCACATCGGATGAGGCTTATTCCCATGCAAATTCATATATTTTGATTTATTTTTGTACAGAAGGAAGTTTTGGGGATTTTTTTTTTCCATTTATTTAAATGAATGTCACAGTGAGCATAGGCACAACATGGAGCCACCACCTCCAGATGCCTCACAGGTGCCAGGTGATGTGAAAGGATGAGGAAAAGCTAGTAACTGGAAAAAGTTCTCACCTAACCAACAGATCCTATCAAAACTCTCTTCTTTTTGTCAGATGAAACCAGACAGTTTTCCTCCCCTCTCCTCTTTTACCACCTCTTTTAAACCTAATGAGGTATTTTCTCTACCAGCAAAGAGAAGGACAGAGAAGGTTGTAAGGCAGCATATCAGCTGGACCACCTGCCCTCCTGACTTCAGAGGAAAATGTCTATCCACCATCAGGAGAATCACACCATCAGGAACCTGCATCAAGGTCTGGCCCAATCCATCAGTGGGATCCTATCCCTAACATAGCAGAAACGCTCAACTATTACAACAACCCACTGTGACCTCCAACCAGGCAGAGCCACACTTCCCACCTCTGCCTTCAGGGAAAGTAAACACATCCCTGAAAGTGGCTCAGAACAACCATGGAATTAGTCATAAAGATTCTAGTACTTGACATATATAAACTCATCATAATCTGGAGAGTTTTGGCTGTTCTTTTAATCTGATCTTACTAAGTGTGCTGGGAATAGAGTTGCTGGGATTTCTGTTTGTTATTTTAAAATATGAAAACTGTCGCATAAACACAGGCAAGTGCCAAGCCCGGAAATAATGCCCAGCAAGCACTGAAAGGAAACTCAAATAACTCTTTGCCAGACGCTGCTTTCTAGTTCATCTGTAAAAAAAAAAAAAACAGCAGAGAGCAGATGAGAGCCAAAAGGGGGGTTTTTTTTCATGTTGTTTTAGCTGCAACAGCACAGGAAGGTGATAACATTGTGTAATGTAACCAAGCAAAGGAGTAATGAAAGTGCAAGCAAATACATCAAATAGCATAAGATTAAGGAAAAGGTATGATAATCATTTGTTTTGCTAATTGTGTCAATAAATTCCTATCTATCCTCAAACAGCGGAAAAGTCATCAGATATTTAAGAGGAAAAAAATCAAGTGAATAACTAAATGTCCAAAAATGCATCACTTTTCCCCCAGATGTTCTCTTTAAAGGGTTGGTTAGGAGAATCATGTTTATTTTAAATAAAATACCACTGACTTTGATCATGTTTAAATCACCTCAAGTACAAAACCTACTTTGAATCAAAAATTCTTCCTCCCTAAGGAAAACTATTCCAATTGCCTTCTCTGCAGGAAAGATGAAGCCTTACCACAACCTAAGCTAACCTGGTTTGCGGTGCCACCAATGAGACAACACCATATGAAAATCTGGTATCTTTGCAATGACTTTTTGTTGTTACAAAACCCAGCATGCAAATCAGTACAAGGCAACTGGAAGTCTGCAGACAGGCTCACAGATGGAGTTGCAGTTGAACTCTGCTACTTCATGGAAAAAGAAATCTGAATTGTCTTGTCCTTGCTTCTGTTTTTGCAGTGATGGGGAGAGTTAGGAAATTAAATATTCCCTAACCTCCCCCCAGGTAAATGAACTGAAGCTGAAGAAGGTCTGACCCAAACCCCTGAGCTGATGAAAATATTTTGGAAAAGGATTTGAATCTCCCAAAATAACTCCCAACCCACTAATTGCACAGCCAACCCTCAGCCACTCTGATAACTACGTGACATTCAAAATGCCTGCAAAACCTATTTCTCTACATCAAGAACAACACGTGCCTCAAATTCTGTTTTATCCATAAGCCAATTACCTGTAAAAGATAAGCACGCAAACAGAGATGAATCTCTGTCACCAGAGAAATGAGTCTTGCCCACCTAACCCAGCCCCCTCGCCGTGATGTGCCCAGAGCAGCAGCAGGGCTTTTTGTCCCAGCTCCACCAGGGATGTGTCAATATGTACTTTGCTCCCTTCTCCTGGGAGATGAGCCCAACAGTCCTCACTGTCCAACAGGTAAAAATGTAATTTCTTTGTTTTCTTTCTTTTATATCTCCCCCATCTTGCATACACCAGACCACACCACACCACTCACACCTCTCCCATCATCTGCCTTGAAGCCCAACTGGGTGGCAGCAGGAGTCAAGGACCATGGAAGAGCTCAGTGACCAGCATCTTGCACATGTTATGCTTTATTAAACAGATGAGCTTTTCTAGGCAGATTGTAATAGATGAACGAAATGCAGATGATTAAGGTTCATTTTAAGCATCTTCCTTCATTTTATGGAGAATCTTCAGCACTTTCCACCCCTTGATGAAAGGAAAAGATACTGGCCTGTTGCTTCCCAGTTTGAGGTGCAGATGAAACTCCAACTCTTGTGCCTAGCACATGCCTGAAAAGACAATTTTCCAGTTCTCTAGATTCTACTCTTGAAATGCACCAGATCATTAAGACTAAGCACATTGCCTGCTAGGAAGATACTGACTCCATCTCCAGCTCACTCCACTCCAGGCTCTCAGCAGCCTTCTGCTTCCCCCTCAGACTGGAGGGTCTTCCTTGCAGGCTGTCCATGAGTATTGCCCAACACCAATAGTTTAGGTCTTGCCCTAAGTAACTTACTGAAGGTCATGCAGTACATATTGGCAGCAAAGCCATGAAGAACATCCAGATTTTGCAAGTCATGGGCCAGCACTTGGAAAACACATTCATCTTCCCCTGGCCAAGAAATTACTCCATTACTTGTACACAACAAGGGTTGAATCACTTGCACAAAGAAACACCATGAGCTGAGCACGTGTCCAGCTCTGAGCAAACAAGGCATCACCCTCAACAAGGAGAGCAGCAACCCGAGCCCACGGCTCCTCTCCAAGGGCAACAAGAACCTGTCAACATGAGCTGTAGGAGACCAGCAATGACCAAAGTGTGCTATGACAGAGAGACCCCACATAACTAATAGACACATGAAAAGAGTTAAAAGACTTGTTCCTAGTTAAAAAATACAGGAGGAAGAGAGAGAAATAAGGAGTCCCACCTGTTAAAATGTTGACCATTAAAGAGTCCCAAGTGCAATGGTTCATTTAAAAAAAAACAAAACAAAGGATGT
Source organism: Acropternis orthonyx (assembly GCA_035583155.1). Lineage (NCBI taxonomy): Eukaryota > Metazoa > Chordata > Aves > Passeriformes > Rhinocryptidae > Acropternis > Acropternis orthonyx. The sequence goes on along the minus strand of JAWWEU010000081.1, from coordinate 143,267,034 downwards.
TTTCTGTGACTGTGTTTTTTTATTTGAAGAAAAGGGCTGTTTTTTCACTTCAGCATGTTCATTACAACCCAGCTATGTGATTTAAGTGCAGTAAGGGCCCTGTTAAACCTCCTGATCACTGTTGTAAGCTTCAGCGGTGACTTTATTATGGGTAAGAATGCAACGGGGGGCATTCACATCTGCTGCTCCTGCCACCAGGCACTGTGGGCAACATGCACTCAAAATTCCCTCCTAAGGACAAAGTGAACATCCCAAAACGTCTTTGCTACATCCTCATCCAGGAGAACATCTCTAGGTGTAGAGATTGCTTGTCAAACTAAATGCACCCAGTAGAGGAAAAAATAAAAATAAAAAAGTTAAAAAAAAAAAAAAAAAAAGTTAAAAAAAAAAAACACCAAAACTATTCAACTTCTCTGGGTTTTTTATAAATCCTACAGCTCTTTTTAAGCAAATGGTTGAAGGTGTATTTGCTGAAAGGCAGGGGTTCGCTACAGTGGGTATCTCAGCTACCACAGAGGAATAGATTTCTCCTCGTTTAGTGAGCCAAAGCAGGCTCAGCACCAGCACTGGCTGAAGGAAGAGGGCAGGGCCAAGCTCAGACTGTACCCTGCAACAACATCCAGTGGGTGAACCAGCTCAAGCCACCTCTAAAATGTCTCCTTGGCTCCCTGTTCTTCAGTGTGACATTTTTAAAAGAGCTGTAGACTGAACTGGACATAGCAGTGAGAGTGGCAAAATCGGGGGGTTCTGGGTCAACTGGAGCTGTGTTTTGTATCAGTGAGGAAACATGAACTTGTTTGCTTTGTGGAATTATGGAAGGACACCAGTTAATAGGCTCTTCTACTATGTGCCTATAATATTTACATCCTTGTAACAAAGAAATCAACAAAACTCTAAACCCAAATTTTTTCACCCCCACCCAAATTAAAAAAAAAAAAAAAAAAAAATATATATATATATATAAAGGCTGCATCTCCTTTTTCTCCACACTCAGCAACACCAAGCTCTTGGAGTAACCTGGCTGCTTTTGAGGGCTTCACAAGCTTGGCCAACATCCCAGGCAGTCTCTAGAGCTGGGGCTTTTGACCTCAGAGCAGAAAAAAGCAGCTATGGCCAGGACATTATTAATGAGGGGAGGGCACTTCACAGATGTTTCACCAGCCTGTGACCAGGTGAAGACACATGAGTGTTTTAGGAAAACAAGATGAAGGCAAGAACCATTTATCTTGCCTCACCCTACCATTTTTCATCCTTAAAGAACAATTCCTTCCTGGGAACTCCAACCAAAAAGAGAAGGTTGGAAAAAGACAAGCACAGAAGGATTGCCTGATAGACTGGGAACTCCAGCCTACACTCCTCCCAAAGGCACATTGTTTGGTAACACATAAAGTGCAACATAAAAATGCTCCCAAGAACTCTTGTAATAGTTTCCCAAATACAGTCTACATTTTAAAATATAAGTCTAGTTATTTCACTGAAGGTATCATCATACAAATTCATCTCCCTTGCATCCATCCAAGACTCTTCACCCACACTAGGTATGGGTCTGCCAATCAACCTGAACCAACACCCAGGTGGTCAAGGGGATGCATTTACAGATCAAATTCTCGCACAAAATGAAGGTCATGTCTATGTTATTTTGACTTCACAGAATGACTCCAAATTAGGATCACACACTGGGATGCTATGATTTGAAGGATTGGTGAGATGCCTTATAATTAAGCCTGTTCTTTTAACAATTTTTAAAACAAAAATTTAAAGCAAATGCCGCACAGTCTAACATTTTAAGCACCTAATGTCACCTTGGACCATTTTCAAAGTAAAATTTAATAACCTTATTCTCCATTTGCAGCAGCTGACACAGATATAATAAGAGAAAAAACTTAAAAACATTCCCTAAGGAGGAGTGGGGAAAGACAATCTCCTGATAAATGGCAGACTGTTAGATAAAAAAGACCAAAGGAACAAACTGTAAGATAAATATTAACTTGCCTTTTTATAGTATTCAAGACAGGAATGTTTCACAACTTGGTAGGTGATAGTACTAAGAAAAATCATTTTATTTCATGCTATTGAAATCACCTCTAAGATGAAAGAGAGCATTCCACACATCCTCCTCTTTGCAAAAGATGCTTTACAATGATTTCAGGAGTGTCATTCTCCGGAGATACTAGATTGCCTCACCTGGAAAAATTGAAGGGACACAGAAAAACGAAGTCTATCAAGAATTACCAATTCAGCCACAAACCACTTTCAGCTCAGACAACAGCTACACTCCTTCTGAGATGCAATCAGGGTCCTTGGGTTAGGAGAACATCCACTCAGTGATGCTCCAAGAGTGTGGGATCCCCAATAACTGACTCATTCCAAAAAAAAGACCAGTCTGAGCTCACTTCCCAAACACTGCTGGCATGGGATGTACACAAGGGATAATCAGACTTACAGATCCGGTGAAGTGGATGCAGTAACGCAAGGGACAAGCACTTCATGTGTCCTGCTCTCCCAGGATTGTGTGTTCTGGCTTCAAAGCTGTTTCTCAGAAATGCTGATCCCTAAGCTAAGCTTGCAGAGATAAGTTGTGACCCTTCAAGTGCAGGAGGGAATGGATTTTTGCTTTTGCTTGTTTGTTTGCTTGCTTTTTAAAAATAGGCTCTCAATTAATCAACAATCAACTTCACCTACCAAAAGAAAAATCAAGATTTGTGCATCAAAATGAAAGGCAGGTTCCCACACCTGGGTGAAGAAAGGGCCCTTCCATTCCTCTGTTCACACCCAAGTGAGTACTATTTCACCTCCCATGTTGCAAGAAGGCTCAACAAGAGCCTCTTTCTTTTCTCTGGTCCCTTATGCAGGCATTTGGCAGCAAGGAAACTGATAGCTCTCCTACCATCCCATGTCTAGCTCCAAAGATCCCATATGAACTCTCACAGGTATGACATGGAGTTTCTGCTCCACCTCCAGAGCAGCTCAACTGCATCCCAACACACAGCCCAGTGCCAGACTCCCTCACTGGGCACTACTGTGATTCACAGGAAAGTGGAAAACTTCACTGCTACCTCACTTCATGCCTTGGCCAAATTGACCTGCAGCTTCTCATGCCTGGCTTCATCACCACAACCATCGCAGCTTCCCAGAGCAGGGCTGAGTTTGAAGCCTGCAGACACTTTTTGCTACCATTTATTTATGACTTTTAGTCTACAGCATTAGTTACTAGCTTACAACAAAAGGAAAGAAAGATCACTATACCAGCTGCAAAAATAATCCTCCTGCTCATTACAATTTCAGTTCTTTATCTTAGATCTATACTTTAAGCCTACAGGATCTAGTCTGTCACCATGCAGGCTAAAAACATGCTTTGTAGTCAAGTAAATGCTGAAATTCTCATAAGACTACATCACTTCAGGAGCAAAGGACTTGTGCTAAAATTATAAAAGTGGCTAACAGAGAAATTAATTGGATGCCATTAAAAACAAAAACCCACAAAAACAACAACAACAAAAAACCCAAACACACATCAAAACCACAACCCCCCCCTGCCCCCAACAGAACAGAAGACACCAGCTTCTTACTTTTCAAAGATAAAGTCAACCAACTTCAGGCATCTTGTTAGCAGTTGACATTTGCTTTCATCAACTCCCCACCACTGCAACCTCCTGAAATCCCTCTATTAAAATGGATTTGCAATTTTCCCTTTTAAGCCATCCATGTTGCCCCTGTTTCAGCTCCAAAAAGGTAGGGATGATTGGGGTTGGTCCTCTGAAGGCAGCAGTGGGACAAAACCCCAGGCAACGGCCCCCGTGCTGGTGAAGTCTGATCACCGCAGCACTGGACCAACACAGGTCCAGCCCCAAAAACACCAAATTGATTTGCTGGCCCAGTGAGGTCCTAAGTGGATATTCCTGAGCCCACTACTCCTCTCTGGGTTCCTCTGGACCTCAACTCCTCAACCCAAAGGAAACCATGCTCTTCCTGGGAGCATTTATCGTGGGGAAAGCAAATCAGCCACGAAGAAGCGGGGGCATAAGGACCAAGAAGGGAGAAGACATTTTTTAATGAGCGTAAATCACCCCTTGCAGAACTGACACGTTCCCAGATTAGTATCTGGCTCCTTTAAAAGCTGAATCCTTGGTGGCTGCCTCCTCGTGCAAGAATCGGACAGAAGCCCAGTGGTAATGACTTTCCCTGTGCACTGTCACACTTGGCTTGAGGTCCAAGTATCCCCGCAGAGCCCAGCAGAAGCCCCACGTGCTCTGGGGCTGGCACAAGGCTCCACAAAGGCAACTAAGGTGAAGATTTCAAAACAGCTCTGGGAATAGCAGCACAGAAACCTTTTGGCAGATTAGGCTCTGTCTTCCTATTACGTTTTTTAAGCTCCTACTTGTTAAGGGCACATGTTCAATATTCTGTAAATAATAACACAATGTGTGTTTGCCATTAAACCAAAGCCCATGGAGTAATCTTGACTCATTGCAGCTGTCAACTCCAAGTAAATGCCTGCCCTGCTGTTACAGGCAGCCTAACATGCAGCTCAGTGAAGTCACTTGAGCACAAGCTCAGAACCTTCTTGAGGTGAAAGAAAATACTATTATTAGAAAAGATTTTGTAACAGTGTAGGACTAGGCTTCACCCAAACATAGATATTGCATTGGTTTAACTAAATCAGGATGGGAAAGTTTTATTTATTGCATCATACAGTTACACTATAAAGTTACAGCCCTGCACTCATTTTTCCACTGATATCCAAGAGCAAATCCTTTTTCTGCTGATGCAAAGGTTCCCATCACATACTGCACTCCAGTTCTACCTGCCCTATCCCATGTGTTGGTGAAGGGATGTTTTGCTCACTGTCTCACATTCACAGAGCACTCCCTACCATGCACCTGTTTTAATTCTCCTAAACAAAACCAATTCAGTCCTACCAACTCTCTGTTCTCATTACACTGCTTTCACCTCCATCCCTGGTGATTATTACTGCAGCCACATCAAGCAAAAAAACCACAAAAACACAAAAACCAAGACTCTTGAAAACGTCTGGCTTCTCCATGTTTGCAAAGTTAACATACAGCCCAGCAGCAACAAGGAGCTTCAGGTAATCAGCTGTTTGCTCCTCATGCCTGGAGCTGCTTCCCACCAACCCTGCAGCTCTAGCAGGGAAGCAGTCAGGGTCCAGCTCAGCTGTGGGGATGGATGACCTCCTCAAGTTGGCATCCCCATTATTTTGATGCCTGAATGTGCTCACAAAATCAATTAATCCTACTGTAACCCAAAGAGGGGATTTCTAAATTTTTATTCCAAGACTGACAATGTATTGCAATGCTTTTCACTCATTTATTGCTACCAATACCTTTATTTTATATCCAGGCTCTTAAATGCTTAGTGACCTGGTTTTCTGAAGAGCTTATATGCTGTGAGAAAAATAAGGGAATGTTCTGTGACTACATTAGCATGTAAAGGCATCAAAGGAATTCCTAGCCACATACCACTAGCTGCATGTGAATGCAGGTAAACAGTGTATTTACACACATGGCCTGTAAGTCTCAGGAGAACCTACAGTCATAGAAACACAATGATTTGGGCTGGAAGGGACCTTTAAAGGTCATCTAGTCTAATCTCCCTTCAATAAGCAGCTATTTCTTCAACTCCATCAGGCTGCTCAGAGCCCCATCCACCAATGTTTCCAGTTCAATAGATCCCTTCCCTTTTGCAGGGATGATGCTGCCCTGGAGGGTACAGTGTTCACTCTACCCACACATCCCATGGTTCAGCATTACTCTCCTGTCTGCTCTTTGCCATGGCCCTGCTGCTGGAAGCACTGTCACTCCTCTGTGCTGAGGCAGCGATGCAGGTGAGTGCTCTCTGACTTGCTTCAGAAAAAATAGTAAAAAAAAAAAAAAAATCTAGGGTAGGATGAAGTTGTTTAAACATCAACTTGAGCTCTTTGCATAGGAAGGGAAAGCCTGGAGCCCGTACAGCTCCTGCAGCACTGACCATCCAGCAGTTCCATGGCTCCATGGCCCAAGACTCAAATAAAGCCTCCAGAGAGTCTCTCAGCAGAAGGAAGGCCCATCAGCATGTCTACCAAACCCAGATGTGAAGTCAGGGATGTCTCTTAGCTACTGTGCAAATGTGTAACACCAACAGCAGATCCATTTGTCACCCACCTGTCACCACACCTGATGCAAAGCTGCTCCCTATGCACTGAGCTTCACTCCTTTCCTTCCCAAGAGCTGCTGAAGCAGAAGACCAGCCTTTCTTAAGCTTCTGGCTTACCCTTGCCAAGAGCAAACAGTCCCACTTCTGCCTCTCCATTTACTGCAACTGAGACAGGATTTCTCTCTCATGGGCATGATCTGCTCCAGGGACAGAAGATCAGTTTTGATGCACATGCCCATCTTTCAGCATAAAGAATGGAGAGATTATTGTGGGTGATATTATCTTTCTTTAAGTGAAGTAATGTTAGCCCCAAGCTGTAAATCCTCAGGCCTATTGGGCTGAAATATCTCCTTTCTGAAGACTGCTCATCAAGACACCCTTTTTGCCAATCTAGGCAAAAAGGCTGAACTCAATTCTCCTGAGGATGCTGCTGAGCAGAAATCAGTGTCCTTTCCAGACCCCTTTCTCCATTTTCTTAAAACAGAAAATGCAGAGCTGGTACCCATGGTAGATAGCCAGACTGTGGCATATATTTGGTAAGGGAGCTCCCAAGGTTAAAGAAGAAGGAGGAAGGAGAGGACACTGAAACACATGAAGAATATCATAGGAAATGTTATACTAACAACTGAACTTCATGATTCGGGGATAAAAACCAGCTATAATAATTAAGATTAAATATTAGGAGATTAATAACTTTTTTTTCTCAGGAAAATGACTCCTCCTGTCCTTCTCTGACGCTGGCTATTTGGGATTCTGGCTATCAGATTAGACACGTTTATGTCTGATGCAACCCCGATGTAACACTGCAGTCAATGCCCAGCGCTGCCGCTGCAGCTGACACGGTGCTCACAGTCCCAGCGCTGCCCAGTGATCCGGGGCGCTGAGAGGTGCGTGGCAGTTGCCGTGATGCAGCAAGGCTATAAAAAGCTGAGGACTCAGCGGGGAAACTGGCAGCCAACCTGTGCCAGCAGCATGCCAGCATCACCTTTCACATAATCTGATGACCTGCTTTGCTGATAAAAGATTATCTTGGAAAAACAAGCCCTGTCATGGCTGGTCAATCCAACGGGTCCCGGAATCAGTTATGTCTTCTAGGACACAGTAAGCTAAGGGTAGGAGGGGGAGCCTCATGCCCAAAGCCATCCCCAGAGATAAGGGGGTCAGAACAGGCTGTCCCAGGAAAAGGGAGCCTCTACTCATCCCCAGTGGCTCCTGAAGTGCTCACCCCCATCCATCCCTCCAGAAGCTGGCTCCACACCAAGCGGCAAGCAAAACCCAGCAGTCTCAGATGGAGGACTGATGCTCCCTCCCCAAAAAAGGGCACCAGAGAACAGCACCAGCATGTTGAAAAGCCCCAATGGTTTTTCCACTTCCAATTCCCTGGCTCTCCAGCCTGGCAGCAAAGCATAACAGACTATGAACCTGGCAGCCAGCAACAGAAATAAGGAAAATTCAGAGAGAAAACATCAGAAACCATCAGCCCCAGAGGCAGGTGCCAGAAGCCACCACCAAGAGGATGTTTAAAGCCAAATCTGATGTTGGTTCCACCAAAATACTCTCACTGCCTCCCATGCTGGATGATCAGGCTGTGCATGCCTGGTCATAGCCAGGCTTCACTCTCTTCCATATCCTCCCCAGGGCCCAGTCGGCTCCAGCTGATGTGCTCACTGTAGCTCTGCTGTGGAGCAGGATGGAATTCCGAGCTATCAGAAGTGCTGCAGCTAGCCATTGAGCCATCAGAAAACCCAAGGAGAAATTATTCCAGCTGCTTATTTGCTACCCTTTTGGTCTGCATACCTGGATTCATGTTAATGGCAATTTTTTATTTATTTATTTATTTTGCTATCTTTTTTTTTTTTTTTTAAGTCCTTCTAAGCCCCTTTAAAGTAATCCATATGCTGTCACTATATATACAGCACCATACCAAAACAAGGTTACAAGACTCTAGATTACACAAAAAGCACCAAAACTACTTTTTTTTCCCAGTGGGTAAACTGGTATATGAAAGAAAAATAGTCTCACACTATACAGAAACAAGACTGCAACTATCAAACTGGCAGAAGTGTCAGGACTCCTTAGGAACATGTTTTCAGGAAGAAAGTGGAAAGATCCTTGTAAATATTACCATTTTTTTTCCTACCTTATAAGCAGCACAGATTAACAAAGCCAATAAAAATTACCTAGAAACCTGAATTGGAGTGCCCTGGCCTTGATTTTGATCTTGAAACAACCTGGCTCAAGCTCAAGAATAATTTTTAATGTTTAATTTTAGAATGCATTACCTTCAAACCTCCAGACCTGTGTTAGATACCTTTTCCATTTTTTCCATGAGGCTGGAAACACAATCTGTGAAGTCACATTTATAATGAGAGACTTGTCCAGCAACACTATCTCAGTAAGTACTTTTCCAAGGAAAGAGTGTTCGTTTCACAGCAGATGTGGGTTTTCCCACCACCTACCACCAGGAAATGCATCATGTAGATATGCAGACATGCCAAAGCCAGCCTGCTCTTTCCACAGCTGCATTAAAGTTCTGGCCTTGAGTTGACAAAGCCCGGTTTACCTGGTAACTGTTGTTCTCACTGACATAAGCCAAATCTATATAAGAACTCACCCCCACAGGGCTACATTTCCTCACAGGTGCTAACCTTGGTCTGTTGGGTACTCAAACTGGATGCAAACAGCTTATTGCAAGCAAGAGCTAAGTGTCTTCATCAACTCTGTGCACATTTTAACTTTATTTGAGGAGCTCTAACCACTCTCAGCAACATTTGGAAACTTGCACAACTGTCACATGGTTCTCCATGCAGTTCATGTACCAGCACCACAACTAGTCAGGACCCAAAAGCAAGGGAAATTTCTGATTCTCCTTGAACTGAAACAGTTCTATTGGTAGAGATCTGCATCAATGCACCCATGCGGATATACAGGCATCCTATCTTCCTGTCTTCTCATGAATGCTCATGACAGCATAAATCCATTGAAGACCACACATGGGACTGGGAAGGATGGTGGGAGTCTGTTCTCTTCCGACTCTAACACAGAGTAATCAAGTAATAAAAATAGCCCCATTTGTGGGACACTGGGAGATGAGAGATCTTGTGATCCTCAACTGCCTTAACATCACCACTTCCTGCCACTCTCCTTCTCCATGTGACCCCAAAAAGGGACCTCTGTGAAATTCTCTCCCAAATCCAAGCCCTCAAGCATCCCCATGGACGCACACAACCCAGAAGCCTGAAATGGTTTATTGTATATTACTTTAAGTGGTTCCATTGCAGTAATGTCCTTTTCATTAGGATAGCCTGAGGCACATTAGGCGTAATATCTAAAGATCACAGCTCTGCGTGTCTAAAGGGACCAGGAATAACTCTGAAGAATGCAAACCCTCCAGAGACCATGTGATGAGCCTCCCAGTGAATGGAATGTTTTTTAAACATAGTGACACAAGAACCACCATAGGGGATCAAACCTAACCACCACTCTTACTCAGCAGCCAGTTCTAAGATGTTCTGGACAGCAGACTCATGCAGCTAGCAGGTCTGAGAGGATGCTTCTGCTGGCACTCACCACTGGCATGCACAAACTACTTGCTGTGTTCTCCAGCTTAAATAAATCAACAGTTTAAACTAATTCCTCAGCTGTGACTGGTAACAGCTGAGAAGCTGACATGAGAAACTGACGTGGTTCCCCTCCTTCTTCCAACCGTGGCAAGCATGGCAGCCTCCAGGATGCAGGACAGGCAGCTGACAGGGATGATAACATCTACCACAGGGGTTGCATCACTGGGAGACCACCTGCCACAAGCCCTAGGGTTCCACTGTACCACACGGTCACTTCTTAAACCAACCAACTAAATCCAAGTAGATATATAGAGGTTATTTTTTTTCCTCAGCTATCTTTTCTTCTTTTGCTTTTGTTCTACCAGACCTTTTTGAATCTCACTTTCGTGTCTGGCAGTAGAGGAGGGTGCTGACTCTCCAGCCCAGATGAGTCAAAGCGAGGACAACTCAGGCATTTGGTACTCACCACTGTCCACTCCTCCTCCTACAGCAGAGCACACAAGCACTAACAGCAACCCATTTCAGGTAGCTCTAAAGTGCTAGGTTACAAGGCATGACAATGCTTGAGCTGCTTCATGTAATGGTTTCCAACTCCTTGTGTGCCCAGACAAAAGTCCTGGAGAAGTGATGTTGTCTGCAAGCACTTCAGCCCCCCCC